>CM029597.1:57731562-58404436 GCA_017311375.1 Mytilus coruscus | reverse complement strand
GTTTCATACTGCGGAGAATATATGACCGAACACATGTCGTCAGACGTCAGAATGATAGTTTCGCATGGAACTGCATCCTTAAAGTCGACAACTTTGTTGGAGGAGTTGTGATAATTTTGGGTGTCATATCCTACACCCACAACTGGTGCGGTTTTGACGAAACCCATGCTAGCCGTAATGAACCTCTGTATGGAACCTTGTCAGCACGACAACCCACGGCCACGCACATGTAACGTTTTGGACAGCATTGTAAACCTGTGCAAATACGGGCATGAACATCATGAACGATATATCAGGTTCGGATTTCAATGTGTAGTCAGGGACGTCATTCCAATTTCGTTTACGGTTGATTTATTCACTTAACGATAATCTTTGCTTGCCGGCCTTTATCCAGTGTTGTTACTGTTCTAGATATATTAATAAATACCAAAACTGTTGCAGAACGCTTTCTTATAATTACAAACTTAAGTAAGCAATTAACAAAAACCAAACCAATAATGAAAAATTATGAATGTCTAGAAATGCATGAAAATATAAATGTTTTGGGTTTATTTTAAGTAGCGAAATATGCATTTTGGAAAATAGAAAATACCTAAAATTCGATATGTATAGATTATCGGGGTTTCTGCTCATTGATACCGATAGATATCGGACGCGAGCCACAATGGAAACATTTTCGATGTGAGCTGACCGACTGAGCAATGCACTAAAGGCAAACGGAAGTACGATAATAAGTTTTTAGAGTATTCATTGTAAAAATGCTAACATCAATATTTCATAGATAAGTTGAATACTTATCATCAACGGATTAAATAATATGTATCTTACTTATCAACGCTTAAATAATTGTAATTATACGGTTTTTCTTCATTTTCTGCACATGAAATAATAAATGAAATCTTATTTAGCTTCTCCTTCGTCTTTCTATTCTATTAAACAATTTCACAATTAATTTTTGCTGATCTTTTTTTTCTCTGAAACGTTTTAATAGACAATTATAAAACTTAAGTGTTAGTTTATCGTTCTTATGTATTACGGACTCCCGAAGTAAAACAATAAATTCTGAATTGCAACGTCAATACTTTTTCCGCTGCTAAATCATTTTACAATATACATTTACACTACAAATTAAAAAAAATAATTACTGATGAATTTAAGGCACATTTAACGTAAGGCTGTCAACAAACTCAACGGATTTTCTTCCATGTACTTTATACAAATTTAGATGAACAGACTGAGTCTCTGATCAACCGAATAACGCCCTTGAAAAGGTCGAAAATAAACATGGATTTAAATGCTAAATAAAGGTAGCGTCTAAATATAGAAAATTGATATTTTTCAGAAGGTCTGATTTTCACAGAATCATCTACTTTTGTTTTTTAGTTTTAGCTTTATGAAATTAGCCATTTTGAAAAGCTGTTTTACAAGGTAAGCTTCTATGAGTGATTTTAGCATAGACTTCCCAATAGTATAATGATATATCAATATCATTTCTTTCATAACAATGCTGGTATATTGTTTTAAACAGACACATAAAAAAAAATGAAAATAATAGAATCGCCTGAATTCTAAACAAAGTAAGATCAGGTATTTAGATAGTACGATAGTACAGGCATCTCTTGCTATGACACGATTCCAAAATCATATTGCACAAAATACATGTACAGTACTAAACATAAGACGTGTACTGACGGAATGAATTACAATAGAAGACATTAAAACAGGGAACCTCAGCTTATTTGATGCATTATAGAGATGTTATGCAAAAGTAAACTTGACAATGATTGGCAGTGGAAACCTGCTCAAAACTTCTTTATGAATACCTAAATCTAAAATCATATTATTAAGTAAATAGTTTAAGATAATGTAAGAAATATCATTATTGTCTATGATTTTTAAAATTGATTAGTTCAAATACCTTGTATATTGAACAATATTTTGATGTGTATAATCGATTTTCAATAATTTTTGTAATGTTACGTGACGGCATTTTAAGTTTTAAGTTCATATGCATACATCACCTGTCACCCGATTTCACAGTTCCACATATTAGTGTCAAAGCCAGGAACTCACAAGTAAACTGTTACTCATCAGTTGAGAAATTGAGACACTGTAAATATCTGTCATAATCTAAACATATAAATCATCCTAAAATGGAGTCATAATGGGCAAAACCTCAAATTTCAAAACTGTTTAAAACAATGCTATAATCAGTCTCCTTTTAGTCTGCGTCTTAGCTGATTACGCATTACAGCAAAAAGGCCACGCAAAGAGAATGTTTGCATAAGAGAACTAGCTTTAACAACTCATGAGAATTGGATATGGCTTGACTTCAACTCGATAAAATAACATAATATACTTATTGATGAAGGTTACGAATATAATGTTACTGTTCCAACACTGGGAAAAAATATTTGCTAAATCATAGTTTTGAAGCTGTACTTAATGTTTCTTGTGTTTTGGTGCTTTGAAATTTATACAAAAACTTGTTCTTGTCATCTGACATTGAATATATAATATCAAGTCTTTCTGTACTGTTTATAACGTTCCTTAAAAACTATCTATGAAGTAAAGCGACATATATTGGAGTGATAACGGCATGCTTTTATATCAGCAAGTTAAGTACTTTGATGATACATACAAAGCATATCGTAAATTATAAAGTCCTTGGACACTACAGGCTGCCACAACCACCAATTCAAAATCTCTTTATAGTCAACCAATTTTTTTTTCAATTTTCAGTACTCTCTAAATCTTTTAACTAATGAATGTTTACGTCGCAACACCAGCTTTGTATTGAATTTCACTGAAATATTTCACAATTAATCAAAAATGTAATGAGAACTGGACACTTTCGGCGAATATCGTCCTGAACATGCATGAAATATTTGCTACTGGACGTTGAGCAACAAACAATGAATCAGTCTTAAGGCATATATGCTTTGGGTAATTTTGATGAGTAATCGTTTCAATTTTACTTTATTTTGACTACTGGACTATTCAATTATTCACGGTTTTTATACATTGATGATAAAATAAATTATATCTTAAAAAAGAGTGTTCAATAATTATGTTTGTGCAAAGTGTTTATCGGGTTTTATCTAAAGTGTTCTGTTCTGACAGGTTATATTAAAGTGACAATAGACAAAAGCCCATTATCAAGCGTGCAAAATATGTTTCGTTTATCATGAACTCAATTTAAAGGTAAGGATTTACAATACTATCTTTAGTGTCCCATTTGAATAAATAATAGTGTATTTTCAGTAGGTATGATTTTCGTAGAATTACCTGCTATGTTGTCAGTGAATACCTCCATTGATTATATTGCTTTATGAAATAACAAGTTGAAAGTACGAGTATCGGAATTATAATATACGATTTCATCTTAATCGGAAAGGCTGTTTAATGTACATAGGATGTAAGTCAAACTTGTTTATTATTGAAAGTCAAGCCGTAAACACGTCTTTTTATACGAAGGAAAAATATATTATTTCAAAACCAATTTTGAACTGTACATTCAGTATCTCGTGTAATTTGAACCAAGCTAGATCAATTTCTCGTAATGTTTTTTTTTTTTTTTTTTTTTTTTTTTTTTGTATCCCTTTCCTTTGTACTATGTCAGCATGAAATTGATTTACAGTTATATGATTGATACTTGCCTATTTGTAAAATTTTAAATTACATAGACGTGAAGACCTAAAAGAAAAAAAAACAAAGATATCCGTTGATTAATATTAGATATATGGCTGTGCATGTATGGGAGATAATTCATAGTAAGAAACTTTCCTTTAAGACTACTTCATATATAGTCGTTCATTTAAATAAACAAAAGGATTTGTTTGAATCACAATGGATTGTTAGATTGTCCCTTCCATTAATAAAGTATTCAAATTTACACCTTACGTTGGTCATTCTATGTTTTGAAACCCAGTTGAACAAAATCTTTTAATGTCTATCAGTTGAGAACTAAAATCTTGTTTCAAATGGAAGAAAGGTCCAGAGTTTTTATATAGCGTGGAAGAAGGAGTTTGAATGTATGCAATCTCATACAGATCGTTCGATATATTTGAATCGAAATCAAGTTCACGCTGCTTCTAGAAGGCATATTTTAAAAACCGAGACAAAAAAATAAACATGCTGTTGTTAAAATAGAAAACATGTTAAGTTGTTCTTATTTTCAATGTATTATGGTATAATCAATTCAGTGATCTTTTCTTTGAAAGAATAGTTTTATTGCTAACGTTAAATGGTCCTTTCAATTTAACTAAATATGTGAATATATTGTATATTTTTGAATTTTTATCTTAATCTGGCAATTTCTTGCTTTTAGTATTTAACAAAAGTGGTCGTAATGATTTGATGCAGTTGTTATTGTATTTTGTTAACAAATATGTGCTTTTTCAAAAATAATTCATTAAATGGTTTTCTATTCATTAATTAGTTTATTTTAATACCTGATCCGATTTATATCATAATCATATTTATATAAAGGCATGTCATACATTTCAGAGAGCCTATAGCGTTTAAATGTTTTCATGCAAAGTTTCAGAATTACAATAAGGACTCCAATGTTAGCATTATTGGCAAATTATGTCAGTTACCATGCAATGATAAGATATATATTAGATGGATTAACACGTAGTTACATTGTTAGTTTGTGGTTTCTTTATTCCAATAGTAACCGTTGGTCACGAAATATGAATATTTAGGGAACATTTTCCGCCTGGAAAAACACAGCTTGTAAGGTAAATCCATAAATGGGCTCAGACACACCAAATTTATAAACTGTTATTTTCATTTACTGCTACTCCCAATACGTGAGACTCTTACCTGAAAACTGTCATCTAATAAGCTAGGAAAGGTAATCAATAACACGTTTTAGAAATTAAACACAAAACAAAACTACACAGATCGTCTAAGGACAACTTATAAACCTATATGGAGTTATTTCCTTTCAGAACGACAGTTCATTCTTTTGAAGAAACAACCTGGACGATACCAAGTTTCAATGAAATGTGTTTCAAGGCATAAAATAATGACCTGTGTCAGGTCATTTATTTCCCCGATTAAGATGCAAAACTACAGATTACGAAAACATTTAATCTTTGTGCTATTGCCAATTTGGTTTTATTGTACAAATTTCTATCTTTAATACTTTTAAAACATTTAGGCAGAAATAATTCTTTTCTCCGTGTATTAGGCTGAAATAAATACCCTTTACTCTATTAAATGGCAAAATATTCCTATTTTCTACAGGTGAACAGGCACGTTCTTTAAAGGGGGCTATAATATTTCATCCTGATTCTCAATTTTGAAGAAAAAATGTATTGTCTGACAAAAGCGAGAAAACAGTTATTCTCAGAAGTTCGATAAAATTGTTAACAAAATAATCTGCTTTTCCGCGACAAAAATGTCATGAAATAAGTAAAAAAAAAACACAGCACTCCTTTTATATAGATTATATGATAAATTACTTACAAAGTGACTTGTATTTTTCGTACATCTTAACAATTCAGTTGCTTCTTGCTTCATGCAATTACTATTATATGTATATACCATTTATATCGTAACTGGACAGTGATTTTTAACGTTTATACGTGTATCTAGATTAATTAGTGAGTTTAATTTCACATTAGAAATGAGCCGTAGTGCGTTGTTATATCTAACCGTTTAAGAAAAGAATATCCAACTACAAAGTGATCGGTAAAATAGGATATAATTCCTGAAAATCTTTGCAGAAAATAATATTTTGGAACAGTATATAAGTCATATAATGCATATTTTAAAGTGTTTCTTGTTGTATAACACACCGAGGGGTGTTATACAAAAAGAAAGACCTTAAATATGCATTATCTATAACATGACCTGTGGATTCGAATTTGTAGCCTTAGATTTTGCTTCAAATTACATAGACAAAATATGTATCATTTAAAGTATCTCTTTTATCACGTGTAATATATTGCGAGATTTCTTAGATCCGTATAAATTGTTTGTTGCGTTTCTTGTTGGTATTGTTATATATTATTCTCTTAACTATTTTCGATATAGCTGCTTGTTGGTATAAAGTTCATAAAAATGATTTTACTTATTAAAATACAAAATTGTCTTTTTTATTAAGTGTCAAAAACGCTTCACTGGATAAAACCGCAGTTTATAGCTTATCGTTCATAAAAATTGTTCAGAGTACATCGAAGCCATTTCATATAAAATAGGCCAGTGTTTGTTCGTAAACTATCATGAAATGATACAGGCTAGTGTGTATTCGTGAATAATCATGAACTATCTGTTTACAAAAATAAATCAAATTTGTGTAAAATATAAGAACTGAGTAACACCCTATCCCATCTAAGATAAAAATTGACTAGAGACATCGAATCTATGAAAAAAATAAGATTTGTTTACACACAAACACAGATACCAGCTGTATTCAATTTACTTTGTTTTATTACTTTTGTAGAGGCAATGGCAGCTGTATTACCTAACGCGTCAGATGAAAATTCTAAAATATGTTGTTCAACACATTCCGATGAAGAGTGCACATTCGTATGTGGTGATTGCACAGCGTTGATTTGCGATGATTGTGTTGATACCGAGGATCATGAGGGTCATGATATTAAATCGATCAAGAAGTTTATCAAAGAAGTAGATCTCGACGATTTAAAGGAATCATGTGAAAAATTTGACTGCTTTAAAATCAAAGCAAAGATATTAGATGAAACAGAGAGGCGGTTCCAAAAAGCCATAGATGGAATACATTCGCAGGCATCTAAAATGATATCTGAAATCAATAAAATAAAAGAGAAGAAAATACGTGAGTGTGAAGAAAAGAAAGGTAAGAACGCTATTACGGTGAATGAAGTTCTTGCTGTCGTTGACCCATCTGAAATAGTAGACAAAATAGATAATCTACCGAAGAAAGGCGGTCGTACGCAATATGCAGAAGTTGCTCAGGCTCTTTGAAATACCAGAAAACTATGGAATCGGAAGAGATCGAGGCCAAATGTGACGCATCTGTATATGTTCCAACTTTTACACACGGTAAAATACAAAAGTCTCGCTTAGAGAAACAGTTTGGTGAACTGGATTTCGAAGAAGAAGATGTAGACAACTTGTTCGACACTGAAGAGGAAACAACTGAAAGTGAAAGTAGTGATGATGAAAATGCTGATAATCAGTACAATGAAAAGGGCAACAAGGAAGATGGTGAAGGCGGTAGCGACTTTCTTTATTACCAATAGTTATACTTCGGTAAGAATTTCGTGTGACGATGTAAAAAAAACATATGTTGGATATAGATACATTGCATATGGAGTCACATATTTATTTTCAATTTGAAACTTAGTTGGTTCTGCTACAGCTTAAGAAATTGTAAAATAAACAAAGACGATTGATATGTTCCTTTTCTTATTCTATTTTCGCTAGATTTTTTAGACAATTTTATATTTACTGTCATAATGCACCTTTATATGACATTTCCCTCAGAGAAAAACTCTGTACCAACCATGCATTTGTTATTGATTTGCAATATATATCAAAGCAATCCGAAAGCCTGTTGATGTGAAACCTAGACTTAATACAAGTTTAAGTAACCAAGTCGTCTTCAAAATGCAAATATTTTTTTACAGTTGATTGATGTGAAATGTTTTACCCGAATGATGTTTTCTTAGTCGTTAAGTATTTGAGTGTACTCACATCTATTAAAACACTGTTTGATTTTAGACAGAATAAAATTCAAACGACCAAATACAAATATGCGAGAAATTTATATATAGTGTGGTTGGTATACTCGTTACTCACTGTTTAACGAGAAGTAGATACGACAAAATAATGGTTCGATTTGTAATAAAAGCTCCAGTTAATCTTGAGCTGCTATCTGACACTTCAAATCAAAATGGCACACACAATTGGAGACCTAAGTTCTTATTCAACATTTATTTATTTACGTGAAGTAATTGCAACTCAACATGTTTGAACAACGTAATTTTAAATTCATCTGAAATTTGCTCAAAATACGGGATAGCCAAGAACTGATTTAACATCGTCTCCTAAGCCTTAGCTGCTGTATTTCAAATAATATATCCAGAACAACACAACTAAGAAGATACCTGTTTAATTGGCGACGTCATCGACGATGTTTATAATTGTTTCAAGTTAAATGAAGGTCTTCATGGGGACTTCATACAAGTTTCTTAATTTCAATGGCATTTTTTTCTATTTTTTTTTTTTTTTTTTTTTTTTTTTTATTATTTCTGTACGTTACTCTTTACTTAATTAGCAGTGAGCACCCAATGATTTTTATACTAACTTTTTCTGTTCTTTACTTTTTGTCCCTTTATCTCTATTTTTACCGATTATTATTATCTGATCGGATATCTCAGAATTTGTTGAACCGGTAGATCTTATTTCCGATTATTTTATGTTATAGTAGTTTTTATATTCATTCTTATATTTAAATTTGTTTATCTTGTTTGGAATATTGCATTTTGGAGGGTATATCAATAGCCTTTTCTGCTGCAGACTTTACAGTTTTAGAATTAAACGACAAATCTTTCAAACAATCAGATTGTTTATTCTTATTTTATTTAAAGACTATTACTAATATAAAAACTTTCAGACTGTTACAATGTTCATGTATATTTTGCCATAATTCATTGAGGTTTATAATATCTTTTGTTCTCATAAAAGTATTGAATCCGGTAAGAGATGATAAATTCACATCGACGACCTTTTTGCATTTAGTTTATCTACTCAACAATGTGATTTCGTTAAACGAATTTACTTATACTGATATAGAAAATATAATAATAGTACCTTGGCAAGTTTAGTTCATGTGAAAGTCATTTAAATAAAATCGTAAGACTATATATATTCCATTAACACTTGTTTATTTCATTACATTACAGTATTAGGTGTGCTACTGTACTGTGTTTTTAATTTAAAAAGCTAGAATTGAAGCTTTTATATGTGGACTCTCTGTTTGTTTGTTTTAATTGATGTTTTAAAACTAACAGGATATTAAGTAAGCGATAAAGGCAAATAGTTTCAATTATCAACATTTTTAATTGTATTACTCGAATACATCTTTCTTTAACAGTTTAGATTTAAACGTTATATAAGTCGATAAAAAGCATTACAGGGATCACGAGAAAAACAACACAAAGCACTAGAAAGAATTATTTAAAAGCGATGTAATTTTGCTTGCACAAAGACTATAATTCTAAATGTTTTAACTTCAATATCATTAACAACCGTTGCTAAATATTTTGGTCATTTACCGTCTGGGATTCCTAAATTCTGAATTTTATAAGCCTCAATCTGAAAATAAAAATAATAGATATATTTTCTCAATTCAGCTTATTGATTAGAGGTATTTAAATGATATATATCATTTTTCCAGATGGTTTTGGTATATCTATGGCCCAATCAAGAGGTATTAGCAGGCGACCTTTTGACCTCACGTCTGATTTAAAGAGACCTGTGCTCTTTAAAAATGTTTTAAAATTTGTTATGTGAATTGCCGATGCTTTCAAATTGGCTTGATCTAAGCATCTATCTGTGATGAGAAAAAAGTAAAATCACAAAAAATACTGAACTCCGAGGAAAATTCAAAAAGGAAAGTCCCTAATCAAATGGCAAAATCAAAAGCTTAAACACATCAAACGAATGGATAACAACTGTCATATTCCTGACTTGGTGCAGGCATTTTCTTATGTAGAAAATGGTGGGTTGAACCTGGTTTTAAAGCTAGCTAAACCTCTCACTTGTATGACAGTCGCATCAAATTTCATTATATTGACAACGATGTGTGAACAAAACAAACAAAAACAATAGGTAAAAATGTCACAAATAGGGGTAAATAGTCTAATTCTGTAGGTCACATTCGTGAAAAGGGAACGGGATTGTAGTTACGACATAAGGAACATATCCGATATCATCTGTGAAACGGATATATGAGTTTATTTGTTTGAAAGTGACGTAGTGACCTGGGAAATTTTTTAAACGCGACCTTGTGACCTATGGATGTCCCTCCTGGTGGAATCCCTTATCTGATTTTTAATAATTTGTCATATGTTTATATCTCTTTGCATTATTTATTCGATTATTTTTTTTTTAATCTTTAACATGGAATCTGATTAAGTTGGAGTTATTCCACTTTGACGGATGAACATTGTTAACTGATTTAAACGATAAATAGCATCAAATAAGAGCTGGGTAGCACTAAGGATTTGCTAGTAAAGCAATGACTGCTCCTACCGGAGCACATGGTTTATCTTTTTTTTGCATGGTCCATTTTTTTTTCTTCATTTGTTCAATGTTTAGTTTTTTGTGTAGTGTTTTGTGGAATGTTTATCAAATATTTGGGTTTTTTTAATTTGATCACAATGTTTTCTCTGTTTGCTAAATGATTTTGTATTGACCGTTTGGTAACTTATTTTTTCTTGTTTCTGCGTTTGTGTTATTTTATTTGTTATAAACAGTTAAAATGCAATTGCATATAACCATAAGTATATACAAAATTGCATTTATTTAAATGAATATATGCAATGTGTACTAATGTGCATCAAGAAAAGTTTACACACATTAAAAAAGACACACAAAGCTGCTTATATTCAAAGTATTCTATTTGACTAAAATATTATTGAGGTGATTTACGAATGACTGAGCAGCATGCAGTGGTATCAACTTACAAGTCACTACATATAAACATATATTATCGCTTGTGTTCAAAGAAAAATGATTGATTGATTGATTGATTGGTGTTAAACGCCACTATCAACTCTATTGTGATATTTCATGGTGGTAAGTTTTTATTTGTGGAGGAAGCCGGACTGCCCGGTGAGAACCACCGACCCTCGGTAGGAAAGTAAAGAAAAAAGACAACAATAATTTAAATCATTGGAAAAAACAAATAGATTTTATTAACATATAAGCATCATTTAATACATTCGACCAGATGACAAAAAACTTGAAAGGCTATGTTATATATGATTATTTGATACCGATCTCCGCTCAATGTGGACCATTCTAGGGTCTACGTACACGGTAAAATCAGTTGGAATATCAAACGCCTGTGAAAGGTAGACCAGGTGCATTGATAACTCAACATAAGTGTTTGGTATTACTATAAATTTTCACTTCTTCGTACTATGAACATCAAAACTATTTATTTTGTAAAAATATTTCCTTTCTCCATTTGAACTGTACACGTATAGACGGGTTTATCTGTAATTGACCTAGAAAACATGGGCGCATCCATTAACCTCTCACGTGACCGATCCGCCATTACAACCGTGAAAAATAACGCACGTGTATTGATCAAAACATTATTATTTTCTGTTTACATTTGTATTTCTTTCATTTTCTGATTTATTTTACTATGGATGCTGCCGAAAGTTATAAAAAACATGGAAGCATTTCTTGTGCAGTTAATAGTTGTACAAATAATCGTAAAAACTTCAGGTGTGGAAAAAATCAATATGCGAATTATAGACGGGTTTATCTGTAATTGACCTAGAAAACATGGGCGCATCCATTAACCTCTCACGTGACCGATCCGCCATTACAACCGTGAAAAATAACGCACGTGTATTGATCAAAACATTATTATTTTCTGTTTACATTTGTATTTCTTTCATTTTCTGATTTATTTTACTATGGATGCTGCCGAAAGTTATAAAAAGCATGGAAGCATTTCTTGTGCAGTTAATAGTTGTACAAATAATCGTAAAAAACTTCAGGTGTGGAAAAAATCAATATGCGAATTATACACAACGAGTTGCACAATGACTGCCCTCATTTGATTCCATATACGTCTTATGTGATGCCTTCAGACGAGCCAACAAACCTGAGTGGATCAAAGCCGTATAAACATAATAAAACTGTGCATAAACAGGTTTTGTATGGTCCGGACAATTTTTTTTGGATGATGCGCCACTGCACACAATCCGTTTTTTCTTAAATAAAACTTGTTATGAAAGTAAAATAACACTGGCCGACGAATGTTTACACGTTGTAAAACGACTGTTAAAAACTTAAATTAATCTATAAAATTAATCCGATGACTACAGTGCACCTGTCTCTTTTGTATAGAAGATCCACCGCGACATCAGATGCGGATCCAGGATTTTGAAAAAGGGGAGGCGCGTGCCCCAAACTTTGTAGTGGAAGCGGTAAAATGTCTGAATTAACCATAAATGAAGCTAATAACCAACCCCGAGGCTACATGTAGTTATAATTGCAGGCAAATCAACCCAGTGTGAAGAGACGAACTTTTTTCATTCATGACGACTTCTATAGTATCTTTATGCTGCAAAATGGACAGACATTCCGACAATATTAACTCAGACAAAAATATTGTTAACAGAGGAGCAAGGAGTTCAACATTAAATAAGGGGGGACCTAGTCATCCGTTTAAGAAATATTATGAATGACAGTGACGCCTTATTGTATACTTATGTAACTAATTTATTAAGTTTTCTTAACTTTAGTGGAATTACTACACAAATTTAATTTTCAACTACGGTATTGCAGATCAGCTGTTGCTCGATCGTACTGATGAGGTTAACACTTAGTTTGATATTTGGTTATTTGGGACGGCGCTTTAATATTTCGAAAAGTAAGGCTTGTAAAATATTTTATTCCTCGGTGCAGTTCTTGCTGAAAAACTTAAAGGTTTTATATATATATGTAGGCCTGTGTGCTTATAGTATATATTCACTTTTTTTTTCTTTATAAGACGTATACAGTTACTTCTGTCATAGGCGGATCCGGGGGGGGCGGGCCCCCCTTTTGTGGGAAAAATTTGGTCGATGCTATAGGGAATTACTGAAGCATGACTGGAGCGGGTCCCCCTTTAGGTCAGTCAGAGGGCCCCCCCCCTTTATAAAAAGTTCTGGATCCGCCACTGTTCTGTTGATTTGAACTTTCCTCAGTAGATTATTCTGTGCATGAATTCTAAAATTTTATTCATTAGAAAGGATTTTTCAAAGGTCTAACTCTTGGTAATCAAATAGTTTACTAGAACCTACGAAAGCGTAGATATAATCCGACAACCCGAATTTCCGACAGTTCAGTAGTCCGACGGTCCGATATACACCCCTAATGTTATACTGTAATACTGTATTTCACTGTATTATATACATCGGGGACTTGTATAAGAGTCTAATACGGATTAAGGATGAACATTTTTGGAGTGGTTGGGAGGGGAGTTGGCAAAACACTAAATGACGCTTCTAAAACATAACTTATCATCGCTTTGAAATTACGTGTTAAGAGTCTTTGGTGGTTTAATGGCATTCATTTATATTAAGCACGGGCTGGATCATGATGTTATATACTATACATACTATAGTAGTTGTATGTCGAGTAATTTTCTGCAAAAGAAATTGGAATCGAACACATAATAACTATAGGAATACATGGGCCGTGAAAGTTCAAAACTTCTCAAGCCCATATTACATATGGCCCGACGCATCGATGGCATATATTGCGCAATTCATGCGGACACCAAATACGAAGATGTCACTCAATTTTGAGCATTATACGTAAGTCAAGCAAAAAGCACAAAACTCTCGTCTCTGTAGGAACGTCGGATTAGTGGATTGTTAAATTTTAGGACTGTCTCACTATAGGTCTGACCACAGAAATTTCTATGATTTGATAAAATTGTACCTGGTTTTTCTGATATATCACATTCGACCGGTCAAGACTATTTATTTTTATTTATGTATGCGTTATAATTATTAAGTATTATGATTACCAAATGATTATAATCGACATGTAACCTGGGATTAGTATTCGTATAAAATTTATTATGTCTCGCGTGTAACATATCAAATACAGTTATATTTTTAGGACACGACACCTGGCCTGCAATACACTTATAATCCTTATCTAATTACTTTATTATTTATAACACATATAATTTTGCCGAGGTCAAGTACGACTTCACATTCTTGTGTTTACATTTAATTATATGCGATCAGGGCATTTAGATCTATATCTTGTTTATATTTTTTCACGGTTGTAATGGCGATCGTACTACGACGACGCCTAGGAGTCGCGTCACAAACTAAGGCAGATAATCGGAAAAACCTGTCTATACCTAACAACAAAATTATTTTCATTTACCTGTGTTTCAAGTAATTGCAAATGGCTGATATTTTTCTTCATACATATTGTTTTTCTTAAACTGTTTAACATTTCACAGCGGTATAACATGTTACTTTAATTAATCTTCCCTTAGTTTATTTATTTTGTATTTACATTGTATAATAGATCAAATTTATTTGTTCAGTGTATGTCGTTTCTTGATGTGGTTCATAAGTGTTTCTCGTTTCTCGTTTTTTATGTAGATTAGACCGTTGGTTTTCCCGTTTGAATGGTTTTACACTAGTAATTTTTTAGGCCCTTTATAGCTTGCTGTTCGGTGTGAGCCAAGGCTCCGTGTTGAAGACCGTTCTTTGACCTATATTGGTTTACTTTTATAAATTTTGACTTGGATGGAGAGTTGTCTCATTGGCACTCATACCACATCTTCTTATATCTATGTTCTGTTTAAAATGCATCTTATGACATACGAGTCTTCTTAAGTCAAATCCAGTTACATCTGTCAGGATTACAAAACAAGAAAAGAACATGTTATACTAATTGTTGCAAGACATTGGAAACAAATTACATGATTTTAAAATGTATTGGATTTTTCTACATAATAGTATTTTTAATTCCAAATTTTAAAACTTGGCGTTGATGTTTTATATTTGGTCGTCCCTGTTATATAAAAATTCAAACATAGTGTAGACTTAGGACAATGTAGTACTATTCAAACGGTGTATGCACGAGGCTACATTTAGTAACTATAGATACTTCTAGTTGTTTCGATGCTGTTTTATTCACAAGTAGTCCACGTTTTATTATATTTATTAGTGAGAGTTTTACACATTAAACATGTCAATAAAAGCTGAAGCATTGTGAGACTACGGACAAACTGCTGATTGCAATATTTTGCAAAAGAAGGATAATGTGAATCCCAAATATTACAGTACAAAAGACCACACCAACCAACAATACCGGACTCCTCCGAAAAATTTATAGGTGCGAACAAAGACATTCATCGCCGTACAAATAGGCTAAATCGGTACATGCACCAAATGTGGTGGCATTTAATAGGGTTACATGCGTAGAGACCTCACAATGTAGAGTCACAATGTGTTCTCTATATGGAATAAAAGAAGTTAGTTAAGGTACCTACAGCTGTTAGTTGAATACTGCCGCAAAAAAAGGCAGCAATAAAACTCTTAACAGTTTTCAAGAAGTGAAGTAAAACCAGCCATAGAAACCTCTAAACATTTTATATTACTTTCAGATTGTATATCTACAAAATGTATATACTTTTTTAAATAGCATCTTAAATCTGGAAACACTAATATTTACAAAAAAAAGGTTTATCTTTTGGTATGCCGATTAAAAGATTTGTTAAGCCAAAAAACACTGATTATAGTCAAGTCAATACAGAGGATAACCTCAAAGTAATGACAACAGAAATAAACTGTGTATTACTTTATTTGCACATGACTATCGAAGAACGTGAAAAAGTGGGACAAAATCGGAAAAGGGAAAGTGTTCTAATTTCATTTTGTTGTTGTTTTTTTTTTTTTTTTTTTTTTTAATGCCTCGGAAAATTGTTTCAGCTTAAGCGCGCCATATGTGTTAAGAGAGATTACACGAGAATAAAGGCCAAACAAACAAATGATGATTAATGTGAATAAGAACTTAAAATATGAATCTATCTTAATTCAAGGTAAGAATAATTATATTAAGATTTGTCAGGTATAATATGACATAAAAATGTTACAAAAAACTGTCCTTCAACACATTTGTCGTACGGTTAGCGCTCAGACTCTAACAGCTACTTTGTATTTGTACTGTATTTGATGTAAAAGTCTATAATTTAAGAAATCGCCGTGTTCCCTAAATTTACGGATTTGTTACAAGAATATTATTTTCTTAATGTAGAATGAACTTTGGTTGGATCAGGTCAACCCGACAAAATAAAGTTTGAATACATATACAGTTGAACGGCAAACGCCTGAATCTGACAGATAAATGTCAATCTGTCGACACAAAAAGTACCCGTATGTAAAATGTTTACGCCCACAAACAGCGCCACCTATAATTTTTTTCTACGGCATCTTTGAGAACGATGTTCCGTTCTGTAGTAAATTAAAACATTAAATTAACTAAAACATAGAAAAGTAAGTGTATAAAACTAATTAAAAGATATATTTGCGCATGACTGGTTATGCATGATACGCTGGCAATGTGCGCAATGTCCTTTAATCCAAGATTGAAAATTAGTTTGTTTACTACGTCAAAATGGCGGATTCCAGTGTTTACATTTTTCCATCAATTTGAGAGGTGACACAAATGCGTATCCAATCATTAATTTGCATATTATGTATTGTGTATGGTAGCTTATCCAATGGGATTTACTGTTATAAAGTGGCTATACGTTACCATCCATCGTTACAAAAGTGCCATGTGTTTTGTGTGTATAGCTCAGGAATGTTGTGTATTCAATATTTACTGTAAAAAATCAATGTTATCTTCATTATATTTCCATGCATACACAAGTCATAACAGCAAATGCATTTTTTATAGAACTTATTAGGTAAACAGACATGTTTAACTGTCTGCTTTAGCAAAAATTCCTGTAAATAAACCTGATGGGACGTTTTGAATTCAATCACAGCAGACAAACACGTGGTAGATTATTGATGTTTGTTTACCTAAATTGCACGTTGTTGTTACTTAATACTTAGAAATAACCATTATCGTGTTATTATTGTTAAGCAGCAGATACAATTAATTTTACAATTGCATTTTAATACTTTCAAGAGTTATATAATACACCTTGCCTAAGAAATAGGTCTAGCTAGGTCCAGGGACTTCCTTTACTAGGTCCTTAAAAAATATTTACATATTTACATTACAGCATTTTTTTGCATTTGATATATTTCATATACATGTATGTACATAGAGAACAATAAATTAAATGAAAATATATGGGTTTAATTCCCACCCTAGGTATTAATTTTAATACTCATTATAGGTTGGAGCAAATGGGACAGTTTGCAATTGACCATAATGTAGTGTCTAAAAATGCTGATTGATGTGGCCAAGTCCTCAACATCCTTTATTCTAAGTATACAGCAGCTCCTCTAAGGATTAGTAAGGGAACACTTTACATATAGTCCAGTGGCTAAGTCCTGTCTTTTTTGTCTCTATTACTTCCTTATTTATATTATTATATTTCTTATATTCTCTTGTAGTAAGCTTAAAAGCTACTATTACTCTTTTTCCTCATCTGCCTGAAAACAATGAAATGTATTCATTGTTGATGTCTGTAAAGTGACTTATAATTTAACTGCTAATAGACATTTGGACTCTGGTGGATAGTTTCTAGACTGTTATCTCATTGGCAATCATACCACATCTCTTTATTTTAATACAGGTTAAGTATTTAAAGTAAGTTAATAACAAACATTAAATCATTTGAAAGAAAAATTCTGCAATGATTTCAGTTTACATATGTCAACAATAAAATGTTGTTGTATAAATTGTGTCATTATGTTTATAATGACCACTGCAATTGTGAACTGCCATGACGGTCTTGTGCAAAATATATTTGAATAAGTTCCCTAATGAATAGTATATAGATATTTAAAAAAAAAACAATTGTATGTACTAGTTCAAAAATAATTGATGTTTTTTAATTAATTGAATAACAACTTATTGCAATAATCATGATATTAATCATGATATCAATACAAACTAGCATTCTTATATGTGATACATATATAACTTAATGCAGCTTTTTCTAAAATTGTAATGTATAACATAAAAAAGAGATTTTTGGTAAAAGTTACCAAAATTGTCTGTATTTCAACCACATTTAGGCCTAGGAAACTTAAATTTTTAAGCGTAGAGGTTGACAAGCTAAGTCATGACTGTAAATTCAGAAATTATCATGAGGTTTTTATTAAAGTAAATAATGCAATTAAATTGATTATCGCAATAAAAAGAACTCGCATTCTGATTTGATACTATGAGATTTTTTCTGATATCAGAATAATAAATATCTCATTGTTGTCCATTCTTCAAAAAATTTCTGATCATACTGTATTTAAGTCAGCTTTGTTTTTGTCTGAGACTACTATAACATGGGAAGTGACCAATCTCTATGTTAAAGTAGTCTCAGGTTTTTGTTTTGTATTTCAATTAACTATGCATTTTAGAGCAGTTAAATATGAATTTGGATTAAATTTGAAGTTGATTCAGTATTTTTTTCACATAATAACAGTCTTTTATTTAAACAAAGCATTTTCAGACTTTATTTACTGATCAGCTTAGCTAATCATTCATTATTCAATCAATAATTTAATTAAAGGACTCAACAGTTGTTTGTAGGACTTTTGAATTCAAATATGATTAAGAGCAAGGAAGGGAACTTGTACATCTTATATAGTTTCTTATCTCGGCGGTGGATCCAGCCAATTTTATAAGAGAGAGGAGGGTGTTCCAACTATATGTCCCCATTCAAATGCATTGGTTGTAGATAAAAAGAGGGGATTCTAATCCCCGGACCCCCGGGAGATCCACCACTGTATCTTATAGCAGGTATAATATAAAAAAAATTGTACTTCTATCCACTGAAAATTGACTTTTTTTTCATTCAATGTCAATGTTCACAATTTTGAAGCATGTATTGTCTACATTTTCTTTTTTTCCATATTGTATTTTAATGTAATGCAAAGTTAAATTCTATTGTAACACAAGTTCTGCTGACAAATGGCTGATAAACCCCTCTTGTATGTAATTATTTGGCATGAAATCAAATATATTTTTTCTGTATATGGAAATTAGGAATAATCCACCCTCTCTTTATAAAAGACCTGGATCTGCTGAAAAGTTCTTGCTTTTCTCAGAATTTTCCATTGTTAGATCAGGAAAAAAGGCTACCAATAATCATGCTTGACGATCATTGAGGTCACATATAAAGAACCCATCTCTTTGCAGATCATAGTAGAAAAACAAAGATACAATGTAGTTGGTAACATAAATGGATTGTTTAAAAATATCAAGAGAAACATTCCCATACAGAATCTCTGTCAATAAGTTATTTTTCCACTCTTAACAGTGAAATCTTAAATATGTAAATTGATCGGCAAACCTCGCATCTTGAAAAATAAAATGTCTGGAGGAGAGAACTATTGTTTCACAATTGATGCTGTGTTAGAATTTATAATATCACTCTTTTTTTTCCCATATGATCAGCATACAAAGTGACAATCTATAAGTTCTTCAGTCTAAATAACTTTGTTAAATCTCATTTCTGATGGAACATTTTCAGTGCACCAGATTAACAACTTTCTATGTTAGATACTTATTTATTTAAAAATTGAAGTCTAATTTTAGAGTGAAATTTACATTTAAAAAACTGTTCTATAAACAACCGACATGTACAAACACTGATTTTATTTTCATATCCTTTCTAAGAATATTGATACAAAGAAAGTAAAACAAAGACTTGTATCATTCCTTCTACCAAAAGGGTGTTTGAGAATATACAAATAAGTCCAAGTTTCAGAGAAAAGTCAGTTATCTATAATTTTCTTCTTTGGAAGTTTTCAAAAACCTGTTTTAAAGTACTTGAAAAAATGCCATATTCAACCATTCCATGACTATTTTAATGTTACTAGAGTAGAGAAACATAAAAATATTGAATAGTTATTCAAGAAAGTGTCGAAATATAACTACAATCATTAATTTTACTCGAATTTACTGTTGTGAACTTGCAATTTCCTACGACGCGAGTACGGAGTTATTTCCCTTTGATCTCCACTTCGCCACGATTAAGCTGACACAATTTCGTGTCCAGTGAATTTAGGATCGATTATCATCAAAATTTAACGAAAAAGATGGTTTTGCTTCATATTTTAAACCCCTCAACACGTTACCATACCTATTTAAGGAATAATTAGGGATTTTCCGTGGACCTACGCAAATTTTCAGAAAAAAAGTTTCACTTCACTCGTGAATTTATAATACTTTAACAACACTTTTTAATAATAATTATAAAGAATAGTGAAGCTTATTTAATCTTAAATTGAACACTTTGATTTTTATTGATGTACGAGTACAAATAAGACGATACGAGTAAAAAAACCACGAGGCATGCACGTTTACCAAAACACCGTAAACTCTGACCTTTTGTCACATGACCAATGTCTTGACCTTAGAAGCCATTAAATCGTTTGCCGTCCAACTGATAATTACGGCGGTGTAAAATTAGTGGCATTCATTAAAGTTAGATCAATATCAGGTTAGCTTTGAATCAGAATAGTACATGTAGTAACCGGATGGGATGACTTGCTTTTGTTTAAAAGAAATAGTCGTGTATTGTTCCAATGAGGGGCGTTTCAAGAGATGACTATCATACATGTGTATCTTGATTTTAAGTATAAGCCTTGAAGGTTAGTACATTAGTCCATATTTTGGACGGGTTTAATTTTCTGTTTTTTGTTTGATAGTACCAGTCTAAAAATCAAGCTTAACAAAGCTATCAAATTTACGTATATGCATGTATATTTAACATTCTTCAATACATCATTCCGTTTATAATGAAAAAAAGGAAAATATCATAGACAGAACATTCAACTAATACAATAGGAAAATAAATTATTAAAACAAAATAACATATCAAAAAACGAATGCGAAATAAATAAAAAAAAACGCCAGAGAATGCATATATGTGTATGTGTTATGTGCAAGACAGCTATGATAGTCAAAGTTCTTTTTCGATAGAAACCGCTTACATATTGATAGAAATTCGCCTGCTAATTTGAAGATAAGAATTTATTTCATAAATGCGGAATGTTGAACATTTTTTATAAAATTGCCAATTAACCGAATGCTTTATAAGACATTTGATTATATGTATTGGAGACAAAAGTGAGAGAAAAAAGTCACAACGTCTAATATATAAAAAAAATGAGGAGAAGTATGCTTCACGAACAAGAGAATGTCCGAGAGAAAAAAAAAAACAATAAATAACCAAACAGGACAAATAAACTTAAATTGGGTATGTTTGCAACTGTTGTTGAAGAGTAAATGATTGATTGCTGATCGATCTACGTCGAGTGGCAGATATTGTTTGAATATTTAGAACGCGAACGGATTTAAACGGCTTCAAGTAACGATTGTTGAAGTACAGGTGACCATTTTTCTATATCCATTCATATATTCTTGTGATCGAATAGAGAGGCTACAGATACTAAAGGGTCCTTCAAACTCATAAGTCGAAAACATACTGACAACGACATGGCAAAAAAGAAAAAGACCAAAATATATGTGGCACTCGTCGTGTTGCTCATGTAAGTACAAACCTAGTGATAATTTTAATTCGGTCGGTAGGTCACATTCGGGGAAAAGGTGGACGGGATTGTGGTTAGAACGACTGGAACATATCCATCTGTAATTTCTCACAAAGTAAGACTTATCCCTCCCTAGGACAAGATACTTGTAACTCAGTTGGTCGTTCTTTTTTCATGAAATATGTAGGCCAAACTCTTTCAATTTGTCTTTTAGTATGAAATGGGGAATACTTGTATAAAGAGTAGAAAAGTCAATTTTTGTATACTACTTCACGAAGGAAGAGTTTAAGATGGTATGTACTCTAACAGATCTTTGGAATTTTTAAGTCTCTGTTTCACGTACGTCGCCTCCAGAATAGGTAGTTTCACAATAACTTTGAAGCCCGGCTTTGTTTGCTGATAAAACTTGAATAATTAATGAATGGCTATTATTTATTTTGAATTTATTGAACCATTAAATTAATTTTTGACTCTTCACATTGAATAATCCGCGAAGCGGATTATGCTAAATGTGAAGAGTCAAAAATTAATTTTATGGTTCAATAAATTCAAAATAAATTATTGCCATTCATTATAAATAAATTTCTATCAAAAATAAGGCTCAAAGAACTTTTTTTATATTATTTATATTAACAATAACAACATACACACATGTTGGCGTATGAATACAAAACGTCAGAGTGAACGTGTCGCCATAAAAATTGACAACATTGAAAATAAACGTAATACTTTTAACCAATCAGAAGACAGTAAATACACCAAATTTATTTATTAAATTATAAAGAGGTTTCGCGGAGCACTTGGAGGACCAAGCAACATAACGTTGTTTGTAAGGACTCTTGTGTAGTTTAGGTAACCAAAACAGTGTAAGAAGATCATTTCATCTTTGATTCAAATTCCAAAAGAACATGGAACAGACCTATGTTTATTCAGGAATTCCTCCTTGGTAAGTGTCGTGGGGTTATATGCTGAGTTTTCGAGTGAATTGGCAATACTTAATTCATTTATCAAGCAGTTTATATACTTGGATTTACACATAAAACAATATTTTTAGGGCTCTATCTTTGGGGACAATAACATATGTGTCATGGAGATAGGACAGGTGCTTTGCAACATTAGGATCTTTAAGATTCATGTAGCATATTTATTCATAGATCCATCCAGTTTTTTAATTCTGATTTGTATCAACGACTTCACAGCGTTAATCCATTCGGAAAGAGTATTTACGTCTCCTTTCTCGCGTTTAACCAACTGTTAATGCTTGCAGTTTGAAATGGTTCACTAATACCTCAAACATTAACACATCGTAATCAATAGATATAAGAAGATGTGGTATGAGTGCCAATGAGACAACTCTACATCCAAGTCAAAATTTATAAAAGTAAACCAATATAGGTCAAAGTACGGTCTTCAAAACGGAGCCTTGGCTCACACTGAACAGCAAGCTATAAAGGGCTCCAAAAATTACTAGTGTAAAACCATTCAAACGGGAAAACCAACGGTCTAATCTATATAAAAAACGAGAAACGAGAAACACTTATGAACCACATCAACAAACGACAACTACTGAACATCAGATTCCTGAATTAGAACAGGTGCAAACAATTGCAGCGGGTTTAAACGTTTTAATGGTACCAAAACTTCACCCTTATCTGCAACAATAGTGTAACATCACAACATAGAAAGACACACTATAAAATATCAATTGAAATGGCTTAACTCAATCAAATGACATATTAACACCAGTGAACATACACTGAACAAATAAATTTGATCTATGATACAATGTAAATACAAAATAAAAGCCTATCAAACTGGAGGGAAAGACCCGAGTTGATGGATTGGTCCGAAGAGAACCAGATGTATAGATTCATTTGATTAAAAAAAATACTAGTAGAATCAATTTTATCATCATTCGAATAAATCGAGCAAATTATTTTCATTGATCGAACATACATTAAGTTTTAAAATACAGATTTATTTCATTTTACATTTCAAATATTTTGCAAATTTACCCACTGATATATGATTAATAGCTTTATATAGATTATATCAGTCAGTTAATGGCTGTTAATAATTACCAATAATTAACCAATACGTGAATCATGCATTAACATCGACTAAGGTTTCTCTGAAAGTCCCGGCAAAACTTCATAAACATCTTTCTATTCCAGTCAAATGAATTCTACATTTAATCAAATCATATATATTAATATTGATCTACGTTCAAATAATTTCGAATGATTACGCTATTGTGTGACAGAATTCAAAAATATCTAGTTAAACGCAAATATTTATTTGAATCGAACTTGTTGACTTATAAATGTTAGTTGCACTGTTATATTTGTTTATAAAAAAGTTAAAGAAATAGAAACAATCATTTACTGTAACTTGTCTTAACATTTATTTATTGTGTTTATCAATGGAAGATAGAAACGACGTTTCTCGTGGAAACCGACGTCTAGGTTGTATTTGGAGAGATTTCCGAGATTACACATCACTCCATGGAGTAAATTATGTGCGACGGGATAGTACATATAGATGTCGATGGTAGGTAGACAACATTTTGCCTTTGTGTTTTTTGTTTAAGTGGGGAAAGTTGTTTGTTTTGACAATTTTATTAAAGATTTTTGTTTTGTTTTTTGTTTCTTATATCGATATTATTTGTTTTTTGTTTCTTATATTGATATTATTTAGTAACAGCTCTATTACTTATACATGGCATCGTTAATGTAAAAAAACTTTTTAAAAAAGCATCTTTCTGACCATTCTTCCTATTGTTTCATGATCTATTCAGATTTACTACCCTACTGGTTAAAATATTATTAATTTTTTTCAAAGATTTTGGTTTATATAAATTAATAACATTGGAATTAAGAAATATTTACGATAGTTCTACATATAACTTGCAGACAATACAGATACACAATCATGAATTTTGTAATAAACCCGTATATATTTTGTGCTTTGATATTTTGTTTTGGGAAAATAGATATTTGTATTTTTGAAAGGAGGAATACCAATTTCAGTGTTTACTTAATTTAAAAGTTTTTTCAAAATTTTATTGATAAATCATTTTAATTTCAAATACAATTACAATCTGCATATTTGAGTTCCAAATGATTCGAGTATCGGTGTTATAATTTTGATTAGCATTGCATTGCATACAGTCCGTGTAACGTAAAGTTAACAATACGAACGATGCCCGAACCATGTACGGACGATGCCCGTACGATGTACGTACGCTTCCCGAACGGTGTACGAATGCAAACGAAACGCTGACCGAACATTGTACGGACGCTGAACGAATGATGTACGAACGAAACCATGTACCATAAACGATAACATAAGCGCCCTTTTATCGTACATCGTATGGTTTTGCGTACATCGTTTCATTTAGCGTATACCGTATCGTTTAGCGTACATCGTTTCGTTTAGCGTATATCGTATCGTTTAGCGTACGTCGTTTCTTGGCATGCATAGTTTCGTTTAGCGTATATGTTTTTTTTAAATATAAAACATGAATTGTGTTCTGTTAAATCTTTTTATATAGGTGATAATATGCGTAAAATTTAGATTGGATGCATGTTTCAGTTTTAATTAATATTTTAATAAATTATAATTTAATCTGACTCGATGTTGATCCAACATTATTTACATAAAAAGTTTGAAAAATAAACACTGAAATAAATTTAAACAAATTAAAAGATACAATTATGATTTTTTTTAGCCGTAGAAATACGTACTTGGTGAATGTGCGAGTAAACTACAGTCTGCAGAGTATTCAGTCAACATTTTTTGAATATAGCCTAAGGTATCCCCATTTGTTTTCCAAATGAACAATTTATTTTAGATGGAATTCGGAATTAACCTAATGTTCTTACAAAAGTATATTCGAGTCTTAAGGTTGACCTTTTGTTCAAAAGTGTTGTTAAATATTTTATGTATTCTCTTTTATAGCATTATTCTAAAATCGACTGAGTAGCAGTTTTATCTATATGTCGTAATTAAACCATTTTGTTTAGATTATAGATTTTTTTATTCATTTTCAAATCAGACAAAAACCAAATATTCGAGAAATTTCAAATAAAACAATTACTCATTATGTGCCTCATCAACCCCAAACATAAATCCCTACCAATGTACAAACGATTGTGTACTATTTTAACTATAAATGCACTTGACTTTAAACAATCATCAACAATTGTCCGGCAAAAACTAGACCTTTTCCTCTATTCTTTAATTTTCTTATACCATTTTCCTCTGTTCTTTATTTTGCCTGTTATACTCTATTCTAATTTTATATTTTTTCTTTATTTTCCTGTATCTATACCTCCTTTATTCAGAGCAACCCACCCTAAATATACATATGATACACGCGGTCTATAGGTCATCGCTTGTGTCGTGATACACATGTTTGCATAACAAAGGATGTCCTTGTTCATATTTATAACATTGTAAATGTCCTCCTAATGATACATCTAATAGTTACCACTGGACATTAAACAGCTAACTATAAATTCATCCGTCATATTCTTAGTTTTGTTATAATGTGAAAATCAAATAACATGATGAAACAATAATTATTGCAGATTTTCACTACGGAAATAATGGAAATAATTGTAAACAAAACCACTCAATCACATCCCTACGCCACAAATTAAAGTCTAGCCTTTTCACATTAAAATACATTATTTTCATAAACCTATTTCTAAATAATTTAAACAATTTTAAAACAAACGGTCATTTTTCTATTTGCCATAAAAAAAAAAAAAAAAAACAATTATTTTCATTTCTTATTTTAAACAGATCGATTGTTTTTCAATGGTCGGTGCCTGTCAGCATTTATAAAATTTAACACCGTGTTTGCCAGAAAGAAAGCTACATAGAACAGGAAAACAACAATGTCTTAGAAATACTTCCAGGCCCTATTTTCTAATTTCTGTTGTAATGTGGTGTAATGCAAAAAAGGTAACTCCTGAATACTGATTTGTACCCTTAAGCATTTGTGGTTAATGACAAATCTATGGTAGTCTCTTTTCTTTACTCGAAAGTATTCGACTAAATCATGTTTTATTGATGAAAATTGCTCATTGCTGACGAATGTTAAACATTGATCCCTAGATTTTCAATTGTTTAGTTGTTAGGTTACTGTCTGATCTCGCAAACCTGGCATTTTATGGTCATTATTTTTGCATCCAATTGCACCAATGTTTTAAAAGATATAAACGCCACACCGTACGAGAGTCGTTATTTTACATAAACTATTAGTATTTTTTCTATAACGAAATACGAAACCACTTCTCGCAATTCGCTTTGGGGTTATTGTGCTTGTCTTTTGACAAAATATGGCCTTGTCTCAAAACAAAAAGTATAACATAATAAAGAGTAATATATAAAACTGGACTAGAGTGAAGAGTTGGGAAGTAGGAATTCGAATTTTAATTGAATGTTCTAAATCTTAGTGTATTTCTGATATATGATTGTAGACTCAAAATTTCTTTGTTTTGCTGAAATGAAAGGTCACCGTCGCCAGCCAATAAAAGCAAAATGAATATTAGTAGATCTTTCTAATTTTGAAAACAATATTTCTCTTGTTTCGTTGATAAAGGGCACTTAAAAATAGTGAATACTATCCTCATCAGGATGACCACAGCTGCATGCGGGATTGGGTTTAATATTAATAAGGTTTAAATCTGCATTTGAATAACTGCACCATATTTCTCAACTGTGTATCAATGATATTAAGATTTCTATCACCACAACTAAAATAGGAAGTGCGTACTGTGAATAAATACTCAGTTTACTATTATTTACAGCAAGTTATCACGTATAATACCACGTGACAGTGTTTGATAGTCTGAAGGAGACAGCATCAAGGATTTAATAAGGCAAATTAAGCTTTTGTTGTACTCAATCTTACTAAAGTTTTCTTTATTATATTTAATAGATATATATCCGAGATACGATAATGTAGTTTTTCTTTTTCATATCACACCTGATCATCAATGATGGGATAATGTCTACTGAGAGAATTTAACCAGAGACTGGATAACGTAGAAATGACCAATCAAAGGTCACTGTACGGCCTTCAACAATGAGCAAAATTCATACAGCATAGTAAGATATTAAAGGCTCTGAAATGACAAATGTAAAATACACTCAACACTGTTCAAACATCACCGCACGTCAAACTTTGAACAGCAGAAAACCTGATTGGACATTCGTGACAATTTGGCACGCCCTCATGAATTGGCGTACGTCCTATTATTATTAGTTATTATTTTCCTGTCTATTCTGTCATTTATTGCATTTGATTTGTAATTTGTCCTCATGTAACACATATTTGTGTTTGAGTGTAAATAAAGAATTGAAAAATGTATTTTGCGTCAAATGTGCAATGAAGCCACGGATCGTCGTAATCTTCAAAAATAGTTCTGAAACGGATGATAAAATGTGGAATGTCTGAATAGAAATATAACAATTATGTCCACTGCGCGATTATAAAACGGGCTATATTTGGACATTTTGAGATACTATAAGTACTTGTTTTCTGTGATAGAATTTCAGAGGTCAATACGACTTTTAATCAGTTGGATTTTCAATTTTAATTAAAAAAATGTGTTTGGTTTTCTTCTTTTCTTCAAATTCAAATCATGATTCTTTAGTTTGAACATATTTTATTGTTTAAAAAATGACAAACGGATTAGACACAAGTTTTTCAACTTAGTGACGTCTTCTCCAATACATACATAAATATACAATTTAGCATGAAGATATAAAAAATAAATTACATATAAATTTTAAGAATCGAATCAATGGATATTTTCCACTTAATATAACTAATCGAGTGCGCCTATTTTCAGAAGAAATAAATACAAACACACCGAGCTGTGTAAAATAAAATATGTTAGTGTACATGACAAGTCATGTGTGTGAATTTGTTTAAATGTAAATTATACACTCATAGTTTATGATGTGATACATATTGAGTCGCTTTTCTAGTTACGGATTAATAGGAAAACGGAATAAATCTACACGTAATTGTAAGTATCAATTTTGTTTTTTAATTAAAACCATTGAAACGTTTCAGAATACAATAGTCAATCATAAAGATCATTCGAATATTGTATCCTTAAGAGCATAAATTGATCATGTTCTAGTAAGATCTGTTACAGAATAAGGTTGTCAAAGTTGAGAAAAACGCTTTGTACTTTTTATATACTTTGTGGACAAATAGAAAAACACTATCATTTTCGTCAGAACTCAAAGACTCTTCACCAGAGAGCCAGAGCAATACATAAATTGTAATATTGACAGCAAAAACATTGATTTCATTTATCATTATAAGCCTTTGTGAAGAAAAATTGTTACAATATAATAAATAAATAATGATTCTTCGATATTTCCCATTGTCTTCTGAAAATAAGTTGAATAATTCAAAATTTGTATACCAAACATTTAAAATTTTACTCTGCGTTTATAAATAGCATTGAAAGTACAACATCTTATAAACGATAAACATTGATAGAGGTAAATGAGCCACTCTTTCTCATGTTGAGATGGAATACGTTCGTTATTTGATTTAACGAGTTTAACAATCGAAACCCCGAAATATCGTCTTATGGCAAGCACGAAAATGGCGAAACTGAACTTCCAACAGCGGACAATGATTTCTAATTATATAATATTCTTTCAATGGATTTTTAAATGCAATGTAGAACTTATCAATTAAGACATTTCTTATCCCTTTTGAAATATGAAGTCACATGCACGAAGAAGTTTTTCTGACGTATGAAAAGTGAAAAAGGCATGACAGGAGTTTAGAGAAAAAGGCAGTATGGGCATTTTGCCAAAAGAAAAGGCATGATGACTTCATGTAAAACAAGTCAGAATAAATTAATAACTAAGAAAGGCAGGACAGAATAGAGTGTAAAATTAAAAAAGCAGGACTACATTTACATTGAGATTACATTTAAAGAAAATGCAGGACAACATTTTTCATCCTAGCCACCCCCCACCCCCAAACTCCATAAAAATTTAATGGTATCTCCCTAGTGTTGATTTCAACAACGAGCTTTGTAACCGCAGAGATAAAAGTCAATTGTGAGTCGGTGTGACTCTATCCACCACCAACACATAACCACAAGCTGAGTGAGGAGACTTTCTTGCTATAAGACGGCTAGAACTATTTCGACCTTGTCGTCTTATTTTTAAAATTACGTCATAGATTATCTGATCACTACAACCTTTTTACAAAATATTCGTTCCCGTGAAAACTAAGATTTGTTTAACTTTCAAATTTCATCGAGGTCTCTTCTCAGGATATTACGGCTATCTGTATGTTGGCTTTAAAGTCGACAAGATAACAGGTTAATGTATTTAAGTGAATTTAAGATTTGTTGCAATTCTAAAGTACAATGGTTAAATCAATCTTATCTTTGATGTGCCACATGGGCATCCCTATAAAATAAGACAGTCCATGCGTGACCCATGGCATTAGATATATTTTTGCATGTCATTGGATATTTTCTATCATAATCCAGGCCAGCTAATAACTAGTGTGAAGCTAGCACTAATAACCTATATTATTTACGTGTCTGAAATTTTTGAAAATGAAACTAAACTCTATATAGAACAGACCTTTTACGAACGTCGGGTTGGGACTTTATTATTTGTGTGAACTTGGGATTTACACGTATTAAACTCTTCACTTTTCGGGATTCGAGGAAAATATATTTAACAAACATTGTTGATGAACACAAATAAAAAATAATTCTGTATCATAAATTTAATTTGTTAATATTTGCAAATCTTGAAAATTTCAAACCAGCTGATTTTTTTTTTTTATTTCTTCAAGTTGAATAACTTAAAAAATGGGGATATACACGACTTCCCAAATTTAATCTAAAATTCAACTACATTACTCAACACTTTGAATATTGAAACAATACGAGATATAAATATGTTTTTTTTTTTTTTATCAAATTCGAATACTGGGAGCTATCTGAAGTCTGTTCATAGGATCTCAGTTTTAATATAGGCGTGGCAATCCATCACTTTTATCCAATCAACTGTCCTTAATAATAAAGATTGGCGTGCAATTGTGTCTGTGTCAAGTTAGATAAATATATTCATATTTCTGGACGTACATATGTCGGGGTTTAGGCTATTTCATTCGATAGTAGTAGATGAAAAAAGGATTTTCTGTTATTCTATCTATAACTGAAAAAGTGGCATTAAATTGTAGAGGCAGTCCCACTTTATGTGAAGAATAGAACATTTTGGATTTTCTTCTGTTCACTACCAAATGTCAGCCTGTACCACTGAAAATATATAACTTCCGGACTAGCAAACACGGGCAACCCAGTTACTAATATTCCTGCTTCCAACTAAACGTCATGTTCTAGATTGTCGGAATCTTGTTGAGTACAACCATTCAATGACTCACGTGCATATTACATAATTGGTGTTAAGTTTATGCGAATAAGATAATTCCTAGTCAATACATATTTCATTTTTATGCCCCACCTACGATAGTAGAGGGGCATTATGTTTTCTGGTCTGTGCGTCCGTCTGTTTGTTCGTTCGTCCGTCCGTCTGTGCGTCCGTCTGTCCCGTTTCAGGTTAAAGTTTTTGGTCAAGAAAGTTTTTGATGAAGCTGAAGTCAAATCAACTTCAAACTTGGTACACTTGTTGCTTATGATATGATCTTTCTAATTTTAAAGCCAAATTAGACTTTTGACCCCAATTTCACGGTCCACTGAACATAGCCTTACATCAACTGTCAAGATGAAGAACAGGAATAAAAGCCCTGTTCATTGATAATTTTCTATGTTTTCTATGTATTGTGTGCGATTTTGTCCCATGTACATTTACTCCATACCCTTTCATTTTCTATACAAAATGAAAGTGGGAGTTTCAGGTTAAAGTTGTTGGTCAAGGTAGTTTTTGATGAAGCTGAAGTCCAATCAACTTGAAACTTAGTACACTTGTTGCTTATGATATGATCTTTCTAATTTGAAAGCCAAATTAGACTTTTGACCCCAATTTCACGGTCCAATGAACATAGAAAATGAAAGTGGGAGTTTTAGGTTAAAGTTTTGGTCAAGGTTGTTTTGATGAAGTTGAAGTCCAATCAACTTGAAACTTAGTACACATGTTCCCTATGGTATGATCTTTCTAATTTAAATGCCAAATTAGATTTTTTACCCAATTTCATGGTCCATTGAACATGGAAAATGATAGTGCGAGTGGGGCATCCGTGTACTTTGGACACATTCTTGTTTTTAGAAATTTAATCTTGTGCTTGCACACTTTAAAACGTTTTCTATATTGTATAGAATTTACCATTGGAATCAAAAGTAATACCTAAGTGTTTATGACAGGAGACAATTCTACTACTTGATTTTGAAGTTCCATTTTAATTTCATCTGAGAAGAATTACAGGAGAATAGCATAGTAATTGTCTTGTTAGGATTAAAATCAATAAACCAATCCTGAGACCATGCTGAAATTTGTTCTAAATCGCTATTTAAGACATCCTCTATTGTGTAAGGACTATTTCTTGAATAAGAAAGGGATGTTTCATCAGCACACAATCGAGTTAGACTTATCAAATTACCAGCTATGTCATATACATGAATAAGGAATAGTAGGGAACCTAATAAAGAGCCTTGTGGAACTCCTGCATTAGTATTCTCAAAAGGCGAATATGAACTTGAAACAAAACGCTTTTGCAACTAATTAAGTGATTAAATACATTTTAAATACAATTTTTTCAAATACTTTGCCCACTGCTGATAATAATGAGATTGGTTTATAATTGGAAATCCGGTTTTGAAAATAAATATATGCCAAACTGAAAGTCAACTCATTTTAAAGAAGTTTTGAAAATAAAATGGTTAAATGCATTTTTTTTACATAAAGCACACTAAATTTACATACATTATCAGATCAAAATATCTTAAATACCCCAGTCTAGAGATACTGTGTATATTCGACTGAATATACCATATCGATAATTTTACATTCGTACTTGTTACGTAACAAGATCTGTGTCCAGGTAAAAGATCCAGCAGGTGGTGTATATTCTAAAGTGTTTATCGCCTTCCATTTTACATCTGACGATGACATTTAGCTTTAGGGCCATTTTGTTTTCGCAAAGAAAACTAAAAAAAAAAAATTATATATATAATATTCTGTTGAAAATCTTTTAAAGGTAAACTGGTAAGCATAACGTCTTCGCAATTTCTTGTTCAGATCCAGGGACACAGATGTCAGAATGAATAAGAAAACACTAAATTCTTAAACAATATGTTGTAAAATGGACACCAAGCACATTTTGATAGACAAGTGTACTGATAGATTTTCTTGTGTATTTTCTATGTTCTGGAAACTTCAACATCCCATCAACAATATTTAAATTAAAGTCCTAAGTTTTATAGATTAAATATATTTTTTAAATATCATTTGCAAGGCTGCATGCACATTGCACCTATCGTTTTTATATATTTCTTTTCCGCCATGCATAAGTTTACTTTGACTTCTATATATATAATGTTTTTCAGAGATCGATTTATAAACTTTTGCTTGAAATAATTAATCCACACAGAGCGATAGCACAGACAGAAAAATTCTCTGGAAAGAGGACTGTTTGCAAATCATTTTGAAAGAAAAACTAAATTATTTTGATATCCTAATGATAATGTTTCTTTTTAACAGCACTATATTTTATTGATTATTCAATATATGTATATGGTATCCGACATTTATATACATGTACATGCATAATAAAAATCCCTTGGATATATTTTAGTTGATTGATTGTAAGTTGTTTAATGTCCAGTGTAAACTATTTCAAACATTTCTATGAAGAAAAGAGTTTCTCGTTCCTAGGAAGATTTAAGGATTTTTTTGTGCACAATGTAATTTAAAGTATTAACTCCGTGTTTCAAAGTAAAAAAAACAATATTGTTTTTCTTCATATTTAAAAAAAATGGATTTGTTTTGTGCTCAATAGAATTTACTACGACCAATTAAATAGTATTTTCAATGAGGTTTATATTTAGGTGTGTGCCAAATAGGGAAACAATAAACTGGTAAGTTGGTGACCATTTAGACTTCGTTTAGATGAAACACGTCTTCAAAATTAATAGTTTAAAATTTTGGGAGTTAAAATTGTAAAGTGAAACTTTTCTTTTATTGTTAACTTTGCACTAAAATGTATATTCAAACCTATTCTATTACTTTCCTCTGAGCACAGTCTTAAGGGAAATATATATTGAATAACTCTATCAAATATGGTTTGTTTTAAACCGAATTAAACGTACATCAAACGGAACTGAAACTGTAGGAGATCATAGTGGGTTTAACGACAACGAGACAGCAATCAAACAACAAAAAACACATAAGGACAGCTAGTGGGCAACATAAATAGTGTTCACCAATAGAAAGGTGTATACACAACATCCCTAATTTCTTTATCATTGTGAATAAATTTTCCCGGAAAATAGAATACATGAACTACATGTCTTTGATTTAACAGAACAAATAATAAAAGATCTGGCATTAAAACGTGATTCTCCATATAATTTAAAAATTGAAGAGAAAGCCAGAATATGAAAGTTATACAATTTAAAGAATACCAATCTTAAAGTTTTACTACTTAGAGGTATATTTTCCCCTTTCTTTTAACCTACAAGTAAACTTCCTGAGAGCCGATGATTAAATATCCTAATTTTTCCGAAATGTTCATATATAATATTAATATGGCGTCAAGTGTTTAAACAGTTATTTGCCAATCAAATCGGTATGCACGTTAAATAAATATTAAAATGTCATATAAATAATGCTTAAAAAATGATGCAATTATATTATCAATCTAAAAATATAAATCATGAACACAAAAAAAATAATATATGTATTAAATGACTGAAGCAATTTTAAATTCTAAGGATATTGTTACAATATTGCCGAAAACTGAGACTACTATAACTGTTATACGTGTAGTAGTCTCAGCCGAAAACAATACTTAATTGAAAAATATAAGCAAGTATGACAAACCAATCAAAATTTATTGTTTGGGATTATTCATGGTTGACTAGTTCTATATTAACCAGTGACACGTGTCCTAATTATTAAGAAAAGGGACAGAAAAGTATTAAACAGAAATAACCGTTTTTTCAAAACTATATTTTCAAAATTCACTGCATGATTTAAACAGCTTAAAAGTGTTTCATTTATTTTATCTTTGTGCGTATACGAAAAATTGAAAGCAAGTTGAACTTCAATGTTCATGACTTACGAGTATTAGATTTCTTTTGAAATTGATCGATGAGCGGCTTTTCACAAATACCGAACAAAAGAACGTCAATTAATGGACAAGCAACCCAACGAGAAAAATAAAATTTAAGAGGCATCTATAACTAGTTTTGAGTTAGAGAAATCATTCAATGCCATATGATTGTATTTAGGTTTGTGCGTTTTTTGATTTACGAATAAGCGAATAAGTCAATAAGATAAAATAAATAAATAATTGAAGCCAAAAAAAAAAAAAAAATACAAAAAAGATACATGAAATAAAATAATAACATAAGTTTACAAATACGTACCTAGGTGCATTTAATAAAGCAACATTTGAACTTATTATTACCATTTTTTTTAATTGTAATTTTATGTTTATGTATATTTAATGTTACCCGATATGGAGTTCTTCTAAAAGATAAAATTCACTTGAATGGGTATTTCTGGTGTATATACATGTATCACACGTGCTATCTACATGTACAATATACAGAAATGACACGACTGGGTATTGTAAAGTTACTGAAGGGAGATTAATGTCAAATGCATATCCCCGGGCGAAGAATTTATTGGTTTTTCAGAACTGGATATCGGTCTTCAAAACACCGTGTGTACACAAACAAAACAGTATTCATCTTTTACGCAGTCTAGCCTGAGAATAAAAGTTTTGGCAATTTGTGTAGGATTTTAATTTTAGAATGTAATGAACAAGTAAGAAGATCGTTAAAACCTTAAGTGAATCGGAAAATGAGCTATGCACGATGAAAGGAAAAGTTTGGTGCGTCGATAAGAAATTTCATAGAGGCATGTGATATTTGTAAAATTTCAAGTCTTTCAATAACAACCATTTGTAGAACTGATTATTTCGATCCTTCAAATATGTGTAAAATAATTAAAATTTATATTTTTTAGTCTCTTTCATATATACAATTGTAGTATGTTTATAAATACTGTAGATTTGTATTTGATCATCGATTGCATGCATAACGTCCAGTGACAAATATTTCATGTATTCGTACAAAGAATTAAAATACAATTGATTGGTTATTTAAAGTAAATGATTTGCGTTAGAATAGGTGAAACTTGGCCAGAAGCTTACCTCTAAAATAAAGAAATATAAAAAAGGTAGAGTTATTTTTTAATTCTGTATTTTACTCATACATGGACTTAAGCACTTTTTACAGTCAACATAACAGTTTTAACACCGACAGCAGGAATCACAAGCGACGCTGGTTCCATAGATGTCTTCAGCGAATTTTTATATATCCCTGGCAATTTTCGGTTTATATCAGACTCTGACATTGAGGGAACAAATACCATGGATATGTCTTGTCTTTTTTAATACGTTTAGATATAAAACGTGTATCTCATACAAAGCCTCATTTATAGAACATTATATATAATTGATTGTGTCAAGGAAATATTTGGATCAGAGAAATAGTTGGTGGAGGAGAGAGAGAGAAGAGAGAGACTTATATCGCGGTGTTTGGTCTCATGTTATTCAAGTCAAAATGTGATGGAGGAAACGTTTCCCTTCGTTTTATATATATTCCATAATGATATTAGTTGGAGATTTAATCCAATCCAAACTAATAATTGTTTTTTTATCCTGCATCTTTTATATTAAATTATTTCAACTCAAAATAATAATTGAAATAACTTTCTGAAATGAAACCCTAACATATATCAGACGCTTAACAAAACGATATACCATACGATTGATGAAACGCTAAACGATATCACATACCATACGATAAACGAAACGCTAAACCATACCATGTACCATACGACAAATAAAACGCTTAACGATACCATGAACCATACGATATACAAAACCCTAAACGGTGACATTTACCATACGATGAACGAACGATGAACGAACGCTAACCGAACGTTGTACGGACGCTGTACGAATGATGTACGAACGATGACCGAACTCTACACGAACGATTCCCGAACGCTGTACGTACGATTCCCGAATGAAAAAGTGTTAACTTTTACGTTACAGGGACTGTATAATAAAAAAATTTGTTCGGAGAAAGATAAGACAGAAAATCTTACTTTTCGTTTTAACGAAGAAGTATTACATCACTGCATGTAATATAAATTGATTGTTATATAAAAGAAGTAGATTTCTTAACATACTTAAACAATTAACAAATGTAGTTCTATAGTTGCTTCCTTATTAATTACAACTTTATAATACATTTTTATTTCCTTTTTTTTTTTTATTGCATTCTGATACCGGTTTACTTGGTATTAGAATTTGAATTGAATATCAGACTCAATTCACTATTTTTAAAATTAAAATATATAATCCCTCGGTCCGCTTGGCTCCATTTGAAAAATGAATAAAATTTTTTTTTTTTTTTTTGCATTTGGGAATCATATCCATCCAAATCTTCAATATTAATTTATTTAATATATCTGTTGAATAAAATTGAGAATGGAAATGGGGAATATGTCAAAGAGACAACAACCCGACCAAAGAGCAGACAACAGCCGAAGGCCACCAATGGGTCTTCAACGCAGCGAGAAAATCCCGCACCCGGAGGCGGTCCTCTGTATTGCTTAGAATTACATTTTGTCGACTTGGTAATATGAAAACTTTAATTTGGATAAACAATAAAAGAAACATTAGTAGAGGATATTTCAGTTTTATCATGGCAGTGGAATAAGTCCGTTAAAATAGTAAATCCAGATTTAAATCAACGAACATAAGAATTAAAATAAATGTGAGTGAGGCAAGGTACATCGACATGGTTTAGTATATTTTGGTTTGTATAGATAGCTTATACGTTTGTCTGGGAGAACATCAGTTATGTATTGCTTGTTCCTGTCCTGAAACTAGTACTCTTAAATCGCCAGTTTGTGTCTTTTGCTTTTATGTTAGTTGTTATATTGTGATTCGATCTGATTAGTCAAACATTTTCCAACTGACTGGTATAGTTTGTTCATATGCAGTGCAATTCCAGGTTAGGGGGTGGTTAAGCGGTCATAAAGATGATAACTGTCTGATGGGCAATCATATCACATCTTATTGTATATTAACCCAGCCGAGTTCTATATGTGCCAAGTCGTGAGCCTGTATTTCACTGGTTGTTGTTGGTTCCTGTCTGTCATATTTTCGTTTATTGTTTTATCATAAATCAGACCGTTGGTGGCCTATAGTTGCTTAAATCTATTTCATTTGGACTCTGTTGAATAGTGAATAGTTGTCTCATTGGCAATCATACCATTTCTCCTTATAAATCAGACCGTTGGTGGCCTATGGTTGCTTAAATCTATTTCATTTGGACTCTGTTGAATAGTGAATAGTTGTCTCATTGGGAATCATACCATTTCTCCTTATTCCATATTCTATGCAAAGCTAATTGTTAACCATACATCTTTATTTTGATTTTTGATTTATCTGGTATATAACCCTTAAAAGGAACGAGTAGTGTTTTTTTTTTTTTTTTTTTTTTTAGATAACAACTATATTGTTTAAGATCATCATCCAGACCAGGAGCCTGTAGCCCAGTGCAAAACAAAATCATTTAATTGTTATCAGATTAGATCTCACTTTTGCGAAGTTCTCACGTATGGGTTTTGCCATAGCTACCATCATATACGGTATCCGTTAATGTATGGGTTTTGTCTTTTCATTTTTGGCGAAAGCGTTGTCAGTACGATCGATCTATATGAAATTGTCCGTTGATGTATAGCTGTCTCATAGCTAATTTGAATCATACCAATGCTTTTTATTTTTGAAGTTATTGAATACTTATCAACATCAAATGTTAAAAAAATTCAATATGAAAGAAAGGAGATTATTTTAGTTTAAAACATAGTATTCTCATTTGCAATTTGTTTTTTATGTCCAGTGTAACATTTGATATTGACTTCGGCATGTATCTGTTTTATGGTTTTTGATGCCTCATAAATGAATAAGGAAGATCTCATCGAATGTCAGCCATGAATTCCCATGATAAGCTTGTTGTGTATTTGTATTTGTAGGTTGGTTTGGACAGTAAGCATTCTTGTAGTGGTTAGTTTCATATGTGTAAATGTGTTCCGGTTACACCGAAATAGCATGAATTATTCAACAAAGACGTCTAATAAGATTGTAATGATTCCAAGTATTCCATTTCCTGCTGTTACGATTTGTAATATATCTGAAAATCAACTTCAAGACATACAAGTAGATGATGTGAATGACTTGGACAGTCATCACCACCTGGATGAGCATTCTGTTATTGAAAATAATAATTCGGATATTTCGAATTCATCGGACTACGATACAGACGATACACAGCATTTGAACAATTATTCGTTATCAGATTTTTTTATGTTTTGCTCTCATAACAGAAAAATGATACAATGCGAAAACTATATTGTCCCAAAGATAACACAATTAGGATTGTGTTACACATTTAACAGTTATCATTATTCTCAAAATAACGGACAGATGTATGTACAAACCACTGGTACTCAAACAGCCTTGACTTTTAATATGAAATTGAACCAGCACCATTCAGATCAAGGAGTTGGGATAAGAGTAGGTATTCATATGTAATATATATCAGAGCAATAAGAGTGCATATACAAGATTTTAAAATACGGAATTTAGTTCACACAACATTTTCGGGGATAACTGGAAACCACACAGTTTTGAAACAAAATGCATAAAAGTTAAAGATCACCAAAGCATACAACCTCTTTGGCAGGACATCCATAATAATGTATGTTCTTTTCCTAAAGTACAAACACAAAATTATAAAATGAAGCATAACATTCCTTTGTTTCGTTGGAAAGTCTGTCTTTGCGAATTTTGTATTTGAAATAATGTTCATCGTACAGCAATAGATTCTGGAAGATTTTTTTTTTTTTTTTTTTTTTGATTTTTGCTTTTTAAACACGTATCTTCATTAGACTTATAAGTTGCCATGATAGTTATTCAATTCAGATGTATGCTTACCTGAATCATGTCGATATGCATGGGCACAGGAACATGGACCATATGGACCTTACCACTGTTGTATTTTGTATTTTAGATAGTACTACATGAGCCTACCGAGGAACCGGATGTTCTAAATAAAGGTTTTAACCTAGCGGAAGGATTTTCCTCTTACGTTTCAATAAGCATGACAAAGGTATGAAAAGGAATAACAAATGAACGAATTAAAACTTCAAGGAATATTTTTGTTTAATCGATAACTAGACAGCTGGAAAATTTAGAAAAACAATTCAAACGATCTTTATACAGAAAAATTGATGACTTAAAGGAGTGGTTTTATAGCACATCAACCTCTACCTGCATGAAATCAATTTAGTTAATATGAATTACATTTCATCAAGTCAATTGGGTATATGTAATACAAGTTCAGTGAAGCGAACGTGGCCGTTTATATAAACATTCCACACCGCCAAGCAGAAGTGTGTGCATATTTTAAACATCGACTACATGTACATGTACAATAGCTGCAAATCATTTGTTACGTTCTGGGAGCCTCTGTGCTCCAAAACATTCTCTTTTAAAGTATATAACAGCAGCAGCATTCACAGTAGCATAGAATATTTGCAAAATTGAAAAAATAAAGTAAACAATAACAGCAAGATATCCCTTTAAGGAAAAGTTAACATAACATTTTTTTTTAATCGTTCAATCAAATTATTTACTTTTTGAAAATATCACAATGGTGAAATAAAATCAGTTTCTTCAAAATGAGGTTAAAGCAGAAAAAATCGAGGTAGATATGGTCTAGGCCTCACAAAAAAATATCATCAATGACATGTACAGCCTTATCAGCATTTTGAAAGCAAACTTTCCCATGGCAAAGGAATTTAGATTAAAGAGATCAACTTGTAGACACGTCCAATAACGTCTCAGTATTTTGAATGATGTGGTTCGCGCAGAACAATTAACCGACTTTGCAATAACTTTTTATAAAACATCTGTAATATTTTCAATATTTTACTTTACGTTATAGATAATGCTTATTTGAAGGTTTTTCTTGTCGTATAACACCCCGAGGTGTGTTATACGACAACAAAAACCTTTAAATATCCATTATCTGACTTATACACAGCCAAGAAATATGATTTTCTGCAAAGATTTGCAGGATTTGCATCCTATTTTACCGACCACACTAAAGTTGGATATTCTTTTTTGATGCGTTCAGGTTTTAATACGCCCTACGGCTCATTTATAATGTGAAATAAAAGTCACTAATTATAATCTAGATATCAACTTTAGGATCATTATCTAGTTACAATAAAAATATAACTGTAACTGCATGAAGCAAGACACAAATGAATTGTTACGGTGTATGAAAAATACAAGTCACTTTGTAAGTAATTTATCGTATCAACTTAGTTTTTGAAAAGGGGGATGGTATTATTTTTCATTTTTTTTTTTTTTTTATGACTTTTTATCGCCGAAAGCAGATTATTTTTTCAACAATTTTCAAACGAACTATTGCGAATATTTGTTTTCTCCTTTTTGTTTGTCAATACATTTTTTCTTTAAACTGAGAATCATGGTTAAATCTTAAACCCCCACAAATCCAATTATAAAGTACGTGGTTGTATTTCTAAGAAAATAAGAATATTTGGTCATTTGATCATTTAATGGAGTAAAATATATTATAGATGGATGTAAAAAGTTAAGAACTGGTTCGGACAGAGCGCAATATCGGGATGCATGTACATATAACACGAAAAATGAATACCCATAGGTCGAAGTATGATTTTCACTACAGCGCGAATCAATAAGATTTTCAAAATCCTTCACATCTTGCTTGTTTTAAAAGTGTTATGAAAAGATTTGCATTATTTAATTCATCTCGCATAATGTCCCTTTATTGTAGCGATAAATTAACAAAACTTCTAATTATTTACTTCGAAAGTTGAAATATGCGTCAACGACGATTTTTGATATTTCAGTCAAATAAACACAGGAAACTTTAAGGATTGTTTCAGCCTTCAACTTATCAAAGTCTGAAAATTAAACAGTAAACCCCAATTGGCAACAACACACGATAACTATCAAACGAATTACATGATAAGGAACATTATAGTTTGCATTTTAATCAGGGAAAATAATGACATGTCATTATTTTATGCCTTGAAGCAAATTCCATTGAAACTTGTTATCGTCCGTGTTGATTCTTCAAAAGAAAGACCTATCGTTTTGAAAGAAAATAACTCCATATAGGTATATAATTTATCTTCACAAATTTGTTGCCGTAAAGGCACACTTCTTTCATAACAGGTTTTAAATTAATCACTGTGCTTGCAACAACCGTATCTTGTCGCATTACACTTTGCAACCTTCGATAAACATATATATTCCAATAACTGTTTTATCTTTAAAAATATTCGGTTTCTTTCAGAATAAATATTTACCATCACCCTATAGCATAAGTGAGAACCAGCACTGTATAATCACTAAAACACCAGACTTTTTTAGTCCTCTGCAGTTTTACCCACATACAGCTATAGGGCATGTTTAATGGAATGTAGAAGGAATTTTATTATACAAATATGTGCGTGTACAAGTGTCTTTGATCCAGGTACAGTACTTTTAGATTTAACTTCAATTACTTTGCATCAACAGAAAATGTTAATTTGGTATCGCGTATATTTTCTAATAGACGTGTTAGGAAAGGGGTTTAAATACTGCGCTGATGTTAAATACTAATACCGATACAAGATTTAAGTGTGGACTTTCTCAAAATGCAATTGTACTGAAAAGTATCCCGGCGTAGTATAATAGTTTACGTTTGTGGTGTGTTTGATACAATACAAAGCGAACAGTTAACGTCGACTCCAGATTTTAAGACGTGCATTGGCCTTACGTAGATCTTCATACATTCATACATTAATTTGTATTTGTTTGATTTAAGAGTGCAAAACAAAACTTAACAAAAATATATGTAAGAGTCAAGAATAGGAATGACGGATTTTACGACCACAAGTCCAAATATATATATTAAGCGATATGATTAGAATATGTTTAACAGTTTTATAACTCAGTTTGTCTCTCCAAAATAGATATGTCCTATTTCCGTTGCAAAATATAGTTAGCATGCATTTTGTGTCGAAGGATACAGGGAAGCGTATATAATGTGTGGCTTAAACAAGTCAGTACTAATCTGAACTCATCGTTATATCTATATATAAAAAAAAAAAAGAAAAAGTGGACACAAGATGATACAGTGCTATTTTTATATAAAACTTTAAGAAGCAGGGGGCTACAGTAGAAGGTTGTCTTGCTGCGCATCTTTTAATGTTCAAGAAAACAACTTTCCATGAGCTATATGTGATTCGTATTGTCTACTACTTTCTGGGTATGACTTCAATGAATGGACAGAGGGACGAAAGAACGGACGGATGGACCAATTCACCCATCACTATATACCGTCCAATTTAGAAAGCGGAGTGTATAGTGAATCTAAGACAAAAAAAAAAAAAATGAAGCAAATCGAGAAAAAAAATGCCCGACATATAATTTAGCAGACTTTGTTTTGAAAGAGGTGAAAATGAATATTCCATTTTCAAAATAACCAAAGATACTAACATGAAATTCTCCATATGAAAGTTTAACGCCACTTTCAACAATATCTCAATTTAATCGTGGTACTCTGTTTTGTTGGTGGAGGAAACCGTGGTAACAAGAAAAAAAAACAACTTCCGACCCTTCATCGAAACGTAAATTTAACATGCTTGATAATGTCCAAACGTTGTAATCTTTTAATATACTTAATTCGATAATCTCTCTTTTCCGAAAAACTAACTGATAAAAGTTGATAGAAGGAAAATGTCAGGGCATTTTTTTTTTATGTAAATAAGAATTAATTCATTTAACATTATATAAATTATCAGCGACCTTTCTAGATAAAATAAAAATATAAAGATAATCTAATTGAAAACGCTTATGTTTCAGTCTTTTTTTTAATTGTCACGTACACACATTTCTAGTTTGGTTTATTTTTAGAATTTTACGCTACTGTGTAACACATTTCTCTATTCTAGAAAATGATATAAAATAAGGAGATGCGGTATGATAGCCAAAATAGACAACTATCTACCAGAGACCAAATGACGTAAACGTTTGCAACTATAGATCACCGTATGACAGACCCCCAACACGGAGCAAAACCATTCCCGCATATAAAAGCTAAGAAAGGCCCCGACATGACAATTATTTTTTAAATAAATTTCAAATAAACGAACGTTTTGAACAAAGATTGATGTAGAGTAAAAAATCGGATTCGAATGTGATTTGATTCCTGTGTTTTTTCTATTCATTTATTTTAATCACTTTGTAGATTTTCCTTGTAGTCGTTCAACAAAATAGTAAGAAATGGGGGAACAACGATCTTAAACTTAATCGATCCCTACTATGACACAATGCAAGAATAATGTTCGTGTTGATTTGCTGGATCCTCGTCCGTGTATTGCGGAATAAATTGTTACTTTTTTGTTTATAAATCATCTCAGCATTATCAAACAAACCCATACAGGTAACTATAATGAATGAATATCAGTGCTTTTTGAGATGGTCCCCACTATAGCCTGTAGTGGTATTGGTATTTAACATCAGCGTCAAAATCGTATTGACTTTCCTAACACGTCTAATTGCATTTGATTACTTCAAAATTAGAAATTGAACATTAATTTATAAATCGTAATGGTCACGCTTGTAAATACGATAGTTTCCTCGTCCATCATGTTCGATGACAGATTCAATTATGCCCAATTCTTTGAGTTTGGGAAAGTAAAAAAAAAGCAAAAAAATATTTTGCACGGCTGCCAAAAAGCGTTCATGAAAATGTATTTGGCACAATAAATTTAAACTCTTATCGATGATTTTTAACGGATTTACAAGGCAGAGGCGTAAACATTCCTGTTGCATGTGAAACTCGGATATTTCAAGGCCACTGCCTTTTAGATAAATTACAAATTCCAGTTAATACTGTAAATATAACTTATGAAGCATACGATTGAGGAGAAATCGATTTCAGATCAACTTATTTAAAACAAAAGGGTATTTCAGTATGCACTCGTTATTAACAGTATCAAACGTACCTCCAGTTTCGCGTGTCTTCTATGTGGTTCGAAGAGCATTAACATTTATTGTTGTACAAAAAATAACACTATGAAAAAAAAGACTTCTGAATACTGCATTTGTAAATTATATTTTGGCATTTTTTTTTTTTAAATATTCATTCAAATGTGAAAAAGCACATTCCCAAAAAATATTGTGTCGATAATAACGTAATTATTAAACCTCGGTTTTTTTTTTTTTTTATTCATTATTACACTTATAAAAACTTTTGTTTAAGGAAACGAATCAGTTTGTACAACTCCACAGGCAATTGGCTGTTACAGGCAAGCCAGTCGTAAGTACAGAGCAGTACTCTTAGTTGTATAATTGTTATAGCCGCACATTATTTGAAAACAGTTCTTACATTGTCTGTTGCATTCGACTTTATTGGACCTCTTTTCTTAACATGTTAAGCTGACCGCATGGTATTATTTATATAAAATAACTGATAAAATTTGTTAATATCTAAAATGCTTGAATCCAACAAGCACTTAAAAACTGAATAGATTTAGAAAATGCCTGTAACATATACATCTGCTCTTTAACTTTATATTTTCACATTGAAAAAACATATGAAATCTTTTTTAAAACCAGAAACAACAACGACAACGAACAAAAAACGTAGAGCATAAAGTTGCTGTTAAGGACATCAATAATTCCCAACAAACTTATTAACTAACAATTACACTAAACAAACGAAACAAACAAAAGAAAAGAAAAACATTGAAAAATGAACAAATGAACAACTTTTATATACCACGTATGTAGTCTTATAGACATTGATTGCTCTGACAAATTCGTAGAAAACAATGAAAGACTAATATTCAATGTCTTTCATTAAATATGATCATTAGTTCATGTGCTATTGTGATTTGCCAAGAAATAGAGAACAAGATCCAACAGAGCAGAAATATCTTCTTTATGTGGAATGTTATCTGGCTTTACAATAATTTTTTTTTTTTTTTTGCGTGAGAAATGAACGATATTCTTTATATTTGATTTCAGTCGATTTTGACATTCATAATAAAGCAGCAAAACAGTGTAACTGTCAACAACCATGTGAATTTGTAGAATATCAGTACAGTATATCATCTGCTATAAGCCCGGCAAAGATATACTTACCATATTTAAAACCAGTATATCAGGATCAAAATTTTACTGGGTGAGTACTTTAATTGGGACGAATTATACTCGACTTGCAAATATGACGGTGTCATGTACTAGTATATTAGACATGGAATGTTACTAGTGCCAAACCATTAGAACAATCGTCCTTAGTTAGTCATAATGGGCCTTTTATAGGTGAATTTAGTGTATGTTTTGCTCATTGTTGAAAGCTGGGACCAATTGATGTTTGAATTCACGTCAATTGGACTCCGGTGTATGGCTGTCTTAATTGTAATCATATCGCATGTTTTTCTTATATTTATTCTGACTCCAATGTTGGAGTGCCTAAGTTAATCGCTGGTGAACTGAAAAAAAAAAAATATCAGAGTTGACCTCAGGTATCTGAACAGTGAAGTTCGTTACTTTAAGGGCATACGATACAGTTTTGATCCCGTATTTACATTTTGATAAAAATTTCAATATAGACTATTTTTTACCTGATTAAATCAAATATGTAACAAAAAATATACCTTCATGTGCTACTTTTTGAGTAAAATGAGGTCGAAATTTGGTATATTTGCTCAAAATTCGGATTTGTGGCCGTATTTTCCCTTTCGAAAGAAAGACATAACTTTTTGTTTTAAAAGATAAACACAAATTGTTTTTGTTAAATAATTGTTAATTTCTGTATTTTATAAGTATCCTAAAATTTATACATTTTTATTCAAAATAACTCATATTTATCAAATGTTCATGAATGTAGAAAAAACATCACTTTTGCTGTATATTTATCAAATTTAAAAATTGCACTATTTACGTTTTCATGAAAATTGGCACACATAATCTTCTCGCGTAATCAAACCAAATGGCATTTTAAAAAAGAGGGGTCCATGAACTCGTTTTCAAGTTAAATAAGTTTGAATGATAAAAATCAGTTAAAAACTGAATCTTTTCCCGATAAGTCATAGTTTGACGTCGCGAAAATAACAATTTACGTTAGCAACGTCATTACCTCCCCTGTAACTGTATCGTATGCCCTTAAGCTGTCAGTTGAAACGTCGATAATTCAGACGTAAACAAACACAGACTGGAGTGAAAACAGTCAGAATCGAATGAACTCGAAAGTTGTCGATACTAACGTGAGGGTACCAATTTGCACCTATTTTGACAGTTCTTTCACCTACGTTTATTTATGATGCAGACAAACGTTTCCATTCTGTGTTTATTTTGAAGATGTATCCTTTTTCACAATAAATTTAATTCAATTTTGAATCCATATTGAATCATAGAAAAATGGGTTTGAACTGACCTCCAAACGATCAATGGTTCTGTAATGAGGAGTACCCAAATTGCATCCATGCTTAAATTCACATGCGTAAAAATCGAGTAACTGATGTTTTGTTTTATTTCTCCAAACATTTAGAACAACTTCACAATATTCCATACTTTCTATTCATTTTTTAATAAATGGATGCATGTGACATATTTTAATTGCTCATTTTTAAAAGTTGACTTCTTGTTGACGTCGCATGACGACGTTTCCGTAGATATAACTTTTTTTTCAGTTAATACTTCATCTGTTGATATAGACTGTAGATAGATAGAGGAAGATGTGGTGTGAGTGCCAATGAGACAATTCTCCATCCAAATAACAATTTATAAAAGTAAACCATTATAGGTCAAGTGCACGTTTTGTGTACATTTAAATATATTTAGCTATGTTTAAAGACGTGCATAATGTCAAACCATAAAATTACAAATTGTTTAGTCTCTAAGAAAACATGTAAGATTTCCGCTGCTATTTTTGTCACTTGGGTGCAATTTGGGTACTCTGTGCAATTTGGTTACTGTTACGTTATATGCTTTCTTTGCTTTCAATGGGGCTATTTTGTCCTACACTTATAAAAAAATTCTTAATGACCAAACATAGAGTTGTTTTAAAGGAATTGATACTTTAAGCGAGAGTTGCAAACACCTAATACATTGCATCGCATCAGATATCATTAGTCCAATCAGTATTACGATGAGAAGAAAGAGATGAAAAAATGTGCTATCATGTCGACGCTTACCCGTGTTTCGCTGATCGACATATGTGTTTTCATAACAAGGAGATATGAATTAAGTAATGTAAAGATATAACTGTTGATTACTAGCCGAAATAGGACAAGTCTACCGCTTCCTAGTGTGACGTATAAAACACTGTCGCACTTTCCAAGTCATTTAAGAACAATCTGCAACAGCTATGGCATCATAAGCATGATTAGAGGAAATAAATGTGAAAATAAAAAGCTGTTGAAAAATAAAGATAACATGATTATATGATACTGAGAGAAAATTGAGAAAAGAGATAAAAAAAAAATAAAAAATTGATAAACGAAATAAAGGCCGGAACTCATGGGAAGATTTATCTTATAAGATTTATAGTGCATATCAATTATTACTTTCATGTGTTCTTCCTTTCTTTTTTGTCACATATCACAGATTTAACATATCTCTCTGCCGTATGGTAAGGGCACTGCTCTATTCCAAAATGTGTAGTATGAGGATATGATGGTAAGAACCAATCAGTTCAATTGAAAAAGTGGTCTAGTGAAAAGTTGTCATGTTGTCCATAACTTCTTTAAGGTACTAATTTTACTGTGACTGATTTGCATTTTGACGGTTAATGTCTCTTCAGTGATGCTTCAGGCCTAGTATCTGAAAATTCAAAACTCAAAGCAAACGATGAAAACTGATTACTCCAAAAAAGATTTAAAGTAAAACCAAACCCGGACAATGATTTAAAGCTTTATAAGAAGGAGATACACTCCTTAATTCAAAATTCCTAAATTTTATAACAACAATTTTCGATAACATTTGAAAGCATATGTATAATAGGAAACATTCGTCAACTGTTATTAGGTCCATTAGTACAAAAACAATGTTGATCTCTTGAGGATAGTTCATGAAAACGTGTGAGGCATCTTTAAATATAAAATTGACAAGAACTATGAACAGAACATGTATTGTGTCGTCTCATTCTCCCATCTGCTATTGATAATAATACAATAAGCCCTACTCATGCCTACAGGAACCGTTTGTTTTGCACAGGTAATTCAGTGTTATAAAATAACGCATGATTAATTCTATGTTCAATGGTATAATACTCTAGTCTTCTCTATACCTTATGCTCTTAACATAGCACCACTTCTACCAATAGACAACTAAAACTCAAACGTATGTTTGTCGACTAGCTTGCTGCTTGTGTATTTTCTGAGCTGCCGATTTTATTCAATAAATATGTACAAACATGTCACATCAATACACATTAAAATTGTGGCAATCATAATGACTTCTAATATCTTCTACTTATATCTAATTGTTTCGTGGCCGACCAGGAAAACTACTTTTAGAAACCTGTGTCCTTTTGTCAATGCCAGGCGAAACCCCAAGTGTTGGACCGCACTTGATATAAGAATGTTCAAAAAAAACAAAACATTAAAGAAAACATTTAAATGCAAAAATCTGCTGTCAGTCAAAAGACTGCGGCTATATGAAAATAATTTGAAGACAGAAAAGAGTCTGAATAAACAAATCCGATTACGTTTGTATAGCCATACCACCTATATATAACAAAAGTTTTAACTTTAATACTAATTTGAACATACTTATATACAAAAATATTTTAAAAACGTTTCTTAACGTACATGTTAAAAGTTTGATGTTCACTCAAGTAAGGCAGGGCTAGAAATGACCATATATTCACCTATCATTTAACACAATAATTTTTCCCGCCTAAAAATTCATACGCCTTCGAACTACTACGTGAGAAGACAATTAATTCCGTTACACTACGTGCCACGGAAATTAGGAATACAGATCCTATATGATTTATCGTATAGGATCGACCATTTCGTTTTATGCCTGCCTTTAAACAACACATTGGCATGCTGTTTCATTCTGACTAGCTAAATTCCAGCAAATACTGTACAATTTTTGAACAGTTGCAATGATGGTCATTAATTGATGCTTACCGTCCAGTTGCAACTATTACAAGCCTATCAGGACGAGAACATATCAATGTAGTATACTTAAATAGTAGGCCTGCTTTATACATTCTGAACATTGGTCACCTTAATTTATACTAAGTCGACAAGCTGAATCGGATTTTTAACTTGCACGTCAACAAGATAACAGTCCGCAGGTATACAAATCAATATACACGGACACAGTATTCTAGATCAGATTTAGAGTCGCCCCGTCTCCTTAATGCCATATGCTTAGCAGCAGCCAGCAAATACAAAGTTTTCTCGAATCTATGGTTCAATTTGGTTAGAGATTGAACCTTAGACCTCCCACACTAAACTTCATAACAGCAAATCTAAATAAAACAATATTCGGGCTTTTTTTCATGCCAGTACCAAAGTGTTGGCTGCTTGGTTTGTGATTCCCTCCGTGATTACAAGATGATAATCACGGTATAAACACGAAGACAAATCGGTACAATAATAAATATAGAGAGTCATATGATGATTTTGATTTATTTTAACTCATGTTTTTTTGCAGAAAGAACTTCCTTGAGGTTAGACTTTTCTTTGACTCTTTGAGCTACACATTAGTGGAATCGTTTCCAGAATATTCAAGGATAGATTTTATTGGTATGCTATTATTATCATTATTGTTAAAATATTTGTCTAATATAACAACGATATGAGTTAACAACCGCAGTAAAATACGTATATATTGTATGTCAGCTGATCGGCAACGTCATGATTTGTTTAAGTTGTTCAAATCATTTTCTCACGTCGTATGTTCTTTCCGTGCTCAATCGGTATAAATGACGTTATAGAACGATCTACTCTTAACTGTGAAGTAAGAATAAAAGGATTATACGGGAAATGCACGAATGTGAAAGTCGTCAAAATACGGAAACTTCAGGAGGTACCCAACACTATGGCTAGAATAGATTTGACTTGTTTAATTTTCATAAAAGTTTGACAAAATCTTTACTCTAATTTGTAAACAAAAATATAAAAAATTCAAGAAATTTGAACCACACAATTTACAGGAATACTTTCATTGGATATATAGCAGTTTGACAAACACAAATTTTGATTATTGAGAAGCTTGATATCTCTTTTCTAATAATATGGGATTAAAACGATCAGCTGATTTTTAAAGAGTTAACTTCCTGAGGTGTTCTGTACCTCCTTAAACAAACGATGATAAGAATTTGTTGTAATGTCAATTTTCTTAAATAAAAGTATGGTTCATCAAAATTGTTTCGGTAATCAAGTAGTAGTGATGAGCAATTGTACAACTGAAAAATAGGTTTTTGGGCTTATATTGACGAAAGTTTACCAAACTGGCTGCTCACAGTTAAACATCGTTTAATATTTTGTTCTTGTAAAAGTTTTGAACAAAACCAAAACATTATCTTATTTTTTCACCTCATACTGTCAAAACCATAGTTAATGACCACCATACTGTCAGTACTCCTTATCATTTTCAATTATATATTCAACCTTTAAATCAAATCTAGTCGAATCGAGTATTTCCTTTTAGAAGTATAGATTATACTGACTCCAGGGGGAACTTCACGTGTTCCCTGAATAATATTTATCAAATAGTGTTTGTATCAACGGGGGTTGGAGGATTTAGCAATATATTATACATGTTTAACGAACCTCACATGTTGTTCCCTTTCCATTTTAGGAATACTTGGAGGCATGATGGCATTATTTTTAGGTGCTAGTTTGCTAACTTTGGCAGAAATAGTTGAACTGTTTATAATGTGTTTTGTCATTGGAGTAAAGATCTTTGTCAAAGATATCAAAAGTAAAATAGCAAATAGACGCTAAAATAATAATTTTAACTTTATGTACTGAAATATTTCTGCATTTAAAAGATTTGTGTAAATGCTTGAATAAAATATATTGTTCATTTGTTGTTTTTAATGCACTTGCAGGTTTCAAAACGTTATAAGTAATAGGATTAGGTTTGAAACAACTTTGCCATCTGAAATCGATTCATCTAAAAAATTAAACAACTGCAAAAATGTTTGAAAATGGTAAGAGAAATCAGAAATAAAAAAGATGACGAATATAAAACAACATTGTTTTAAAGAAATAAATTATAATACATATTTTCTTACTTTTGCAAAATATTTTAACAGAAATACCGAAATCCAAAGTAAATTAAAAAAGGGAAGTCCATAAAAACTGAAAAAAAGAAACGCTCGACTATATCAACCAACGGAACGATGGGGATATAACTGTCAAACTTCAATTGAGCAACAGCATGAACAGAGACCGAAGTGAAAACTTGGATGACCTTATTTGTTAAAGGTTTGTTAGCAACTTGTCACAGTGAAACTCGAGATAATAATTGAAATAAGATAAAAACAAATTAACAAACAATGATTTGGATTATTACTAAGGCACCCGGAACATATCTGGTCATCAAAAGGGTTACAAAGGCGTTACGAAGGTAGGAATAAGAGGGATAATTACCAATTGTTCCGAAAATACCCGTACATGTATTAAGTTTTATTTTCTTAAAAAGTTGGTCAAAATATATTGACATAGAAAAACATGAATACAATTTTTATTTTGTTTTCATCTGCCAATAGAGTATAAGTAGTCGAAAGGGCAATCATAAGTTTACATAGCACTAAAGTGAAAACTTAAGGAGTACGATGAAACAAACCAAGACCGGATTCTGGTAATCCGGGATATCTGAAGAAGGTAGTGATGTTCCACCTGTGGCACCATGCTGTGTTGTACTTGCGGAATTCGAGTTTGCAGATAAGTCACATTTGGTAATACATGAGGGAAGGACGATTGTCGCTATACCAAATGAAACATACACACAATGGTTTCCTGTGGCACAGATATTCCACAATGGTCTACTAAACAAATAGACATTTTTATAACTTTCATATTGATGATTTTAACTAAACCATGGAGAACTTTAAAACTTCACTTTCATCAAATGCGATCCAACAGTCTTATTCATTTTTCATGTTGATGCAACTGAGTTTTTGTTATTCATTATACCGTTTCTTTATAGTCACGTGTTTTTCCTGGCCTGAAATTACATAAATGTCCCAGAGCATATATTTGAATATTCCACTAATGACTATTAAAAGTGGATGGTTTGAGACCTGAAAAAAATTGACCGCCACCAGATGTGCACACTTCTGGAAAATCAGCAATCGTAAGTCGGGGAAAAGCAAACAACATTATTAGTTTTTATTGGCTTTGAACTAGCTGTCAGTAACTGCGAGTACTCTCAGATCTTAACTTAGTGTCTTTTTGTTGTGGGGATGTATAAGTACCCTGCCACGTCCAATCTGTGTTTTTGTTAGATGTATTTCTGCTTTGTATCCATCTGATGAGTTAAGCATTTTTCAACTGATTTTTATAATTTCTTCTTATGTTGTACAGTTGTACTGTAACACCACTGTCCAAGGTTAGGGAAGGGTTGGCGCCTTCAAACTAGTTTAACCCCGCCATATTCTGTATGTGCCTGTCACAAGTCAGGAGCCTGTAAGTCGGTGGTACCCGTTTGTTGCTGAATATCATATATGTTTTTCGTTCATTATTTTGTACATAAATCATGCCGTTAGATTTCTAGTTTGAATTGTTTAACATATGTCATTTCGAGGCCTTTTATAGCTGATTATGCGGTATGGGTTTTACTCATTTTTGAAGGCCGTACGGTGACCTATAGTTGTTAATTTCTATGTCATTTGGTCTCTTGTGGAGAGTTGTCTTCTTATTTTTATAACACCATGCAAAATACGAAATACTACGAAAAAAACAAACAGTAGTCCTCAAAACAATACATAGAAAACTAAAAAACTGAGTAACAAAAACCACACCAAATACCGGGGATGATCTGAGGTGCTCCGGAATGGAAAGCAAATTATCCCTCTTTACAGGTGGCACCTGTCATGTTGATCATGTAAAATTAAAATTCGGAGATTAGTCTCATTCGGTGATGTAACAATCGGGAATAGGGTCAAGTCACCCATTATTGGTTGACCTTGGTATATCTTAAGATGTGAATGACACAAGAGGAACTTTTGGTGGTGAAGTCAGACTATCGATATATTCTAATTTTGATTTTTTAACTTTTTAAGACATTGATCGATTTAAGTTTCAAATATCGTTAAGAAATGTTTGAATTGTTAACAACCGTTTCTTTATATCTTTTTCGTTTTGGTTCGTTTAGTTACTGTCTCATTCATATCTACCTCACATTTCATTTTTCATATTCAAGAAGAATGATATTTGCCTTATGATTGTCTTTCTGTACTGTTTTGTAGAAAGGAAATACATTCATCAACCTTCAGATTTACCCTAAACAAGTTTTACGAGTTTACATTTGTATAGGTAGGCATTGCAGCAGATGAAATTTCCGTAAACATAAATATAGGAAATGTAGTGAGATTCATTTAATCATTCTTATAACTATTATTAGGAAAAATATGGAATATCCAAAAAAAAAAATAACGCTTTATCATCATTGCAAAACCAATCAAATAACAATTCAAGCAAACTAAAAATATCCAAAGAAAACCTCTCTTTTCTTTTGATTTTTTCTTTAAAAATTGTTCATGCAAAGGTATAATTCGTCCTAGCGGCGTGGTTTCCAAATTACATTTTACTAGATTTAATAGCTTGAATCCTAGAATTGTTTGGTTAAAATTATTCATAATTATATAAACCATAAGAGCGTGTTAATTATTTTGTATTAAAACGGGTTTCTTAAAACACTTACAAAGGTGTTTAGCAAAAAATGAAATGCCAAGATGAGAAATGATTATCAAATGATCTGGAAAAACCAGAATACTTAAATAGTAAAAAGAAATGTGGGAAATTAAAAAGCAAAAGTGATATCGACGTTATATTTTCAGCATTTTCTAGTGAATCAATCTGCTTTGATCTAAAGATGTTAGAAGTAATTATATGTGGTACTTGTGAAAATCGTGTACTTACTTGATTTGTGTACATATCAGTAATGACAGCCTGTAATTGTATGCAATTTTGAAATTAAAAAAAATGAATGATTGTTCGTCGCTCAACGTCCGGTCTTTAAATATCATACATCTTCAGGAAGAATACAAATTAACAATGAATACAATGAATACAATGGGTTGGTTTTGCAAGGTAGACAGACCGGTATGACGGAGAGGAAATGTTGACTGCTACTGGCAATGAGGGTTTACTAGATAGGGTAGAAATTTTCCCTTCGAACAAGCTACCGACGGACCACTTAGCGAACTGTTGTAAGAGATCTTTAAGAGATCTTTAACGTACGTATCTTCAGAGACGGCGTGCATAAAGCTGAGTCCACAAAAGTAACGTCTTCAAATTACTAAAATCATTTGCGACGTCGGCATTTCCCCCCAGAAACCGTAAGCGTAACAAAAACTACTTTATAGATTGAATTTTGATAACCTTTTTAATTATGTGGATTTTAATGGCTAGTTTTAATCATTTTATCATAAAAAAAACTTCCCATTTAAAATATATGTTTAACATGGTTGTATAAAGCTACTTTTAAAAGCGCATTTAACAGTTGCCGTCAAATTTGTGCACACCGTCAGAACTTTAAACTTTCCCTGAACGAAACATCAAATTAAACGTCCCCATTACGACCAGACGTGGCTGGGAATTTATATATTGCACACAGACACACAACACACGTCATTCTCTATCAAAGGATTTACTACCGAACAGGAGAATTCCAGGGGTTACCATATTTCTATACTCTAGTCAACTCTTGGAATATTTTTAAAGAATACGATTTTTATTATGTTATGTTTTTTTATATCGGTATTTATATAATTATTAAAAATTGAATTTATAACTGTTTTTATTAATTATTTTTCGAAATAAAAATTCGTATGATATCATTTTAAAGTAACAACACGTGTGTCTTAATTTGTCTTCAACGTGTATGCCCGAAACCAAAAGTCAAAAATGTAATAAAAAATCAATAGCAAAAACAAAAGTGCTTATTAGAACTGCAAAATGTCTCAGGAGTCGGTTTCACAAAAAAACTTACGACTAAGATTGATCGTAAGTATACTGAGTTGTTCATCACTTACGATCAATCTTAGTCGTAAGTTTTTGTGAAACCGACTCCAGATGATCTATGACAGATAAGAATCATTTTATGAACTTGAATTTACAAAAAAACATTACAGTGGCGGATCCAGAGGGGGGGGGTTCCGGGGGTTGGAACCCCCCTTTTTTCTTTACGATCAATGCATTTGAATTGGGACATATAGTTGGAACCCCCCCTTTATCCTGGGTTGGGAACCCCCCTTTTAAAATGGCTGGATCCGCCCTGCATTACCATCCAATATTTGATCCCAAGCTCCTCTGATGAGAACTTAATGATTAAGCGTTTAATCGGGAATCAGCCGCCGAATGCATGTCCAACGAAATTACTTTTAACTGTAAAATTTGATTAAAATCATACTTAAACGTTTTTAAAATTACGAAAGTTACACGTGTAAAAATACACATGCAGGAAATTGTAAAAAGTATCAACATTCTGGGACCGGGAGCCATTTTATTGAATCATTGACATGACCTTGGAAGATTGTTATGATATTGTAACTATCATATCTATTTAGTTGACCTAATTTGTTTTGTGTGGCCTATTATACATGTTTACATTGTGTACAAAATAAAATACATTGTGTTACAACTACGCAGTTTAGAAATCACTGGAACAATCATTGATACTAATGGAATGATTAGAACTTTCTATTTCACTTACATAACGTTTCCAGAATGATCATAACAAAAAATGCGTAATTTATATTTCTAGCGTTGTCTAGAAATTTCCGTTTGAGTATTTAAATGCAGACCCAAAAGTTAGTTGAAGATAGAGATTTAGACATAGACATAGATAGACTTAGACATCGATATACATCAACATTCTCAGCAGTTGGATTGACACTTTTATTTACAAACTACATCATACTAGATTGTGAACAATTGTATATAATATTCTGTGGATTCCCGTGAAGATTTCCGGATAAAGAAAAGATAAAAGATTGGACTCATATTTTGACAGTTAAGTTGACATTTCTTTTTGTGTAATACTTCTGGTAAACTTGTGTATAATAAATCTTGTTAAATTTTATTATTGATTTATGTCTTTTGTTGGCTACAATTAAAAGTCGATTTTTTTCTGTTCATAACAAGATTAAAAATTAACATGTAATAAAACAAATGCACCAATTAAAGCGTGACAATACCTAAATGGTTAAAATTATTTGCCATCAGCATAGTATTAAATTAATAAACATATATGTTTTGTCCTTGGCCAGATAAAGTTATTTCAAGTTACAAATCAATTTGTTTAACTCAAAACTTGTTCTTCGATTTTCATTAGAGATAATGTCAACCGATTTTTTAAAACATTTAATTTGTATAAGAATACCTAAATATCAAAAGAAAGAACAACCAGTCCGCTTTGTGTAAATAACAAGTAGGAGTAAAGCAATCTAATTAAACAAGCATATGAAAGAAAGTCAATGACTTTTCAAATAACTTTTTCTTAAGAAACTGTTTACTTTTCATAGGCAATTATTAGCTTCTCTCTGTGATGTTTTTGATTTATTGTTAAACTTTCGAATGGGAAAACAACCAAACCATCGTCCTAATTTTGAAACATAATCAGAATTATTTATACATGAATGATTCTTAAGCCTAGTTCAAACCAAACATCGCGTACTGTAAACCTGTTAAGAATCCTTTTTTCTCTCTTGACATTGATCAATGTTGGTTTTAATTACCTGTACGTGATTATAGTAAAAACAAATGCTTGTCTAAATAAAAATAAAATGCATAAAAACCTCTCCCCTACCAAGATAAACGGTTGGTGCCTTATTAAAACTGTTCCTTGATTTGCAGTATTTTTATATTTTAGAGTTCTAAGGATGTTACGATTACATTATGGAAACAAATGCTACACCAAGGTACTAATAGGCGAAAAACGGATTGATATGTTCAGATTATTTCCTTCTATCTGTGCGGGATGTATAAATTCACAACCACGTCCGGTCAGAATGGAGAGAGAGAGAGAGAGAGAGAGAGAGAGAGAGAGAGAGAGAGAGAGAGAGAGAGAGAGAGAGAGACTCAATGCACATTGAAGAATTGTTCCGACAACTCTTATTGCACCTCTCACTGCACATTATAGAATTGTACCGACAACTCTTTAAGGGGTGAACTGTTACAAGGCTAAATTTCTCTTCCTTTTCAACATACTTTCATTTTCCAGTGACATTCTAAATCTCCCACCATTGATCCAGATCATCCTTTATTACAGGACCCATTTATTATATGTATATATTATTATAAATTCGTTCTCATCCTGACCATGTATGAAAAATGTGCCACTAGACATAAATAACACAAAAATCAATCAATCATTTTTTACCTTTTCCTTCATCCCATTTTGCCTATCCCTGCACATAGTATTACATTGTTTCTGCACATGGGGCCGTGAATTGATGTATGCCCAAGTTTCTTGGTGTATCCACAAAATCCGGGAAGACTTTTTCATGTGAGTGATGTGTATGATGGTTTCTTTTGAGACTAAATCTTGGTTAATAAAATTACTAGCACTTGAACGGTCTGTTTTTTACTTGCAGAGATTTATTTCGATTTTTTGGACAAAGAAATCGGTACTAGTATATGACTTTTCATATTAGCATTTTTATTATCTTATTCAATACATGTTTCTTTTCTACATTGGCTAGAGGTATAGGGGAGGTTGAGATCTCATAAACATGTTTAACCCGCCGCATTTTGCGCCTGTCCCAAGTCAGGAGCCTCTGGCCTTTGTTAGTCTTGTATTATTTTTACTTTTAGTTTCTTGTGTATAATTTGGAGTTTAGTATGACGTCCATTATCACTGAACTAGTATATATATTTGTTTAGGGGCCAGCTTAAGGACGCCTCCGGGTGCGGGAATTTCTCGCTGCATTGAAGACCTATTGGTGACCTTCTGTTGTTGTCTGTTCTGTGGTCGGGTTGTTGTCTCTTTGACACATTCCCATTTCCATTCTCAATTTTATTAATTATTTATTTTAAAATTTAAGATCTACATACCAAGTTTTGTGTGCACTCTATCCGCACACGGCTAACACTGACTATCGCTTGCAATTACCCAAGACCTGATTTAAACTACACGTAAACATTTGTTTTGTCAATGGGGACATAGTAGAGTTTAATTTACGTATTGAGGACACCAACACAACACCTAGTTTATGTCAGTGGGAACACGGTCATTGTCTCTTATAGGGAGTGACTGAGAATTTGCGCGCCAAAATTAATAATATTTTTTTTATCCACAACATTTAAACGGACGATCCTTAGAAAGAATATCTGAAAGAGAGTCTAGACAGCGACAAACATGAAGTTTGTCAAATTTACCAATACGTTTATATTAAGCGTCGTAATAATGTATACAGCGACCCAAACGTTCGCAATGTTTAAAAAATATCATGCATTGTGGAAAACCAATATGATTAAGGCTATTAGGGGTAAACAACAATTAGACAGAAAACCAACGATAAAAAACAAAACATTCAGAGGGCAACATTTTCTATTCGACAATAGATAGCTGTCTTTACAATGCATCAAGATCTAAATCGTCCCTAGCCTTTAAGAGTATTCACAAGTTGAAAATATTATTATCATATCTTCTGCATGCATTTTTTCAAATAAATAATGCAGTAATTGTAGACCAATGGTTTTGTGCAATATAATTTGGCCTAGGTCCTCTAATGCTAGCTGGGACTCGACTTTACTAATTGATATTTGATCCTTATCTGGACCATACTTAAGTTTAATTGAGGTCTGGAGCTGGTATGTCAGTAATTTATATATCATTGTCATTTTGCTTAGTTTCTTTTGTTACCTATTCTGACATCGGACTCGGACTTCTTTTAAACTGAGTTTTACTGTGCGTATTGCTGTGTGTTAGTTTATTCTACATTGGCCAGAGGTATAGAGGGAGGATTCAGATCTCACAAAACATGTTGAACCCCGCCGCATTTTTGCGCCTGTCCCAAGTCAGGAGCCTCTGACCTTTGTTAGTCTTGTATATTTTCTAATTTTAGTTCATTTATATGTTTTGGAGTTTAGTGTGGCGTCCATTTTCATTGAACTAGTACACATTTTTTTACGGGGTCAGCTGAAGACTGCTTCCGGGTGCGGGATTTTCTCGCTGTGTTGAAGACCCATTGGTGGCCTTCGGCTGTTTTCTGCTCTTTGGTCGGGTTGTTGTCTCTATGACACATTTCCCATTTCCATCCTCAATCTATTTAAATATCTGAACTAGTAATCGGTCACCCTGTTTAGTCTTAACCAATTCTCGACCTGTACCTAACCAGTTCTTATCCAGTTTTTAATGTCTGAACTATAGTCGACCAAAGGTTGACCTGTACTCGACCAGTTTTTTTTTTTTTTTTTTTTTTTTTATTTTATCAATCTTGATTTTGTATTGAATTTGATTTGAATTTAAGAAAAAAAAGCAATGTCGTGTTTAACTAATGGCTAATAATTAACCAACCAACAAGTACCAGCTACATTTATCCAGCGGATAGCACGTTTTATCCACTAGATAATTTTTGAGCAGTAGAAATAAACCAATGGTTTAAAAATAACCAGTGAATAAGCAGTTTAACCACTGGTTGATACTATCTAACATTTTGAGAAACCGAATCCAGATGTCTCTCTGTGATTAAAGTCATTTAGTTAGGGGTTTTTGTGGTAGACTCTTTATCTATTTGCAAAAAAATCAGAAATCATTGACATTAAAATAACAACTTTGTGAATCTGACATGCCTGATGAATCGAAGTCACATCAGGATGATATTTTTATAAAATTCATCCGTCAAATGAAGAAAACAGTGAATGTATGAAACATAAGCCGCAGAAGTGTAATACAAAAGTGTTGGTTTATGCTCTTTCTGAAGATTATGTAGTATGTTATCTCCAAACTTTGCGGTGTGAAAACCATGTATTGAAAATGTGATTTACTTGATAAATACAGTACACGTGTACATGTTCAGCTAGCAACAGAATAAAGGGACTAATGCTCTTCGAGCAAAATAAAAACTATACCAAATTGCCAGGTGACAGCCAAGATACAGGTAATTATATTAAATATTTAAAATCAGATTAAAACAAACTGATAAGATGGCAACAAAAAATTACATATTTGAATATCAACATTTGCTGTTTATATTTATATTGTTTATCATGTTTATAAAATAAAATAGTCAAGTAGATTCAATAAATTTTATGATCACTCAGACTGTGTACCCCTGTCAACAGCAAAAGTAAATGAAAAATGTGACTGACTTACAGATGTATTCATTTAGAACTCTAATGTATGCATCATGTACACCATGTATATTACATGTATTCAAAAATGTACTTTCATTTTGTTAAATATTACTTGTAATTTTTATATGCAACGCATATACATGTAGAAATATATAAAATTGAGAATGGAAATGGGGAATATGTCAAAGAGACAACAACCCGACCAAAGAGCAGACAACAGTAGACTCTGAATCATTTATAAATTTTGACGACTTTTTTTTTACCACACTGCATAATGATGTTATATTATGTACAAATTGACTTTATGATGAAAGCACAAAATTGTACTTTAGTATTAATATGAAAAAGAGAGTTTTTGCTAGTTTAAAAGGCAAAGTTATAATCTGTAGTACATGATCATGTCTGCCATATTTGTTATGTAATGAATTAAGCCGTTAGTCTTCTCATTTGAATTGTTTCACTTTTTTATGTTGGGGACTATTATAGCCAGCCATACTGTATGAGTTTTCCTCATTGTTGAAGGCCGTACAGTGCCTTTTTTTACCACTTCATTTTAACTTTATTAGATACTTGTCTCATTGGCAATCATACCACATCTCCTCATTTTTATATAAGGTATATTTTTTGTGTTTTCAAACGTGTGTTAAATTGTGTTTTTATTTATTTATTTTTTTTTATTTACTTATAAACTGAGTTTAAAAAGGAAAATGTAGGTCGAGTTAAACAAGATAAAATTTTGTGAGCTAAAATTCAAAGTGACTTTATAAATGTGTACATTTTATACAGTCATGACAGTTATAAGGAAATGGTACTGTAGATGCCAATAATATTATGCATAATTCAAAACATAACATGTTTGTTCATTTTATGCCAAAAACATTCCTATATAAGGCTCCCTTAAGTTTTCATAAATTCTATTTTCATTAAAATATTCGATTTCAATAAATATACTAAATAAAAGCCAGAATTAGTCCATTTATTACGAACAAATAACATTCCCATTCAATTTAAGATTTCATATCATGTTTTTGTTTAATTTTTTATTGACATTTTTCTTATAAAAAGTACTAGACTTTAACTGTGTCAAATGCAATAATATGGAACGCCACAGCTGTCTTATGTGGTACTCTGATATTACGTTATGGTGTATTATTATTACTTGATGATATTTTGTCGTTACATAATATGGTTTTGACATTACGTAATGATGTTTTGATATTACTCAATATGGAATAGTCATTACTTAATGATATTTCGATATTACATGATATGGTTTCGTATGGACTTGATATGGTTTAGTCATTACTCGATGTGGTTTCATTATTATTTAGTGTGGTTGTGTTATTAGGCAATGTGGTTTTAACATTACTGGATGTGTATGTGGCTTAACGTTATGTAGTTGTTTCATTACATGATGTGGTTTTGTTATTTCGTAATGATGATTTGCCAATTCCTTATATGGCTTTACAATTGCATAATGATGTTTCAAAAGTTGACGATTTAACACTACATGATGTGTTCGTTCCAGTATTTGATGTGGTCCTGTCATTCTTTGATGTGGTTATCACATTACTTGATGAGGTAAAACCACGTGACTATTTGGGAAAAACTAGTTCTATTTTTAAAACCGATTTGCATGTTTTATTTGCCTCTGATGAGTGTGGCGATCCATCGAGTTAGAGTTCAAATTAAAGTTCGGGTTACTGTTCGAATTAAACTTCGAGTTAGTCTTCGATTTAAACTTCGAGTAATTTTTCGATTTCGAGTTAGAATTCAAGTCAGAATTAAAGTTCGAGTTAGCATTGAGTCTAGAGTTGAACTTCGAGTTTGAGTTACCTTTGAATAAACTGTAATAAACATCTGCGCCATGAGCGCATGATACGCCCGTCGCTTTAAAGTTCAATAACTTCTCAATGTTATATCAGAAATTTATGAAAAACTAAAGGGAGGTTATCTTAAAAGATATAAACCAGTCACCAAAGCACTTTGAAGATATTGTCCGAAAACTGGAAAATCACCCATTTTTATGAATAATATTCCATAACTCGGAAATTAAAATCTAAAATTTATAAAAATTGAAATGGAGCTTGCGTCAATAGGTATAAACAATTCACCAAAGTTTCGTGAAAACTGCTGAAAGCATTTATAAGTTATTGTCCGAAAACTGGAAAACCCCCCTTTTTTTAATGAATAAAACCCCATAACTCGGAAACGTTAAATCTAAAATTTCTAAAAAAACGAAAGGGAGCTCACGTCAATAGATATAAACACTTCACCAAAGTTTCGTGCAAATTGGTTAAAGCGTTTTTGAGTTATTGTCCGACATGTTGACGACAGACGGACGGACGGACAACGTTATACCATTATACGTCCCGTAAACGGGCGTATAAACATCAGATTCAGTTGGCTTTACTCTATATATCGGTATGACTGGGCAATATAAATCCATCAAAATCCTGGGGTGATCTCGGGTGCTCCGGAAGAGTAAGCAGATCCTGCTCAACGTGTGGCACCCGTGAAAATACAAACCCAGTGATTTGGTCTAATTCGGTAGGTCACATTCGAGGAAAAGAGGACGGGATTGTGGTTACGACAACTGGAACATATCCGTCGTCACCTGTGAAACAGGTATTTCAAAAAGTTTAGTTCTTTTTTTTTTTAATTTAGTGCGAGGTATATCAGAGAATGGAATTTATAAAAATATATATTAAAAGATTGATATTCGTATATGTTCAAATGATAATACACGCAACAAAAAAATCGGAGAATTCTTATTTTCTAGAATTGGTGCTTTGTCGCTTAGTCCGATACCCCCATTTCCCTGTAAATTTAGTGTGAGTTGATTTAAAGTGTCTCATTTGTTGACAATAAAGTACAAGTAATTTGATGTGTGTCCAGCCTGCGATATTAATGTCGCGGAAGTGAGACACAACAAACCTATATTCCGTCGTCGGCGTCTTCATCATTTAGATCGTTAGGTTAATCGTTTGAATTGTTTTTACATTTGTCATTTCTGGACCTGTGATAGCTTACTATGCGGTATGGGTTTTGCTCATTGTTGAAGACCATACAGTGACATATAGTTGTTACTTGCTACGTCATTTGGTATGTGGCGGAGAGTTGTCTCATTTGCAATCATACCATATCTTTTTATTCTATACAAGTTTTATTTGCATTAAATATTACCAAATTAAACTATTTTGTCATGATAAATTTTTAAACCTCAATGAATTGTTATAAAACTTGTATAGGAGTTAATCTTCTATATCGAGATAAAGCATGTACAGAAAAAACAATTTTTTTAATTTTGTTTTTTACCGATAAATGGACGTTTTACAGTCAACATTACACTTTTACAATGACAGCAGCAATCTCAGGCGAGACACAGGCTTCCGTGGAATTCTTCACGAATTTATTGTAATACTGCTTCCATTTGAGAACTAAGGGAAAAAACGGCAGGACCAAGTGGTTTGGGGATATCCCCTTTATGCTCGAAATATTGATATTTTTTTGTACTTATTTTCTTATTTTTGTGTGACGTTCCCCTTTTTCATACCAATAACTCTGAACAACAACTCGAACTTTAATTTGAACTTTAACTCAATGGATAGCGACATTAACAAACGACATATGGAAATCGGGCTAAAATAGAACTAATTTTTCCAAATGATGGTCACTTGGCTTTACCTCATCAAGTAATGTGATAACCATATCAAATAATGACAGGACCACATCAGATACAGGAACAAACACATCATGTTGTGTAAAATCGTCAAATTTTGAACCATCATTATGTAATGTTTAAGCCATATGAAGAATTGGCAAATCATCATTACGAAACCACATCATGTAATGTAACAAATACATAACGTTTAGCCACATACACATCAAGTAATGATAAAACCACATTGGCTATGACACAACCACATTAAAAAATGGTGAAACCACATCGAGTAATGACAAAACCATATTAAGTAATGAAAAAAACCATATCAAGTCCATACGAAACCATATCACGTAAAATCGAAATATCATTCAGTAATGACTATTCCATATTGACTTATATCAAAACATCATTACGTAATGTCAAAACCGTATTATGTAAAGACAAAATATCATCAAGTAATAATAAAACAACATAACGTAATATCAGAGTACCACAAAAGACAGCTGTGGCGTTCCATACAATAATGTCAAAACTCATGTACTTTAGAAAAAAACATTTTTGACAGCCAAGGTTCCTCAAGATGATGTTCAACAACCCTATAGGGAGGTCGAGCTAAGTTTGCTGTTAATATAAAACTCAAGTTGAGCAAAATGTCATTTATTCAAAATTTATCATTAATTGAGAATGACATATTAACAATATCAATAGTAGCAAATAAATGACAATGACATTAAAAAGCAAAGGTGGGGTTTAGAAAATGCCCCAACCAGTATATCATACATTACAGTAACAAATAGTAAAACACTACTACAAATACAATGAAAATAATCTTGTATCTCAAGATGACATAATAATAACAGTAAAACATTTAAATAATGATTAAAACTGTTATTAAAATTGAGTGGAAGATGGGTTGGTTTTTGCAAAAAGTTACAAAACATATTCTAAGTTTCAAATAAACGATGTTTCTTCTTTCAGAGAAATTAGCTGAATGACTGCATGCCCAAGTTCATGCAATAATCTGATCTTAATTGCCCCTCCCAATAACTGGCTAATCCACTTCCTTATTTGACCATAGCATACACTGACTTCAGGCGGGAGATAAAGTTTCTACACTTATGATGTAAAATACTGCCCTAGACCCCAGGTTGCTAATCCCCAGATAAAATGACTACGCAGTAGATATTACTTAATCCTCAATTATTATCTGAATAACATAAACGGTACCAATTTTTCTGCACCAGATGCGCATTTCGACAATCAATGTCTCTTCAGTGATGCTCGAGGTTGCAGACAAAAATGTTTTTATATCCAATAAATTTATATTTAAATATTTTGTCATTATCATGACAATTCAATAAAGAATTAAAATTGTCATCAATATAGATATTCAGATCTGGAGTATTTATAGATAATACAATTTTGAGGTGGAACTCATTTAAAAAATTCCAATTGCCAAAGAAAATAAATAGTCAGAATTTTGTTTAAATTCCAATTTTTCTATCCATATTTTACTGTACGCAAATGCATCCCGAATAAGAACATGCTGTATTTTTGAAACCAGTTGAGATATCATCTTACAATTTTGTATTCATGGTAAGCACATTAGTAGCATTGAAAAAATACAAAAAACTGAAAATATGTATAAAGCTTATCTGGACCCATTTTCTCAGTCACGGTCACATATACCTGGTTAAGTTTGTCAAAAACACGAACAAAGACCTGATTTATACCACATTATCAATATACTTGATATATCGTAATTAAGCCAAACTCAACCATTTGCTATATCTGCCACACTCGCTTGTATTAAGCATTGGACAATTATATAGGGAACACATATATAATTTTACGAATAGAAAATCTGATTATTGCATAGTATATAGAAAAAATGCAGCATATAAGAACCTAAATTGAAATTGAATAGTATCTTATTATTGTTAGTTTGATTTTTTAATCACAGTGCATTTTTTGGTTTTAATGAAAACTTTATTAGAGAAATACATTTGCGATGCGCAAGCGGTGAGGTATGAATTTCCATGCCGATGTTGGTGTCCTAGGCTTGTGTGAATTATTTTGGTTTAAGATTTTATATCCGTAGAAACTTTTTGTTTTTCCAATATTGGATTTCCAGCTCTACTGATGAAAATGTGTTGAATGATTCTACTAGTTTAAATCTTTTCTGGACATGATGATGTTGAAATAAGAGGTTTGTTTTTCACCTCTTTTGAAGAAATAAGTGTTTACTGTCTTTCAATGATAAACGTTACAATAATACACTATAAACACTTTCATAGAGTTAACATTATTTTGGAGATTGTTTGAATAAAATACAGTTTTTGGCTACTCTTTCAGACTTTATACTGGATAGACTCTTATGTATTGCTGAAGATCGCTCGTTCCCCTCTAATTTGCATTTGGTTAATTATGTCGTTCAGGTTTCTGTCATATTAAAGTATCCCACACATCTCTTTGTGTTTATATAAAAAGTATTAGGGTTGTGAATCGATATTCAAAAAAACAAGAAAAAAATAATCATTCAGGGAGAGAACTCTGCTGAAGCTACTTACCATTACTTTTGAAAATTGTGTTACAGATTTTTGTTTTAAACGTTAACAAATAAACCATTAGTATATGCAGGTAATGTTTAAGGCATGCACTTTATCTATACAAAGTTTTAAATTTGATATGCACGTTAGGTTATGCAGTTTATTTCAATATATTGATTATAATATATCGCAAGCAATAACTTATACATTATCATACACATTTCTATAAACATTGATTGATTGATCATTGCTCTCTTTCTATAATTATATCCCGTTTTCAAATCGGCGATATATAGTTACTGGAGAGTCCGTCAGTTTTTTCGATTGTTCGTCCGTTCGTTCTACCAATTTATTTTTCGCAATTGCTCCTGAACTGGTAAACAGAATTGTGCTTCTTGTAAATAATCTAAATAACGTTATGTTTTTTGCAACTCTTTTTACATATCTTCATCTTGATTATTTTGGTTTCTTTGTTATGACATGCAATTAGTCATAATTGCACTATATTGCAACAGATGTGGGTGGTAACCATATCATATCCGCAAATCTTCCTAAACCCTTTATTACAATTTATTGAAGCTTTCTCACAATTTTAACAATATTATGCTTTTTGTACCCTCTATATTGATTTTTTTGATCTGAATCATTTTTGAAGTGTCCATGAACGAAACATGGACTTTGTAATTGCCTTATTAGCGAGTACCAATTTTGTTACCGTAACTCCTCCTAAATTCGTTATTACAAGTAATTGAAACTTTCCGACAATTTAAGTCATGTAATGCTTTTGTGGGCCCCTTATTTTATTTGTTTCTGTCTACATCATTTGTGTGTTTCCTTTACTACAGCATTGACTTTGCAAGAGGCGGGAGTATCATTTTGAGAGATTTGCACACATTACCTCAAGTTAAGAAGAAGACATCAACCTCAAAATGAGACAAAAGGTCAATCAGTTAAAACGTTGTTTTGTATATATAATTAGAGAAAATTCAAATCTCAAATAATGAGCTAAAAGATAAAACCAATGTACACAAACAATTTATTCATTGATTGGTTAATCGGTGGCTATCCTAACGTCCAGTGGTAGACATGTTAACAACAAAATTGTTTTCATTTACCTGTGTATAAAATGACGCAGGTTTCTTCAAAAGTGATGATTTTCTAAAAATTGTTTAACATTTCACAGTAGTATCATACTTTAACTTTGTTTAAACTTGTTTATTTACTTTTGACCTTAATTATTTATCCCTTATAATTTTTATTAACTATGTATTTGCATTCAGGTATCACATATCAAATTTATTCGTTCATTGTGTGTGAATTTACGTTTTTTTATTGAGTTAAGCCTTCCAATTGATATTTTATAGTGTGTCTTTCTATGTTGTGATGTTATACTATTGTTTCAGAAAAGGGAGAAGGTTTGGTACCATTTAAACGTTTAATTCCGCTGCAAATGTTTGCACCTTAGTTGTCGGCTGTTTAAGTAGTTAATACGTGTTTCTCGTTTCTCGTTTTTATTTAGATTAGAACGTTGGGTTTCCCGTTTGAATGGTTTACACTAGTAAGTTTTGGGGACTTTTATAGCTTGCTGTTCGTTGTGAGCCAATGATCCGTGTTGAAGGCCGTACCTTGACTTATAATGGTTTACTTTTATAAATTGTTACTTGAGTGGAGAGTTGTCTCATTGGCACTCATACCACATCTTCCTATATCTATGTATTAAAATCTCACGCAACAATTAAAATGATATGCATTTAAATGTTTAGATATATTAGAAAAATTAAACTATATGCCGAACAGGGGTATCAAATTGTTTGACAAATTATGCACAATCATTTATGTTAAAAAATTTCTGTCTATTATCAATAAAATATTTTCACTCAAATAGTGTCTAAAAGTGTCAATTGTACAGAGGCAAATATTTCAAGCATTTGTGGACACATAAAGAATAAATATGATATCTTATTTCTGCAAAGAAGGTCGACCGATGACGGACGGAACAACCAACCGGAAAATGACGGTATTCTGGATAGGAAAAGAAATTTACCACTTGCTGACTACAGAACGTTCAGAGAGCTCTGGCAAGTGTTCTCGAACATGTAAAGGGCGTGAACGAGATATCGGATTTAACGTTTCTATTCCAAACAGACGTTGCTATGTATTTATACATCCCAGCACACCATACAGGGTTAAAAATTGACCACTACCGATCCGCTTTTCGGTAGCGCATTAATAACCACCAGAAAGGTTTCGTCAAAGAACAGGTGGAGATGGAAACTTTTCCAAGATTAACACGAAGGATTTCACTGCTGGATCTTTAACTGATCACCTTTCCGAAACTTCCGAGTTCGCACCCGTTTTTTGGGGAAATGGTTTGCGTTGTTCAATCTTAGTGTACAATCGAATCGCCATTAACATGTTCTTAAATTTAATCACCAAAACGGGAGAAATATCGTTACCCACTCGAGCTCGATATAATAAATGAATAAATGCATAGTTTACCAAGTTTACGTAAACAACTCATGCTTTCAACATATCAAAAATCATATATTATTAATATTAAATTATTTTTCCTCCAGTTCCAACATAAAAGTACAGTTACATGTTGAGAATTAATTAACAAATTATTCTTGAACATTATCAAATTAGCGCCATATTGTGAAACTCGATGAATAAAAAAGAAAATCATAGAAAGAGGAGCATTATACTGGTGTATATTTTTTTTATTTGCAGAATTCTAATTTGATTCCAAGAATTATATTAACAGTTTTTGCCTTTGTCGTGTTAAAAGTACTACATTTTTAACATAAATCATTAAAGCGTGTTAATTTGGATGTATTTAAGAAAACGCTTTTATAGAACAATTATTTAAAGTAATACAGTACAAATTTAACTTATTGCTTCCATTCAAACAAAACACAGAAAATCAATCTGCAATAAACATCAGCCTATATAAAGTTGTTAGTCAATAAAGTAAACTCATATGAATTAAAGAAAATCTGCAGGTATGCCGTTCGTAAAAGTTCGACCTGCGCGCGATAAAGCATCAATGGATTTTAGGAATATCGACAACTCACAAAAAGAAGAATTGAAAAAAGATCTCAAATGTACACCTTCAGGAAATGAAAGCATCATTAACAAATTAAACTGTCAAGAAAAAGAGATTTTAAAATCGAATACTAACTCGGTTAGTGTTGAGTCATTATGGAGAGAGTTCCGAGAGAACACGACTATGCACGGTCTGAAACATGCAAGGAGAGAAAACAAATATCAACTAAGATGGTAAGTTGTATAAATATGATAATAATTTCAGAAAGATATTGTTATCTACGGTTTACGTAGTTTCATGACAAGAGAGATATGCTTTTGGATGTTTAGTTTCAATGTAATGTAAAACATTCATATAAAAGTATTTTTAAATTAATCTCCCAAAAAATTCCGAAAACTTAAATTTCGACAATTTTTTATCAAACAACTACGAATGATCTGTAACGAGATAAATCCACAACTGTTGAAAAAAAAAATAGAAATATTTTCCATTATTTTGTCCTGGTACTGTTTATCTATTGTATCTGACACAACGGATTCTGAATTTGTGCACAATTGCGACACAAGTATTCCTTTATTCCTATGTATCTTTTTGATAATGACTTGGCCTTGTGTTCATGGTCCTTTTAACTTAATCACAATCAGACGGACATGCACATGCAAATACTTACAAAACACTACTTTTCACATTATATAATACATGTAAAATGTAAATTCAAATTAGTTTTCAATAAAAGAATATACAATACTTAATGAATAATAAAAATCCAAATATAACTTAAAGAATAAATATAAGAAAAACTTTTGTGTGTCGCTAATACGCTTCTGTAGTTTTTGACTTTTTTATGTTGTTTATTATTAAGCAATAGCTTATCTGTAACATGAAAATCATTCAAAACTAACTAAGCAACTTAGCACATATTTCAGAATCGTTTATCAATTTTGTTACTGAAGGAGGAGTAGAAATAATTAGAAAATCAATTTTTACTAAGCATGCTAAACTTTAATTGAATTATGTCCGTCTTATATAGTCTGTCTACTACAGATTTGAAATTCGCATCGCAATGTTTATCTTTTTTTTATTATTATTATTAATCTCAGGGTGATATGGATAATTGCCTTGTTCGGAATGGGATCACTACTGGTCTATACGGTCTACACACTGTTCGCTTACTACAGAACAAATCCAACATTGACCAATATCAATGTTAAATTTGTCAGAGAAATGTTCTATCCAGCAGTCACTATCTGCAATATGTCTCCGTACAAACGGTCTGCTGTCAATGCAAGTGCGGTAATGATGTCCCATTTACTTCACAGCAGTCGTCTTGGAGTTGTTCTGCCACCTCTCAACTACACCAATCCTGCTTACGCCGAATTGAACGTTTCCTTGTCGGAAGATTGGCTAAACAATGTATCTTTCGACCTAGATGATATGTTTATGTATTGTGTGAATGAAAGACGCGTCATCGCCTGTCAAAACATCCTTATAGCCAAATTAACCCAATGGGGAAAGTGTTTTACCTATAATGCTAATGAAAAGTTACAAAAGGAAGGACGAGTGAAGGGCAGCATGACTGGATCAGCGACGGCTTTAACCTTCTATATCGATGTGAAACAGGACGAGTATGTCTTCAATACCAATATAGCTGCTGGAGTCAAGGTAGTTATGATACATTTTCAGATCCCAAGTCATTTTGCTTTTTTAATTATATGTATTCGGTAAAATGCGTAAGTGCATTGTGGCTGAATATAAATTTTAGACTTTTTTCTCTGGTTATATTAGTCTTTTCCTGTAAAAAGGCCTTCGTCATATGTATTTGATATTTGACGATTAATATAGGTGTTCAGTATGAGGAAATCCCACATATACTTCCGAGGCGACCTGAATTTTCTTCCAATATTTGTAGTTGTACATGAAGCAACCTCCAAATCAATGTGTATGCATACAATAGAAAACAATTTTGATCTGGAACGGTCATTTTGATCTGAAAGGCTCATAAGAGACTGAACTATTAATTATTTAAAAGTCATTTCAGTCTTGCCATCAATTTTCAGACTTATCCACTGGGGCAAATTCAGTACTGTTCAGAAAATTAGCTTGCGGTCAATTAAGATCGATTCAGTTTATGTTCAGACGGTTTAGTAGTTTTTATTTATCTGTACACACCAACATAATGCTGAATTGTCTGAACTACTGAACAGTACTGAATTGACTGCAAGAGATTTGTCTGAACAGTTCTGAATTTAACACAGTGGAACAGTCTGAAAATTGATTTTACGGGGTATGGGTTAATATTTATGAAACATACTATTCGAACAATCGTTATAAATTTGGTTTAATTATAGCTTCTTTGTAAGCAACAACCCTCTATCAAAGAAATCATGACAGAAAACCCGAGCTGTAGAATATATTACAAACTGGGAGATACATACTGCATATGTAGGTGCTGCTGGAGTGATGCTACAACGAAAGGAAAATTTCACAATGAGAAAATTGAAATCATATTTTTTGTCATAAAGTTCAGTTCTCAAAAAAATCTAGATGCAAGTCAAAGATGAAGCGGACTAAACTTCATGTGTGGTATCCTTTACTTCAAGCAGAACGGGATAAATTCACTCAACGTAGTCACCAAATCCTATATCAACAGAAACTCAAATTTTAATGAAAATGACATATTTCACTGCAACCTTCTCATAACGATCTGTTTATGTCATTTTCTATAATCTACATCCGCAAGGACTCACTATCATGCAATTAAATACTCATTTAACTAAATTAGTAGTTTACTTAGCAGTTATTGATTCCATAGTTAAACCAAAGAGAGTTTTCTATTATTAATATGTTTGCATTAAACTTTTAAAGGTAGCTGGGGAATTGTAGTTTGCAAGTTATGTAAATTTGGTGAATGTACTTTAATTTGTTGAATATATTTGCACAAAATATATACCCTTTGATTGCATACTCACGTTTTCATTAGTTGTATCATCAAAGGTACTTTTATTGAACTATACGGTTATAATAGTTCGATGAAAATGTTTTATAAAATGTTTAAATTGTGTGCCTAATGAATTAGAAACAAAAAGAGAATGTTTGTTAATTTCAAATAAAACAGACCATCAAGTATGATATATTCAAACATTGTCAAATGCAAATGTAGGAATACTCCCATTTTTTTGTCCTTTGCCTCCAAATGTCTAAAACATTTATCAAATAGCATTCTTCATTGATGAAAAATATTGGTAACATGTTTCAGATATATAGTCTAACGATTCTAAATACTTTCTAGCCTCTAACAAATACTAGCGATTCCAATTAAATACGGGGAGCCTTAATAAAACCTGAATTGAGTTTTTTCCAAAATTGCTGCCAATTACATTTTCCGAACTTCAGAATGGTGGAATCATCTATCTGACCCAATGTTGCTTTAAGAATATCATAACAACGAACGTATCCAAGGGCTTGCTTTCCGGCTGTTCTTTTTGTTTTTTTTTTTTTTTTTTTTTTTTTTTGTTCTTGAGAATGTTTACCTTTGACCTTTAAACCTTTCGCATTATATCAATAAAAATGACCCCTTTTACCTCTACAAAATAAATTCTCCACTATTGAAACTCCAATGGCAAGCATGTCTTATCTTCCAGTTGAAAGTCATGTTAATTATGTTGATAAATGAAATGGATAATATAGTCTAGTAACCTTGGTGACTTAATGTCGATTGTACTGTTACTGCGACGAAATAAACATGTCTCAGTTTAGACAAAACGTGTCCCTCTAATGACAGAACAATGGACAGTTTCCGTTTTCTTGTTGTTATTTGCTTTTGTTTTGTTTTGTTTTTATTTTTGTTTTTGTTTTTGTTTTGTTTTTATTTTTGTTTTTGTTTTTGTTTTTTTTTTTTTTTTTTTTAAATATGATTATCACCCTTACCAAAAAGACTTGGATCAGTGAAAAAAGTCTTTTAAAATTATGTCAAAATATCGCTTGAGAAAAGATGTTGCTTATTAAAAATTTTGATAAAAGACTTCAAAATGTGGAAATATTTTATTCATTTGATAATTTACAGATGATAAATATTTCTTATTTTGAGTTTGCTCATGCATGTATACTGAGCATATTAAAACGGACATACCTCTCCATTTTTCTTAGATAGTCTTACATGACCCTGAAGAAGAACCAGACGTCAACAACAAAGGTTTCATCTCATCCCCAGGAATGTCAACCTATGTCTCCATGAAAATGACGAAGGTATAGTGAAAGTAATATAATTATATATGATGTATTGCTTAAATATAAAAAAAATGTCTAACTGCCGAATATGCAGGCTTACAAAATAGGCCACTAGGAAAAATATACCCCATGTCCAGTGACCTTTTTGATATTGCTGTAATCTGAATGCTGTACCTCATTTGTGAAGACCTTCCAAAGTCTTTTCAAAACAAACATCAATATTCTTTTTAACTCATTGTTATTTCCTGGTAAACAATGACGATTTTTTCTCATGAACAATCCACCAAATTTCTAAAAGGTTAATAAAGTTTGTTCTCCTATTTTCAGTGATTTTTATAACATTATTTATTTGAGGGTTTTTTTTTTTTTTTTTTTATTTATTTGACTGAGCTAACAAATGTATTTTTTAAACACTTGTACAATTTCATTACCTCGAGTTTTTGTCAACTTGTCCATTTTGCCTTTTACAATTGACAGGACTTGTCTAGAATCTCCATTGATGTAGAGATTTGCTGAAGTAATACATCCAACTACCAATATCTGTCTGCCCAACAATCATTCGATTATATCTAAGAAAAGAAAATATAGTACCATACTTAAACTTTCTTTCTTGCTTATAACTTATTTTATCAAATGAGTTAAAATTCGTTCAACTTATCGAAATTATAAACTTTTGAAACAAAATATTGACTGAATTATGACCTTCACCAATTATTTGGAATTCGGTCTAGAACACTTCAACGAATAAAGTGGGAGTTAAATGAATACGGTCAAAGTATAGCTTTAAGAAGAAATATAACTTGGCAAACATATTAAACAATCACCTCGATGACAATGTGAAAAAAGAGTTTCTTGAGTAAATTAATTAAAACGTTTAATTTGTTTTCCAGAAGCAAGAGAAGTATTAATTATTGAAGATAATATGTTTTGTGAATTACATTCTTGATTAACATCGATATGCACTCAGTTCCTTGCGATTTCTAATTTGACATCTATTCTCATAACTGACAACATTAAAAATGTTTCAATATACAATTACGATATCTGAATAACACAATTTGTATAATTCATGTTAAATGTATTAATTCTAAATAAAATCTATGATAATAGCAACGCAACCGACTGGGTTTTTTTTTCATATTTGGACTCATTCAGCTGCAGACTTTTTATTATTACATTCATACATCTTTTACAACAAATATATTTGACAAAATTTTCTCAACTTCCATAAAATCGACATTGCGGGGTTTGTTGCTCGGGCTGTGTTGATACAGTAAAATGTGTCCCCGTGCTTAGTTTATAACAATTTTATTTGCTCAAAGATACAAAAAGGATCGGACACAAGTTTAACCAACTTATGAAGTCTTCTCCTTTACATAATATTACAATAACAATTATACAGAGCATGCACAGTTCAGTAGATATATATTAAAGGTAATAGTAAAATGGGGCATTTGCACAGTCTGAGAAGAAAATAAAAATAAAAAGCCTAACACAATTACCAAGGAAAAGGATAGAGAGTTGAGAAAAGAAAGAAAAAGAAAAAAATAGAGAGAAAAGAAAAAAAGAAATAATATAAATATGAAAAAAAAAAAATAAATAAGTAAATGAAATTCTGTGGACACGGTGTTTTGTTTATTCATATCTTATTTGATTATACTACAAGGAATCTTTTGATTTTTTATATTTTTAAAGACTTCTTTAAAGATTTCACAGTTTTCCTCATATGTTAAAGTTTGGCTACCCTCAGTGAGCAACTGTAGATTTATTGTCACTTGAAAACGATGAGTGTTGGTTAATAGATCGTTCCTTATATCGGTGTATTTATTGCAATTAAAGAAAAATGAAATGAATCTTCACGCGGAGCGCCACAAGCACAATATGGACTTTGTATTATATTTGATTCAAATAGGTCGTTATTTAGAAATGAGGCTGAACATCGCAGCTGTGTTAAAATTACACTCAATTTCCGCGGACCATACATAAAATGCTTAGGTACAGTCTTTGCTTCGTATGTATTATTCAACAAAGAGCGTTTGAACTTAGATAGGGTATCAAGTGTAAGGATAGAATTATCAAGTTTGTTCCATTCTCTGATGGACGAGGGAATAATGCAGAATTTGTTAAGGAGAGTCGACAAAGGGGCTATTAAGTCGTTGCCATTACGCAGTGGATAAACAGATGTACTTTGTATAGTTGGGGAATTAAATCACATAAATATTGTGGAGCGAGACCATTGTACATCTTATAAAATAATTGCAGTTTTCTTCTGTGCCTCCTACTGTGTTCTACTTCGGTTTTAGTAAAGATTGACAGTCCTGTTACAATCCTCGCAGCTTGCAGTTGAAGTTTTTCTAATTTGTTTGAATAGCAAATACCACAATTGTCCCACACTTCGCAAGCATACTCAAATATAGGACGAATATATACCAGATACATTACTTCTAAGTTTTGTCTTTTCATCTTAAATTTTAATTTTCTTAAGACTCCTAAATGCTTTGTTATATTTTTGGAAATATTTCTACGTGCTCATTCCACTTTGCGTCCTGGGAGAGAGTTACACCTAAGTGTTTATGACTTGATGTGTTAGATATTGATCTTCCATTGAAAGAAAAACTTAAATTACTTGGAATCTTAGTATTTGAGCAAATCATTATTTCCGTTTTATCTGGGTTAAAGGACATTAACCAATTTTTGGACCAATCATTGAGTTTGTTTAAATCATGATTAACTACTACCTCTAAGTCTGTAATGCTTGCGGTGGAATATCCCAGCGACGTATCATCAGCAAAAAGCCTAGTCAGTGAAATTAGATTTTCGCCAATATCATTTATATACAGCAAAAATAAAAGGGGACCGAGAACAGAGCCTTGGGGTACCCCCGCAGAAACAATGGACAATGACGAAGACGAATCTCTGATAACTACTTTTGTTTTTTTGAAAAGATAATTTTAGTCCATGCAAGTAAATTTCCTTTATTCCATAAGAATTCATTTTATGTATAAGTCCATTATGCCATACTTTATCAAATGCTTTTGAAAATCACAGAATACGAAGCAACTGAATTCTTTTTTTTCAAGAGAATTTAATATAGTATTATAAAGTTCAATAAGTTGATGTACAGCTGAATGTTTAGGTAAAAATCCTGACTGATACATATAAATAAGTTTGTTCCTATGTAGATGGTTATAAATATGTTTGTAGACTACCCTCTCCATTACTTTTCTACACAGCTAATCAGGGATATCGGTCGATAATTCGATGGTAGGGATGCATCTGCTTTCTTAAATATGGCAATTACATTGGCTATTTTCCATGAAGTAGGGTATTTACCTTGGGACAGGGATTTATTAAATATAATTTTAAGGGTTTTGCAATTTTTAGGGGATATTTTAAGCATCTTGTGACTGATTCTGTCTGGCCCAGATGCTTTTTAGGATCAAGAGTAAGAAGTATATCGACTATTTCACTCTCGGTTATTTGAATATCACTAATAATACTTTCCGTTCTATTCTCAAATGGGGGCATCTCAACATTTTGTTCTTCAAGTTTTGATATTGACGCGAAATATTTATTCATTAGTTCACATTTATCAGTATCGTCATATACAATATGGTCAAAATTTGGCTCATTATTTATATTTTGAATCGGTGGAATTGCGTTATTCCCCTTATTAGATTTTATTAACATCTTCATTATTTTCCAGTAATTTTTAGGACTGGAATTATCCAGTAAAAAATTATCCAAATTTTTTTCAAAATTTTCTCGGGCAGTTTTTTTCATATTATTTACCTTATTTCTTTGTTTTTTATATCTTATTTTATCACTTTCTTTTTTATTTTTTAGAACTGTTTTCCTTAACCTATCGCGAATTCTAATTTCCTTTCTTAATTGATTATTGAACCAAGGTTTGTCATTACATCTTATTGTTATTTTCTTTGTGGGTATCCCCGTGCTTGTAGTGTATGCCTTGTATCTTAAAGTTATCGGATGTTTACTTGATAGAGGATTGCTACTCACAAGGAAGCTATTAAACCAAGAGTTCCAAATGGTGAAGTTGACGTCATCCCTTCGTAAATTTTACGGACGCCATCACGAGTTGGTTGACCGTTATGGAATAACCGTTTCACAGATGATATCGGATATGTTCCTTATGTCGTAACTACAATACCCTCCCTTTTCACGAATGTGACTTACCGAATTAGACTATTTACCGGATTTGTAATAACATAAGCAACACGACGGGTGCCACATGTGGAGCAGGATCTGCTTACCCTTCCTGAGCACCTGAGATCACCCCCAGTTTTTGGTGGGGTTCGTGTTGCTTAGACTTTGGTTTTCTATGTTGTGTCATCTGTACTATTATTTGTCTGTTTGTCTTTTTATTTTTGGCCATGGCGTTGTCAGTTTGTTTTCGATCTATGAGTTTGACTGTCCCTCTGGTATCTTTCGTCCCTCTTTGTCAGAGACCTGTCCGCCTTTCTGTCTCTGGTGGATCATACCACATCTCCCTATTTTCTATATAAAAGAACGCCAAATCCCAGATATTCTTATTGAAAACGGACAGAACGACTGTCATATCATTTTTGTAATAAAGATCTGAAGTAACTTGCACAACTCTCATATTAGATAGAAAACATCACATCCAAGTGAATAAACTTTACTCGAATGCAATTATTTATCAAATTATTTTAAGTGACGTCAAAACGAAATAATTATTTGGTAAAATAATAATTTATCAATGTTTTAGTTATATCATACAGTGCAAAGAACATTTAGGCTTATGAATGCAATAGCTTTCTGTTATATTATTGTATACTTGTAACTAACTTTTTGTGGCTCAAGAAAATCTCACATCTGGCAGTGAAGTTGTTTATATAATATTTATTATTATATCTCACAGTATAATTGAATAAATATAATGGCTAATAAAAGATCACTTGATGTGAATTAATTCGGATAGTTTCGTCTAAATCGGTAGGGCCGGTGAATAACCTCGACAAATTGTACCGTCTGGTGAATATCCCTATTATTCACCGCCAGTCACCTTGATCATTCCTTTTATATGATTTTAATTTTACTTTTAGTATAAATATTTGCCTGCACCATATAAAGCTGGAGGTGACCAGTTCTGCATCGATACAAAATCTCCTGGTTTTGAGAACACATTGAAATATCATCAATTCTATAGTAGAACAGGATGTCAGTTGGAGTGCAGAAGAGATTTCATAGTTAATAATTGTGGTTGTAGAGCAGTAACAGATCCAGGTAAATCTTATCTTAAAACTGGTTTAACCCACGACATATGCACAAGTATCATGCGTCGTCCGTGAGGATATCTGGACCATGGCTTGTTCGTATTACTAGTCTTTATTTGATTTATTTTATCGGCGGAGTCGGAAGTTCGTAGTTGTCATGGTCGGTTGATTATTACAATATTTTTAAAGATTCCGGCTATCGCTTTTATGTATTCCTTACTTTTCTCTGCTGAATTTATCCACACAATTACTAAACATGGCGATTTTAATATCAACATATATGTTATTGATCTCCAGAAGTTCTTGTTTTGTTCTAGGTGACCCCATGACGTAAGCAGTACACACTCTTTTATGCATACATAAATGTCCAAAATAGAGGCGAAAAATACCAAATGGACATTCAAACTCATAACTGATAAATGAAAAGTATCTCAAAAGTACCCACAAGTGGTCGTAAGAATAAAAATGTAAGCACATAGTTTACTAAAATACAAAATATGGTACACCAAATCTTCAATAAACAATGTTAAGATTTTGATTGACTCTTGTTTTCATATGTTGTGTGTCACTTTGTGTTTATACCACTTCAGTAAAAAAATAGGAGATGTGGTATGATTGCCTATGAGACACCAATCCATTTTTGAACAAAGGACGAGAATGTAAACAGCTACAAGTCTTGTACGGCTTTTAACAATGAGCAACACTAGTACCCATACCGTAAAGTATGTTATAAAAAGATCTTATATGACAACATATGAAACAGGTCAAAAGAGAAAAACAAGAACCTGATTTATAATATAACAATAAACGATAAACAATTGATGTAGACAACAACGAACAATAACGCAGACTGCAACGAACAATAACGCAAACTGCAACGAACAACAACCACTAGATAACAGGCTCTTGACTTGTGACAGGCATACAAAGAATGTGGTGGGGTAACTAGAGGTTACTTAAACCTATTTCAAAGCCCATAATGAATAAACCATGTTCTCTCAAACAACAACATCCAACAGTACACCTCTGACAGAAAGATGTAAAGATGTCATAGAAAGTATAAAAAAATCATGCCTTTGTGCACTGCAAAAATTTTAGTACGGGATGTAGCACCATAGGTGTTCATGACTGGATTAAATATATGTTTAGTTATGTATCAAACTATTAAAATAAAATAAATTTGACAAACAATAAAGTATTCAAAGATCTAACTTCAATGTGCAATTGATGAGATGGTCCTTGTTTCCAATGACGGATTTTCTTGTTGTTGTAGGAAATGAAACTCTGTGCACACCAATCCAGGCTGCCACATGTTACTACCAGAATGAAGGTAAAATATAATTTTGATTCTAGTAATATATATATGTTTGGCTTCTGTTTTATACATGGAGCATTTTGCGTCTGTTTTTTAATGACGAATTAGGAGATGGATTAGGGAGGTGTATGGGATAAAATTTACAAGTAACGCACTGTTTATACTAGGGACAATATTAGTAGACAACTAAAATATGAACAACCTTAAGACTTTATGTCTATATATAAATCACCAAGTTAATGGTTACGAGAACAAATACAAAAATATTGAAATGGTATAACCATTTGATATAAAGTTTTGATGAAGTTGAGTCCAATCAACTTGAAACTTAGTACACATGTTCCCTATGATATGATATTTCTAATTTTAATGCCAAATTAGAGTTTTGACCCAAATTTCACGGTCCACTGAACATAGAAAATGATTGTGCGAGTGGGGCATCCGTGTACTATGGCCACATTCTTGTTCAGTTTTCATTTTAAGTATATTAGTTGATAAACATATAAAATTTGGAAAAGAAATCGATTGGAAAGAAACCAACAAGTGTATTTCGATTCATCCAAACATTTCAAACTGCATTTGGTTTTGTTGGTTAAATTGATGTGTTATGCTTATCTTCCTTTGACTTATAGATTTGTTTTTAAATTGGATAACATTGTGAAAGTGATTTTCTGATTCGCTTCATTTTTTGTTTTCATTTTCATCTGGAGAATATCAAGTTAAAAAAATATTATTTTAACTAGATAATTACTGATTATTTTTTTCATAAAAACAACCAAACTTGTTTCAGATAATTCACAATGGTGCTATAGAATTCATTAAGTCAATGCGCAGATATCATTAATAAATCCTCAATCAGTAGATAATATTAGACATATTTTTGCGAGTGTTTATAAGTGATACTTAAAAGTTTTAGTATGTCTATTTTAGTTGAATTTGATTCGAACGCAGAGCTAAAGGAACAATGTAAATGTCAGATTTCATGCGAGTTCACAACCTTTGACCAGTCGATATCGACTTCAACATCTCCTGCTGATGTGTACTTTCCAGCACTCAATTCTATGGGATATACAGATATAAAGTATGCCAACTGTTATGCATATATTGAATTAGGTTATTTAACTCGTCTTTGTTATTTACATGTAGTTATATAAATATTTATTTTTGTTATTCATTTATTTAGTTGAAGTTGTTTACATTTTTCCTTTTGAAACAGTGATCTATTATTTGACCATTAATATTTAAATTCAAGCACATTTACTAGTACCCAGACTTTAAAAAAAAACCTAAAAAGAAGTGTTTTTTTACTGTTTTATTGTTAAAGTCATATGATACTTCAAATTTAACAAAAAAAATGAATATGTTTTATATACTTATTTGCTAAGTGTACTATAAAAGACGTTTACATAGACTATCTTTTAAACGAAAATCCTTTATTCTATCAAAATCTTCAGGAATGTACTGATACTGAATAGTTGTCTTTCTGTAACCTCACTTCACCGATAGCTTTTCTGTATGCAGTGACCTATGCCATGACCTATCATTTGAAATTCGGTAAACACACAGCGCAAGTGATTGGGAAAAACCGTGACGAGAGAAAAAGTAAACAAACATGGAAGAAAAATAGCATGAATCGATTCTTATAGAAAAATTTCAATACACAAAATCATTTTACAAATGTTTTAACAAAGTTTAACTAACAAATGGGAAAGCATGGAACATACTAATAAACAAATATTCATCGCTCTATCATCTCACTTATTTTTCAGAAGATAATGATCGGTAAACTTCGGTACCAAAACCCGAAATATAATTATCAGCCGATCAACAAATACAGAATGAAATATTTTTGTCGATTATACGTTATTGATTCGTAATAAATGTAGAAAAATTGCATGTAGGAATAAGTTTAGTATATAAGCATTCATTGGTTAAATAATTTCCTAACATTATAACAACAAGAACCTCGTTTCATATGACTAAAAAAAAATACTTTTTTTTTTAAAGATTCAGCCCATTTTGTCAATACTTTCCAAGTAATATGCCGTTTTTATTTTCTTCCTCAAATTAGCGAGTAATCTTGTTGGTAGCTACAGTATGTATGCCTTAATCGTGTGTATTAGTTTAATGTCTGGATAGGCAAAGGAGATGGTTAAACGCCCTTTAAATTGCTTTAACTCCATACATGTTTTGCCTGTACCAAGTCCTGCTGTGTGTACTCTTCGTTGTTCTTTTTTCATGGTCTATTTTTCGGTGGAGTCTGGTATTGGTGGTCAGTATGGTCTGTTGTACTGTGGTATTTTTTTGGCGCTTCTTGTTATCCCTTTTTATTTGTGATAAAAAGGCTTTATCAAAAAACCTTTATAAGCCAAAAAAAGCTTAAGATACCAAGCTGATATTAAAAATCAAAAGTCAAAGAAAGGCAAACAACGCGATGGAAAAAGGCAAAATGGCGAACAGACAAACTATTAACAATCATAAAAAATAACACACTGAAAACTAAAGATTGAACTAAACGAACCCCACCAAAACACGGGGCGAAAGGCAAGCAGTTTCTTTGTCAAAAGTGTTCATTTAAAGTAAAAATGCCTCGGACTATTTGCATTTACTAATGCCAAAACGCGGATTTGATAATAAGATTATGGCTACAAATGGAAATATTGGTAGTCATATCCCACAACACTCGAAAAATCGTGTTAGAGTCGGTAAAACATTTCACAAATCGTCATCCTTGTTAAAGTTATATTTTTAATAATGAAAAACGCATACAACAGGTTTGTGATGGGTAAATGATTGCGATGAGGGTACTGAATCCACTACGAAAACCAGCACTAAAAACTAAAACTTAAGACTATACTGTATAAAATGCGTTTATATGATATATTGATACAAGATCGTAGCTTACAATTTATTATTTTTCTGTACAATGTCAGTATCGCTAAATTGGCAACTTGAACTCTTTGACATTGTATTTACTAAACTTACCAGCGCCTTTGAAATTTCTTACATTACATTTTTATAAATGCCGTTCATTCTACTTTTAGATATAGCGTTGGAAGGTGGGTGCTATATGGCGTTTGTTGTAATATTTGAGGTAGTAACTGTAATGTTTTGTGCTTGCAGGAATAACATTTTGGAAGTTAGACTCTATTATGATTCGTTAAGTTATTTGCTCGTTGAATCTATCCCAGAATACAACACAGAAGACATCGTAGGTGAGTTCGTTTGGTAAATGTGAATTTCTTCATACTCTATAAGATCAATTATCTTTTTCGTGATTTGGTACAATTTGTAAGGAACATTTTGAATATGTTACTAGTAATTAAGTGACCTTTCGTCAAAAAATATTTTGTTAAATTTGGAAAAGTCAGGACAACATTCGGCTTACCAGAACCTACAAACTTTAACATATTAATTTGTTACTAGAACAAATGACATATTATATTATTTATGTTATAAGTTGTAGCTTTCTGTGTCAACCTTGATGCAAAAACGATGCTTATCGGAATAGGGGTAGTCGTCTAATTTTGCCATATGTCTTTCAGAATTTCCATATTTATCGATAGTTAAATAGCGAACATATAATTTACAAATTTAGTAAAAGGAATCATTCTGTGATATCACAATCTAGGAAAAGAGTACTGGATTGTGTCTACGACAGTTGGAATATCCGTGTTCATCTATGAGAGCTCATGCATTCTTAATGTATCAGTTCAAATATTGTTCTCATATCAATTTTATGAAAGATTGGGTTGTTAAATTGTGCGTTCGTTTTAAAAAAAATATAAGATGTTTAAACGACCTTTACACATTTCAAAAGAGTACCGACGGTGTTATCCTCTTTGAGATAATAAACTAAGTAAACTAAGTAGATTAAATTTTGTTTGAAGTTATATTTATCTTTATGCCATAAACGGAATAACAATAACTATGCGCTTATATTGATGTAAAAGCAATTGGATAAAACAAATAAATGTAAGCACTAAAATGTATACATGTGAAGAACCAGTTTGATTGTGAACACCCGAGACTGTAAGATGTTAGATTGTTTTTCAAAAATGTTACGCGTAAAGTTTACCAGTATTCATCTTGGTCTATTTGTATATCTGAAATAAACCGTTGTTTACATCATATGAAAATGCACAATGAAGTCAAAGCTTGTGAAGAAAGGCTTTAATAGTAAGTTGTTTTTCTCTTTCCCTCTCAATGTTTGTGTTATTCTTTTCATTATAAATAATATGTTTTAAAGTTTTCAGAGTGGATTAGTTCGTCACATTAACAAACAATCAGTCAAATTATTGAAATGGTGTAAATTAATGACGATAACAAATTACATTACCTGTAAATAAAATAAATATCGAATTTTACAGATTTCATTAAACAAAATAGGTTTTGGACTAATATGTTTAATTAATATTGGGGTTTTAATTACTTTATAAGATAAAACGGATGAAATAAATTGAGATTAAATAAGTTTTGTCTACAATTGTCTCGAAAATCGGATTACTCTGATTGTCTTTGCATATATAAAAAAAAATTATCAGCTAAAAAGTTAATGGAAAAGTTTAACAACCTCAATGGTTTTACTTGCCTGCTGTCAGCACCAGTTTTACACACATTGTCATAGGTAACTTATTTGTATGCATCAAATCAGTCTACAAAACAAATTAAATTCAACGAAAAATCTCATTAAAGGTGTTTGTATTACATGTCAGGCTCTTAATCGCTTTTAATATATAAAAAAATAAGTTCAACGATCTGCTATCAACAAAAAATGATATTAGAGATACAAGAGAAAAGAACCACTGACGAGGTAACGGATATGAGACAAGTATATTAACAATTCGCAGAGTTGTACTTGGGTTTCAAGCATTTACCTTTTCACTCAATCAGTAAATCCCAAAGGGCTTTGAAGTTATAACAATTGAAAATAAGTACATGAGTAGCACTTTGGTCTATCAATACAGTTATACTAAACAAAACACAAGTTCAGGCAAAATTAATATATAGAATATCAATCACAAAATTAAAGCAGTTACTCAAGGCTAGCTCAAAATACTTCACCTGCTAAGATCATGCCATCCTAAGTTTTAATGTCGATGAATGTACTTCGGATATTCAAATATGACCAAACAGTACAGTTAGATCGGATCTTGTTAAATGCCAATAATAAATGTGTTCACAATTTCAATGCAGAAAATTGAAAGATACATCGATGTTTTTTCCTTGACGGACTAATAATTTGTTATTTCATTATTTTTTACTTTCTTTTTTTTTCTTTTATTTTAGGGGGTTACAAATATCTGCTTAAGGTAACAACTGCTTTACGTAAGAATAAACGAAATGGGATGAAATTCGAGACGGAACACAAAAACAAAGTTTAAAACAAATGATATCAATACGTCAAAATATAGTCTAATATTATTTACATACAACAATCTTCAAAGTTGCGAAGGTCAATACACTCTATACAAAAAACTGTAGATTAAGGAAAACGAATTACACTAAAATGCCGGGTACGAGGTGACAAAGGGGATACTCAATTCTAATAACTGTAGATTAAGTAAAAGAATTGCACTAAAAAGCCGGGTACCAGGTGACAAAGGGGATACTCAGTTCTACTTCACTAGAAACACTCGTTGTGTTTCTTATAAAACATAAAAATGGAATGACAAGTCTAATTCCGAAATATTGAAAAAAGTGTGAATAAAATCCATCTAACATGTTAACTATGTATCTTGTATCGAAATCCTGTTTTAAATACTAAAAACATATTTTTAGGTATCCTTGGAGGACAGATGGGAATATTTTTAGGAGCCAGTTTGCTGACATTATCAGAGCTCATTGAGTTTGTCATTTTGTCTGTAGCTATGGTTATGAAAAAGTGTTACCGTTGTGCATTTAGAAAAAAGAATGAACAAGATGACCAGGATTTGTCACAAAATTACTAGATTAAGTGTATAAAATGTCTAAAATTATAGACACAATGGGATGAAAAGTTTTCGTTGAACCCAAAAGCTACATTACACATGACATTAAATCTCCCTTGATGCAATGGCAGATTCTGCGTTTCTCTACATTAGAATAATTTCATGGTGTTCCGTTTAGTTGTGAAAAAACACGAATGTTAGATAGCAAATCACTTTACCAACTCCAGTTCAATTTGACTGCATTTATTGAGTACCTCTTCACATTTCTAACATGTCCAGAGGAAACTCATTTCAATATCAATATTGAACTGATAAAACATAAAGTACAATCAATTCTTAGCAAAACATTGCAGTACTTGTAAACTTGCAAGCTTATTCCTTTTTATTAAGGGCATCCGATACAGTTACAGGGGAGGTAATGACTTCGCTAATGTTATTTAACGTCAAACTGAGACATCATTGGGAAAGATGCATTTTTCGGCCCATTTTAATGCGAGCTTGAATATGAGTACGTGACCCCTTTGGCTTTGTTTATGTATGAAGATTGTTTGTACCTATTTTCATCAACAGATCTCCGATGATTTTTTCTTTAAATTAGATTTATATAAAGCAGAAATGCCTTTTTTTTTTTTCTAAAATCATGAAATTTTTTTCCAAAGAATTGTAACACACTTGTAGAACTCAGTTATGTAAAGACGATATTACAAATGTTTTTTTCTTCACAAAAGACCGCTTGTGTTTATCTTTTCAAACACAAAACATAGGTTTGTCTGTCCAAAGGATAGAAAGGTATATGTTTTATTACATATTTTAATTCACTGGGTGAAAAATAGCTTTTATGAATTTCTTTGTCAAAAAATCTCCGTGGGATCAAAACTAAATCGTATGCCCTTAATGTCACTGTCTAACACATATTTCTGTTTGTGCTGACATGAAGCATCACTGATACGGTCATTTTCTGTAAATTAAATGTAAATAAAACTTTCAAACCCAAGGTTTTCTCCATCATGGATAGTGACCTGAGTCAGAATTGGCACATCATTTTTTGGTTTTCGATGATCTTCAACTTAGTAACTGATTTGGCCTTCCAACTGTTTAAATTCCAGCACCAATGATAAGTCTTATTCGTAGATAAACAAAAGTCTGGAACATTGAATTATTAAGCTGGTTTCTTTGATGAGTTTATATACTCATTGTGTCTAAGCCATTAGTAAATACTAGTGGGTGTCAGAAATATGGCAGTTGTCATCAAATAGTCCGTTTCTCTGTATGTTGGCGTTTGTTTTTTGTTGCAATTCAGTGTTTCTATTGTTCCATTATTTTCACCTTATATTTGATGTGTTTCCCTCGGTTTTGGTTTGTGACCCGGATTTGTTTTTTTCGATTAAACCTTTTATGACTATTGAACAGCGGTATACTACTGTTGCCTTTATTTGTCCCCAATGGTATTAACATCCAAGCTGGGAATGCTCCTGTGCTGACATAATATATCCTTAATCCCCTACCAAGTACCTCTTAAATTTGCAACATATAAACTCAAAAGATCTTCTAACCCTATAAGTCCTAAAGTCTTTGTATGTAAATCAACTGCTGCTATAACATTATAATCACTTAAAACATTTAGGTTTTTGACCCGTAGACATAGCTGGCATTAGTCATATTTTGTACAACTTTTTGTAATTTTTTATTTCCTCTGCTCTTCAATTTTGTAATTAATCCAACTATTTTTATATTAGCGCCACGTAAATAAACTAAACGCGCGTCTGGCGTATTACACTTTAAATCTTATATTTGCGTGTAATTTCTACTTAAAATTAGAAAAGACTTCAAAAATAAATCGAACTCGAAAAATTCCATTAAACAAAAAACGGATATAAATCATTCAACACGAAATGTAGTAGTCCGAATAATTCCATCATGTTAATTTCTGTTTTAAAATGTTGCAAGCAAAATGCATGCGACTTTTACATTTAATCCGTTGGTCGATATGATATTCTGTATGATACATTTTCAAATTGATTGACATTTATTACGTAATTAAATAGGCACAGTCAGATCTGATATATATGGAATCGATGCATTGTATAAAATAAACTAGAATTGAAGACTGATTGAAACAGCATAAAGTACATTATATATTCTTGTTGGTTTTGTCGTTTTATATTACGTTCATTCGTACATTAAAGCGATGATGTTTTCATTTGATACGTTATAGGGGTTATCACACTCTATTCCATGCTAAGTAGTGGAATTCGATACTTCATTTAAACAATTTGCATTAAACGATTTAATTTTCACATTGATTGACATTTATTACGTAATTATATCGGCACAGTCAGGTCTGATACATATGGAATCGACGATGCATTGTATAAAATAAACTAGAATTGAAGACTGATTGAAACAGCATAAAGTAAATTAAATATTCTAGTCGGTTTTGTCGTTTTATATTTCGTTCATTCGTACATTAAAGCGATGATGTTTTCATTTGATACGTTATAGGGGTTATCGCACTCTATTCCATGCTAAGTAGTGGAATTCGATACTTCATTTTAACAATTTGCATTAAACGATTTAATGACGACGTTGTAAACATTTCATGTTTAGTATTTTTTTAATTGCTATCAGCAATTTGTACTAATTTTTTCATTTCATTAAACAGAATTCACATATCTTAACCGTTTCGGACCAACTAATTTTTATCACGAAAATACGTCTGATCAACAAAATAAACATGCATACACGTTATCCGTTAAAAGTTGACTTCATTACAACGATAAAAGCATTATCTTGTCTGTATCGATAAGGCTTGAAACATAAATTAAACAAATCAGATAAAACAATAGCATGAATTCATTTATCATTTATATTTAATATTCATAGTATATGTAAAAATCAAAATTGAAATACAGACTCTTTTTACGAAACAACAATTATGTTGAAATGCATTCACGCATATTCGAACTGCGTACAATTGTTATTTTTTCATAATATTGTTTAGAGGAGATTGAGATTTGCTTGCATGCAGATTTACACAAACAGTGTAAAGTGCATTTTTGTGTAAAAGTTCTTTAAATCTTTAATTTCCAAAGCCTTCATAAGATATGTCACTAATACATTATATTATAAAGAATTTCAAAGCGGCTATATTCATCAAAACGTGGGTAGAAATGGTACAATGTTTAGTCTTGTTGGGTTTTCAAAATCATATTTTTAGATATTAATTTGTCAGTTAATTCAGTTGACGTCATGGATATTCATGAAATGGACGCACAAGAATTTATACAGATTCTTTTTAATGAACATGGCGTTTCGTGTAAAAGTTCAGTTATTAGTAGTAACATACAAGTTCAAAGCACAGGAAGTTACCTAAGTAAAATTTGACAATAAATAGTAGAAGCAGGAATTCCAGATTGTAAAACTACAAGAATGACCTGTAATGGAAGTATGGTCATTTGACCGTCAGTAAAACCTTTGCTTAATTGGGCGTCGGTTTGGTTTTGTGGGATGTATAAATAGCCACCCACTTCCTGTCAGAATGGAGACGTTAAATCTGATGCCTAGTGTAGAGTGAGTGACACGCTCCCTGCACGTTAATCTTAGTTCGCCTGTTGCAAGGCGAAATTTCAGTCACTATCCAATATACCCACATTTTCAAGTGGCAGTCCAAATTCTCGCCATTTATCCCGGATGGGCCCTATTACAGGATCTACCTATTATATGGTTTTGTTAACTAGTTCTCTTCCTGAATATGCATGAAATATTTGCCACTGGACGTAAAGCAAACAACAATCAATCAATAAATCAAAGCAGATTGTGTATCAATGGATTTTTATTACAAGGGCAACACGACTTGGGCCACAGGAACTGCTCGACAATTGCGTTCATTTTAGTTTATTCATGGGATTCGTGCTCAATCTTGAGTTTTCTGTCTTTTGGTATTGTCCTATGACTTTTTGTCGCTTTTTCTTTTGGTCATGATATAGTCAGTTTTTATTTGACTAATGGTTTTTGAGTTTTTCCATTGTGTCTTCTCACTTTTTGTGTAGTCCTTTTGGCCTAATATCTCGAAACGTTATTCAAAAGAAGCAAAAATAGATAACAGTTGTAAAAGTATTAGATGTATAAACACATCGAGACCTGTACTAGGATCTAAAAAGAGGTGCTTAAACAGTTGTTCTGAAAAGTTGTAAACTTAGTTTTAAAATATAATAGGATAATCATGAAATGTACGCATTTAATCATGGCTAATGCAGCAATAGTTACTACTGGCCAGCAATACATCACAGCCGATGATAAAATGTTTACTACTATAAAGTACCCTCAAGTTAACTTTGTCTGAGAGAGTAGAAACCTTCGTTAAAAGGTATCGAAAAGCTAAACTGAAATATTATGACCATGTTTTTAGTGATCCTGTCGAAAGTCATTAGCTATAGACTTCGTTTACCGTTATGGATAATCTGTCATATATATCAAAATACTTATGCAACATATCATAGAATTCATGTTTGTCATAAGCAATACGATTGTGGTCACGAGCGGAAAGGTAATGCTTTTACGGATAACCTATGATATCTTTTTACTAAATCCGTTGGAGATTTACTGAATAACATTTTATACTGGTAAAACACAATCAATTTATTATTTTAAATTTGAACTACCATGCAGTAATTTTTTCTCTTAGATCAATAATTTATGTTATCTAAATTTCGTTTGTTGTCCTTATTATCGATAGTATGAGTCAGGCCTGGCGTCAATTGAGCGCAACTGGACGTTAAGCGATCAACAATCAATCAATCAATCAATTAATCATAAAACTTCGACAGTAGACAGTAATTTATTCAACTTCACATATAAGGTTTATTAATTGAAGATTTCAATTTGCCATGAGCTATCATTGTTTTACGAAGATAAGACTCAAGTTTTGTTTACTAGGATAAGCACATGATAATCTTGCTGGTGCTAAACAAGGTGTATGGATTTACTAGGACCTTGTGATTATCTATAAGATAATGAATTTATATTAATGTTTCTACAGTTTTAATGGTGTAGTTTAGAATATGACATTACAATTGATGTAAATAGGTAAAAATCAATCAGTCAAATTCCAGTATAAAACGATCAAAGATCAAATTATTTATATTATTTAAAATCTGCAGGCATGCCGTTCGTTAAGGTTCGTCCTGCGTTTGGTAAAAATACCATTACAGATTTCCGAAATTACACAAATTCAAATAATGAAGCGACACAAAAGGAAAAAATAGATTTGAAACAATTACAAACTGAAACAAAACTTGATGATATAAAATGTCCCGAGAAAGACTTTTCAAAGACATCAGAAAGCATTTTCAGCATGCAGACATTATGGAAGGAGTTTAGAGAAACTACTACTATGCATGGTCTAAGACATGCAAGGAAAGAGAGTAAATATCAACTTAGATGGTAAGTTTTCCTTATTAACCAGACTACTTTTTATCCTCTTCAAATGTACTGTGGATTCATTTATTTTCGTGGGTATCAATTTTCGTGGATTGAAGAAAACTTGCATTTTCGTGGAATTTAATTTCGTGGTTTTACCAATCTCTGCATACAAAGCCTTTGCAAAATTTGTAATTCGTTGACCATTTGAATTCGTGGTTCACTCGTACCTACGAAACCCACGAAAATTGATATCCAACGAATTATAAAGATTCCACAGTATAACAAACTGAATAGACTTCTAAAATATTCTGATAACTTATTGCAGGAATTTACAGTACCGTGCGGTATTGTCATCAAAATCTCAAAAAGTAATCAAATATCAAAAATTGCTAAGGAAGAGACAAATAATCAAGGTAACAAACAGAAACTGAGAGAATCGAATGACCTCAAAAGAAAGCGAGACCGGGTGCGTCGACGACAGGGAAAGCGTCTTCTGCTATGAATTCACCACCCGTCATGCATAAAACATTCATATCAAATTTGAAACATTTAATTGACGAAATCAATATGATATTTTTTTTCTAAAAGCCACGCAATATTTACATTTACAGGGTGATATGGATATTTGCCTTGATAGGTATGGGGTCACTTCTTATATACACTGTGTATACATTGTATGTATACTACAGAACCAATCCTACACTGACCAACATAAATATTAAATTCGTAAAGGCCATGCATTATCCTGCCATTACAATATGCAACATGTCACCACTTAAAAGATCTTCTATAAACGCTAGTGCGGTAATGACAACACATTTGTTACACAGCAGTCGTCTCGGAGTTGTATTACCACACCTTAACTACTCATCGCCTGCATTCGCTGAGTTGAATGATCCTGTGCCTGAAGACTGGTTGGACAAATCATCTTTTGATTTAGAGGATATGTTCCATTACTGTGTTAATGAACGACATCTTGTTCCATGTAAAGATATATTAATTCCTAAAATAACACAGTGGGGTAAATGTTTCACATTTAATAATTACCAGAAAGTTGCTACGAATGGAATAGTGAAGGGTAGCATGACTGGATCAACAACAGCTTTAACTTTCTATATAGATGTGAAACAGGATGAGTATGTCTTCAATACAAATCTGGCTGCTGGGGTGAAAGTAAGTACTTTTGGTTTTTATTAGTAAATTCATTGTTGCTTTTTTTTTTCATGCTCTCTAGTTTGTACTTGCAAATGCTATAAGCTTGAATATTTTTTCTGTAAAGTATATTTACTTATTATCGGTCACTGAGATAACTTTAATTGACCTTTCTAAGTCGACAGTTCGAGTGTTTTTAGTTTTGTATTGTATATTTTAACTGGTTGGTTCTGATCTACCAACTAATGGTTTAAAGAAGTTAGATTAAATTTTGTTTAACTAAGTAAAACATTTGAGCGTATATGTGCAGAGCAAGGTATATCACAGTTATCATTCGTTTGGTCAATCTGTAAAAAGGTAAGGTCAATTTTCCCTGAATTTGTTTCAAACCTGGGCAATTCTCAAAAAGTCTTTCATTCTTTCCTCTAATTCACAGCATCATGACACCATGTTTGTACTTTGAGATTATAACAATATTATGACCTATTTCTAAATAGATCACCGTATTCTAAATGCCGGAAGAGAGCTCAAAACCGTAAATTTGACAGTTTTTGGCAAAAATTCCCTTCGAACTTTACACAATGATATTTTGCGTTTTCACTGTTATTGAAATTGTAAAAAAAAAATTCTTGGTTAATTTTGTTTTACAACCTTGTTTTTTAACTCCATTACACCAAGAAAGAGGTCGGATTTTTTTATTAAAATATTAGGGACATAAACATTACAATTTACTAAAACATTTCAAAGTGATGGAAATCTCAATGCGGGTTGGTGGATGTGCTCATAAGTATCTGAAGTAGTGTGAAGATAACCAGTGTTCAATTGCTGTGGTGTTACAATAATATTCTATCTTGAATATCATTGTTTTATTGGTTGCTTGATAGATTGGTTTAAACACTTAGTTTGTGAACTTATAAATTCGTTAAGTATTAAGTTCAATTTTATAGACAATTTTATGGAGTGCAAGACTACAAGTTTCAACTGTTTAGTAAAATGGGTTGCTAGATATTTCTACTTACCAGTATACATTATTTTAATTGTTTTCCGGGATTTTTAAGATTCTTTAAACACGACTTTCTGAATAAAAGGAAGCATTGATTTTATGAAATAAGCATTATGTGAACTTGTCCAATTAAGTAATAAAATACTCGTTAGAACTTCATTAATTATTTACTTTGTAGAAATGAATTTCAATAGATCATCAAATAAGTTCATAATTTTGTATTTGATGTATAAACTACACCTTTCACTTTAATTATCCTAGAACGACATTAAATATTTCACAATATATAAAGCATGTACTAAGTTGGGGTAGCATATTATTTCAAAACGTGTAATGCATCTGCATTTATGATTTTAAAATGCGTTTTGATACAAATATACAAACTAGGCAATGCATCAAAACATTACATTTTGTTTTGTATCTTTGTCTTTAACTTTCAAAGGAAATTGAAATAAGAAGTTTTTCTTTTCAGTACTGTTTATTACGGGTTTCTTCAAAATCTTAATTTGAAATCACTTTTTTCTCTATTAATCCATCTTCTCGTCCATGAAAAACTGCAAAATTTGATGAAAGACTTTTTTTTTATTGTTGTGCATAGAAAATAAAATTCTTGATGAATTAGATTGAATATGATGATATTGTTTAAAAGCCATTTAGTGATGAGGAAACATTGTATATTGTATATCCATACTGTCAATACTAGGTTATTTTTGCCTCAATGATTTTGAGTTTTACATACCAATTATGTGTAAAATACAATCAATTTCCTCGAAATTCTAAGTTAAATCTCATGCCCTGTTATGAAAATAAATCTTTCCGTCATACCATAACTGCTGTATTTCTGATTTTGTGTTTTTGGAATGGCATGAGGCCATGTTGTTTTTCTCATCCATAATATGATATGTTCATGAGTTTTAAATTCCCTATGGCATCTTTCGCCTCTCTTTTACAGTAAATCCGTTGGAGGTAGTGATATATATTTTAGTCTTGGGGAAAATGGTCTTTGTAGTCGGCTTAGATTTAGACAACGGTTATTTACCGATGTTTAAATATCATCAATCGATTAAGAAGATACAAACACAGGTCACAAAATGAACTCCGAAAGGAGCGATACTGGTTATGTTGACAGAATAAGTGTCTCCTGCTATGTATGCATTACCAGCCATGTGAATACTCACTAGTTCAAAATGTCACAGTTAGAAATAGGAAACAATCGGTAAAATTACAGATTAGACGACAATTCTGGTATGTCAGATCTATGATCGCGAAAACATGTCTCTAGTGAGTTGAAACTTAAATATATTGTATCAGTCAACCGATTCGAAACTTGTATAGTGTCGATTTCAGTCGTTTTCCTCGTTATTCTGTTTAAGCAGTTTTAGTGTAAAAACTCATCAAAGATATCGGGTTTATAATTTGGTACGCCAGACTCGCTTTTCGTCTTCATACGACTCGTCAGTGGTACTCGAAACAGTTTGAAAAAAAGTTAGGAAAAGTTTTGCTAAAAAACATCTTCGATAATCTATGACATGGGGTCTAAATACCTTAGTGTTTCGAATTTTTCAACATTTTATAAGCAGTAAATTTACAGAAAATGAACATACCGAACACAAAAATGCAAAACATAGCTTTCAGTAACTGTGGGTAGTCTTAGAGCAGTACTAGGCGTATTTTGTCAATTTGTTAGTGTGTGTACTTTAGTATTGATCTGATGAGTCAAGTCTTTTTCAACTGACTTTTACATTCAGTTCTTATTTTTGTTGTTACACCCCTGTTCAATGTTATGGTAGGGTTCAACGATCATCAACATGTTTCACCCCACCACATTCTGTATTTACATGTCTATATCAAGGAGTCTGTGGGCCAGTCGAAATTATTTGTTGCCCCTTCCATTAATCGTTAAATGCTAAAAGCTTAAATGAGGCTGTTAGTTTTCTCTTTTGATTTTTCACACATTTTTGTATCGATTGGACATTAAAAAAAGCTTTCTCTACGATAAAGGTTTTGATTATTCGTGAAGGACATACGGTGACATGTCTTGTTCTTTGGACTTCGGTGAACACCTGTATGTTTATATTATATCCCCATTAAAGGAGTGGGGGCTATATTGCAATTATTTGTTCGTCATTCCGTTAGTCCGCCAGTCGTTCGCTCATATATTGACATAGGTGAACCAACGACAACCAGTGAATTACAGGCTCCTGACTTGAGCCAGGCACATTAAGAATGTGGCGAGGTTTAACATGTTTGTGAGCGCTTAATCATCCCACTAACTTGGAACTGTGGTTTAATAGCACAACATATAACACATATTTCTATGTACCTGTATTATGTCAGTCAGTGAAGTAGACATATGTTTTTATAAATGGTCAACATGTTCTATATTTACACATTTTAACGAATACTTTACGTATTTGGAAATTTTTTAAATAAATAAAGGCAGTCAATGCCAAGAAAAATTACATGTTCTACAATTTGTTAAATCCTCAATATTGTACAATATTCCATGACGTATTATCATTTCTGGGTCGATGCCACTGCTGGTGGAGTTTTAATTCCCCGAGGGTATCACCAGCCCAGTAGTCAGCACTTCTGTGTTGACTTGAGTAATCATTGATATGTTCATAATTATAAATTAACTGTTTACAAAACTTTGAACTTTTGAAATACTAAGACTTTTCTACCTCAGGAATAGATTACCTTAGCTGTATTTGGCAAAACTTTTAGGAATTTTCGGTCCTCAATGCTCTTCAACTTCGTACTTTATTTGGCCTTTTGTTTGATTCGAGCGTCACTGATGAGTCTTTTGTAGACGAAACGCGCGTCTGGCGCAAATATAAAATTTCAATCCTGGTATCTATGATGAGTTTATTCATTGCCGATTTTTAATCTAGAAACTGGGGAAATAAATTGTTAAGAAGCAAAAGCTATTATAAAAGATCCATATTATCCAAAATAGAATAAATTATAGGAATACTTATCGTTGGTCATGAAAAACGTGTTTCAGTTTCGAAACGTCACATTCGGACAAGTTTTGGAGTGACCGATGGATTACGAATTTTGTTATGTCTTAGTGTTAGCTTAGAGTCAATTATCAATCCATTATTGCGTGATATCTAAACACTTGGTATAACTAATCACAGCATTTTATAGATGAGTAGCACGACGGGTGTTACATGTCTAGCAGGTTCTGCTAACCCTCCTGAATCACCTGAGATCAACCCCTGTTTTTGGGGTACGAAATGCTCATTCTTTGGTTTTCTATGTTGTGTTTTGTATACTGTTCTATACTCGTTTTTCGTTTTTGACATAGCATTGTCAGTTTGTTTTAGACTTATGGGTTAGAAATGTCTTTTTGGTATGTTTCGCCTCTCTTTTAAATAAAACAATTGTGGTTTTACATTATTAAAACGAATTAGAGCATAACAGTTCCAAGACTATAGATATGCCATGACATTGTCCATGCCTTGCCTAAGCATTCGGCACTAACAATGTAAAGGCATAATTGCATTAAATCATCATAAGGTTGTATTGATTTCGATACGTTTTATAAAAGAAATGTTTTTACTTTCCTTTGCCTTTAAAACATGTTTTAAAATTTAAAAATTATTTAGATCGTCCTTCATGATCCCGAAGAAGAACCAGACGTCAACAACAAAGGTTTTATTTTATCACCAGGAATGTCAACCTATGTCTCCATGAAAATGACGAAGGTAAAAACAGAATTTATCATGCTTTCTTCCGGTAACAAAATATAAGTTTTAAGGAAATGAACATATATGCATACCTTAACATATTTTAGTACACAACAAATACTCGATTCTTACATTGATTTTATTTTCAATATAGTAGTTAAATACATAACTAGAATAATTCAAAACATAACTAGAATAGTTTAAAACATAACTAGAGTCGTTTAAAACAGAACTAGAATAGTTTAAATACTAGAATGACATAGAAAATAACTGTAATAGTTCAAAACATAACTAGAATAGTTTAAACCATAACTAGTACAGTTTAAAACATAACTAGAATAGTTTAAAATATAACTAGAATAGCTTTATACATAACTTGAATAGTTTACAATTTAGCTAGAACAGTTTTATACATAACTTGAATAGTTTAAAACATAACTAGAACAGTTTAGTACATAATTAAACTTATATTGCTATGATACAGATCTTAATACTTATAGTCCTACATCCTAACAATAATTGCACAATGACATGTCTTTCCCATCCTGATGAGCACCACATCCACATCCGTTGTATGTGTACTGATTAATAGTTTTGTCTTGGAAATTAAGGCCACATTTGTTTACTTATGTTCAAAACTTGGTCTATTTAAAGCTAAAATTGGGCTTTGAACTATACGTATTCTTAGAACATATTATTTTTGGTAATTTTGTAAAAAAAAAATTCTGATTGATCGATTGGTGGTTAATGCAACTTTCAGCACTGTAATGCTATTTCGTGACGGTCAGTTTTTATTGTTTGCGGAAGCCGGGATACCCGGCAAGAACTACCGATCTTCGGTAGGAAAACTGACAATCTTATCAATTAAGATTGGAGTCGAGCGCACCTGCCACGTGTGGGATTCGAACTCACAACCTCATTGTTGACAGGCTAGTAATACAGTATTTCGACAACTTAGACCACTCGGCCACCGAGGCTCGCATTTTTTTCTGGACATTCATCAGAACAATTTCACATTGCCGACAGTAATCAAGAATAATCGACGTGCATATTTCGTCTTGTGAAACCACAATGAAAAAACTAAGATATATAATTTATATAAAATTCATTTTAATTAAATACTTATAAGAAGGACGTACATGTAGTCGTCTGTAATATGTATGGATATAGTTTGTCAATTATAGATTAAAGTTTCATATATTCAGCACTAATTTAGGTAACATAAGTTCACCGATGTTCAAATCTCATAAATCGATTAAAGAAATAAAAATCAAGGTAGCAAACACCAATTGATTGAATAACATGAGCTAATAAAAGAGCGAAGAGCGAGACCAGGTTCGTCGACAGGGTAAGAGTTTCCTGCTATGTGTGCATCACCCTCCTTGCGTATCAATGCTCAGTCAAAATTTCACAATCGGGAATATGACATATTCGGTAAATTCACAGATCAAACTACTATTCAGGTTTATAAAGATCTATGACCGCAAAGACATATAGCTAATGAGTTGAGACACAACCACATCGTATTGTTAGAGGGAGAAATCCAAACTGATTAAGACTTGATGCGTTAACAGGTTAAGAGTCTCCTGCTCTTCGTGTATCGCCCGTCATATGATTTTCTTTTCTTCTGAATTATCAAGTGTTCAAAAGAATTTTGTGATTGCATGTGATGCATTTCTATTACCTTGTTTAATGTTTGTTGATTTTATAATATTGCAGTACAAATACCTACCTGCTCCGTACAAGGCTGGAGGTAATCAATTTTGTGTGGATGTCAACTCGGCTGATTATGTAAATACATTGAAGTATTACCCATACTACAGTCGGGCTGGATGCCTGTTGGAGTGTCGTAGGAACTATATTGTAGAGAAATGTGGATGCAGAGCGGTTACTGATCCAGGCAAGTTACGCTTACAGTAGGAAGAGCATATCTGTCCGGTCATCTTTCAAAAGATTCTGTCAGCTGTCCCTTTAAACTTTAAATACAGAATTACTGCAATCGACAACTTTAGAAATTTTGATTCCATTACTGTTTATTAGTTTACTTATTCATCTATTATTTCATGATATTATCTATATTTTGTTGAATTTGTAAAATTTGTTGGTGTATCAGGCATTTGATTTTAAAATGATTTGCTTTTTCGTTGAAGTGTCTAATTGGTTTATAAAATTCCCAATTTAAGCTTTCCCAGCTTTTTTGTTATTCAGTAGCATTTTTCATTTACTAGTAACTCTAAGCATGTCCATAGCGTTCCAAAATTTTATGTTAATATGAAATTCATTTACGTATTTAAATATTTAATCTTTTCTAATCTTTTAATGTTTTTGCACGTTCAAAACATGTGTATGTTTTTAGCTTTCAAACAATTTTCCAGTGTATAGAATGTAACTAGTTGATATAACATCAAAGTATTCATTTGAATCTGATGTTCAGTAGTTGTCGTTTGTTGATGTGGTTCATAAGTGTTTCTCGTTTCTCGTTTTTTTATATAGATTAGACCGTTGGTTTTCCCGTTTGAATGGTTTTACACTAGTAATTTTTGGGACCCTTTATAGCTTACTGTTCGGTGTGAGCCAGGGCTCCGTGTTGAAGACCGTACTTTGACCTATAATGGTTTACTTTTATAAATTTTGACTTAGATGGAGAGTTGTCTCATTGGCACTCATACCACATCTTCTTATATCTATTTGGTATTGTGCAGTTTTATATGATGTTTGACAATAGTTCTATATAATTTAGGAAATGAGACACTTTGCACACCAGCTCAAACAGCAACTTGTTATTACCAGCATGAAGGTATGTTCAATATCAGATCTCGAATTTTTAATTTTTTTTTTTTTTTTTTTGCTAAGATATACATAAATTATGTGTGATTATATTAACAAATATTGAAATATCCTGTCTTGAAAAATGCGACATATTTTTCAATTACTTTCCTTGATAAGTCTTTAGATTTTAAACAAAATTGTTATGTATACCTTCTTTTCCTCGTCTTTGCTGACAAAATGATTTTTGATATTCCCTTATTTCACTTGGTCGATTTCAAGTCCCTGATGGTATTACCGGTAAGCAATGTTTCGCACTGCTATGAAATTACTTACGAATTAATAAGAAATTGTTATTTAAATATCCCAAAAAAAAACACGATGTAAAATTATTTAAAGGTTATCCTGCCATAAATCAGTGTTCCGTAGATGGTTTTGGTTTCATTTGCTAGTTTATGTATATCGATGATACATCAAAGGGGGCCATCATATTGCATAATAAACAACGGTAAAATAAAAAGGGCGAAAAACAAAAACAAAAATATACAGAAAACAATACTGTCACATGGTTTTTACCATAAATATGTTTTTATCAATGGTGATTGATCATTTTAATTAGTCATTTCTGCAATGTTATCTTTGAAAAGAAAGTCGAACTGACTAACAGGATTTGATTTATAAAAGATCTTTAGTAGATTGTTTATTAAATCCTACTGAATGAAAACCAAAAACAATACAAAACAGTAAACAAAAATAACATAACTTAATACATCTCAAGTAAAATTCTTGTAGTAGTTTGAATTAGATGAAAGTAACGAACACTGAAGGGATTTGGTTTTCAACTGGGCCGATGCCACTGCTAGTGGAAGTTATTCGAAATACTTAGGTTTTACTACGCCATCCTTCCCTAACTGATTAATTTTAGGTGTAAGTTAAGTTAATAGGCAGACCACACTATATTCGTAGTATCCTTCAATCCACGTTTAGTGGAATTTTATTCAATCAATATACTAGCATGATATTTCTTTTAATTTAATACTTGGGAAGTTTTTAGTATAATTTACTAAATAATAAAGGAATCTTCTCCAAGTACGGTTGTACATAAGCTTATTTTGGCTTCCTTGCTATATTATATAGGCTTAATTGTTATTCCAAAAATTGGACACTTTTTTAATTTTACAATTCTAAAGGTATATACTATTCGATACCGTTAAGATGTCCTCCTGGGGCACAGGGTTTTTTTTTTTTTTTTTTTTTTCGTTAAGTTCCTTTGCATTTAATTAAGGGCTAAAAAGTAAAATCACAAAAATACTGAACTCCGAGGAAAATTCAAAAAGGAAAGTTCCAAATCAAATGGCAAAATCAAAAGTTAAAACACACCAAACGAATGGATAACAACTGTCATATTCCTGACTTGGTACAGGCATTTTCTTATGTAATTGAATTTCAATGGTTTTCAGTTTTCAATATTTGATTTAGATCACAACGAAGGCGGAAAAGATTTAGGAAAGCGAAATTGGTGCATCAAATTATCATCAATTCTATCTTCTAAATGAATGTCTTTTTCTCTTATTTTATATTTATTCTTCTTTAATAAATGATTGTACGTTACTACAGTTGAGTTTGATTCAAGTGGAGAACTGAAAGAACAATGTGAATGTCAGATATCATGCGAGTTTACGACCTTTGACCAGTCAATTTCGACAGCACTGTTTCCAGCAGACGTGTATTACCCGCCACTTCAGCAAATAGGATATACAGACATTAAGTAAGCTTTTGATTGCGTTTAGCACACAAGGTATCTAGTTTCTAGCAAATTAAGCCATATGTGTAAATATTTATCGATATCAGTTACTTTTAGGCAATATAGGTTGGATAAAGTTTGATAAGTTTATTTGGGATTAAAAGTACATCGTTTAGAAGAAAAAAAAGTTTGTTAAAACAGTATATTATGAAAATTAAGTTATTAAAAATCATAAAAGGAATAGCTAATAACACATTCAGTCACTAACAACTGTGTCAACCCATATTTTATATAGGCTATAATTTGAGTCAACAAAAACTTATGTTTTGAGTTGGGGGGCATTTTCGGATGTGATCCTCGGAGTAATGCATGTTATTTATCTATTAGTCTTAGTTTGACCTGATGCTTCCTCTGGTTACGGTATAGTCTGTCGACTCATCTTGAGAACGAAAGCTTTTTGTTTGCGTATTGATTTCTGTTACACGAACAACAGTGTGCATCGCTTGATAAATTGAGAAAACACATAAGAATTTTTTGATATTAGTTGGATTTTAAGAAATAATTCAGATTATAATGGGTCACAATACCTTTGCAGGAACACAATCTTGGAGGCAAGATTATATTACGATTCGCTAAGTTATTTGTTTGTGGAGTCTATCCCAGAGTACAACCCGGAGGATATAGTGGGTGAGTATAGAAATACACTCAAATCAATCATGCGAATCAATGTGTACTAGATTAGTATTTTTTAGGAAACAGTGACTGCTTACAACGTCAATTTTCTATATATGTCCATTAACAGCATATAGTATTCTTTCTAAGTCTGTGAAATAGATCCATCATTGAAAATAATAGTTAATGAACTTTGGTATTAATGCTTGCTTTTTTGGATAAAATCTTTCTAAAGCATTAAGGAGATTATGATTATTTTAAGAGTATCACACCAGATAACTTTCTGATCCTCTTCGTTAAGTCACTGATTTCTTTTTACTAACACTTTTTCAGATACTGTCTTGATAAAGACAAGGAAGCTCTTAGAGAATGTATCTTATCTTGACATCAACTGTTACTTAAATCCAAATATATAAGTACTTCTATATGAAAATTATAACGGACAATGCAAAATAAATGTCACATGGTTTTTACTATTACAATGTTTTTATCAATGGTATGATTGGTCATTTTAATTAGTTATTTCTGTAATATAATCATTGAAAAGAAAGTCGAAATGACTTACAGGATTTGACTTATAGAAGATCGTTTTATATGGTTGATTAAAAAATCCTACTGAATATAAAACAAAAACAACATAACACAGAACAGAACAATGCCAGTGGATTTTTTTTTTTTTTTTTTTTATTGAGTGGTTTTTGTTATGTATTTTTCGGGGACTTGCAGTCAACTAGCAGTGGTATCTACCCCGTGGTAGAAAATAACATTATGGATACAACTTTTACTGCTTCAGATGTGCATTTGACCATTAATATCTCCTCAGAGATGTCAAGGCCAACATATTCTTAAAAATATCTTGGTATAGATTTCAAATAGGGAGACATCGTTCAAACTTGATTCTTTTTATTGGACACATCAATTACACAGCATTTCGTAGAAAGAAGTAGTGAGGATATATGTTCTACTAAACCCTTTACAGTATTCCGATAGCAAACAGAAGGGCTTCAAAAACATTGTGTAGATATATATATTTATTTATTCTGCAAAGTGAATCAGTCTTAGTTTTCAAAAAAAAAATCTAAAAACCGATTTCCTCCCCAATGTTTTCAATATACAGTATATCAAGCAAAAATATCAAAATATTCTAAAATGAGCGATCTCCTACACCTTATCAAAACATGTTTTCTTCTATACGGAGGGTAAAAGAGAGGCGAAAGATGCCAAAGGGATATTCAAACTCATAAGTAGATAACAAATGACAATGTCATAGCAAAAAACGAAAAACGACGAAAAGACAAACAACAGTACACAAAACACATCATAGAAAACTAAAGTCTGGGCAACACGAACCCCACCAAAAACCGGGGGTGATCTCATTATAGATACCAATCTCTTATTCGGGAATGAGAACAATATTGGCGTTCAAAGATCAACCGTTGTTCCAGTCACAAATACACCTAAGTTAACATTACAAAGAATGCTGATCTTAACGTACAATATATTTCGTGAATATTTTGAATTAAAATATCAACAAACAGTTTGTAATCTAATGGGTAGGCATTGTGCTTATCCACTGTTTTACTTGGTCTTGTAAATAGATGTATAACCAAAAAATGTGCAACTAATTTCTAAGAGACAGAAATGCAAATATCCTTTTTCAAAAACCTCATTTCATTTTGTTCTTACATTTCCTCACATCTGCTTCAGGGGACGGTCATTTGATTTTGTTTCGGGGGTTGAAAATGAATATCCTGGCCATAGAAAGAATTGAAAATAAATAACCTTGCATAAGACAGGATGAAAAATGAATATTCTGCAACACAAAATGCAGGAATCAATCGTGTGCAAAAGTGCAAATAAATTTTCCGCGAAAAGAAATAAGAATGCGTAGCAAAAGATGGTTTAACAGTACAATATTTGCTCATTGTTGCCATTGTTTTACAGGGATTCTAGGTGGCCAGATGGGGATATTTCTTGGTGCCAGTTTGCTGACCGTATCAGAATTGTTAGAATTTGTTATTCTTGCTATCGTTGTGATAGTCAGGAAATGTTGTTGCTCTGCCTTTAGAAAGAAGGAGAAACGCGTTGATCATGAGCTTACAGCATACAATTGACTTAGAGAAGAAATGGCAGAGAAATAACTGTATAAGCAGTAAAGATCTATGTATACAAATTTGATAACATCTTTAAAAAAAGCTTTAAGCCAAATGATACACATATTTTTACTATATTGAATGTTGTGGGCTTAACAAAGAGGTGCACAAACAAAACCTTTGTTTTCAGTAACTTTATCCGATTGGAATTATTGACATTTGGATATACTACTACAAGAAAATATTTTATTGTCTAAACTGCAAATAAATAAAGAAGAAAATTATTCAACTATAGAGATTTTGCCCTTAGTTCATAAATGGACGAATCAGGGAATTCAAACGTTTGCGTTTTTGCATATATATCTTTTTACTAACCACCTAATATATATGTAGTAAAAACGAGCATCAGATATCTACAAGGATATTCAGAGATTCAATTTCAATATGGATGTCGTTGCATTGGCTGTAATTCTTATTAATAAATGAATAATGAATGTTGTATATACGTCAATGAGACCTCAACCCAACGACACGAAAAACAAAAACAAGACATGTAGAGATCAACATACGGTCTTTAACAAAGTACAAGTGTCTATACAATACCATGAATACGGTCTGGATAGGGGTTCCTTCGTTTCTGAATTCTGTAGTTTTTTATGTATTTTTTCTCTATTAGTTATATGTTCTGCCCATTATTCTCTATTCTTTATATTTTTTGTCCATTATTCTCTATTTTTTACATTAAAGCACTCCGTTATTCTCTTTTCTTTATTTTTTGGCCTATTATTCTCTATTCTTTATTTTTTCCCCATTTTTCAGAAGTATTGGCCCATTCTCTATTCTGTAAACCCCATCCAGACCCTTATATGGCAAACTCTTGCGTCGCATTTAATCTAGAAATTTTGTGAATAATAAGAGGGACTTTTTGTAAAGATCTACCATCACCAACAAAATTCCTTGACATACAAAAAACAATTTACCGATGAGGATCTTTACATTTGACATGTAGATGAACATGTTGCGGAATTCTCCCCAAATTAATCTCGATCAGTGGGACAACAAAAGGTACATGCCGACGAACGTGCAATAAAATAAAAAAAAACTCAACTCCATAGTGTCGGCAGAACGAAACCTTCATGTATAATTAAAACAATATTCGGTAAAACCATTTTTTTTTATTATTACATTCCTGCAAATGAAATAATATTCATACATTAAATCTTTGTATCTGTGATAAAAATGAGTGAACAGTTTGACCAATATAAAACTATTTGTATATGTATTTGTAAAGAATTTAATAAAGAGTTATAAGAGTTTGTTGTTCAGTGGTTCATAAGTTTGTCTCGTTTCTCGTTTTTTATATAGATTAGCCCGTTGGTTTTCCAGTTTGAATTATTTTACACTAGTCATTTTGGGGCCCGGTATAGCTTGCTGTTTGGTGTGAGCCAAGGTTCCGTGTTGAAGGCCGTACTTTGACCTATAATTGTGAACTTTTTATACATTGCGACTTGGATGGAGAGTTGTCTCATTGGCACTCATACCACATCTTCTTATTTATATTATAAGATCATTTGTATTATTGTGTCCTGTTTTTTCTTGAGAATTGGTGCTATAAAAACAAAGTAGAAAATAGTCTTAAAATCAATTTCCAGATACATTTTTGTACCTAGTAAGCTGACAAACACAATGTCTAAAACTTATTTACCATTGTGTCTTTTATAAATACTTAATTAATATTCAAAATACAAAGTCGTCATACTTTTACAAGACTGAGCAGGTAAATTAATTCTAATAAAAAATTAAAATAACCAGAAACATTTCGATATGAAAAAAAAACTGTTTGTCTTTTATGTTCCTTATTAAAAACAAAAATTATAGTATTCTTACTTTTGAGGGTGAAAAATTGGGAATTGTTGAAATGCCAAAAGTAGGATGTAGAACAATATGTTGTATTCCCAGTTTCCAGCTTAAGCAGAGAAGAGCGTTTCAGGGTATATAAGACTAACAAGTATGGGATCCTGCGATGACAATACTATATAATCTGCATTGAAAGCAAAGCTAAGAGGATTCTTTCTAAGAATCCAATTTACATAATGTATTTATATGGGCCATGCAATATTTAAAAATATTCGATCGAAGTATTTTCCATAAATGCAAATATTAGTAGTCCTGTCACGTTTCTGTTAGTTTGGTCTGTATTAATTGTACATGGTTCATGCTCATGAGTAAAGTGTGAAAGTACAACAATGTGTTATGCTTTTACAGAACAGTCAAGTCTTAAGTTAGGAATCTTGCAAGAGGTTGCCATGCATTTTGTCCTTTGATAATTTGGTTTGTACGTCCGATATTTAATTGTCACTTTAGGGTATTTGTTCACAACGTGTATACATTCAGTGTGATTTAGACTGACTTGTCATTAATATATATATATAATATATTTGTTAAAATATACTTTTTCACTTTTTGGTCTTTTGGAAAATGTTGTTTGTGCTGTATTTAGACCCCTCTAACAAGAAATTTTTTTTCCATGCACACGTATAAAAATTGCGGTTTTTATCCAACGCCATCATAAGGTTTGAACGTTGTTTTCAATTTAGACTTGTTTATATTTTTTCGTTTGGGCTTGTATTATATTTGCCTTCGGGTTTATATGATCCGTTCATACTATTTTGACTCCTCAAAATTCAAGAGTCTATCCTAAATTGAGGTAAATTGTATGGCTTTCCAAATACCGTTTCGATTCCTAACATCACTGAAGAGACATTAATTGTCGAAATCCGGATATGGTGTACAAAAACCTTTGCACCTTTTGTTTGCGGTATATCATCTTTTCCGCAAGTTTATTGTTTTCTGTTTAGTATCAAATTTATAATTAAGATCCATTTATTACATCGGTGGTCCGTTTATTTGGCAATCGCCAATGTTAGTCAGCAGGGTTTAAGAACATTTGTTGTTCGACCTGTTAGTCAAATGCGTTTTGTTTAAATATACTTTTTCACTTTTTTGGTCTTTTGGAAAATGTTGTTTGTGCTGTATTTAGACCCCTCTAACAAGAAATTTGTTTTCCATGCACACGTATAAAAATTGCGGTTTTTATCCAACGCAATCATAGGTTTGAACGTATATATATATATATATATAAACAAGTCTAAATTGAAAACAACGTTCAAACCTATGATTGCGTTGGATAAAAACCGCAATTTTTATACGTGTGCATGTAAAACAAATTTCTTGGTAGAGGGGTCTAAATACAGCACAAACAACATTTTCATCAAAAAAAGTGAAAAGTATATTTTAACATGTGTATATATATATATATATATATATCCGCAAATTTGCAGATCTAACATTGTTGTGCTGATATTTAGAGTAATATATAAGTAAGGTCTAAACAAGTGACATCTCTACGACATTGGATCACCAGAAAAGGTGATACACGGCTGAAAACACATATTATATTCATAATTACTCTAAATATCAGCACGATAATGTTAAATCTGCAAATTTGCGGAAGCAAATTTTTGTTCTTCCCTCGCCGGGATTCGAACTCATGCTAATGGGATATCGAGACAACACCGCCTGCACTGTGTCCAGAGCTGTAGACCACTCGGCCACCTAGACTGAACAAAATAATTCAGCTTTCGGTGGCCTAGTGTTACCTTTCCTCGTCAGTAGAATCTAGAGTTGTAACACAGTACATGATATATTAGGCATGAAGATGGAATTGATTGCAGATTAGCTAAATATCTATCGTAAAGGATCGTAAGATACAGTCTTAGAAATAACTATTTTGATAAGTACGTCTAAACAAGTGACAACTCTACGACAGATCCATTCATTGGATCACTAGTGAAGGTGATACACGGCTGAAAACATATATTATATTCATAATGACTCTAAATATCAGTACAACTTTTTGTTCTTCCCTCACCTATATATATAATAATTGTTGAATGTAGTATATTTACCTTTGCATGATGTCTATTTTTATTACGTTTTGGGGTTACTGTCTCAACATAACTTACTTCTAATCCTTGTAATTCCTTTTAACTTCGTTTCTGTTTATTCTTTGCTTCGAAAACATCAGTCATTTTGAATATCAGGACAGGTCAGTCTTGTTATACAAGTAGTGCAAAATATTATTTAAATAACCTTTTATTTGGCAGTAATTTGTTTTGTTGTGTATTGTTTGACTGTTTTTCCCTGACTGATTGCTAGTTTATCTTGTGGAGATTAAAAGATTGATTGCCACCGACGTTGCTTCGGCAGGAAAACTGACAATCCTTGTCAATTAAAATTGGAGTCGAGCACACCTGTCACCTGAGGGGTTATTACTCACAACCTCAGTCTTGACAGGCTAGCGATACAGTAACTTCTTAGGCCACTCGGCTTTAAGGTTCATCAGAAGGAATTGAAAAATATGGCCGTGTTTACACCATAAAATTTACTCGGAGTACAGACAAACATATGCATCTGATAAAGTTGTAATGCATGGCAGGAACAAGACAATTAAAGTTAAATGCATTTTATGTGTCAAAAAATTATAAACTTACCTTGATTTTGATATTCCTTTTTTTCGTTTCCACAGGAGTGTCAAAATAAACAAACACCTGATTTTCATTTGATACGGTACACTCAATTACACACTTTAAATCACCTATTGGTGTACATGTATCTATTGTCCAGCTATTGTCCATGTCAATTTAAACAACTCACTTATATATTACACAGGGGAACATCTCAAAACTTAGTTTATTTTGGTACCTAATCTGTGGGAACGAAAAAAAATGGAACCTCAAAATCCATTAAAGTTTATATTTTTTTGAAATATAAAATGCATTTAAAATTTAATTATCTATTTCCTGCCATGCCTTAAAACTTTATCAGGTGCTCAGGTTTGTCTGTTCTCTGAATAAAATTTGTGATGTAAATACGGCCATTTTTGCCAAAAGGTTATGATGAAAATATTTTCAAGAATGCTTCTGACTCCTTAAAGCCAAGAATTTTGAACAATAACTACAACAAACATTGAAATGTGGTTTCCAATAAACCATACACTCTAGAATTCCTATTTCCAATTGAATATACAGGGAATTCCTTTTTCTAATTGATCATACAGGGAATTCATTTTTCCAGTTGACCATACAGGGAATTCCTTTTTCCAATTGGCCATACAGGTAATTCCTTTTTCCAATTGACCATACAGGTAATTCATTTTTCCAATTGACCATACCAGAATTTCATTTTTTTCAAATGACCATACAGGTAAATTCTTTTCCAATTGACCATACAAGTAATTCATATTTCCAATTGACCGTTAAGGGAATTCCTATTCCAAGTAAACCTCCCATTTTTTTCATTGTCTGTTTCTATGAAAAGTTTCACCAAAGTCTGCATGTTTTTCCATGTATCTGTTAACACAGATACAGGCTAATTTGTGAATTAATGATAGAATGCAAATTGTGAAGGTCGCTATTGTATCAAAGGCATTCTGGTTTCATCAATCAATAAAACTGTATGAATGTATAAAATCTACTAAACACCAAATAAACAACTTAAATACAAGAGTGCACACGCTGAAATGTTTAGCCTGCTTTACTCACCATTGATTTTATGTTGAAAGTCTTAAAGATAAAGGTTTTACTAAAAGCATCACAGAAACTTAACATTTTTAAAAATCTATGACATATACACCTTACAATTTTTTATACACCAAATACAGTTGACCGATTGCGTATGCTAATTGAAAAGCAGACCAAAACACAAAAACTTAACATTGACCAATGAACCATAAATATCAGGTCAAGGTCAGATGATACCTGCCAGACAGATATGTGCACCTTACAATTATTCCATTCACCAAATAAAGCTGACCTATTGCTATTAGTATTTGAAAAACAGACCAAAACACAAAAACTTAACATTGACCATTGAACCATAAAAATTAGGTCAAGGTCAGATGATACCTTCCAGACAGACATGTACACCTTACAATCATTCCATACACCAAATATAGTTGACCTATTGCTTATCGTACTTGAAAACAGACCAAAACACAAAAACTTAACATTGACCAATGAACCATAAAAATTAGGTTATGGTCAAATGATACCTGCCAGACAGACATGTACACTTTACAATCATTCCATACACCAAATATAGTTGACCTATTGCTTATAGTACTTAAAAAACAGACAAAAACACAAATACTTAACATTGACCATTCACCAATGAACCATGAAAATGAAACGATACCTGCCAGACAGACATGTAAACCTTACAATCTTTCCATACACCAAATATAGTTGACCTATTGCTTATAATACTTGAAAAACAGACAAAAACACAAAAACTTAACATTGACCAATAAACAATGAAAATGAGGTCAAGGTCAGATGATACCTGCAAGACAGACTTGTACACCTTACAATCATTCCATACACCAAATATATATTTTTTTATTAGTTGTTATTAGCTTTAAACTAGCTGTCAGTATTAAACTGCAAGTACTCTCAAATCTCTACTTCGTGTCTTTTTGTTATGGGATGTATAAGTACCCAACCACGTCCACTCTGTTTTTGTTAGATGTATTTCTATTTGTATCCATCTGATGAGTTAAGCCTTTTTCAACTGATTTTTATAGTTTGTTCTTATGTTGTACTGTTACACCACTGTCCCAGGTTAGGGGGAGGGTTGGCGCCTTCAAAAGAGTTTAACCCTGCCACATTCTGTATGTGCCTGTCCCAAGTCAGGAGCCTGTAATTCAGTGGTTGTCGTTTGTTGCTGTTTAACACATTTGTTTTTCGTTCATTATTTTGTACATAAATTAGGCTGTTAGTTTTCTCGTTTGAATTGTTTTACATTTGTTATTTCGGGTATAGCTGAATATGCGGTATGGGCTTTGCTCATTGTTGAAGGCCTCTTTTGGAGAGTTGTCTCATTGGCAATAATACCACATCTACTTTTTATACAAAACACAAAAACTTAACATTGACCAATGAACCATGAAAATGAGGTCAAGGTCGAATGAAACCTGCCAGACCGACATGTACCCATTACAATCATTCCATACACCAAATATAGTTATCCTATTACTCATTATAAGTGAGAAATTCACATGACAAAAAACTCAAATTTTTTTTTCAAGCAGTTGCTAAACCATGAAAATGAGGTCAAGGACAATGGTCTTATGATTGACGGAAACTTCGTAAGATAAGGTATCTGCAATCAAGATATGAAGCATCCAGGTCTTCTGCCTTCTGAAATATAAAGCTTTATACAAATAGTTTATGTCTCGCATACTGCAACTTTGGTCACAGGCAAGACAAAAACTGCAATTAGTTTAAAATTTTACTGAAAGATTAAGTACAAAAATTTCTACACAAGTGCCAATGTTCATCCAAACAGAGCCTGTAGAAAGTGAACCTGATAAAAGATGGAACTGATGGAGATAATTTGGAAAAGAGAAGAAGAATTAAAAGAAAAGTTTATGGAGGACAAAGGACACACACAAAGTGAAGGCAAAAGGTCACATGGCCCTTCAGCCAGGTGAGCTAAAACAACAGAACTACCTCTTTGGTGTAAGCCAATTAGTTAACACATTTGTATTCATAACCACCTGTCTTTGTTTATGCTCCTTATGTATTGGGTACTAAGTGCAGACTAAACAAATCAAAGGCAAGGATGCTACGATTTAAGATGAGGAATGACCTTTAGTCTAGGAGAACATGATTAATTTATTAGTTGTTATTGGCTTTGAACTAGCTTTCAGTAACTGCGAGTACCCTTAAGATGCAAGTAACGATGGAAAACTGCATAAAAAAAACGTGCCTTAATGCCCCTACTCCTTTTAAGAGTTCATTTTTGAGCCCAAAAATATGTAATAATAATATGATAATTGAATTTTATGGTAATATTCAGGTACATTTTCATATACACATGTACATTATGTATACATTTTTGTATTATTTAACACTGAATCAATCCCAAGATTAGATATGTCCATGACATTTTTGGATGTGTTTTTTTCGTATCTTCAAGTTCTGTGTATGTATGTTTGTTATTATGATAATAATAATAGTTATAATTTAATGACCTTATTAACAAACTCATTATATTTTGAAATTGATTAAATTCTAACGTTTGTTTACCCTGAGAGAAAAAAAAAAAAAAAAGATCTGTACTTTGTCTTCTGTCTTCATGTTAGGTTTTTTTTTTCGTGCATCGTACTGATTGGACGGGTCAAGCCATTTCTAACTATTTTTATAGTTTGTTCTTATGTTATGCTGTAACACCAGTGTACTAGCTTAAGGGAGGGTTGAGTGCTCATAAACATGTTTAACCCCGCCACGTTCTATATGTGCTTGCCCCAAGTCAGCGGCCAGTAATTCAGTGGCCGTCTTTAGTTGCTGTATATCATATCTGTTTTTCTTTCATTATTTTGTCATAAATCATGCAGTTGGTTTTTTGTTTGAATTGTTCATATTTTGTCTTGTTGGTTCCTTTTATATTTGACTATACAGCATGGATTTTGCTAATTTTTAGCGGCCATACAGTAGTGACCTTTAGTTGCATAAATCCTGTTCATTTGGGCTCTATTGGATAATTGTCTCATTGGCATATCACCTTAATTTTATATATTACTACATGAATTGACAAGAAGAGAGAAAACAAAACAGATTAAAATAACATTAAATGTTTTATTTTTTTCATTTAAAACATTTTTGTTGATGACTTGGATGAGTGTTGACATTTTTGACATATATTCTTGCTGATTCTACAGCAAGGCACCAAAACAAATAAATAAAATACAACAAAATAAAAATAATAGTTTGTCTGATTTTCAGATTCAGCATGAAAATACAATTCAAAACCATACATGTATGGTGAACACAATTGTATTGTCCTAAAGCAGAAGGTTGCATAGAGTAAAATAAAGTAACTCAACTAAATATTTAATTGTTTTAAAAATTGACATCATACTGAAGTTTTCTTATCTTTTATATCAAGGTCAACTGATTCTTATAGTTTTATGATATTGAACAAGTTTTTTTTAAATCTTGAAGTACCATATCATATATGTAAAGTTAAACCCCTTAAAAAAATCCATTGATTCATTTTTTTCTCTAAATAAATGAAAAGAATTTTACTGAAAACCAAACAAACTACAAGCTGAGAGTTATGTCCCCTGAACCGAGGTGTGAAATAGTCCATATACAATTGAATATACTTGATTTTATGTACATTATTTACAAAAATATACTTTCTTTTTTTTATATGAAAATATAAATTTGGAATTATGTATTACTGATATCATGTGGCCACATTTACCTTGTTTCTTTCATAAAATTCACCATATTAATCACATTCTAAAACATTGAATTTTCCAATGTATTACGTTTTAAAATTTTCAGCATGCCACAGGAAGAATTGTAATCATCAAAACATTCCTTTTCTTACAAAATCTTAAAATCTCTCAAAAACCAATAAAAGGCTTGCAAATTAAAGTTTATCTTAAATGTGATGAGATCATCTTAATAAATAAAAGTTGCATGTCAGGATTTCATTCTAAAATAATATATACTGCTAGTTCCAAACAATGTATCGAAATAAAAAACAATAATGTGAAAATGTTTTGCTGAAAATTTTGTCAGGCACCCTATCTGCCATGAAATGAATGATAAAAATGTTTCTTTTGCAAATTAATCAAAAATTAATGTTTAATATGTTTAAAATATTGTCAGGCACCCTATCTGCCATGATATGAATCACAAAAATGTGGTTTTTTTGCAATTTAATTAAAATTAATGATTAACTTTTTAATTCTGTAATTTAGATGGTAGATGAAAGAAAGATGAAAAGTGAAAAAGAAACATATAAAGCATGCAATTTTGAAAAAAAATATATATCTTTTACAGATAATGTTTTCATAATATATGTTACGATTATCATCATATTTTGCAAATATACTTTCTTGGTTGAAAACAACAGGTACGGTTTGTTTTATAAATAACACACTTAAGCACATTAAAACATCTTTCGGCTCAATTAAAATGTTCTGAATTGAATGACAAAAATAAACGTATAAAATGCACTAAAATCATCAGTATGTATGAAAACAAATCTTAATAATTTATAATCAACAAAAACTACAGACATTCATTACTTTGACTTGTTCCTACTAAACTCTTTCTCTCACAGATAAACACACTCATACACAAGTACACATCATACACATTATCACATATTGCTCTATAAATATACAACTATGTAACAACCAATCATTTATCGGGAATGTTCCGTTTCAAACCTAATATTTGTTCTTGACCAAGAGTAATTTTGTCTTCGAATTCCTGCATTTCTATCGTCAGTTTTGATTTCATTTGAACGAAATATTTATAATCTTCATGTTCTGCATCTGTCAAACAGTCCTGAAGAAAAATGGAAACCTGAGCACTGCGTTTATCTATGTCTTCTTTTAACGATTTGGCTTCTTCATGTTGATCTCGTAATCTGTCTCTTTTATCTACTGCTAACTTCTGTAAATATAAAGAGAAAATTTTGAATTAAAACTCTCACGAATTTTGTTTCTTGTATATATTGTGTAGAACATATTTTACATTATTGTAGTAATTAAGCCATTTTAAAGAAGTTTCGGCCACTGGCCTTCTTCAGTTTTTTTTTTTAAATCTTTCTAACCTAGGCTACATGGTAGGCAAATCACTTTATCTTTCTAGCAATCTATGGCTTTTATCTCTTAACAATATCTGTCGTTCAACTTTTCAATACTTTCATTCTAAATTTGTCTTTCATTCAAAATTTTATTAATAAATCTTCATTCCTTAAATCATGACTGAAATACATCTACCAAACCTTATTTCATAATTTTGTTTTTCAAGCTTAAACAATTTAGGGGGAATAACTAGATTTTTAATTTTGAAATTATCTCCCTTTAAAATTTCTACTACTAGTTCAGTATTTTTCTTGTTAGTATTATAAATTCAGAAATTTTTGTGTAATTTTAATATTGCAAATGTTGAACAATAGAAACAAATGCATTATTAATTATTGTTATTTCAGGAAATACTGCATTGAAATAATGCTGTCAAAATTTAAATACAAGTTTTTATTTTTGCAAAACCTTTCCATTCCAACAATAAAAACATTGCAAAAATTTCTAAATTTACAGTATCAAATTATTTATTAAAATTGAGAATGGAAATGGGGAATGTGTCAAAGAGACAACAACCCGACCACAGAACAGACAACAACAGAAGGTCACCAATAGGTCTTCAATGCAGCGAGAAATTCCCGTCCCCGGAGGCGTCCTTAAGCTGGCCACTAAACAAATATATATACTAGTTCAGTGATAATGGACGTCATACTAAACTCCAAATTATACACAAGAAACTAAAAGTAAAAATAGTACAAGACTAACAAAGGCCAGAGGCTCCTGACTTGGGACAGGCGCAAAAATGCGGCGGGTTAAACATGTTTATGAGATCTCAACCTCCCCTATACCTCTAGCCAATGTAGAAAAGTAAACGCATAACAATACGCACATTAAAAGTCAGTTAAAGAGAAGTCCGAGTCCGATGTCAGAAGATGTAACAAAAGAAAACAAACAAAATGACAATAACACATAAATAACAACAGACTACTAGCAGTTAACTGACATGCCAGCTCCAGACCTCAATTAAACTGATTGAAAGATTATGTCTTCATCATATGAATATCAGGCACAATCCCTCCCGTTAGGGGTTTAGTATCATACCATCATAAAATATGAGAAGAGCATAACACGTACCTGAACGATTATTATATTATAGCAAGTAACATGAGTATAAGCAATAAAACAAACCTTTGTACTAGGACTAGAATTATCTGGGAGACTTTGTAGAGCATTCTCTGCCCGTGCCAGTAAACCAGAAAGTTTAAGGAGTAATTTGATGATCTTCTCCATGTCTGTGATATAGGAGCTAAACTTGTCTTTCTCTTGTTGTGTACGACCTTTCTGTTGTACGACCTCTACTAACTGTAAACACAAATATACTTATATTAGTTTTCTAATGATGTAAAGTACTAATGTATGTCGATTAATGGATTGAAATGATAAAAACAAACAAGAGTTGTCTTTCTAAGCAAATACCCACCCTTAACTCAAAGAATCGGACAACAAAAAATAGGTGTCTCACAAATCTGGAAAGTGCTCACACATTATGATTCATCATTGTCAGGTTGCTGACCAAATATGAAGTCATTCTGGTAGTACCAGAGAAATGTGTGATGAAAATATTTGTTGGACCAACATGTGAATGCAATAATAGCCCCCACTCCTGGTGTGTATGGGAGCGTATACTAAATGTATGCATTATAAATATTGTCAAATCTTATAAAACTGAAGGTACCACAGCTCATTTGCAAAACAAGAAATACCTGCTATCTGCATACACATGTTTACATAAAGAATGATGTGTATTAGAAATTCCTTACAGATAAGATTTATTGGTACAGACAATTTTTGTAATTTTCTCATTATTTTGCTATAACTATATATACAGATGTAAATAAGTTGTTTTTCCATAAAAGGTATGAATATTTTTCCCGAAAAAATGCAAAATTTATGTGCAGATTGGCACACTTAAACAACATAAATAGGTCATGAAAATAAAACAATACAAAAAACAAACCTTCTGACCAACTTCATCAATTTCATCTAATTCTTTCTGTAATTCTGATTTTTCTTCCTTCAACTTTTCTACTTTCTTCTGAATACTTCTTACAAGTTCCTCCTGAAAAACAAGTTGTATAAATGTACATGATGTATCACATTGTTTAATATGGTAAAAAAATGCAAAAAAAAAAATGGTAATTTAACATAAGAAATTTTACTTCTTGTGTAGAATTGTCTTTTTTCAAATAATTTTTCTGCATATTTATGTCCATGCATGTACTATGAAACCATTATTTCTTTTTTTATTCAAAAACATACTATTTATACCCCAAAGTTATAAAAGTTCAGCTATATATTATCATTACTAACTTATTGCTGATTCATCGAAATGATTAAAAAGCGTGTGACATAATTCATCACTTTCCTTCGATCTATGATAACCATGATAACTATACCAAACATTTTCATATGTTCCAGATGCTTTATCTGTACAATTTTATATTTGTGATATGGTTGTCTCTGAGGAATTCCCAACCTCTCAAGTTACAGAAGCATCACCCAAGTCACAAGGTGCAGGAGTAAAGTATAAAGCATCTGACTTATGGGCCACCCCATTACCTGGTACCCTCTTACATAGAATGATCTACAGTGTCTAACCTGCATTACCTTAGTTTTGACTAGTGTATCTGGATCGCCTATCTCCTTCGACATTTCCTGGTTAAACTCATCACTTTTACCTCTCATATCCATCTCAATCTTGGCTTTTGGCGAGGACTTAAAATAATCTGCTGGTAAAGCTGATGTATCCCTGAAAATTATATAATATTAATTAATAACGTGACAAATTAACTAATCAAAATTGTTTAAATAGTACATGAAAAATAGCAAAGATCGACTGTACTATAAATAACTTTAAAGTTATTTTTAGAATGACATCATTGATAAAAATGCCCGTATGTCATGCAAGCGGATATCATTTTCGTTGTAAACAATAACGTGCATGAGGTTATAAATACTGTATTTTAATACAAAACCATGAATAGTTCAACAGAAAAAAAGTAAATCGGAAGGTAGTAAACATTGTGTTTATGTCACATGTAACATTGATTCAAGATATATCGTTAGCGTAAGGAGATGGAAGGCGGTTTTTTTATACCACGTTAATAAAATGTCACATTTCAGTTATATTGTTACAACTTGTTGTCTTTTCTGTATTTATTTTCTATGCATATGAATTAATTGAATTTATTGAAATAAGTTTTATGTCACAGTGAATTCATTACAAAGTTCTAAATACAAATGTGTTATGCAATAATATTAGGCATTTCAGAAAAGTGTAAACAATTTCATATTTACGTTACGTGAGACGGGGGTGTACAATCGACATGAACAAGGAACGGCTGCTGACAGTGTCACAAACTCTCAAATCTACTTCCCTTCTAAAAATCGAGTGGCATAAATGACATTAATATTCATATAAACTATGATTAAGTGGTCAGATAATCAAGTGACGGTAACTCGTCCTCGTTACCATAAAATTTCTCCCAAAAATCGGCATTGGTGCAAACCGCTTTCATAGGCAGATCCAGGAGGCCGAGCCCCTTTGTGGGAAAAATTTGGTTGATTATATAGGAATCACTTAAGCATGAGCGCCTTTTAGGTCAGTTATCTTACATTGAGTACGTAGAAATAAAGAGATGTGGTATGATTGTTAATAAGACAACTATCCACCAATGTTCAAATGAAATGGATGTAAGTAATTAAAGGCAACTGCATGTACATCCTTTAATAATGAGAAAACCCATACTGTATAGTCGGCTATAAAAGGCCCTGGCATGTACCAATTCTAGATAACTCTAAATACATATTGTTATATACATATGCACTTTCATGGATCTACAATCTGTCGACTACTGTTTCGTGGCATTGCACAAGGTCATATTTTCTCTGACTGTTTATGACGTCTTTAGACTAAATCCATTGGAGTACTATCAGACCTGTACTTAGTGTCTTTTTGTTGTTGGGATGTACAAGTACCGTTCATATCCACTCTGTAATTTTATACCCCACTTTAAAAACAGTGGGATATACTGTTTTACCTCTGTCTGTCCGTCCATCCATCCGTCCGTCCCATGAATATTTTTCGTCACATCTTTCTCAGGAACTACATTACAAGGATTTCTGAAATTAGGTTTCAGGGTTTATATAAGTCAGCTATACCGTAATGCGTTTTCAGATTCATCACTCAATAGCTTCCTGTTTACCGTCAAGTATTTGGGCGGGGGTATCATCAGTGAGCAGTAGCTCGCAGTTTCACTTGTTTTATATGTATTTCTATTTGTATCCATCTGATTAGTTAAGCCTTTTTCAACTGATATTTATAGTTCGTTATAATGTTGTACTGTTACACCACTGCCCCAGGTTAGGGGATGGTTGGGATCCCGCTAACATGTTTAACCCCGCCACATTCTGAATGTATTTGCCTGTCCCAAGTCAGGAGCCTGTATTTCAGTGGTTGTCGTGTGTTGCTGTGTTACTTATTTGTTTTTCGTTCATATGTTATATATACTGTTCCCAGGTTCATGGTATTGGAGACACTGCCACTTTTGACGTTTTAAGGTTAAATGAGTCATATGTGACAAATCAGTGTCCTATTTTGTCTGTGAATTTCTTGAAGGTAATCCTTTACGATATTTGACTATAGTAGACATTTTGTAGAATCGAATTGTTAGGAAATTGTTTCTAGGCCAAAACGGGGGGAAAGTGCAAGGTTTCTTTTTTTTGTATCGTACCATTTATACCACCATCGACGCTGAATTCAATATGGTGTGCCATTCGCTAGCTGGGCAACCGTAGCTCTTATATGTTGTTTTTGACAATTTATGGACCACAGACTCTATGATCCGTAAATTGTCAAAAATATATCACAAGTATAAGAGTTACGGTTCCATAGCTATACCTTAACATCGGCTACATCTTTAAATCTGTTATGAATAAGAGTATTTTATATGTTTCTCCAGAGAAAAAAATTATTTGAGCGCACTTTATAGCTTGCTGTTCAGTGTGATCCAAGGCTCCGTGTTGAAGTCCGTAATTTGACATTAATTGTTTACTTTTTGGATAGAGATCTAGAGTTGTCTCATTGGCAGTCAATCATACCACATCTTTGTATTTCTCTCTCTCTATATATATGTCTCTGGTAAAATAGTAGTTATTTTCCTTATGCTCATAGTTTTATATTATTTATTTTATTTATTTAAGATGAATGAAATGTTTCTTTTATTTTACCTATCGAGAAGTTTAAGTTTTATAAACACCACGCACGTGCGTAAATGTAAACAAAGAATTGTGTGTGTGATTGCATATAATTTCCGTAATTGTCACTGTGTCAATGAAAAGGTGTGTCATTTAATGTCAACTTCAATCAAAGCCTGGTGACAAAGTTCACCTTCCGATATTTAAAGGATCGACTATTTGTAGCTCAGGTAAAACATGTCAACAAAAGAAATAGGCGTATCGTAACAGGTCACTCGCCTTTGTAGAAGTTCTGATCGTTTTCCAAAGTTTTAATACCACGGCACTAATTCCATCTCTTCAGTTGGATATTTCCACCGTTTCAAATCATTTGAATGTATTTTTGCTCGATTAATATCTTCATCAGTTAAATTTATTTTCATAAAATCTTGAATGGATGCCATTGTTATTACCGATTTGTTTGCATGAGGTGCGGTCATGTGACTGATAAATGAATATTCATTACTAATTAGTGACGTATCTACCGATTTTGCTATTGTCAGGAATCTCTGATGATGATTAAAACGCAAGTCTTCGGAAGTCAAGTATATCCAGCGCTGTAAATTCTGCAGAGTTTTATTATTGTGAAAAGTGTGACGTGATTATGTCATATTATTTAGACTACCTACTAAATATTTGTATGCAGAAGCTTTCCACAGTAATAAATTGGAACTTTGTTCATTGATTTACAATCTGACACAATAATAAATCTTTGCAACAAATTCTGATCAGTGATGTAACAGTAATATTTAATAAGTTTAATATGTTCAGATTAAAATCTCTGAAAATCATGTAAATAACTAAATTGTAAATTGTAACTTAAATGAATCATGTAAAAACATTTTGTAAAGATTTTCTATGTTTTCATTTACCAAATATCAGTAGTTTATAATGCAAACAATATTCCAAGTGAAAATAATAACTTTGCTGCAAAAACACTGCTTATGATTATGACCAACAACCTATTCTCTTAAAAGTCATAACCACTCCATCAACGTCCTTGTATTAAGCATGTTAAGAGCATCAAGTCCAAAGTCACTGTAACTGGCATTTATATCAATCTAATTGTGTCTATAGGCATCCTTATTTACAAATAAACAGTACTTTTGTATCATCACTAATCATAGCAATGCAATCACTAACTACTGCCAAAACTAATATCATACTGAGTGTAATAATAAACAATTATCTCCCCTTTTTGTACTGTTTGTGTAATTTGGAAAAGTACTGAGGAACATGGGGCACATATCTTACACATTTCCAAATAACTCAAAACTTTACAAAACTGATTAGAATAAAACTGATTAGAATAAAACTGATTAGAATAAGTTCATGAAACTATAATAGTATGATATAAACCTATTTTCCGAAATTTAAACATGATAAAATTTTGTATCTTTTGTAAACTTTTTAGAATTTGTTTTTGTCCAAACTGAAAAGAAACAGTTAAGATATATAAATGAATACATACCATAAACTGTATTTATCACAAAATAAACAAGAAAAAACAAACTAACGTCCCTTCCCTAGTGAACATAGAAAGACAATGTATGGAATGTATGATCAACAGATAAAACACAAGAGATGGGTATTTAATGGTCACTGAATGGGTAGATTATCCTCTTGTATTGTCCTTGTACCTAATGACCGATAGGTATTTACAATACAAAAATATGTCAAAATATTACTTACATAAACAAAAATCTTTTATTTGTATAATGCTTACAAAAAACCATCATGATCATTGAATGAAAACGGCTTCAAAAATGATTATTATTTGACAAATTTTGAAACTGCATTGACCAAAAAAAAAAAAATTTAAAGTGAAATTTTCTGTTTGCCTTAGTTTGCCTCCCATAAACATGTTTACAATGGTTGGTAAATGTTTATATGTGTTTGATCATGTGTAATGGCTTAAGTCCACCTAATTTAGTGCTAAACCATAAATACATGTAAATATTATAAATCTGACCATTAATCTATCGGATGACCAATTTCACCTTTTATAAGGGACATTTCCATTATAGTATTCAGGTTAATTGGGTACTTATATGTAGGTACAATCTTGTCAATCAACAAATTAGTATGTTAACCGCCTATAAATGCTTTTACCTCTAAATGTGGTCAACTTTTCACTTTAATTAATTTGAGGACTTACATAATGGTCTGATACTCAAAGATTTGTTTGTTTGATTTTGATGAAATTAAACTCTTTTTGTCATAGACAAGACACTGTCAGTGTGACAGCACTTTTATACAATTGGTACATCTTCATCAAGTTCATATATTTTATTTTAATATCCAAATAAATTGAACATTTTTTAGCGATTTGTTTTTAATCTAAATGCTGAAAAGATGAATTCAAAAGTGATCTTTACAGAATCTGGTATTCGCAAAAAAGTACTTGTATGGTTCTATGGTTACTTTTGAGATGTTGACCAACATTTAGGACTTCATAGCATTTTAATTATTAGTTATTTAATTATCTAATAACTAGTATTATGGTATCTTAATTATAGGTTTGTTTCAACAGTGTCTTATTTGATACAAGCAAAAGAGTATCTTCCCCATATCTGGATCTCATTTTATTTGTTGTTCATTCAAATTTGATTGTAGGGAAAGTTTTAACAGTATGCTTTCAAAAAAAAAAACTTTTACAATTAAGATGTAAAGCAAGCAGCCTTCAACTTAGTGTGTACTTGACAAATTATCAGAAACTTACAATGGTGATTTTTGTTCCTCTGTTCTTCTGTCATTTTCTATATGTTTGTCCTCGTTGACACTAGAAGATTGAGGGGAATGATGGGGTGAGTGATGAAAACGTACTGGCTCGTCCAATGGAAACAGTCCATTCATAAAGTCCATTCGACCTTTATTATCTACTTTTAGCACCTGTTTCAAAGACTCGTCCTTTTTAACTATTTCTGACACTTTTTTATCACATTCTAGCTCCTCCTGTGACCTTTGTCGAACATGACAGACTTGTAACTCTTGGTCCCTAGCACTATTATGACCTTTTTCTACCAAACCTTTCCTCTCTGCAGGATGCTGTTCATGGTTTGGTGTGAAAGACATATGAGATTTATTAATGTTATGAGTGTCATGATCACTGCTTCGGTTACTATGGCGATACGAATGCCCTTTATCACCTGAATTATTCGGTAAAATGAATGATTCATTTTGATGGTTGTCTTGAGAACGTAAAGGTAATTTAACATCCCCGTTAAAGTCTGAATGAGAAAGATTTTTCCTCTCCTGATCTCCATCGTTTCCATATCTTCCTATGAAATTGATTTTATGCTTCTCAGGGGGATTAGAAGTCTGTCGAGGAGAGGAATATTTTGAAGGATCACTATCTAAAGAAAGTCTTGAAGATCCCTCATGAACACTATTACTTAAGTTATTTTGTAATTCACTTTGCTGCAAATTTTCATTGCTAGGTCTCCTTGTAGAATCAAAGCCATTTGAATCATTCATTTGATCTACATGTGACCTAGAACTGTTTATATTACTTGGAGATCGAGGTATTAGTTTTGGAGAATTAAATCTATCAGGTCTCCTTGGTGTAGCTTTTTTCTCATAACTAAATATCTGATCTCGTACAGATGTCCGCTCTTCCCTGTCAGCAGAGTGACTGTGAGTGTCTTTTTGGGAAGTGCCTGTTGTAGACGAAAATGGTCGAGGAGTAAGGAGAGCGCTGGCACTATATGAACTACCCAGGGGTCTCTGTTGTACGTGGTTCTTTTCTAAAGGTTTTGCCACAGATTTCACAACATTTGGGTTGACCCGACTCTCTGATGCAGAGAATCGTGGAACAGAACTTTGTTCATTGCTATGTTCTGAAATTTCTGGCTGACTAGTCTGTGGTTGCCATGCTTGTTGTAGTAATCGTTTACGTGGTGGTTTCTGAATTTCCACTTTATTATTGTTTGTTTCTGATGGCAGTTTGCTGACATCTCCCGTTGTTGAGGATCTTTTGTATGTGCCTATTTGACGAGTGTCTCCTTTACTTTTGTGTGCCAAGTAAGAGTCATCAGAAAATCTAAAATAGAAAAGATTTATAAAATCATCTGATTTACATGTTTACTGAATATGTAACCAGTAAATTGGTCATTAATTAATGGTGTAGTTATTTATGAGACTGTATTGAAATGGTGCAGTATGACAGGAAAGGGTAAATCTCATGACATTCAAAATTCAAAGGTCCACCTCTAATTGGAAAGATCTACAGTGATTTCTCTAATTTTTCATCAGTGAAATTTGTTTGTCAATGTCCACTTTTTTCTCTCTCTGTCATTTAATGTCCCCTGTAAAATCATTGTCAAAAAAGGCAGGGAAAACACATACTGCATGTATACAGGTTCCTCATTGGACATAAAAGAAGGTAAATGTACAATAGAAGTTTGTAGGCACTCAACCTTCACCCTAACCTGGGACAGTTAAGCATGTATGTTTTTTGTTTCTTTCTTATTAATTAAGTTAAATATTGTCTGAGCATCTTTTACTATATACATATGTTCCTACTCAGAAAAACATGTCTATAGGTTATAAAACACAATAATGTATGTAATAACACTTTGATGTTCTATGATATACAGTAATCAATGTGGAATGTGTCATTCTATAATAACCAATGTCTGATAGCCTGTAGGAATTATTTTTTATTTAAATGTGTGATACACAGCATGTATAATTTAAACCTAAAGATAATGTGCAACTGTAACGCTTAAAATTTTCTACCCAAAAAAAATTCCCCCCTTTTGCTTTTTATTTTCCTTTAATAATATCTAATCAATTTTGAGCATATTAGAGTAAAAATTATTAAAGGTAGGCAACTCCTTTTTTTCTACAGTTCACATAATCTGTTCAAGAGTTTTCCATAGATTTTTTTAGCACACCATAACATGAAACAGAAATAGAACCTAAATTCTAAAATCTTATCAAAATGTAATACTAAATATAAAATTTAAAACATATTTTTAAAAAATATGTATTTTAATCCTGTCTTATGATTGGACAGCCATTAAAAAACAACTTACTTTAAACCCCAACGTTGATACCTGGCATACATCACCATTGCCAGGTTATAGAACAGAATACATATCAATCCGTGTTATAATCCATTGGAAATCAAGTTAATTTACTATCTAACTCTTTCACATTGAAATTATCACGAAAATTGTTAAATTCACCTTCGTTCTAGTTACAAATTGGCGGGATGATATTTGATTATTACTGTACCCCAATAATACAGTCATCCATGTCGACCAATCACTATCTACTTATCAAGGACAAAATCTAAATCCCTCAGGCCAATATATGTAAAAATTCCATTAAAATCTTGTCTTGACCAATACACTACATATTTGCAGTAGTATACATCACTGGACCTCAATCACAAAGAAAATTTTACACCTCGTGATCACAGACTGTGTATCACAACTTCCTTCACCTGTTATAGAATTAATTTGATATATTTTACTGATGCAGTTTTAAGCACAATAATCCTTTTACCTGAGAAGACCCTGATGTTACATTGATCAAACTTCCCCAGCAAAGATTATTATTAAATATGAGTCACATCTGGTAGAGTTGTTCGTAACACCTTTACCAAACTTAAGAAAATTTTGTTGTACTAACGGACAGATCCACGAATAATAAAATAATGTAGGTCATTCGATTTATCTGTCTTTCACAATGAGAATTACAGCAAAAAACTAATACAAAACTATAAAATCAAGATCAGAGTTCAGATTTATCCGAATTTAATGATGAAGCTCTTGTCACCTTTAATCCAGAATTAAACTCCACATTTGTATGGCTCAAGATTCCATAAATGACCTTTTAATGCCAAATTCTGTTGACGTAACATTTATCACCATGAATCTGCAGTACTAAGCATTCAGCTTACCATCTTAGTCATAAGGATTACCACCAGATTTAGTCAAAAGATTTAACACTTTAAAGTATGCTAAAAGTATCACTATCTTTTAGTACAAGACACTTTTTTTAAATTCCAAAAAGTTACCAAAAAAATAATAATAAATAGCACAGTACTAAGTAACTCAAGCAACTTCAAACAGAATCTCAAATTCCTCCCTAAAAACCAGATGTTTTAAACTGGTATGAGATGAACTTAGTAAAATTTCTGGTATCAGTAAAATCCAGGTCATATAAAACTTCACCAGAACATTGGCTCAATCATTATGTCAAACTTTCTTTGATGTTATCATACACTCTGACCATTATAAAAGATTTAGTAATTTTCTCCTAGACTTATCTTGTGTTTATTTTCTCTCTTGAGAGTCAATGTCCATTTCATAGAAACATAAATAATAATTCCAGCACCTGTTGAGACGTAAGTTACATTTTACCAGAGTGACAGGCAATGTCCATTTCATAGAATAGAAGCACCTGTTGGGATATTAGTGTTTTTGTTTCTTTTGGAAGCAATGTGCATAAATTCCAAAGAAAATATCATCTGTTGTGAATGCCAACAACCCATCAGACATTTTCCATTCTTACAATTTTGCAGATCCTCTTTGTTTCAGAGATTGACATTTATGACATGAATCTATTAAGCATTCTGCTAACCATCTTTTAATTTTAATCATTTTACTTTTTGCAAAAGTTTGAATAGCATCATTTCAAAACTGAATGTCACAAAAACAGGTGTAAATTACATATATGCTATGTTGTGTAGTATAAACCATCTGCCCCTAATTACATCTCACTATGTAGATAAAAGGGGGATGTGTATTCTCTTATGTGTCTTAGTTAATTAAGTCCCTTATCAAAGTAATCAGGTGACCTGGCCTTCACCCATATCATGGACAATTACTGGTACATTATAGACTTTAAAATCAATGCATGGACATGTAATTACCCACTTTAAAACTAGAAATAAATTACGCAAATTTACTTTCACAGATTTATCAAATGTTGTTACTAAAAACTTATATACTAAAGTCATTTAAAGATTAAAATCAACATTTTTTTTTTTTAACTTGTGTGTAAATGTGAGAATTTGTTGTCTGCATGCTTCCCCATTGGAAAAGTGAACAGGCAGAAGTAAATTAGAATATAATATATTTAATCTTCATCTTTAGTTATACTCAAATAAAATACTAGGTATTTTGAAATAACACTGGATGCATCTGTTTTCTCAAGAGGATAATAGAACAAACCTATTCACTATCAATTTTTCCAAAAATAAACAGTAGGCATTAATTAAAACTTTTGTAATCAAATGTCAGAGAGCTAAAAATAGCTTAAAATGTAAGATAAGTAAACAACTTTATCTTGTATAAACATTGACGGAGGTGGTTTGTTTAATTACAAATCACATCTGTTATTATTCAAGATTGAGTTACTTCCCTTACACTACACAACTACTAGCATAAACTATTTTAGCAAGAAATATATTCTTCAATGATATTTTCCAAAAAATCCCAATTTGTCCATTCTAAACGTCCAATATTTTTTAATATGGATGATGACACTCTATGGACCCAGCTGGTTCTCCTCTCACAAATTGTTTATCTTTGTACATGTTACATAAACAATATAATAATGTTTACTGAATGTATAAGTCTATAATGAATGTGTATATGTTTGTCTTTTTTTCATATTCTCTTGTTTGTAATTTATATGCCCTTAAGGGTACTTTAATTAAGAAATAATCTGATTTGATTTGATTTTATGTGCGCTATTATGTGGAATAAAACATATCTGTATTTGTATTTTTATGGATGTTAATATTACATAGGAATTGGGCTATGATTATAAATATTTACAATGGTTTCAATATAATTCATGGGATACCAATTTTCATAGATTTCATTGGTATAGGTAAATCAAGAATTTAGATGTTCAAAGTAAAAATACAATTTTCCCTCAATCCACGAAAACTGGTATGAATCTTATACAACAAATTTGCATTTCACTTAATTCAAATGTCTACAGTCTATAACTACTGTCACTATTTTTAAGCTGTCAAGTCATCAATATAAATAATTAAAGGCTTACCCATCAGGCTTCTGCTCCAAAGTGTTTAATATTTCTGGAGGAGGGGGAGGTAACTCCTGGTTAAATTCTTCACCCTCCTTTATTGGTGTTGGTGGAGGGGGTGGGTCTGGTGAGCTGATCTGTCTTAACACAGATGGTGGAGGACTATGTTGTTGTGGACTAGGCTGTCTATTTCTTGACAATGGTGGACTCTGTCTTGGGCTTGGCTGAAGGTGTCGACTGTCATTTAATTTCTCATTACTGATGTCAAAACTTGACGATGCTGGACTTTGATGGTGAGATGACGAGGGCGACACATTTTTAATTTGCGATGTCGGCTGCGTAAAACTTGCTGAATAAGATGGCTGCTGTTGTGGAACAAACTGGGAAGTTGACATTTTCGGAGTCTCCGCTGAGATTGAAGACGGAGGTGAATGTGATGTAATTGGTGACGTTGCCTCAAAAGACTTAACCTCTGGTTTTGGAAAAGACTGTGTAATGTGAGTCTGAGTTTTGGAGGAAAGATACATCATTGAAGCTGATGACTGTTCTGAATATCTACGAGAGAATTTGCGTAATTGTTCTGCATATTGTTCATGAGATTCTTCCTGTGGCGGTAGATACCGTTGTTGCCTAAGTTGCGAGTCTGACTGTGAAATGTCTTTGGGACGATAATTTCTTGGAGGTAATTCTGGAGGTTTCTCTTCCTCTGATGGAGGTGGCGGAGGAGGTGGCTTTCTGTAACCAGGATGTTCTGGCATCAAGTTCTGGTAAATGTTTGAAGAACCCATTCGAGGGCTGAAAAGATAAAAAAAGTTCAAATTAATATTAACTCAATATTTCTGTTTAAAAGAAAACATATTTCAAATTTAAATTCAACCTCCACAATTCTGTTGATCATTTTTTTTTTTTTTAATTTAAAGTTAAAATATAACCTCAACAAATTTCAAGACAAATGAAGGGCAATTTCTCACAAATTGCCTTATTAATGAAAAGTAAAATAACAAAAATACAGAACTCCAAGGGAATTCTAAACGGAAAGTCCTTTATAAAATGGCAAAATAAAAATCTCAAACACATCTAACAAATGGAAAACAACTGTCATATTCCTGAATATGAAGAATAATAAACATAATATTATTCCACAAACTAATCTAAGGATAAGGTGACATCTTAATATTTCTTACAGCACATAAATTCATGCTAAAAGGCTAATAAATGACTCAATCTGTTACATTCACAGCTCTTTATCAGATTCTTTTCTAATAGAAAATCCAACAAGTGTTAAATTAGCAATTTTAGCTGTCTGAGATGACTCAATGTTTGCATCCTCAACAGATTAAATTTTCCTGATAATTTCTCCATATTTGAGCAATGCTGAGTCATATCGTGATCAAATCAATGAGAGTTTTATCTACTTTTTCCTTTCTTCCAATTTGAAATTTCTACCATTTTCATAAAAGTTCCAATCATGTTTTTTTCAAATCACAAAATACACAAACCAAAATGAAAGTTTTAGGTTTTTCGGTTACAACACAGTCAATCAAATTGACAATTTTCAGCAAACAAGGTCAACATTATATGTCACAAATATTACATAATTTTTGTTTTGGTAAGTAAACAAAATTAAATAAGAGACAAGTTCCCTCACATCCAAAATTATTTTTTTCTATTTTCCAAATAATTGCTATAGGGGAACATTTAACATAAGTAATGAAAAATGGCCTTAAAAGTTATAGAAGGCATAAAATATGTGCTATTTATATGAAAGGTCCAAGTTAGTATATTTTTAACCTCATAACAAAAAATGAAGCTTAATATTTCAATAATAGCAACACGAACTCATCAGTTTCCAAAGTTTAAGTCAAATTCAAGTCAAATCCTACTTAAATTTAAGGATAATTAACAAGGGATTAAAGTTCAAATACCATTTTCTTTCCGGTTTCATGTCATGGACTAACTGTTAATAGAAGAGAGGAAGTCTACACTAAAACCATACGAACTGATTTAACTGGAAATTTATTGTTGCGCTGAGGCAAATAACATATACTTATGTACAATAAGTAAAGTCAGATTTTATAATCTTATTCGAAAGATTTCAAAACTCTTCATTTCTTCAAGCAAAATATATACATTTTTTGGTGATTTCTGTTTTGTGATGCATGTATTAACTATCATAAATTTCAAATCTAGAAATCATAAATAAAAAAGTCAGAATCCCAAAGAATGTCACGTCACCCTGTGAGAGTATCACTGACTATAAAAAAGTTAACCAAGATATATTTCTATTCATTTACGATCTAACATATCAAACTCAGAAACCTCTCATTAACAAGCCACAAAAGTAAGAGATAATGAACTACTTCACACTATTAACTAGACATTAATCTGACACATACAAAGACAATATCAAATATATCATTGTGATTTCATTGTTTAAGAATTTCTTCTTGTTTGTTTTTATTTATGTCCTTTTTTCACATTTTTTACCTGTACAAACTTTCAATGATTAGTTTTTTTTTTTTTAACTCATCCAATATACATAGTTGTGTTGAAAGAAGATTCAAGTGCAAATATTTTCAACTGCTTGTTGTGAAATGAGACAATTTTTTGAAAGTCATCTTAAGTACAAATTTTAAAGTACAGCACACTGCATGAGCACAGTTATACTGTTAATCTTAAAAATATTTAAAAATAGTTTGCATACTAAAAGTTTACATGAACTATATATCCAGATCTTTAAAAAGAAAAAAGTAGAATATCACTTAAAAAATGCAAATTTTAAATATTTGTGGTATTTTTACATAAGGAGATGAAACTATAATGCCCTCCCCTAAAATACCTGATAAATTGTCACCTAGTTAACCTAATCCTTTCATAAACAAATCTAATCTTGTGACACCATTTACTTTAACCACAAAAATTCCCTACCCCTAATACTCACTGTTATTTTAGAATCCTGACCACAAAATTCTGATTCCTAGCTCAGACAATAAATTTTCCTTGTATAAATATTGACTTGTCTGTCAACCAATTTTATATAAATTGTGGTCATTAGTATCTCAAATGCTCCTGGGAAATTGATAAATAATGTTTAATATAGTGAGTCACACTTTTGTTTCAGTACTGATGATTAGATAGTGGTCAAAGGGGTTGATAATCTGAGTTATCTCCCCTTAAGTTAAATCCGATTGTAATTCTGTATCCTTATTATACTACAGCTTCAATAGACTGGTGAGATTGGTCCAATAGAGTTTACTATTACAATATACTGGAACGGTATAAATCACTGGTCAGAAAAAAACTGGACAGCAAATGAGCAGAAAATCATAGAAGTTAAAATTATGCATCTGCAGAAATCCTATTTTGCATTCTTCACATAACACAAAAAATCTTTAATGTCCATTTCACTTCAGACTAAAAGACTATGTCCATTCATCTTTTGAAATGACATGCATGTAGTTTTTCCAGCCACTTCAAAAATCATCTTTTAATCTAATCAATCATTCACTCCAGCACATTTATTTTGATTTCTGCATATTCCAAATTCAATAAGGCATGAGGATAAGGCAAGACCCAGTGGCTTAAGTTTCTTCAGGTCAGTCAAAGGTCACAGAAAGATTAATTTGTAAAATCAAAAATCCAGAATGGAATGTAAAAACCCCCATGGCAAAACTCGCTATTGTTTAGATCTGTTTTTGTCTGTGTTTATATCACTCTTTGGAACTTCAAAGAGAAATCTTTAAATAAATATGACACCTGATATAAACTGTTTAAATTATCTTACCTTTTTACATTACTAACTTATAATTATAGCTCACAATTATTTTTTTTATATTTAGACCTCTAATGTTAACACCTTATTATGTGGCAAACCTTTATGTTATGTAATACCATATACAAGTTTAAACTTTAACCAATTTAATCTAATTTATTGAACTACTTTTGACAAATTAAAATCATGTTTTTTAAAGAAGAAATCATCCTCTTTTTTTTCAATTGTAAGAATTTTTTTATCTTTCTTTCTTTTTCTTTTTTTTAATTTTATACATATATTTCTTGTATTTCTTTCTTTCTTTTGTTTTTAAATATGCCAAAGCTTAAGGTTTATGCACATTTAAACATTAAATCAATTAGTCCTTCTGAATTTTTAAGGTGAATGTTCAGATTTTAAATTTGGATTTGTGTATTAAAAAGCCATAAAATGGCTAGAGGGTTTGGATTTCAACATTAATACAAGTAATTAGGCTTTGGAATTTTGATAGATTATCTATTTAAAACCTTCTAGTGAATATAAATTTTTGGTCATGTTCAAACATCTTGACAACCTTAGGGCCATAAACTTTTAACATACAAATTTGTATAAACAAGCTATATATATAATATGTTTTATAACTGCCTTCTTGTTCAGGTTAGATGCAACATGCAAGCAATTCATATAAGCAAGCTCATGATTTTTTTGCTAGTAATGAACTCACCCACCAGTACTCACCAACTTACAGAACAGTGTTTATTTAAACTACTTATAAGACAGTGAGAAAGGACAAACGGGTAATATTTGCCATTCCTTTCAAAACTCTATTACTGATGATGTTCTTCCTATGAAATTCCTCTTTGATAAATAACATCTTTTTATCAAACAAAATATCAGGTTAATTTTGATTGTGTAGACATATTTCCTGTAGTAATGCAGTACGAAAAATTAAGCTAATTTCCTTAAAGCAGGAAGAACGATAAAAACTGAAGATAATATATGAAACTACTGAATGTATTATTAAGAAAAATTACTTATATATTTCTTTTTATAAAGGGTATAAAATCAAGGTACTTGTAAGTACGTACAAGTATTTTGTACTTTTTGTGTATTCCAACTTTGTACCCTAAAGGCTACATGTATATAGCAACCTTCAAAGACTTGATAAACATTCCCATGTTGACAAACAACAGGTATTACTTCTCTCACAAACATGTATAAATACATTTAAAAAAATACCAAGTCTTTTGCAAGTCGTGATGCAAAAGTTCTTCATACTTGTACTTATCCAATAAAGAAAGCACTTCAGGTTTATTCTTTTTATTTTTTCTGGTGTGAATTCTACAACCAAAAGATCCAAAACTTTATGTTTCCATTTGCTCGAAATACTAAGAGTGCGTTTGTTTCTAACCCAAAATTTTGTCATCGATGACTATCGTTTAGTAAACGTTAAGCTGCTAGAAACAAAAACATCGTTTAATGAACTTTATCGACCCTGCTCAGTAAGACAGAAATAGACTACATACACGCACTGTAAACAAACAGGTAAAAGTGCGGGAAATGAATGACCAGAACTTTGCGAAAACAACACGTGCTCGTAATTATTTAAACGACATATGCAGAAACAAATGTATCGTTTACAAGTCTCAACGATAAACGATCAATGACTACGCGACTATTTTGCGTGTACATCGTTTATGTGAACGATGTCAACGTTGACCAAAAAATGACAGAAACAAACGGATTAAACGACTACGCGCGTAATCGTTTACATCGTTTAGGTTAGAAACAAATGCGATCTAAGACTGGTCAACATCAGTCAACCCATTCCTTGCTCTGTATAATTCTTTAAGATGAAGAACAGTTAATTATTTACACATTATATATATATATAATATAAAGTTTTCCCCTTTTTGTAGCTAATAAAACTTGAATACTTGAAATAGTAAGTTAAAAAAAAAAAAAAAAAAAACCTAGCAAATTTAATTATTCCCAACCAGAAAAGAGATGTAAAATATACATGAAGCACAATTGGATGATCAAAGTTAAAACTTCATAACAAACTGCAGGTTTAAATAAATACATCAAGCAATGTTTGTAAATGTCAGACAGGAGACCTAAATGCAAAATATAATATAAAATTTATTGATCACAGTTGATAGAACAATTTTCTAGGCTATTTAGCCTCCATGGTCCCATTAGAAACTGGGATGAATATAACAATAAGAAGATATGGTTACAGTGTGATAACAAATGAAACAACTTTCAAAAATGTCCACCAGAGACCAACTGATGTAGAAGTTAGCAACTATAAGTCACCATAAGACCTTCAATGAAGTTTGAAATAATCCCCAAAAAAGACAGTTTTCATTTTTTCCAAGTTATGAAAATTTAACTTACCCCAAATGATAAGTCCTTTGATAAGCCATGTCCAACATCATGTAAATAATTAAATCAAAACAATTTCAACTATTCCAAATCTTATATCAATTAAATCATCATATTAAACACAAGTTTGTAATTCTAACTGTGGTATAGCTATATTTCATAAGACAACATAAACTACAATCCACCTCATGGTACAAATATCTTTTAAATGTTCCTGTTTAAAAACCAGATCACTGATATTGACACTTTTGGACATGGCCCAAGTTCTCATACATGTGTCATCTTCTTAACCAGGAGACATCTCAAAAAGTTGTTTAATAATATTTACTGTATACATTAGAACTTAAATTATAACAATAGGTAGTAAGGTTATTATGTTCCTTTGAAGTTATTATTTATGAATAGAAGGTAATTATATTGAACTAATTGAGAGGATTATAAAGGCATTATTTGACTGCCCACACTTAAGGAATTCTCTATAATCAAAGTACTATTATATCACAGTCCAATATATAGATTTACTTTTGTTTTTTGCACTTAGTTACTTTTTTGTTTTTCGTGATCTGAGGATTTAAAAAGTTTGCACCTACGTTATTTCAAAATGTAAACCTGCAGACGTAAGCAACGTGAAGATCTCTAGGGTAAAGACCTTTTAGCAATATTTGTAAATAAAACACTCCAGCAGCTTAATATTGTACCTTTACGTCCAAGCAGCTTAATAGTGTACCTAAACGTCCCAATGATCTCAAAACTAAGAACTTATATCAAAGTTGTACCCAGTAACACCATGACCAAACATTTCAGTAGCATAAAGTTGTTCCTACCTTAATCCGAGGACCCAAATATCAAACCCATGGTCAGTTTAAACCTTAAGGCACAGCAATAAGGCAAAAAAAAAAAAAAAAAAACACTTTGAAAAAGTCAGTGAGTGCAAAAAAGAAAAATCTACATACTGCTCTGGGATATAAAAGAATGACAAATTTCCTCATGGAGAATTAATTCCTGATATCTAATATGTGTCTATGTTACAAGACAGAAACATAATCCTGCATGGTGCATTTTATTTGTTTGATTAAGACTAAGTTGCCAGTCAATTCTTTCATCCAATACAACTTCAGACATAAGATGATGGGGACAAAAAAAATTTATGTATCCCAATTGAAATTATAGGAAAATAAAAAAAATCAACTGAGGCAAATCAAACATTACCTTCACTTTTTTCGTTTAAAAACTGAAAACTGATTATTTTAAACAAGTTAATTTGCTTTTTTCTAAAATATTTTTTATGATGTTTAAAATCAAAATATTTAACTTAACATCTATACAGCAAAAATAGCAGTAGCAGGAGTACTTCTTTCATTCATAATCATCCACTGCAGTGTTGCCCTAATGTTTTGTGATAAAACATCAGACATTGAATTGGCTCCCTGCTGAATAAATTATTGTAATAAAAACATACCTCCCAACAGAAAATACAGGTATTGGTATATCCTTCATCATATCAGATGTCAAAATTATTCATATTCATTCAAAAGCAATGGACAATAAGATCCAAAAATACCATTCAAATATAGATACCAATTTGCTAGACAACAATTCAAAACATATCAATTTCAAAAATCGTTAATTTCACATTATTCCAATTCAAACAAAACATAATTTACAAACTAATCAATATAGGTAAAAATCATTAAATATTCATTATCATGACTCAGGCAGATATATAGTGTATTCTTCTATTAATCATCATGTAAATATTTAACCTCTGTTTTATTTTAATAATTCTCAATTATCAATCAGTTAGGTCAAGGTATATATTATAAGTAAATTTTGAAAAATGTATCCAATATTTGGTTCAACCTCAAAAATGTAGCATATAGTAGTAGAACAAGAATGCTTTTCAGAGATTTATTTTAAAAGTCCATTAGTCTCTGGCAAGAGGACAGAAAATTAAAACCATAAATAAATGACATATTAATCATAAATTTTTGCATTGCCATAAAGGAAGAATTTCAAGATTGACCAATTTCAATAATAATATGAAAATAAGAAGATGTGGTAAGATTGCCAATGAGACAACACTCCACCAGAGACCAAATTACATAGAAGTTAGCAAATATAGACCTTCAACGTTTAAACCCGCTGCATTTGTTTGCACCTGTCCTAAGTCAGGAATCTGATGTTCAGTAGTTGTCGTTTGTTGATGTGGTTCATAAGTGTTTCTCGTTTCTCGTTTTTATATAGATTAGACCGTTGGTTTTCCCGTTTGAATGGTTTTACACTAGTAATTTTTGGGGCCCTTTATAGCTTACTGTTCGGTGTGAGCCTAGGCTCCGTGTTGAAGACCGTACTTTGACCTATAGTGGTTTACATTTATAAATTTTGACTTGGATGGAGAGTTGTCTCATTGGCACTCATACCACATCTTCTTATATCTATCTTCAACAATGAGTGAAATACACTCAGCATAGCAAGCTATAAAAGGCCCTGACATGACAAATGTAAAACAACTCAAATGAGAAAACTAACAGCCTGATTTATGCACAAAACAATAAACAAAAAACAAAAGTGATATACAGCAAGAAACAACAACCACTGAATTACAAGCTCCCAACTTAAGAAAAGTTCAAACAGAATGTGGCAGGTTAAACAGCCTTCTTTACACTGCCCGTTTAACAACAAATAGTGGAAAAAAAGGTAACATAATAAGTAAAATAACATCTAATCATCCTTGGACTAGTGATGTCATGACAAAATTATCATGTTCATTTCTGGTTTTATATGATCTAAAAGGAAATGATATCAAAAACATATTTACTTAACATCAAAGAAATTAATCTATTAATATACATCCAGTATTCAGTGAAAATCCATATTGATTTTCATTGATCTAAAGGTCTGTCTATTTTTATTTAGACATGTCAAGAATGATAAGAAGAAATTATTTATAGTTTTTATAGCTATCCCAATTGAGATTTGAACTATTGAAAAGCTATAAATTTGGAAGAAATGCACATCACTCATACCTTGGGGTTTATAAGTAAATCCACAAGCAAATGTTGGAGAGTAAATTTCTTGGCTTTGGTACTCCTATGGGAAGTAACTGTGCTCCTCTCCTCACTGACTTCAAAATTTTTATTTTAACGACAGAAAGTAACACACCAGACATTCCCACATAAAGCCCTCCTTAATAGAGGCCCCTCATCTTTTTTGTTTGTAATAAACTGAACTTACTCATCATAAATTTGATTAAAAGCTAACTTTTCTATCAACTTGAAGGGTTTCAAAGAAGAAATAAAAAGGACATTAGTAGTATAATGTGCAAGTCCCACTCCCAAAAATAGTACAGTTTTATTTTCTCATGTTCATATATCACTCCTCTTGTTTACAAACTGTTCATCTGTCAGTCAAGAAATTGATCTCTATGCATTAAATGTACTGTTAAAAATACATGTACACGTAATCGTTGACATATCTATGTCATTGTCCAAAATATAAAATAAGCATATAAATGATGGATTTTTTTAGTCTTCAAGACCAAGATTAGTAAAGTTCAACGTTTTCTTATGTATTTTGAGGGGGTATGATGTGATCCTGAAACAGTTGCACATTATTCACAATTAATGTCTACACCATGTGTACTAAAAATCATCTTCCAAAAATTTATATTTTACAATTTCAAAATGAACAGGATCCAGAAAGCTTGCCAAAACAATAAATTTAACAAAACAGTCATGTTTTCATTACTAACACCATTAAATATAACATACTTGAACAAAAATCTTGTAATCTTTATTCATTTTATGACTTTAAATATAATAATTTTTCACTTCTGTATCTGTAAATTTTGTTTTATCACCCTGATCTTTGATGTGTCACCTGTCCTCAGGTAAAACTGTCACCTTGTTGATTTCCTCCTTAACTTCTCTACTGACCACAAATGTTTCCTTACAACTTATGTGAACCAGGTTATACTTCTGATGACCAGTCACTGACCACAAATTACCATTTATTATCTGTTTCCTTAATTGACTATGAATATCAAATTATTATATATTATAGACTTTAGGATCTGTCAATATAACACAAATTAAAGGTCATATAAATATATTACAAGCTGTCCTTCATAGCTAAAACTGAAGTCTAAGACAATTTAAGCATTTATTCAAGCCTATATAATGATTTCAGAAAACAAATTGCAGAATAGTGCAGTCATTGAAAAAGAAAAATAACAGTCTAGAATCCCTGTACAACAACAAAGACCAACTCAAATGACATAATTCCAAGGAAAAGATGTTATTCTAAAACCCTCTGGTGCCCCCCAATTTACCATTATTGATAATCAATGATTTCAAAATTCCTGAAATATTTCTGTCAGCTGCTGATGACAGAATTTACCTGGAGAATTCAAGGTAAATAATCCAATTTAATATTGATTAAAATATCATATTTCCATAAAAAAATCCTGGCACCATATTTAATGCTACATTTATGTACATCAATAATTGTTACTGTGGCCTAGGGAAACAAGATGGAGTCAAATGATGAAATTAATTTCCATCAAAGTCAAAAGACCTGCTCGATCAGGAAAGCTTTGCCATAGGTTATATGCTGTCCTGAACAATTGTTTCTTGATGTCAAATGAAAGAGATTGGAGAATAGGAGAGTTGTTAAGACACACTTCAAGCTTTGGTCTCCAGACATAAATAATGGCTAAATAGTCTGAGCAAATAGATCTTATTGACATAATCTATAACTTACAAAAATATGATAGTTTGAAAAATAGTTCATTTATAGAAGACTGAAATGAAATGCATCAGAGTTCAATGATAAAACATGTAAGAAGTGACAGAACAATCACAAGTTTAGCCCAAACTAAAAAGGGGAACAAAGTTAAGCTCTAACTAAAAGGGGGTATATTGTTTTGATTTGAAAGTTAAGCCCAACCTAAAAAGGGTTTTCTCTCACAGACCATATAAAAAAGCCAGTGATTAATATCTGATCTTGTACTTGGATAAACATAAGAAAGATAACAGGAATTGCTAACAATAATGGTCAGTACAACAGACCCCATCAGCCACCATCGTCCAACTCCTTAAAAAAAATACAGACGCAGACAAAAATTTCTGACATAGGTATTTTAGTATGATAAAAGTTAGTGATTCTCACCATAATTATAAGCACCAAATCAAGCATTGGTATGGCTTTTATAAAATGATACTTAAGAACATATTAAGAACAGGAATTGGTTATAATCATTCTTTTCCACTGGCCATTACATACATGGTCACTTGGTGTGTGGTTTTTAAAGCTGAGATGTAGAAATATTGACAGTATTTGCCCTCCAGATCTATTCCCTTGTCCATTACCTATTTATCTCATAAATTCCATCAACAAAATTTATTTTATGATAATATATTGTATACAATACAAATACAACGTAAATAGTTGAGAATTATATCATTTTCCTTGTGTATTGTCCACAATACTGTAATGAGATGTCACTTTTATCCTCTAGATTTCAGAGATTTTAAAAATGAGCCCAAAAAATGTAGTTGTATTGTAATAACCATACTAAAAGTCATCAATGTATAATACGAAAACTGTCTTATTTGCCGAAACATGTCCTTATATCAATCTTATCTCATGTTTACGCCTAACAAATCACACAAAGCTTTCAGGGTCTTATATGGACACAACTCAAACTTTCTAGACAGGGGCTGATCTAGGACTGTTGTTTAGAGGGTAAGACAGTCAATATCAAGGCCATGTCTATAGAGCAGCTGCTCTAGGAATGTTGTTTAGAGAGTACAGACCAGCGATATCAAGGCCAAGTCACAGTTAATTAGAGGGAGAAGATACCTCAAGGGAGCAATCAAAAAACCACAAAGTCCAAATAAAAACAAGCAACATCATGGCCGCCAAAAGAAAAACAACAAAATGAAAAAAATACAGTCAACAAAACTGTTCTACAAAGAAACAAGATACAGTAGCATGAACCTGTGACCAAAAACTGGGTTTGAACTCCGGTGCTTTTGAAGGGTAAGCAGTTCCTGTGGCGCTTAAGGCCTTTGGTCCCTTCATTTACTCATTACAAATGTAAGTTCTGTGATAGTTGCATAAAAGATGATGTGACAAACAAGTAAAAAAGGATGGGTACCACTACAGAAACCTTCTATATCTTCAAATTAAGGAGCTATATTACCATGCTATTTCACATACCTTGATCTTATCCTGTTATGTGGAACAAAAGACATTAAATCCATATTTAGCAATATTATATTCCCCCGTAATACCAATCAGATAATCAACTGAAGTGCTGTTTTTCTCCTGTACTGAAAATCTGACTTTGTGAATGCAGTCTTTCTTACAACGTAATTGTCATTCATAAATTAAAAGTATGTGGTCCTATTAAAACACACGCAGAAATCATTAAAGGAGAGACAAGGGTGGCTACTGCACTCTTCTAGACAGGACAAACTGACCACAATAAACTTTCAGATGTTCCCAATCTTAAACAATTGTAGCTAAAGATAGATCCTTACAGGATATATGCACTCAAGTCAACAAATTTCACATAAGCACCTGAAGAGCCCTCTATAAGCCACCACTTTCCACCTATCACGCTTGCCTTAGTATCATTCTTTGACCTAGCTAAAGTTCACACACTGCAAATGTTTTACTCAATCCTTGCTTGTAAGTAATGCTTCTCCAGTAGACTGAGAACAATTGTGCATAAAGCGATCAAAGCCACGATGGTTCTGAAGATGAGGTTAACAGGATACTTATCTTGTGAAGATGCTATTTCCTTTTACTCAGTTTTAACATAAATATCCTTTCATCTGTTTTTGTCTTCTGCACCTGACAGAACTGATCTATAAGTTAACCTTCTGGCCTTCTGCGCTAATTTGCAACACACATTTCCATGCCAAAAATATGCATTTATTTTTCAAGCCATTAAGTTTCTGAACATTTTGTAGACAGACAGGTAATTGTTTCCAACTTGTCAAAATAACTTGCATGCATATGGAATACCCCAATTTAGAATTCATGTACAAGACAGCAGCTGTCTGTAAACATTGCAATGCAATCACAGCACTGGTGCTGATTGAGAACGCAGTTCAATCATCAATCTTTTGACTTTTCCAATCTTGAACATTATAATGAATAAATCATCCTTCATTAAGCATGAGTAAACTATCTCATACACTATTAAGTCTTCAAAATTTAGCTGACTTGAGTTTCCACCAAATTAAATCAAGATTAAAATTCCATTTAATCAGTTAATCAAGTGTTAAATTTGTGACCATTGAAATTCAATGACTTTTGAGTGGTTTAGGATTACTGCTGATTACCACCTAACTCTCTGACACTTGACAAATCCTCACTGAACTGGACTGGTATTTTATTGTTTTTTTTTAATCCTGATAATCTTAATCTTGAAACAGTTACATTTTTATTGTCATACTCATAAGTATAATTTTCCTTATTTATTTATTAAAGTCATGGTTTTGATAATAACATGTTTACTGTTTATAATAACACATGATCATCTAGGTGAATTTGGTTTTGATGAAATGAAATTTAAGAAGCAATGAAACATTTTCTGAAAGCCTTGTTCTTGAAATGTGTAAAAAACATTTGTTTTGAGCATCTTTTATAGTCAGAAAAAATGGATTAAAATTACAATTTATCATGACCTGAGAGCAATCTGTAAAATCTTGAAGCCCATTTTTAGAATGTTGTTTCGGAAACTCTAAAAACTACAAAAAAATCAGTAAATTCAACCTGGATTTTAACCTGTCACATGTGTCATGTTTTACAGTATTTTTTATATAATTTTATTCAACATATCTAGCTTCTGGGGAAAGTAATACACAAAAGTATAAACTTTGACAAGATGTACAACACATAAATGTGTCAACTTTGAACTTTATCACCTTTCTGGGAAGTTTTTACACAAGTTCCTGAAACAAGGATTGGACAAAATTGTGAGTGAGCCATGTATAACATTCAGAAAGCTTCCAACTAAAAATGAATCAGATTAACAACCACATACAGCATTTACAATTCACAATTGATATTATGATAGAAACTATAGAAAAAAAAAACACTAGAATATCTGTCTATAAAGTAAGAAAATTCCTTTCTAATAACATTATAATATAACTCATGTATCTCCCAACTATGTTCTCATGGTATAAATAGTTTGTTCAAAATTGGTAGTAGATATATTAACCTCAATACAAAACTTAATAAATATCAAGAAAGAACATAGTCAAAGATCCAAAATTGACTAGTGTTGTACAATATTGGTGAAATATCATTAATATACCACATTAGAATTCTGACAAATATAACTGAACACAACTTAAAAGCTGACGCAGACAGACAAACAGAATATGGTAACATTTTATTCTTGTTTGGACATAAACATAAATGATAATGGACTTATGATAGCTTTTATAAAGATAATAAAGTTAAATGTAATAGAATTTAATTTTTGGGAAACACCAGCGCTTTCAGACAGAGTACTGTATACTTAAGTTGCATTGGATGATGAATATAATTGATTAATAACTTTATACCCCCTTCCCCATGTTGTTGGTTTGAAATATTTGTTATACCGGTATATACATATATATATAGACTAGTGCTTAGTACGCAAAACAATTCTGATCCAAATGTTGTTTTTAAATTCAAAATTTTCACATATACTTTAGAAATATACAACAATATTTGGCAAATCAAAGCTATATATTTTGTCAAACAACAGCTGATCATAGAATGTAAAATTGTTATTCATTTACCAACAAAAGAAAGTTTGTTTTGTAAAAACAAAATATATTTAGCAAACATATGTAAACTGTCAATTTTGTTTGTATTACCATATGTGGGACAAATAATATTTATATAACAATTCACGTTTATCTGATATACTGACCTCCATCCATCGTGACCTTTGGGAACAACTGTATTCAACGGTAAATTCCTCCGATCCAAGTAATTATCCCCATCAAGCAAATAAACAGGAAATTCCATTGTCAATCCCTCCCTATCCGGGACATACTTCCAACGAAAACACAATTATCCACAACAATTCACCATAAGTGCAATTTAATCAATCATTGTTTACTGTTTACGATTATTTAATTTCTCTCTCTCGACAAGGATGGACTTCATGACGAAAGTAAACTTGTACAGACTAACAGTCTTAATTAGAGGACTAAAATTGATGAATGAATACAACTTTGACCAAACATCAACATCATACCTGGCTGAACATGGCACCTTACCTCATACAGTTAATGACAAGTTTAGAGGCTCCCTTAGGGCAGTAATATATTTATGGATAATATCATTTCACAATTGCTACCAGGATCAAAAGTATAATTTTTTTTTTTTTCTGCATTCCATTTATTTTTATGTACAACACCCACTATTGATAAATTCAAAAATAATCCTGTAAAAGTCGAGGTATGATCGAGGATCTTTTTAAATGTGCAAACTAATATCTATTATGGACCCGATATAATGTCCTCAGGTATAATAAAAGAATGTTACATAGAAGTTATGATTGTATATGTAACAATAGAATATACAAATAGATCAAAGTTTATTTAATGGATAAGTAAAAATCTCTTTTTCTTTAAGCCCCTCACAATCCACTGTGGTATTTATAGGGAAAGTGATACAAATATATTTAGTCAGTTGATATTACAGAAATAATCTATTGATTTTTATGGGCCGATTTCATTTTCAGTAATATCATGTATAAATTATAGCTTTTAATGGAATATAACCATATGTTGCAGAAAATATAGGAAATTTTGTAATAATTCAATGCATCTAGTGGTATAAGAAGGCTAAAATATGTTGCTAGATTTAGCACTGACTACATACTACCATGATTTCAAATGCATATCTTTCATTCACCATTAATTACACATAGTACATGTATATATAAAGCTGTTTCCCTTTGAACAATATCCCCAAATAAAATTGTGTATTAACATAACAAACAACTATCCTATATAAAAATAAGAAGATGTGGTATGATTGCCATTGAGACAACACTCCACCTAAGAGACCAAAAGAGGTAGAACTTGTTAGCAACTATAGGTCACTGTACGGCCTTCAACAAAAAAAACCATACCGCATAGTAAACTATAAAAGGCCCCAAAATGAAAAATGTTAAACAATTAAAAACAGGATTCATGTACAAAAACAATAAATGAAAAACAAACATGATAGACAGCAACAAACCACAATCGCTGAATCACAGGCTCCTGACTTGGGACAGGCACATACAGAATGTGCATTTTAAAACTTCTGGTTGTAGATATAATATTTTCAGTGTGACCTGATACAAGACAAAAATACTAAATGCATACCATACTGGACAACCTATATCTGACTTTCATTCCTAATACTATGGAAGGGTTAAATTTAATTTTTTAATGGCCTCCACCATCCAGTTTAAATTTCAAAATTCTTTTTATAAATGGTTATTCTGTATAATTTGAAAAAAAATATTCTTAAAAGTACATGATTGTCATTTTAAAACTGGATGAAATAAAATGTTGAAACATGTGAATATTAAACTTCAATATTAAACCTTTAAAACATAGTTAGAAATTCAAATAGTTAAATCTATAAGACATTCTGATGAAGAATTTAAACAATTTGATTCTATTCAGTCCCTTTATAGATTTCACAGGCCATAAATATATAATATAGGTTAACTACTGTATATATAATGACAGCTTTACTTTGTATATTAACCTGACATGTTTTTAACATTTTAGTTAAGAACAATAGATAAACCTTAGGATGATAAAATCAGCCATCAACGATCTTTTAATATCTATATCTAATTGATGATATCTAACTATATATGCTACTAATTAAAAAAGATTAAGAATAAAGAAGGAATTGCAAATGGATTTGTCATCAAATGTAATTTAAGATTTGGTCAGAAATATTGGATTAAAGTTGCCTAATGCTTATTGCTTACATCCAGTTTGTTTGAACTTTGGTGGACAGTTGTCTCATTGGCAATCATACCACATCTCTTTATTTTTATAAGATGCTGCATAGTGTCAAAGATAATGTTTTAATAAACTCGTTACCACTATGGCATATTCAAACTAATTGGTATTCACGATTATCATTAAAACAATTGTTTTTGCTATCAAGTAGAGCAGATTTGAGTCTCCTGTTTTAATTACCATTGCAACACAATGGATAATTTTCCATCCTGTTCAGAAGATTTTGATCTGTGTATTATATTACCTGTATTGTATCTGCAATGCCTGACAGTGATAGGGTGTGAAAGTGTAGATTTTATTATTATTTTTGGATAGTACTCAATTCTTGTCAATTTTGTGGATGAAAAACAATGTACAACAAAATACTAATCTTCCTTTAAGCTTGTGTGCAGAGTTCTCAAACCCACCAAATTAAAGAGTTCATGAAAGAATAATCTTCTTCAAAGAAAGTCAATCTACAGTAACAATTGTAAACAAATTGTAAATTCCCAATTAAGGTTGGATCCTACATATATAGTAGAACAAATCAGACAGATATATGCTCAGAAAAACATTTCTAAAGAATTATACAGGTTTAGCCATTAACAGAGAAATGCATGTTTCATGAAAAAGCTGCATCTTTTGTTTTTAACATTCCATTGTTTCAGCCCTTTACAAGACCTCAAATTTTACACCTGAATTAATTACCAGGTGAAGATGTACACCTGTTATCACATTCCATCTATATACTATGTCATATTTATATCATATACAACAGGATGACTACACTAAATACACATTCTTTTAAACATCCGAGCATAAATTATTCATCTTATTTGATTTTCGTAAAAAAAATGGTCTTGTCTATACACATAAGGGTGCAACTGCTATTTACTTTTGGCCTTATTTTAATTGCCTTGATTACAATTTAACATGTTAAGTGTTATTTCAATTTGAATTAATTAATGTTTTACATAATTTTTCATGCTATAAATATTACCAATCCAAATTTAATATGTGCATTTATAATTGTGGATCTTGATAACCAGCAATTATTGCAAATGCTATTAATTAAAATTACAAATTATAATGTGAGTTTTAATCTATAATGCCAATGTTAATCCTGTGATATTATTTACATTTATGAAAATATATATTTTTAATTTGAATTACATGACATAAATATATTCTGTCATAGACTCAAAAATTTGACAATAATACCCAAAACATTATTCTTATATAACAAAAAATATCTATACAGTTCAGCATCTGCATGAGAGAGCAGTTAGGTTTTTCAAAGGCTTAAATGGATTAGCAACTTTTTAATAGTCTCCAATTTTTACCAAACTGAGGGAAATAGCCTAATTTAAGATGACATAACACCAGATAAAGGAAGAAACCAAAAGCATTTAGCCTCTTTTGCACATTAATGATGTCACAATAAACCTTTGAACAATAAATAAAAGTGAGAACAAAACTCTGGCTTATAACATCAGCAAACTGAATACCACTATAAAACATGTTTGTCGGTACTAAACAATTTTTTGTTCAGAATATACAAGTTTTTTTAATTAAATGGGGTTTAACAAACAGCTTCATTATACACAGGTTTGGTTGGAGAAAGGATCCAGTTAGCCCAGTTTCAATTATCAATGTTTTTGTATTGAAACTATGATCCAAAATCACATGGAATGATGGAAGTTAATAAAAAATTTGTCTAAAAGATTTCAAAATTGATATATGATATTCCAGACAAACAGCTTACCTGAACATGAGCATGGTTTAAGTCTAAGAATGTTAACTACTGATACCAATATTATCTTTTAAGGACATTTATCTTAATAAGTTAATGGAAAACCAGACAGGGAATAAATTATAACACTGAAATTCTATTTAAAATTTTGCATTTCTAATTTAATGATAATAAAGATATCATTAAAATCAACAGATGAATGTATAAAGTTTATGGTCAACATCCTTGAAATGGTCAGATCAATGACCTAAAGACCAAAAGTCAAAGCAGAATTGTTAATTTTTTATGAGGATGCGACTCATTAAATCTATAAGTTTTTTAAAAATTTAAATCTCATTATTTCAAACAAAGAATAGTTAAATTTATGGTAACAAAAATTCAATTTTAGGATGAAGTAAAAAATTTATTATATAATTTACAAGTACTTGTGAAAACTTCTGGATAGATCAAAGCCCTTTTTATGGGTTTTGTTGTAAAAGTACAATTCCAAAATAATCAACCATGTGTATCCCAAGCCCTTACAAAACGCTAACATCAATGCAAAAAAAAAAGGAGCCCCCCCCTCCAATATGTTGAACTACATTCTAAGGTTTTGATAAAAGTAAACTTCCATCCAAACTGAGAAGATTTGAAATGAAATAAAGACAATTGGTTAACTTTGATGATGTGAATAGTTGTGTGATATCTGTATTATATAAAGAACTCTCCCAAAGAAAGTTCCTAAATTTTTCATTTTTTCTGATAACCAAAGTTAACCATAAGAGTAAACCTTCAATGAAATGCTTCCTAAAGTTTCACAAATACTTATGTGATGACACAGATATTTGTAAATCCTAAACTGATTCCCAATATCTGATTTTCCTACTATAGATTTTTTATAAGAATAAACAAATTACAGTTTTCAAATTTGAAGGGGATCTGGCAATAAAATACAGTAACTATCCAGGTAATGACAAATACATGACAGGTAAAAATGTAATATATCCTCCACTACTTTACTGCATGGAGTATAATAATACTTTTTTATGATAATCTATTGTCACAGAATGGGAGATGTTCATCTAAACTGAAAACATTTGTGTATGCTCTACATTTCTTGTTCATAACATGTACAATTGAATGTCATTTTCACCACCATTACAATACCTATCAATTTTCAAAATAACTATCAACTAACAGGAGAGCAATAAGTAAAGGCTAAACAGAAACCATAATGTTATACATGCAACCAAACCAAACAAACCAGTATTAAAATTTGAGTTATCTCCCCTCTATTAACAATTTAAAATATCAGCAACCACCTTTAGAAGTTTAGAAAGCAAAATAAACAATACTGATTACAATTCATTAATGAAATTACAAAACAGTTAGTCCACCACAGGTCTTATGTTAAGGAATAAATATTACAAACATTTCTTGTACATACCCAGAGTAACGAGGTGACTGAATTATTATCGGGACATGTTTCCTTGGTCTAATTGAATGTCTTAAATTAGACAAGTTAATTATGAAAATGTAGTAAGTTGATCAGAAAGCATTTTAGAACATATATATAATTTTGCAAGATAAACAGTCAAGTTTTTGCCTAAGACTGTATTTTAGAATTTAAACAAAATGAATAAACTACTGTTTGCAGGTAAAAATACATGTTTTTCACATGTACTGTTTCTTAGTCTAAAACAAGGCCAGACAAAAAGAATTTTTAAGATCTTTCTATTAGTGATATCTACATGTCAACGCCATCTAAATGCTTAAAAACAACTTAACCTTTTAACAAAAGTGATGACAGCACAACTTATCGCCCATCTCAAGTACTTATACACTTGTATAAAACAAACAAGTATTCATGTGACTTTTTTTTCTATCATATCACGAACGTACATTTAACAAGAAACAAGAGGACCTTCTATAAGCATAATTACTTTAAATACTTCATCAACTTGCATTAATGCACGTTTTTATTAAAATTTTACAAAATGACACGTAAAAGTTACAATTTTGTAGAGTGTTTATTAGACAGATGTGTGTCACTTACGGTCAGTTCAAGTGTTCATCAAATTTATGGAAGAGATTAAAACTTGATAATAATCTTTACAGGATTGTGTGTGCACATCTATAAAGTCAAGTTTTGACCTAAAACAACAAGTAAATGTTGAAGTACTATATACTTTCCAAGTTTTCTGTTAGTGTTTGGAAGGACATTCAACCTCTTTGAACGAATTAACTTTAAACCGTATCTGCTTGCTTAACTACTTTCCTCAAGTGAATCATACACAGAATAGTATCATATTTCACTCGGAAATTACATTTAATCTTTTCAAAAATCTAAATGTAGTTTTGTGTTAATAATTTCGAATGTAACAGAACTTCTGAAGATAACGATCTAACGAAGATGTAATACATTCAAAATTAAATCTAAAAAATACTGCTTTAAACTTTTTTAATTTCAGGAGAATTTCATGGTACCAACCAATTACAAAAACTTCTTTGTAGCAGGAGAAATGAAGTAGTATTGTGTCAATCAATCAAATCAATGTATAGAAATTTGTCATTTTTTAAAATTTGGCGGTCAGTAAATCTATTTGGAACTCACTCACAAGTGCAATACATTACCAGACACTGGAAGCTAGGAAGTCTTTGAGAAAACTTGCACTTTGTAGAACCTACATGTTTAACAATCTATGTAAATCAACTGTCCAAACTGATATATGAAAAAGACATGATAAACAGGAAAAATTCACACTTGTGTTGGTTTGTCCACAAAGTCCCATGAATACAAAATATTTAACAAAACTAAATATATTCCAAGAATGAATTCAAAGATCTTCTGCAACTAATTTTTTTGCTTTCTCAGAATGAATCTTAAGAAATTCTTTCTGACTATAGACTTATAATAAAATAATTTAATTCTGGCTGACTTACCTGTGTGGTGTTGTATCTCCAGTTGACTGTAAATCTTTTGACATCTGTAACATATCACAAATAGAGTTATCTCCCTTTGTTCATTAATTTAAGTAAACACATATAGTTAAATTTCACACGTTAAAATTATATTCTTTGACACAATCTGTACTGTTTCACTCAAAATATGGAAGGAAAAGCTATTGGAATTAGGAAGGTCTTTAAGAATCAACCAGATTAATAAAGTCTTTTTTTTTTTATTTACAAATGCTGCAGCAATTCTTTTTTTTTTAAATCATTCAATTTACAAATATTTCTTATATATCAAAAAAAAATATTTTTACTTTTTTTTGGGTCATAAGAAGTAATTCAGTTTTAGACCTTTATAAAATTCTCTTGGTGCCTTTTTTTCTAATTATTGAGAAAACACCTAAGCGAATTTTACAGTTATATTCAGATGTTATACTTATTATAATGCGTTTGTATGTAAGTTTTTTCTTTTTCGAATTCATATTATTTGTTTTTGTAGATTGTAATTCAAGGACTGTGCTAATGTTTTGGACTTATTAAGTTGTATAACATTACACGTTGCCAATATTATTAATCAAAAGTCCTTTGGTGCATCTCTTAATCCATACAAGTCTTTAGTTGTTTTATTTTGAAGTAACAAGACAAATTTTTATGTTCAGATGAGTAGAACATAATGTTGTTTACTTACTGTAATTTAGATAAATGCTTTAAAATATTTTTTGGTCTTCAATTTTGTAGCAATATTATCTTTTTCAGACTTAAAGGAAGTTCGCTACTCTGTTTCAAAATAACAAGCTTTTTAAAAGACTGTTATAAATTGAATAAATATAAATAAAGGAGATTAAAAAACAGAAAAAAATGAAGGGTCAGTGTACTTGTTTTTGAGATATAAGCCATTAAAAATTTGGCGGGAAATGATTTTCTCTAGATTTTTCATACTTTTAATATTGTCCGCTTTTCTTTTTAAAAACTATGAAAAAATAACAAGGATTTTATAAGATTTTTAAATATAACTATATGAAATAAAATTATGAGAAGAAAAGGGGTTAGTGGACAAAATTTTTTAATGGCAAAACATGGATAAACCCAGAGGATTCAAAAAATCTGGCAAAAATTCAAAAACAAGAGGAGCGAACATCCTTAAGAAAATTATACAACAGCTAGTTATCCATACCCTATGAAGTATGCTTGTTGTTTGTTTTTCAGTGTCACATATATTTTATAATGAGAAGTTTTTTTTTAAATCACTGTGATTTAAAAAAAAATTCTCATTATAAAATATATGTACAAAGACTATTTTCCTTTGATATAAACCATACCTCTTCTACCCTGGGTGATTCTAATGAATCACTTCGTTGGTGGTCAAAGGAAGATGAAATAACTGGTGTTACAGCGTATGGGTCAACCAGACTAGAACCAGAATCTGAACCAATAGACTGAGGTCGCCTTGTCTGGGATCTCACTCTCGACCATTCTGTCGGCTGTGGACGCATAGGTGGTCTCATCTCTGTGTAATTTCCACTATCGGTTGATGATATGGACCTTGACCTTCTTAATTTATCACCTTCTGCATATTTTTTACGAAACGATTCCGTGACAGACAACCTAGTTGGGCGATCAGGTTGAGATTGTCCATTCACATTATTTTGATGTTGATGCAATTTTTCTTCTTCATCTGACGGTAATCTACCTGTTTTTGTCAGCATAAAATTTTGCAGAGCATTTTTCTGAGCACGTTTTAGATCATCTCTGGAACCAACTAAATCAGCACGTGACGATGATGGAGATGGCGATTTCTTATCACTACCACTACTAGAGTCAGGTCGCAAATCTAACCGAGAACTAGAAGGAGAAGGAAGTCGATCACTGCTTCTCCTTGAAGAATCAGAACTTGATGGACTGCGTAAATCGGTCTGAGACTGAGACGGCGATTGCGAAATTTTCTCTCTAGAGTTAGATTTTGTAACTTTAGTCTGACGCATATCCAGATCTTTGTTGGGTAATAAGTGTTGTTTTGGTTCATCAAGTTTAGATTCTGAATGAGTTTTATTTGCCATTCTTTCTTTCATCGGCCTAAACTGTTCAGATGAAGTTCTTTTTAAGTTTGTTCTTTCCATTTCCGTTTTATTTTGATACTCACGTAATTTTTCGTTCACATGCTTTTTAACATCAAGTTCACTAATATTTTGTTCATATGAAATTTCTCTTGACTTAGATTTTCTAAGAGCATCTTGCCATCTTGCTTCAGATGTTTCTTCATTAATTGCACCAAGCATTTTATCACTATTTTGTTTTGATCTGATTTCATTCATTGGCAAATAGTTTGAATCAGACTGCGATCGACTATGAATCAATTGATGATTTTCACTAGAACTTGACGAGACTTCACTTTCTTGTCTCTTGTGAATCAAGCTATGTGTTTCATCATATACCCCATAAGCCTTTTCATCGACTGTGTTCTACCTACCCAAGCAGTTGTTTTTGATTTTTTGTCATTGTTAATTTGAGATTTAAAATCTTTGAAGTTATCTCCCTTTTTCTCAAATGGAGACTTTTCATCAACAAAGACTGAATCATTTGATTCCCTCCTAGCTGAATGCTGTGTTGGTCCTGGTATTCCTGGAACATACGGTCCAGGAGAAGTATCAAAACTATAATGGGTACTAGTTGATGAAAAGGTATCAGTAGAACTTCCTGTCTTATGTGATGGCGTGGATGAATCCGTACTTGGCCTAGAAAATTTAGGTCGAGAATCTTCTCTAGCAGACCTTGGTAAATTGATCATACTTGATGTATGATCTTTATGACTTTGATTCAGTAATTGTGCTTCTGATCCGTACCTAGAGTTTTGTAAGCCACGACTACTAAGTTTTGGGAAAACATTGATGGATCAAGACTGCGTCTTGGACTTTTCAACTTTTCAAACTGATGTAAATGTTGTTTTTCACTATCATATGTTCCATCAGGTTTAGAAGATGTTGCACTCTCAGCTTCAGACAAATCATCATGAATTATAACACTACTGTAAGAGCCTGATTCTCTCAGTTCACCAAAATAATGAGAATAGTCTGAGCTTGGACTACGTAATCCACTACCACCACTTGAACTTGTTGATCGTCTTTTATGTTCCTGGCTCTGATTAGCCAATAAATCACGTGCAAGTTTTCTCATAAACGGTGCAGAATGCTGATCATTTGAATCAAGTTCTGAATTAATATTATTTAATAAAATTTTATCCTTTTCACTAGTGCTCTTTGGCCTCGGTCTAGATTCGTAACTTTCCTCGTGTCTATCTCTAGAACTCTTACGCATTCGAACGAAGTCGTCATCCTTGTTCGTGTTTTCAGGAGAAGTTTGAATTGCTTGGTTTGACTTATCAAAAGGAAAATGCATATTATATCCTGGAGATGAAGGCGACTTCTTCCTCGGTGAATTGAATTCCGTCTGTGTTCCTGTTGTATAACACACCATAGTTTTCTTCACAAGATAACTATTGTTTTTTGGATCGTATATACTAGTTTGAACATTGTCGGGATAATTATCCTTAGATCCATGTGGAAGTTTGGAATCCTTAGGACTTTGCATAGGACTTGTGCTACTGTCTGTAAATTTGTTGTCTGGTGTAACTTTTAACAATGATTTATCCGAGTACCTCAAGTCACTAAATGACGGTTTAGAGTCCTTATCTGGACTAAGTAATGGATTTGATCCAGAGTCTCTTGTTATCCGTGAAGAATTTACAGGCTCCTGGTAGCTTCTATATTGAGGGGTGTATCTGTTATCTGTTGTTTTATTTGACATCCTTTGTGATGGATATCTCCCATCACTCTCTCGTTCTGGTGGAGACACATTGTATTTTTCATCCCCGAATCGATGACCATCCTGGTCAAAGATTGGTTGTTGATATCCTGGTAAACTCTCAAAAAATTCATTCATTTTTGAATCAGTGTCTTTCCTATCACTTTGAACATGGCTTCCATATTGTTGATGTCTTTGATCTGGTCTTTTGAGAAAGACAGCAAACGGAATAGGTTTTTTGAACCCAGGGTCGCTTGCATTTCTGTCACTAGCTTTTCGTTCAGAATTTGGACTATTCCTGTCCTTTAATGCTCTAACATTATTTTGATTTGGATTGTGTTCATTTAACAAACTTAGTGGTGCATTAATAGGCTCACCACTTTCTATATCAGCACTTGGTTGTGTTACTGGCCATGATGGGTATTTAGCATGACTTTGGTTACTCAATGGCACATATTTTAAACTTGATATATCTCTGGTTGGCGGGGCTGGCGGAGAACACAAAGGCCGATTATCCCCTTTTGTAAGCCCTTGAAGTTCAGGGTCACTTTCCTCCTTTTCTACTGGTGGAGGAAGAGTATATGACATCACATTAGGTTGGTTAATGCTTTGCTGTATATCTTGTAAGTTTTGATAGTCATTAGGATTATGTTTTGTGAATTGTGGTGACGATTGATAAAAGTTATTACTAGTATGATATTGTCTTGGCGACTGTTTTTGGTAGGCACTCGGTGAAAACCATTTTTGATTTGCTAAATACGATGAGGATGATGATGATGATGGTGTTGATTTTTTAACGTCGTCATGGATATTCGGACTAGATTTATTCATTAAAGGTGACGTGTAATTCCCAGTTTTCACATGATGTGGCTCCTCCTTGTCGAGACTCGGAGACGATTTAGATGGAGACAGATGAGGGTTGAAGTAACCTTGGTTACCATCATATTTGTTAGGTAATATTTGTTTTTGTGACAAATCGGCCATCGTTGGCCATTCTTTCACCTGCTTTGTTGTTGGGGTTGTTGCTTGTTCCATTGGTAACTGATTATCCCCCTTTTCATTCTGTACAGTGGCGCTCTCTCTCAATTCTCTACTTTCTGCAGTTTGATATGACTGTATACTACCGTCTGTTGAAGAACTTACTGAAGGAGTTTTATCATAACGCCTAGTTCTTGAACCACTGAAAAAGAAAAAAAGACAACATTCAATTTAAAGTGTAATATTCTTAAAATAACTAAAATGTCAATATTTTTTATATACTAGTAAATAATAATCTCCTATATTATATGTCCATGAAATAACTTAATTTTTCTATGCACTATAAGATTTTCATGTTGTAGAAGACAAATTTATCAGTTGGTATTATTTTTAGAACATGAAAGCTTTGTTTAATTTTCTTCAGCTAAGTCAAGTTCACAAGTTTTAACAACTTTAGAAGTGCCCTACACTGCATAAAACACTCTTACAGTTTAAAATCTTTTGAACAACAACTTATTTGTATGTTTAGATGCTGTTTTCCCGGATGTTTCTTATATGTTTCCCAGGAAACTCATAACAATGTACATATTTTCTATAGATTCAAAGTTATGCTGTCATTGCATATTACGTAATCTGTCACAACAGTACCTTTACACTGATGTCCTTGAAAAGAACCATGTTAAGGTTTAACTTGTTTCAATCTCATCCAATTAACATGCAAAAGCATATTATAATGTCATTAATTGTCTAATTAATAATTATAGATCACATCATTGTGTTCTCATACCTGATCTGACATGCATTTAATTTTAATAACCTTGCAGAAACTACCAGACCGAAAAAATTCTAATTTGTCGTTTAATAAAGTGTAAATATTGATCAAAATTTTCTTAAAAGATTTCATTTAATGCGTCTTTTATAAGTAAAATTTATAGGTGCATATTTAATGAAAAGTCTTCCTTTGTATTTTTCAAGTTTAGCTACCGTCGAGCAAAACCACAGATAAACATGGAACGAGACGTAATTACTGCCATAAAAGGCTTAAAGTGAAAGTACTTTTAAAATACAAATTACAAACTTAAATATATCCCAATGCAGGATTTTAATAATTTGGGATTTATTTAAATATTTGAATCTTTATAAATGGAAAAAGTTAAAAGAAAAGGTCGTGTCAATTTCAAGGACAAAAGCACTATATTATAAATTTATACCTTTGATATAACACTTTTTAACTAATTTCTGTGTAATTGCCTGAAAATGTGTTTTATAAGTTTCATAATAAAAAAATTAATTTAAAGGAACATTGCTGACTACTAAATTTGTTTGTTTTAAATGCTTGTCCATTCATTTAACATATAACGTTAGCAAAATGAACAGAATACGAGACAATCAAAATTACGAGAATTGAGGGTTATACATGTAGTTCAAATCATCTTTAACATCCTAAGGATACCAATACAATTGACTGCTTTAAAATAACAATATATATATCAGATCTGATCGAGTTATCGATGGAAATTACAATTTCATTCATTGCTGACTTTTGAATAAAATACTAGTAACTCCCTTTTGATGAATAATATCTGTTAAAAGATAATAACAATTTAATATAAATATGTAAATATCAGTTTTGAACTAACAATTGTACAGAATACATCATTCTGCACTCACATGACTTATCCATTGTACAACATGCTTTAGGCACCAACTTAATTTTACAAAAAATATTACATTCTTAAAAAACTTTCACTAAACATTACCTATGGCAAATGAAATGATATACTTCTAGATACAAATTCAAATTACTTTACAATCTCTATTCTTACTTAAACTGAAACCGAAACTAAAACTCAAAGTACCTCAAATTTAAGGAAATGATACCCGGTTAACTGCAACTATTGATTTCTGAGCTTTTCATTTACGTAGGAGCGAGTTGTCAGGTTTTATCTTAAAAAATCATTTATATGCATCGAAAACAACATAAGTTTACGAAAACCACAAGAAGACTTTAAAAAAACTAACCTTGAAATTTTCCATTGAGAGATCATTACATCAAATCAAATGTGTCTTAATTCAGAAATCTAAAAGCTCCTATCATTAGATCCATATCATAGTTAAAAGCTCCTATCATTAGATCCATATCATAGTTAAATTGACAGTGAAAAAAACACCAAAACATATTACATAATGTTACAAGGCAGACATGTACACTATCTACGTAGGTTGTGACAGTTATAAAGAAATTTATTAATAAAGGTATCAGGCAAGGAGACCAAATGTCCCATGTATTTTTGCTTGTACTTTGTCAAATACTTCGAATACTCTTAGAATTAGATTGACAAACAATATGCTTTGAAATCAATGTATGCATGCAAGCTGTAAAATGTCCTTAGCATGCAAACAGTAATTAGAGTCAGGGATTTAAAGAGAAATTTAAAATAATTTGCTCAATACTGTGATGTTTATTTGAACAAATTAAATGAAATTAACTATTTTCTTTCAAACAGTTCTTAACTTTTATTTTGTCTCTTATTCATTGTTTCTGTGAATATTTTTTTTTTCATTGGGGAGGGGAGGTTTCAACCTCAATATTCATGAGGGTCGTAATGGGGTACCTTCATGACGAATAGCGGTAAAAATCTTGCCAAATGATGTTAACAGTAATTTTTGGAGCATGAGGATAAAATGTACATATTCTTTATGACGATAAAAAAATCGACTAATTATTTGAGACCTGTGACGAATCACGATAAGGATATTTTGACGAATCAAGATAAAATTTTAACCAATTTGACGCTAACGGTAGCTGAAAATGACCGTTTGACGATTGACGGTAAAGCGCATTCCTACCCTCATTCATAAAGTGATTCTCAAACTTTTCTGTTAATCTTTTTACACAATTACCAATATATAGCATCAAAAGTGGACTGTTATCTTTCAAAAAGTTTTTTTTAATTTGGTCCAAATAAAAAAACATTGACAAGTTGAGTGACGACAGAGTCTATTTTACAAATACGCATTTTTTTCTTTTGGATAGAACTTTACAGGTGTATCAATGTTTGCTCATGTATTGTTCCTAAAGAGTCAAACAGTTATCTTGTTATATCGAATATGAAAAGACTTATCTAAGTTCCTGATATCAAAAGTCAAACATTATACAAAAGAACAGATCCCCTTAAGATTAACAAGTATTTGTTGGAATCATATATTACTCTCTCTGGTCCAAAAATTCAATAAATCAGGTAAAATTCATCAAAGAATGACAGAATTATGTATGAAATAATTCCAACTTTATTTCTGTCCATCTGTTACCCAATTATTTCAGGTGTCACAAATAATTCAAACAAACAAATGTCTGACTGACTGAACTTATTAACACCTAATACATGTCTTACATTCAGATACCCTCAGGTGTTTACATAGAACATCCATGAAAACAATCCCACCTGTACATTAGATGCAGCAACCTGATAATTAACCTCTGTTCACATGCCTCATCAGATATTGTCTAAACAAATTGAATTGAAACATGTCAAAAGCAGATTATAATATTTTATTCTGCATATTTAGATAAAAATAAGGAGATGTGGAATGATTGCCAATGATACAACTATCCACTAAACTTCATCCAGATTTAGTGTTTTTCGTTGCTCGGAAATAAGACAACTTTTCACATACACTTTAAGAACCAACTTATGACATGGTTATACAGTAGATCGTCTCAAGAACACCTGTGTGTAGTAAAACCCTTATGTCCTATCCATTTGAAAGTTATGTCAAAGTACCTTCTAAAATATATACTATCAAATATTTTGAAATCAACTTAAACCTGATTAAATCAAAGACCTATATATAATAACACTAGATAATCACATATCTACTTGATATTACTCAATTTGAAATATTTTCTAAATCTTGACACAGTGTTTGCATTTTTTATGGACATTCTTACACACACAATGGTAAACCCAAGTGAAAACATCCATTTGTATAATGGACTATTACGACTTAATGTATATCCTCTCCAGATTTCTATGTTTAAACAACGCTCTTCTCTGATTTTACATTTTCTAGTCTTTATATAGTATGATGTCATACAAAAATACATATTTATAAAGAGTTGTCATTATGGTATCATGAGGCACCTGCACATTATTAAGGTCATTAAATCACCTACATGCTCATTTTAAATTGTTGGTTTACTGAGATATGATGACTATTATTCCTTCGTTTTCAAAGTACCCCCCAAAAAAGACCTCATTCTTGCTAAAATTTTGTAAGCCTCAATGGTAACCATTTCTTGTTTAATATTTTACCACAAAGTTTTTTTGTTTAAAGCTTACAAAATCTTTACATGTATATAATCATCCTTTTCAGTGTTAACTCAATATCAACAAAGAAAAGTAGGCATGTCATCTTTATGTAGATGAAATGCATGTCTGCATACTTTATTATAAATCTGGTATCTTTGATGAATTTTTATTATGTACCAGTAGAAGAGAATTTCAACATCAAAATAAAAGGCTGTGTTATGATTGCCATTGAGACATATAATCCACCAGGGACCAAATGACGTAGATGAAAGCAACTCAAAGTCATCTTTGAAAAAGACATGCATATATATAAGCACATTAAACTGAATGCATATTAAAGCTAAATGCATTCATTAATGTAGGAAACACCCTTCTAACTTATGCATACCACTCCAAAAATATAGAAATTAATTACAAAAAAAAATCACGAAATAAATCATTTAATGATAAAGACCTTGATTTTAATGTACATAAGGAAATTTTTGTAGGAGTATTTCTACATATTGAATTTTTACTTCAAAATCAAGTTACATTGATTGAATCTTAATATAAATTAACTTTGAACTATAATTATAAAGCACATTATTTCATTTCTGTTGTTATGAATTATTTAAATATAACATTTCCGATAATAACTGTCATTTCCCGTCAAGTTAATATAGCATCGTAATTTTTTCAGAGTACTCAATGAACTCCCCTCCCCCATTCTAAATGGCATTTATAAGAATAAACCATATTATAAGAAGAGTTTATTAATTTTTAATTAATTGTCGAGTCTTAAGGCCATAATCCTGTTGCACCAAGTTAACTCTGTATTTTCCTTCAAGCTTATTGTTAAAGGCATTTATTAAATAGTATTTGTCTTGCTTTAGTAGTACTTAAAAATTGGATATAATATAATGCTGACCAAAAATACCAACAGAAGGTTCGAAGATAAAATTTAATTTTCAGCTACATGCCAAATTTAATAACAGTATGTTTAACTTTTCAGTTTCTTCAGTGGCAATTAAAATTCTCTGAAATATTAACAGACAAATTATTTTTGGATTTTTATTTGTTATAATCTGAATTTAAGGAATGTTAAATTCTCTTAATGGAATGCAAAAATGGCAAAAAAGACGAAAAGACAAACAACAGCACACATACATTTTTAAAACAGGTCGATTTTGTATAAAGTATGTCGCCAAGAAAATTTGAATTGGACAATTTACCTTTAAGACTAAATACAATTTTGGAAACAAGCATTGGTGCTATGTATTAATTGTTAAAATTTTGTTCAGTTTTTTATGAAAACGAAAATGGTGTGCAAGTTACGCCATGACCCTATTTATGATGACCTTGCTGTACAGTGCCTTCTAAGCAGAAAATTAATAACAAAATCCTAGTGACAGAAAATTTTTTTCCAATAATTAAGTTACTGATGTATAAGAAAAATGTAATAATATTTTGCTGACCTGTGTATTTCTTTGCTCTTACATGTAACAAGTTTTACCTGAACAACAGCTTGCAGATCTGACACCATCAATACAAAGATTTATCGTCAATAATACATACAATATAGGCTAGTCAATTAACCATATGCTGAATAAATATTTATAGAGATGTCACCTATAGTCAAATCTCTTCCAAATATTCCATATCAGACTCAATCTCAACCAATTATCACTCTCCAACAAAGGCTATAATCCAAATTAATATCATTTTTGACTGAACACTGTCGCATCAGAAAAGGTGAATGCTATTAAAATTTCATTATTTTATGTTCGGTGAAATTGGCAGCTTAACTTTTTATGCCGATTCCGACCTTCTAAACCAATCTAAACCAATCGTTGAATAGAAAATTAAATAAATAACTCTTTTGACCTCTTGAACAATTTTTACGATTTAAAAGCATGTTATAAAATATTATAAGATCAAAAAGTATAAATATGGAATAGCCAAGTATAATAGATTTAAACATTAAATTTCTGGGGCAAACTCAATCGTCTGAGCAAAAAAGATTAATATTCAGATACATTCTAAACAAACAAAGAATTATAGAATTTTTAATATATTGATTTCGGTAAAGTGATAACATATTTATAAACACTAGATAAAATTGCTCCAATTCCTTTGAAATAATTACAATACAGAATAGTCAACTTCTTATATGGGCCTGAAACATAAGTTTTAGATTATGCAACTAGCGGGTGTCAAAAAAACAAAAAGTTTTACAGATTAAATATTTGTTGCACCACAATATCGTCCAGTTCAATCTTCTTTAAGAAACAAACTGCAAGCCTTTTGTTACTTAGGGGTGTGTATCTTAGTAAAATCAAAATTTTGTCTAATTGATCTTTTCAAAATGACTTCCAATAAGCTTAAATTAAATTACACAAATATCTGAAGATAAAATTTTAAACAATTTACAAACAATGACTGGGCTTGTTTTGAAAAACATTTATCTTCTGTTTTGATGGTGTATTTGATTTTGGTTGTAACCAGCTCTGCAACCTAAGATTTTAAACTGTACACCTGCAGTGATTGGTTATCTTAGGATCCAGTCTATCTGGGTAACAGATCATGCCAGCATGCATGTATTGTGTTCTCCATCTGAGAACACCAACAGAGTTAAGCCTACTGTAAACATGTATTTGTCAAACTTGACAAACATTGATAAGTAAAATATGCCATTTATCATAGCAGCCAGAAGAATTTAAAAAGATTTTTTTTCCAAATTAATTGCTGGTCTGTATTCTGATTTCAAAAATGTGAAAATTTAACCAAGGAAAACAGAACCTTAAGAAATCAAGTAAACCACTTACCCCATTGGCTCTGCAACTAAATAACACCAAAACATGTTGTTCATGTCCTTTTTGTTAAAATGTCACATTTTTTATATCAAATATATCATTTCCTCCAATCAATGAATAACAGTTTAAAATCATTAAAACTATTCGCTTCAAATTTAGAAATAATATATTAGAACATTTAAAAAAACAAACTGTTCCAACAGTGGCAGGACACTATAATTAAGCCATAGTCCATCAATGTTCAAGATCAGGGGTCAATTAGTCAAGCACCTGCCAAAATACCACTCTTCCATTCAAGCAATTTTTACCAATTGTCACTTATCACACAACAGAAGAATGTGTCTAACCTCTGACCTTCCATCATTTTATAAAGTACATATCAAAGGGGTAGATTTACATCCATGTGTGACCTTCAACAGTGGACAATTTGTTGACCAATCAGTAAAGGTGCGATCAGGCAGGTAAATGACAGGTAAACAATCAATGAAAATAATGAATAACTAATTATAATGTCTAAATAAAATTTACATAATTAACTAATGTTCTTATTAAATAAAAGATGATTGACCTTTTGAACAATAAGAGGCATGAATATAATCAAAATGTGACCTAAGCAGTACACACTCTTATTTCATTTTTGCAAGCTGCTGACTCAGCTGTTTTGGTAAACCCATAAGCAGATTGGTCAGATTAAAAAGGGGGACGAAAGATACCAGAGGGACAGTCAAACTCATGGATTGAAAATAAAATGACAACGCCATGGCTAAAAATAAAAAGACAAACAGACAAATAATAGTACAGAAGACACAACATAGAAAACTAAAGACTAAGCAACACGAACCCCACCAAAAACTGGGGGTGATCTCAGGTGCTCCAGAAGGGTAAGCAGATCCTGCTCCACATGTGGCACCCGTCGTGTTGCTTATGTTATTACAAATCCGGTAAATAGTCTAATTCGGTAAAAACATTTCCAAATGCCAGAAACAACTCAAAAGAGATTTACACAGTAACATGTTGAACATACTCAAAGAAACAGTACCTTAAAAGGTTAGAAAAAAAGCATGTTACCGTTGATTCTCAAACAGCACCTTAAAAGGTTGGATAAAATGACACGTTACCCTTTGATTCTCAAACAGCACCTTAAAAGGTTAGAAAAAATGACACAACCCTTTGATTCTCAAAGTACGAACACCTTAAAAGGTTAGAAAAAATATGCAACCCTTTGATCTCACAACTAACATAATCTCCATAAAAAGCACCTGTTTAAACCAATTACTAACATACATCTTCCACGTTTTTTTGTTTGTATGCATGACCAACAAACATTAATGGTCCCATTAAGAAAACGATGCAGCATAAAAAGTTCATTCAATATGTGAGTTACAATATATCACATGCAATAAACTGTACTATTAACAATCTCCAAAAATGTTAATCTGTTTACCAATTGTCTTCTCAAAGTTAAACGGTCCTTTATAGTTAGAAACACTATCCTGCATCAACAGGCAATTAGCGTGTTATTGCTAGCTGCACCTGAATTTTATTTCCAATTAATGCATTCTAGTCCTTGCAATGTTTGCTAATAGTAGTTGCAACATTTATGTATTTATAAAAACTATAATGTTTCAAGTTTACATATTTATGAGTATCTTATTGTCAAAAGTTACATGAGATTTTATAGCTTGAGTTAAAAGAGTTATTTGCAAGAAAGCTGCAGACTACTGTAATCTGACAGTTATATCAAATTAATACAACACTTGTTCACTTAATGTATCTTACAAAATCTTAATATTAAAGCAACAATTGACTTGTGTCACTGCTGTCTAAGGTGAGCAGGATCTGCTTACCCTCCTGGAGAACCTGAGTTCACCCTATGTTTTTGATGGGGTTTGTGCTGCTTAAACTCTAGTTTTCTTGGTAGTTTTTTTTTTTTTTAAGAACTGTGTTATATTAAAATTGGTTTTCATCTTTTAATTTTTTAATTTCTTTTGGCTAGGGTGTTGTCTGTATTTCTTGGACTTGTGGTTTTTTATTGCTCCCTTGCTATTATCTCCTCTTTTTAATTTGCAAGTATGCTTATCCAGGACCTCAGAAAGTGTGAATTAATGTACTGTGAAACAAAACTACACACAGGAATAGTTAAAATCAATGGAAAGAAAACCAATTACATTTTCTATAATGTGTTTCCTAATGATTTTTGATAAATCATGTGAAAATTTAACATGCTGCTGCAATCAAAATAAAATATATTACTAACAAATATTTCAAACCTAAACAACTTATAGTTATATACAGGACAAATTGTTTACATATAAATAAGAAGATGTGGTATGAATGCCAATGAGACAACTATCCATCCAAGTCACAATGTTTAAAAAGTAAACAATTATACCCTTTTGTTCATGTACAAAATTTTAAAATAACGATTTATTTTTTAGAGAGCATGATGTGACACACAGAAGTTTCTTTTTCCCAACTTGTAAAAAAATATAAAAAAGAGAGATTTTCAGAGAGCATTTGACACACAGAAGTTTCTTTTTCCCAACTTGTAAACAAATTTGAATGAAAAGAGATTTTCAGAGAGAATGGTAAACACAGAAGTTTCTTTTTCCCAACTTGTAAACAAATTTGAATGAAAAGAGATTTTCAGAGAGCATGGTAAACACATAAGTTTCTTTTTCCCAACTTTTACCAAATTTGTTATGAAAAATGATTTTTCAAATACCAATGAGACACAAAAAGTTTCTTTTTTCTCATCTTGTAGAACATTTATATTGAAAGTGATTTTTCAGTGAACATGTGAAACACAGAAGTTTCTTTTTCCCAACTTGTGAAAAAAATTTAATGAAAAGAGATTTTCAGAGAGAATGGTAAACACATAAGTTTCTTTTTCCCAACTTCTACAAAATTTGTTATGAAAACTGATTTTTCAAATACCAATGAGACACAAAAAGTTTCTTTTTCTCAACTTGTAGAATATTTAGAATGAAAGTGGTTTTTCAGAGAGCATGTGACACACAGCTAGAAGTTTCTTTTTTCGAACTTGGATAAAATTTTTAATGAAAAATGATTTTTCATATAGCATAGTCACACACAGAAGTTATTTTGCCCAACTTGCAAAGAATTCTTATAAAAAAAAAATTTCAGAGAGCGATGGGACACACAGAAGTTTTTTTACTTAACTTGTACAAAATTTTAAATAACAGATTATTTTTCAAAGAGCGATAGGACACATAGAAGTTTCTCTTCACAATTTGTCTAAAATTAATAATGAAAAGTCTCAGAGACCAATTGGGAAACACACAGTGTATATTTTCCCACCAATACAACATTCATAATCAGATAGCATGAGAGGGACACATAGAAATATCTTTTTCCCAACCCCAGCGTTGACTTTCTCTTTTCTAAATGATATCTTATACTTTTATACTTCCATCACACAGAACAAAATACAACAAAAATAGTTATTGTAAAAGTTAATCCAACTTAAACCAAAAATAAACTTGTAAATTTCAGTATTTAAGATAGGATAGAGAACTAATCTTTAAGTCTAAGTCATAAAGAAAAATTTTGTGTATTGGCTGAGTACATTGCCCACTTTGTGGTCAGACCAGATTAACATTTAACTCTCAAGATCTTCTTAAGGTAATTCTTTTATTACACCTCTTATAACTAGTCTCTGATAACCAGCAGCACTTGCTATTGATACAAAGTATATGAAATAAGCCTAGGCTATTGGCACATAATAAATGTCCTAATCCTTAAATGTGCCTGTGAATAAAATGCATATATTCAAGATCCAATTTATAATTCTCTTTGAAGGGCACTTTTATGTCAGATGTATGGCCTATACAAAGGGTACAAGAAAATAAAACAGAGAGCCCAACTGTGTCCATTTCGCATTCTTAAGATTCCGATAAATTTTTATGACCTTAAATTTCACAATTTTGACAATCTAATTTATAAATGTTGTTTTCAAAGAATTTGCAGTCAAATGAGATTTTAAAGTTTGAATCAATTAATCGAAAACACAGGATAGGAAAAACATTAGAACAATAACTTTTTTGTCCAAAGCTACAAAAATTGATGGATAAAGTCACATTGGGAAAATTGTGTACATTCAAGATAAATCTATAGTGAGTTAACTGACCTGTTACCAAGAGTATTGTGACATAAAATATCTGAAGATAAAATCTCATATGAAACTTAAATGACCGCAACCACAATTTGATATACATATAAACTTACATATATTCAATTTGACCTAACAAAAGACAGGTTATCCATCGAGTCAAAATTAAATTTTTTGTATGCTTTGGTAATTTATTAAGTAAATAAATTAACTTAATAAATATATGTTAAGTAAATAAATCTAACTGGCTTACAAGGGATGTACTGTGTAAATTAAAGAAGAAAAGAAATAATGGCCGTGGATTTCATAAAGGTCCATTACATTAAATCGGAAAACTTTACATAAATATTTGAATTCTTATTTTCAACCCTTTAAAAATCTAATTTACTGACATGTGTACCTTAAAATTGCCAAAATCAAAATGGACTTCGATTACAAAAACTTGTTACTTCAATGTACTTGCTTAATTCTTTTACTTTCTATGACTTACCGATTACTTGATATTGTATGTTAAATCTGTGGAAACTAAAGTCCAGAAAATACTTCAAGGCTCTTGAAAAACATATTCTAGTATGTAACAAAAGTAACAGTTAGTTATCAGTATTTAAATCCACTTCACTTTTCTTTACTTTGACCTGTGTAAAACTCGTCCAAGTTTGACTATTCTTGGTTTACCAGGCAGCAAGGCTGTTTGACAATAACTGGTAACCTAATAAATCAGTCTCTATCCTGATCACTAATGGATCTAAATGACATCCAACACATCAACTAAATTCCACAAATATTCTACTGAACCTGCAGTCTAATTAAGACTTTATAACTATATAAATACAGGTATACAGTTACTAATCTACCTGGTTTTAACCTGTCGTATTTACCTGTAGGCCAAACAGCTGTCTGTTTTGTGATTTGTTTGTTGTCTTTATAAGAAGTAGCTTTATTACTACATACAAAAACATTTCCTACTCAAAATTTGTTGACATAACATTAGAGAAAATAGAACAACTCTAGATAAATCTAAAACATATAGTCCAGGTGTCTGGTATAGACAGTCCCAGACATCTTCCCCTCTAAGTAAAGTTATTGCTTTACTAGGCCAACTTTATAGACAGTCCCAGACATCTTCCCTCTAAGTAAAGTTATTGCTTTACTAGGCCAACTTTATAGACAGTCCCAGACATCTTCCCTCTAAGTAAAGTTATTGCTTTACTAGGCTAACTTTATAGACAGTCCCAGACATCTTCCCTCTAAGTAAAGTTATTGCTTTACTAGGCTAACTTTATAGACAGTCCCAGACATCTTCCCTCTAAGTAAAGTTATTGCTTTACTAGGCTAACTTTATAGACAGTCCCAGACATCTTCCCTCTAAGTAAAGTTATTGCTTTACTAGGCCAACTTTATAGACAGTCCCAGACATCTTCCCTCTAAGAAAAGTTATTGCTTTACTAGGCCAACTTTATAGACAGTCCCAGACATCTTCCCTCTAAGTAAAGTTATTGCTTTACTAGGCTAACTTTATAGACAGTCCCAGACATCTTCCCTCTAAGTAAAGTTATTGCTTTACTAGGCTAACTTTATAGACAGTCCCAGACATCTTCCCTCTAAGTAAAGTTATTGCTTTACTAGGCCAACTTTATAGACAGTCCCAGACATCTTCCCTCTAAGTAAAGTTATTGCTTTACTAGACCAACTTTATAGACAGTCCCAGACATCTTCCCTCTAAGTAAAGTTATTGATTTACTAGGCCAACTTTATAGACAGTCCCAGACATCTTCCCTCTAAGAAAAGTTATTGCTTTACTAGGCCAACTTTATAGACAGTCCCAGACATCTTCCCCTCTAAGTAAAGTTATTGCTTTACTAGGCCAACTTTATTCATATTCAGGGTCACCACCTGACTACAACTGTTAGTTAAATGAGCTTCAACAGTTTCTAGAATGTGAGGTACATGTACTGATGCATCAGAAAAGACAAAACGCAGGTTGCTGAATTTGGTTTCAAAAGCATTCAGTTAATGCCTAACAAGATTTACTGACAAACTAGAACATGCAAGAAGGTTGATGAACATAGTATTAATAGGCTTCTAAAAACCAGAAAGTCTAGTCTTAATAGGACATACAAGTAATGTTGCTGAGTATGTTTAAAAATAGTTCAAATATGAATGAATTTTGAGACCTGTCCTAAGTCAGAGCCTGTTGTTCAGTGGTTGTCGTTTGTTTATGTGGTTCAAACTCATCTTGTCGATAAATTAGACTGAAATTTCCTGTTTGAGTTGTATTATACTAGTCAACAGACAAACAATATAGCTTGCTGTTCAGTGTGAGAAAACTAAAGACTGCTGCTAAGACTTATAATTATTAACTTTTATACAAAATGACTGGATGGGGTTGTCTCATTGGCACTCATACCACATCTTCTTATTTATATCCTGTATGTAAATATAGAGATTAACAGGCAAAAACTTAATAAAAATAATCATAGTATAAAACATATTAACATCATATGTTCTGATGAGTTTTTCACAGATTTTAAAAGCAAGTGCAAAATCTAACAACAAGAGGCTATAAAGAATCTGATTGGCTCACCTGGCAAAAATCAACCATTTTGTTCCTCTAAATAACTTGAAACAATGTGTTCAAGCACTCTCAATGTTTATATATAGTTTGGTCAACAAACCAACATATTATGATTTTGTCATTGACTACTATAAGGGACATCAAATAAAAGTCCCTAATTTTAATAACACATTATTATTTTAAGAAAGGCAATTTGTTCAAAAGACATTATTATTAAATCATATTGCAAAAATTAAGCAATGTCATAGTGGTTAATTTTATTTAAGAAAATTTCATGATTATACATGAAAATATAACCATCAAGATTTCTTGTAAGATGTCTTAAATATTTCATTGTCTGGTGTAAAATGATGGATGCACAATTTTGCATGTACATATAGACTAGTTTTTGTCATTATTCATACATATTTGCATGTCTCCTTCGGTTTTGAGGTCAATAAGGGGAGACAATTAAAAAGAAACTATGACATGATTTTCTTGTTCACATGATTCTTAACTTACATAGTCTGAATATGATTCATAAAAACACACAACTGATCTGGAACATAGATTATCTGAAGATTTATTTCCAACTAAAACTATTGCATTCATAAATAGCAATTTTAATAATTGTAATTTAAATCTATTATCTAAGTCATTTAAATATTTTTCAAACATAACTATTTATTACATTATGAATTATGAAATATGAAGCAATTATAATACAGTAGAACCTTAACAGACTCAAAAACAATTGATCAATCCACTGAAACCCAATTACTTATTTCTTTAAAAAAAAGAAAAAAAAGTTGGAAAACAAACTTTAAAAGATAACATATGAGCTGCGTCGGATAGAAATCGACCGTATGCAAATGGATATCAGTATATCTCTTATCCTATTTCGAGTTGAAAATTTCTCTATGCAAAGTCAGTATTACTGTTTGAAAATGGAGTTCTTAGTATTAGAACACTACAAAACAGACCAACAATCATCTTTTATTTCATTTTTGAATGTTCCAAAATCAATCAAAGTCTTATACATGTACATGTATATATTTGAACTTGCATTAGGTCGATTTCAACAATCATCTTTTATTTCATTTTTGAATGTTCCAAAATCAATCAAAGTCTTATACATGTACATGTATATATTTGAACTTGCATAAGGTCAATTTCTATCCGACGCAGCTCATATTTTCATATTCTGATTGCCTACCGCAGAAATATCAAATAAACAAATATGTGGGTGAACTTTTAACATTTGTTATTAAAGCAGTTATCTGAGCCGATAATCAGATTCTAAATGTGGATTATTTACAGACATGCAAGAACTTCTGTTACCGATTTTGTGGTATAGTCACCAAAATAAACCAGCATTGTTTTTAATTTTCACACTCAAATTGCCAATCAGTTTTAATTTTAACAACAATTTGTGTTTACCCATTTTAATAAGCTCTTAAACCATGCGGTAAATTTAAATTGCTGTCAAAATTTGTCAAACATATAATTATTTAAAGCAACGATGAATTTATTTAAATAAATTTATAACTAATTAAATTTTATAACTGGCTGGTTTGCTATTCATTGGTTATTCAATGAACTTGATTTGAATAATTGGGATAGTGATCATGGACATGTCATCTATTATATGATAGTTTTCCATCCCTCCAGATGTCTGATCGGTTGATGCTTATACCTAATTATTGCAGTTATCCATCCCTCCAGATGTCTGATCGGTTGATGTCCATTCCAAGAGTATTATACAACCTTCATCTATATACAATTGAAAATATAATGAAATCCTACACAAATCTTACTTTTTATTTGGTTTTTTGGTTGTTGTTTTAGCATAGATCAGTTGATTTTCCTGGTTTCATAAGTCTAATCTAGGTTGATGTTTATCTAACATCCATAGTTTATATTGTTGTAGCATCTAATTTTATTTAAAATAATCTAGATGCCAAGTTTAATTTTAGCAAGGTCACAAAATAGACAAAACAGCCTTCAAACTTTGTCCAACAAATACAACTGCCAAGGAACAAAAATACTACAATTAGAATCACACATCCTTCTAATTGGTCAAACAAAGGGAAACGACTGCCAATGCAAGGAACAAAAAACTCCTACAATCAGAATCAAACATCCTTCATGTGGTAATACTTGTGGTTATATACATGACAGGACGTACGATTTGGACGTTTATGGTAATCTGTTAATGATTTCATGTTTTTCCTGTAAATAACGTGAACATCCGCCATTGATGTCAACAGAGCTAGTCTACAAAGAGATGCCACTAAAAACATTCCTGTGTGTAGGAAATGTCACTATTAAATACTTATCATTTTGTCAACCAAAAATAAGTTTGTCACATTTATAATCAGGCAGGTTAATCCTGCAATTTAAATGTCCAAACTTCAAAATAAATTTTAAGTAAAACCCAAATAGAATATTTAACGAAATTCCATTGATCTATAAGAAATTGCTTTGCATCTTAATCCTTGTTGAACTTTATTTGGTATTTATTTGTTTATATAGTTTTGATTTTACCTTCTATTTGATCCATGGAATATTTGATATTTTTTGACCTGAAGAAATCCTTTTTTGTTGTTGTTAAAAATACAATAATTCTCTGACGTAGACAATCCATATTAATGGTTTTTATGAACCACAACTCTTAAAACTGCAAAATGATGTACTGAGTCATGATCATGAGACCTGACTCTGGTTACTTATAATAAATATGCGGTTTTGCTCATTGTTGTATGTCATACGGTGTCTTACAATTGCTTAACTTCTATGTCATTTGGTCTATGGTGGAGAGTTGTCTCATAGCTAATTAGCAATCATGATGATGATGGGAGTTTTTAACGACCTTGCAGACTGGCTATACAGCCCTCACACGGTCAGTATGCAATCATACCGCATCTTCTTATATTTTTTTTCTATCTTTTTTAAATCTGGAGCCCTTATCTGACTCCTCTTATTTTTCTTACATACATGTAGATGAAATTGTAACTTCTAGAATTGTTACAACTTTGACCAAATCAACAAACTTTTCAAAATAACAATACATCAAAACAGTCCAAGGGCCATAACTCCAGGAAAAGTATTTCAGTTGGAATGAACACAAATTACAATTATACACTGTTTTTGTACCGAAAATTAGATCAATACTTGCAGGCCAAGCTAAAATAAGTCTGGACAACCTTTTAATTTCAGAACACAAATTACAGAATTGACATTCATGAAACAATATAGCCCGGCCACTTAGTTGCCATGCAGGAAAAATGTACTGAGTTATAATTTTTTCATACTTAAAGGTGCAAAAATGAAAAATCTTAAGAATTTGAAAGTTCACACAATTACCAGTATATTTTACCCTGTTTAAGAATCAATTGACATAATTCTAGGTTAGCTGACACAATATATTTGGTTAATAACACGTTGAGAATAACTCTCCCATATTTCATTCATAAAGGATGATACCTATTATCTCATGGTTGACAAAATAATTGTGAGGTCATTTTTCATAAGGTGTGAAATTTTGATAGTTTATTAAATACCTTTCATGCTGCATTAAAATTAATGAAACTTTTGACACACAAACAACATTTGGTTTGTTGCTCAAATAAATAACCCTAGCATGCACCAAATCACACATTTGTTTGTCAAATAATAAAGGTATAACTATTACTATATGAGATATTGGCTGGCAAGGTGCGAGATAGGTAACTAATAACTGATACATATAGGGTAACATTAGAAAGGATTATCTCGTGTTATTTACTGGATATTATATTTAACATATTTCATATAGATTGTGGTGGCAATTACTAAAGTTTGGAATGAATGTGCAAAATGGAACCTTAGCCCTCTAAAAATGTTAGCTTCTTGAGAGAAATTCTGTTTCAGAAAATATTTCTTAATCAAACGAGAAGTAGATGCAAATATACTGAGAATGTGAGGCTAAAATTGAAACATGACCAAACATCTACTAACCAATAAACTAATGCTACAATTTAAGAAACTATACCCAAAAAACATGGCAATGTGTCCATAAATGCACATATCATAATACTATAAAAACAAATTCTGTTAAACTTTTAAACGAACGCTTTTTATTATGAATAAGCTTTTTAATTACTTTTTATACTTATAACAGAAAAGCATGAAGTGTGATACTAGTATTAGACAGCCACTGTACCTAAATATACCAATGTGTAAGAAGACCTTTTCAGATTTTGACTTGACATTGGCACAAAATAAAATTAAATCCAAATTTGTTAAAGTGAAAACAGCATTTGAGTAGAATTATAACTTTATAAAGAGTTATCAGTAATAAGGGTACAAAGTAGAATAAAAACCATTACTTAAAGATGACATCATATCGACACGTCAGGTAACATTTTTCTGTTAACAAAGCAAGAATGATTGTTAGAACATTCCAAATCAACATTTTTTATTTATGATTTATGTATGAATATGTTTGGTGACAAACCACACAAAACTTTAGTTTATATACTTTTTTCTGAATAATTTTTTATTCTAATTCTATATAAAGAATTTCTACCAAAACATGTACTATAAACTGAAAAATGGCATCATTACTAAGACAGCTAGCCAATGAAAATCTTTGACATGTTTTATCATTTGAATTTGTTTTTAAATTAACCGCACTACAAGTTTACTAGCACCAAGTCTCAGTCCATCCTAAGAAGGCAGTACATAAGTTTAATATTTCCCCTTATGTATGTATCCTCTTTGTTATCAATGTGAATTTTTCACTGTCAGAATCAGTACAAATATAAAGTATTTAATTTTGATAAGATAATTTATGTCTAACCAGAGGTAATGTGTGTCCCTTACAATAACATGTGACAAAACAAAGGGACCAGGTCCTGACACAGAGATCTTTTTGTCACCTTGGCCCTGTATCTGATTGGCCCAGAGCACTTGTTGGTATTCACTACACCAATTAATCTGACAATATTTTATCTGATGGTTATCAATTATGAAAAGATGGAATTCAAATTAATGATAGGACTAGAAGACTTTTTTCTTCAGGTTAATTACAAGGTGTAAAATCACCAAGATATGTCATGTAAAACTGCTAAGCCAGTGTAACTCCTACATTTCTGAGGACATTATATAAACTATTATACACTATTAACACAGACAATGACCCCCCCCCCTTAAAAGGGTCTGTAATTTTCTTGATTTGTCCATTACAAAACCTACAATTTTGCCACTAACTCCATTTTTTTTAAATACAGAATCTATAGAATGCCCCTAAAAGGGTTGGTCATTTTCTTGATTTTTTTCCAATAAGAAAACAGTTTTGCCATTTACTCGCCTTTTTTTTTTAAATACCGGTACTGAATCCATTTCTAACATGCTTGAGCCTTAGACAATAAAAAAACAAAATTGTGCACCTTTCACATTTTTTACAGAATGCAACTATAAGCAAAGAATATCTTTTCCTGGTTTCTAGCATTTACATAATATTTGTGCACAGAAAAAAAAAAGACTTTGTGACTTGCAAATTTTTTGCAATGGTCAATCCCAAAGATTTAACGGTCCATTATAGAAAAGGTTGATCTTTGGTAATAAAACTCATCTTTCAATCGCTAAATTTTTCAGGTATATCGACCATTAAATCTGATAAAAAATCTTGATTAACGAATGTTATTCAATCAATTAATAATATTTAAAAATTAAGCCATTAATTTTTAGCGACATGAAAAGAAATGGAGAAGAACTACAGTTTAATCAAGATTTAAAATCTGAAAATTTACATTTATTCTACCATCAAAATATTAAATACATTAGTGTCCATTTGTCTGCTTTTTATGTTTAATTTTTCTGGGTAATAAAAATATTTTAAATAAATCTAAAATAATATAATTTCAACTTTTCTAAAAGTTTAAAGCTGGAAAATTAGAAATTAAAACTTAAAGGTAATTTTACAACATATTAAAATATCAAAGGAAAAATTTACTCTTTTATCAGTTGAAATATATGTTGTCATTTGTTGAGAATTTGAACATTTCATTTAAATTAGCCCAACGATAAACTTTGGTTGTATTATGTAAACAGGTTTTGTTGAACTTTCACTCAAACGTAGGAAGAAAATGAACCATATTTGTGTTTTTTGTCATGATATTTGTATTTGGAGTATTTAGATCACTCATATGTCTGGGAATGCAGTCTGTATTATAAAGATACTATAAACTAATGTATTTTCAGAGATAAGCTTGATTGAATTTAATTTATAACAGGAAGATATACTCCTGTTTAGTCTCTATTTCAATACATTCTCTGAAATATTAAGTCTACGAAAGTAGCCCGATGTCAATCAGTGGAAAGGTCTAAACACTTAAAACAGCTAATTACAATTCTTTCCTTCCTTTTTTATTCATTCTGGATTACTCAGTTAATTCAGAAATTATTGGATGTTTTTATTAATACGAAAAATGCCTCAGTATCAGGTTTGAAATAATAACATCTCACATGCATAACTTCATGGTCATGAGAGAGGCAAAAGATACCAAAGGGACATTCAATCTCATTAGTTGAAAATAACAACCCCATGGCAAAAAAAGAAAAAGATCAAAAGACAAACAAAAGTAAACAAAATTCAAGGATTCGAAATAATAAATGTATGCATTTATTTCTGAATTTAGGATATTGGCCACACATTTCCCATCTTTCAGCCAACAGCTTTTTATCATGGTATTGTTTATAATGAGTAAAACACAGTATGGCAAAAGTCATATACTCAACTTGAGTAATCAGTGTGTCAAATTTAACACCTCTCTGTTGAACAATTTATTGAAATCTCCACAGAATAGATTAACATAATTGGATTAGAAAATCATTTAAAGTCAATGTTGTCCATTAGTATTATGACAGATTAGAACCTGTAACATTGAGATGAAGGTATACAGAGTAGCCATGACCTTGAGTCAATATTTTCTTGTTTTTCACCACAACAAAATCTGGTTATTTGTTTTTTATTCCATTTCAGGTCAGTGTGACATTAAAAAGTTAACCTTCATTTTTTAATACCTTTCTTGTATTAAAGTTATAAAGTTTATATTTTATCTGAAAAAAAATTAAAAATACATGTGTATGTTCAATGATTTTTTTGGAATGCTTAAGGACATAAACAATTAATACCTTTTTTAACAACAACAATAACAAGAAATTTGGAAAACATGTAGAAAATTCAAATTTTTTTTTTTTAAATAATCAAAACTTTGCTGGTTGTATAAAAAGAAGACAAATAGATGATCAATGCCAAATTAATTTGGTGTATTATAATGCAATTAAGCAGCTTTCTAAAAAAATATAGAAAGCTAAAGGTATACAGAGGTAAAAAATTTTGACCTTAGAAAAATTAGAAAAATATAAAATAAAATCATATTAACCTGTCAAAAATGTTTATATCTATGATCATAATTAAATAACATAAAATTTTATTTCCTACCTATTTATTTCTGTAGTTTATTTCAACGTGTTAAATCCTCGATCATAAAAGTTAAGAAATCGTCATCAATATTTAATTCCAATCCATACAACACACATTCAAACAGTTGACATAAGAATTTCTACAATACATCTTACACAAATGACTTAATACAGGTAAAATGTCTTGAAGATACCTGTTGTAACAATGAATCTGATTGGTCAGTTTAAAAGACAGAAGGTAATTACCTAGCTTGTTACATCATGACTGTGGTTTAAGGTTAGATAGGTACATATCAGGTGAAAGTCAATAAAACAGGAAGAACATATTACTTAATTACCCTGTAATTATCTACTAGAAATTACTAAGATGATTATCTATAGGTCAAATGTATTATGAATGAAAAGAGGATTCTTTTTCTCTCGTATTCCCATATCATAGTCCAAAACTGGTAAAAGAATTAACATTGTGCTCTCTAATCTTGGTCTATCTCAAAGACTTAAACCCAATGCTAATTGCTGTTTCAAGTGACTCTCTGCATTTAAGTTGATTTTTTTTTCTATTTTTGAGGCGGTAACATTACAAATTACTGTTAGTACATTCTGTTCAGGCCACAGAGATTCATATCGACATGAATGAGAAACAATTAATCAGTAGCAGAGACCTACAAAAAAGGCTACATATGTCTTATAGCTGACCAAAGCCTAGCTCATAAAACAAACTAATGACATGCAAAATTGCTCCAAGAATTATGCACCATTAAAAATTTAACTTTAATCAACCTAATACTGTCTGACTTGTTCCGTAAGAAGTAAATTCAACAAATCGAGAGTTGTTTTGAATCAAATGAAAAATATTTATTTATTCATTAATTCATTTATAGACATAGATTCATTATGAAAATCTTTGTTTAAATAGTTTTTTAAATACACCTACTGAGAGCCCTTTAAGGGGAAATAACCCTTGTAAATTGAGGATAAAAGTATCCCATTAAAAGATAGGAAATGCTTTGAGCCGATTGTAAATAGACATTCTAGTAACAAAATGTATCCTCAAATGAACTTTATATGCACACATAATGAATAGTTCTGGATTCTGAAAGGCCTAAGCCTTTTTGACATTAAAAGATAAACCCTTCAAACAAAACCCGTCTCCAGTCTGTCCATACAATATTTTACATTCAGATTAGGTTAACAAAGTATGCCTTTGCCTTTCAATCTTTTTCTGTTATTTTAGTTTTAACATAGGCATACTCTATTTACCAGAAAATCCCAGTACTACCAGGTAGAAAGCAATCATACATCAATTAAAAGTTTGGTAAACATTATTATCAAAAGTAGACCTGAAATCAAACTCAAGATTTGTATTTTTTTTTTACTGTGTTGACACATTAGATCAAAGTTCTATTCATATGAAATAGAAAGTTGAAATTTTACCAAACAAGGACAAAACATATATTAATTACCGGTACAATTCTTGAGAGGGTAGGTTTTAAATTAGATAAAAATTGTATAATATCAAAGTAATAAAAAATTGTATCAATAGTATTTACTTTGTTGGAATAAATATTTTATGAAGTGTTGAGATTGGAATTTTAGCATTATAATCACAATGAAATGGATCAAATTATACCTCTCTTCAAAATAACTTTTCACTTGAGGTGATCTTTAAAAAATATAGCCTATGTTAGCAAAAGCAGCTACATTACATAGAACTTTGTGCAGAATGTTTCCTGCTCTGAAGAAAAGAATTTCTGGTTTTGGAAAATTACAATTACAAACTTGTATATGTTATATGAACTTCAATGTATAAATTATTGACCAATTTTTTTTAAAGGGTATTAAATGCAAGTCTTTCATGTCTATTCTGTTCTCTTCAGCACATTGGCTTCCTCTGACAATAAAAAACTTGGCCACCATGATGAAACACTAACCATCAATCAATCAATCAATCAATCATGTGTTAATTCAGGCATTTACAACATTAATTTCAAAGGACATACTAGCTAGTACTTAAGTATGGGTCAAACCAAAACTATGAAATTGGCTTTTGCTGCATCTCCACAAAGTACCCAGCATTACAGTATAAAGATCAAAGAATGGTGAAGTGGGATTCAGAATAATGTGTCCAGGTTTGGTGGCTCAATGCTTCCTGCATACTGTTACCTTGTAAACAATCATGTTCAAAATTAGGCTCAGCCTGTTCATCTAGTGCAAGAAGGGTTCATATTCATATTGCACTAACGAAAAAAATGTTCTCGTCCTCAATATGGATAAAATTTACCACTGGACTTTAAACATTCATCCACCTAAACGCAACACCAACCCTTCAATTATACTACCATCCTAAAAATGGTAGGTCTTTATGATAAGACAATGCCAGATTTTAAGGGTGTTTAATTGATGATCTACCTCCCTAAATAGTAGTAGCGAACACAAATGGATTCTAAAAATACAGTGACCTATAGTTGTTAACTTCTACATCATTTGGTCTCTGATGGAGAGTTGTCTCATTGGCCATCATACCACATCTTCTTAATTTTTTACCTACTAATTTAAAGGATATTTCAAGCCAAAGAATTTATTCCTTGCAAACTTGTAACTGTATTTTAATAGTTGCTGACATCAGCAGAAATCATAATTTTATAGTTGCAAACATTCAAACTGTCCTCCACTAATGCATGGGTATAGAACTTCAATTGAATAATACAATACAAAGATTCCTATACAATATTTAGCTTTTTTTTCAGATAGATAATTGTTGGTTGCTTTCGTAAAGATAATTCTAGAGTGAGAATAATAGGCTTTGAACAAATTGAGAAAACTAGACAAAATTGTATTAATTTGAAGCCTTTAAAATGCTATAAAAATCGTTTGTTGTTTTCATGAATTTATAGTTCAAAATTGTCTAATAAGCATAAATTCTATTCCCCCACCCCTATTTTATACACTATTCATAGAATAAGCATGTACTCTCTTTGCAGTGGGCAGGTGGACAAACACATTGACAGACACATCATCAGACTAATGGGGGCAAAACAAAAGGCCTTCTAATTATTCTTTGAGGGCAATTAAAACAAATATCTAAAAATAAGTATGATAGACTCCATTAATTTATGCTGTATGTTAATAATGATGTCTATTTATACTACTATATGCAATAAAGACATATTTGGCTTAATATGGTTCCATAAATCATTGTCTGTGTTTATTTTTGTTTTTTTTTTTCTCACAAATGCTATGATAGCTATTTATAGTACCTGTAAAACGGCAGTGAGAGACTTTTATCCTTTTATCGTATTTATCTAAAGACGACTGTTATCATTTTGAATTTTTTCATTTCAAATAGTTTGGAACAACCACATTTTTATATGTAATAGTGTGGAACCTCGGTGGCCGAGTGGTCTAAGTAGTGTAAGTAGTTGAACTACTGTAATCACTAGTCAGTCAACACTGAGGTTGTGAGTTTGAACCCCGCACGTGGCAGGTGCGCTAGACTCCAATCTTAATTGACTAGGATTGTCAGTTTTCCTATTGGATGGTCGTAGTTCTTTCCGGGCACTTCAGCTTCCACCATCCAACAAATACTGACCACCACGAAATAGCACAATATATTTAGTGCTGAAAGTGGCATTAAAAACCAATCATTCAATCATGTAATAGTTTTTACATATACTACAAATGACCACATGATGATTTAAGATAAGACTCTGTTTGGAATCTTATGGGGGACTTTCTGATTTGAATTTACCTTGGACTTCTGTGTTTTTGTTATTTTACTTTTTATTGAAATCCTTAGGTAATAAAGTAACTTTCTTTGCCTTCTTTTATTCATTGCTGTTTCCTACAGAATTTAAGACCAAAATGTCTATAGAATATCTTTATTAATAAAAATTTGTAAGGGTTCCATGGAACCCAATGTCTCGCCTACTTTTGCTGTTAATCGCAGGCTCAACAAAAATGAGGAAAAAATTAATAAAAATATTCCTCTCTATACTATTTTTTATTGTAAGTAGCTTCTGTCCAAGTTTGGTAAAATCCAGGATAGTTTATGAATCTAATAAATGTTTTAAAACTTAAACTGCAGAATGTATGTAATGTTGACTGGAAGAAAACTAAGTCCATTTATAAGTAAAATACGGAAAAATAGAACAAAATTTTATCAAAATTTCCTTCTAGATACTAGCTTCTGATCATAAACAAGCTTCTGTCCAAGTGTGGTACAAATCCAGGATAGTTTAAGAAAGTTGTTAAAATTTTAAAACTTTAACCACAGAGTGAATGTAATGTTAACTGGCAGAGAAACTAAGTCCATTTATCAGTAAAATATGGAAAAATGAAATTTTTTTACAAAATTTACTTCTGGATACTATCTTATGATCATAAACAAGCTTCTTTCCAAGTTTGGTAGAAATCCAGGATAGTTTAAGAAAGTTAATAAAATTTCAAACACTTTAACCACAGAGTGAATGTAATGTTTCCTGGCAGAAAAACTAAGTCCATTTATAAGTAAAATACGGAAAAATGGAATTTTTTTTTACAAAATTTACTTTAGAATATAATCTTATGATCATAAACAAGCTTCTGTCCAAGTTTGGTAGAAATCCAGGATAGTTTAAGAAAGTTATTAAAATTTCAAAACTTTAACCACAGAGTGAATATTTGTGGACGCTGCCGACGACGACAACAACGACGACGGAATGTAGAATTGCTATGTCTCGCTTTTCGACAAAAGTCGAAGGCTCGACAAAAACAATGCAAAAATATATAATGTTCTTTCATGCATGACAACACAGGGTAGTTTTAAGTCCAAATCTTAAATCAGTATATGACTGCTCTTCAAAAATTATGCTTACCAAAATTAATATCAATTTTAAAACAAACTTTCTGTTCCTACCCATGCAACATAGATGAACATACTTCATTTTTCCGATGGCACTCAAAACTTCTAATCTTTTCACAAGGACAACCATGAATTAGAAAAACCTATCTACCAGTAATTGATTTATTTTTTACTAATTATTTGTTCTGGATTTGCTTGAAATATTTGCAACTGAATGTTAAGCATATAGTAATCACTTAACCAAATATTTTTTATCCATTTTCAAATAATTTCTCTCAAACAGTGAGTAAAGTAAAATAAAATTAAGTCAATGGAATGTCAGATTTTTTTACTAACTTAAATTGCCCCTTATTGCAAATTTATTGATTGATTGTTGGTTGCTGTTAACTTCCAATTGCAAATTACTTACAGCAGCAAACTAAGTAAAACTCAATCAAATATATACTCACATCTCATCCTCTGATTTTGACTCTTCATTAGAGTTAATATTAACTTCCTTACATTTCGTTTGTGAAGCATTATTTCCCATAGTTTAAAAATTCAAAACATCACATAGTACTTTTACTCAGGAGTTGAAGAGATATCCTTGATAACAAAGTTGAATTCATTTCTTTATAATATCAATGTTTTCTCGAAATATGGAAAATCTCCCTCAAAATAACATAAATAGTTTCCTAAACATAATTGTCAGCCATTATTATGTCAAAACAAAAGAGGCCCAGTCAAGTGTGATCAACATAATAATTTTTACCAAAATTTAATACCAAGACAAACGTAATCAAATCTAAGGTACAAATGGGTAAGGTTATTGTAGTTGATAGACTTCGAAAAGTATATCCTATTGTCTTTTGAAATCATACAATATAAGTATTTCAAATGGTTTAGTACTGTATGACCTAACAATGCTTTAATTGAAAGGGAATACTATAATACTAAGTTTACCGACCTGGTAATCTAAAAGTTAAATCCTACTTTTTATATTAGACTGTAGATTAAAAGCAAGATACAGTACTAATTTTGATACAAAGGACACTTTTAATGACTGAATTTCATAATAAAAAGGTTCATCTCCAACTTTGTAAAAGATGCAGTGTAAGAAATGTTTTTTCCATTGTCAGAAACTTTTATATAGATACTATATTTGCAAATTTTAATTTAGTCTAATGATTAGAAATAAAACAATATTTGAAAAAAAATGTGACCTATAATTGATTGATTGATTGATAGGGTGTTTAACACCACTTTCAGCACTCTTGACTATTTCGTGGTGGCCAGTTTTTATTGGTGGAGGAAGATGATATGCCCGGAGAGAACCACAGTCTTCCTGTAGGAAAACTGACAATCCTTAAGTTATTTAAGATTGGAGTCGAACACACCTGCTTCGTGTTGGAGTCTATTATTAATGGAATTACTACAAGATCAAGATCAATTTGATTCCTGCTTGTGATTATTCTTGTTTCCATACCTAATCAATCAGTTCTCTTTCATAAATTTTCTAAAATGGGCTGACCATAAATAAATGTTATTTAAAGAGGAGAGTCATTATTCTTCAAGCCCCCTTATTCACATATTACAGATTACATCTCTCATTTCAATCCAATCCCTTCGGTTAATAAGTCTATTGCCCTTTCTCTCCCTTCCTCTTTAGCAAGCTAACATTTATCTCTTTTACCACTAGCAACTTAGCTGTCAAAACTGTTCAACTGGTTAGTTAACCAATTCATACTAACAAAAGGTGAAGAATGAAAAAACTATTACGTCCTAAGTTAATGAAATTCCTGTCATATTTTAATCACAGCTTTTTAACTCTTTAACAATACCAATTATATTCTTTTATGATTTGCTGTTGCATGAAAAGTCTTCACAATGCTTCTAAATATAAAAATAGCGAATTGTCTCGCCATGATCCAAGGTCAGTCAAAACCTCTGTGGTAACTAAAACAAACTACAAGGTGTCAAGTAAAAAAAAATTTGAAATATCGTAAAAAAATCAGTGACATATAACAATGCACTTTTGATCCTAATTAGGTGTTTCCCTTCACAAAAGATGCCAAATTAAGGTTTACGCATGCCAAGATGACTTTGCAGTTATTTTGTTTTCTTTAGAGTAAATTACATTTTCTTACTTTAAAGTACAAACTTTTGTCAGCTTTAAAATTAGATGTGAAGATTTCAGTACTATCAAATTGTAAATAGATAAATACAAATAACGTTCTGGGTCAAAGACATCAACTGTTTTCCATTAGCTTTGAAAAATTATAGATTTAAACCTATTAAATTTTGTATGAATTAAACAAAATCTATTTCTTACAGGTTTAAGTATAAAATTTGGTGATAAATACTGATGAATAGCTATATTGCAAGTATGTGTGAAAACAAAATCCAATTTTTTCAAAGGATTTTCACAAACATTCAAATACTGAAGTAATAGCCTACAAATCACGATGATCAACTACTGACCACTGGTAAATCTAGCACTAGATACTGAAAGAAATTTTTGTCAGTTTGTACATTCATTGATTTATAGTTCCCCATCCCCTTTTTTCTTGGGCTCTCCCAATATCTCTTAAACTTGCAATGCATGTACAATTTCATATAACAGCATATTTTCCTCTGTCAAATTTTGGAGTCAATCTAAACTATCCAAAGCTTGGTTGTCACTATCAAACTTGGTCCAAGTCATCTGTTGCCACTATCAAAGTTTTTCATCAAAAACTTGGCAATAGAAAACTTTGACCAAGTAAACTTGGTTCAAGTCATTGGTTGTCACTATCAAAGTTTATGCATCAAAAATTGGTAAAAAAAAACTGCACTGTGATTGGATAATTCCTGTCCAAATCCTTCCAAGTTTCTAGAAAAATAGGTTGAGGTTCTATTCCTTCCAAGAGAGCCAAAGATTTTGATCAAAGTTTTTTTTGACCCTTATTGTCAATATAAAAAAATCCATCATAAACTTTGACCAAGAAAACTTTGATTGCAACAACCACCCTTAATTGGCCTACCCATCCACTGACAGATATTATCAGAGCTATACATTATTAAACAAAGTGCACCAAAGAAACTTACACAGACAATTATCAACACTATTGAATATCATTATTACTTTGAAGCTATAAATGAACTATTTGATTTTTTAACTGCTATAAATAATCTATTTGAATTTTTTTTTCCAACTATTGAATTTCAGGAAGTTCAAACACATATGTGAAGTTTAACAAAATTACTTCTTCTATTCATATGTATTGACACAAACAGTTGTGACAATCGGTTACTTTTCAGGCTTATTAGGCGAGTTTCCTGCAGGACAAACCACAAAATTATATAGATATTGTATGATAACTATCTTGTATATAGGGGTGGTCTGTATGATTTAAGTTTCTTTGAACTCTATAATTACAAGACATAGATAATGTTTTTAGACTAATTGTAGGGTTAACATATGTCTACTGGCAAAATGTGCATCTTTTGTTTTCATTTATACTTTGTTTATAAAAGTGCAGAAGAATGTTATCATAAGATATATTAATCTTTTGTACTTTGTTTGTCTTGTGACAAAACCTTGAACAAAATATAATCTAAATAAACAAATGCATATTTATATAATAACATGTATTTATAATTTTCTACATCTTTTTTTTCCCTACTGCAAAAGGGATGATATATTCGCGACACGAAAAACCTTTCATACACATGACAAAACCAAAAGAAAAGGACTCGCGCTTTAATTGCTGCTCTTCATCTAAAATTCATAGTGAGGCCTTTAACAATTACCAAATCTTATAATACCTCACTGCAAGTTTAAGACAGCCCCTACGCACTGGTTTTATAAGAATTCATTGCTAGGTGTCAATATAATACTACAGCTGTGCAATGAAGAACTTTAATGTTGTTTATTGAAAAAGAAATATACCTGAAAATATGTTTTATGGAAATTGCAGAGAGTACAAAAATTGAAATTTTTTGGTGTAGTCATTGTTAGGGGTTTCTCACCAAAACAGTATTTGTTAAATTTTGGTGTGTCAATTTGAATAGTCAAAAGTTTCATTCATTTATTAAAATGTGTTCTTAAGTTTCTGAATGGTATCAAAACATCTAAAAATTTTATAAATTCATTGTTGTGACCTCTACAATCAAACTATTGCATATATGACCTTCAAGAACGGAACTTTTGCATATGATCTTCAAAAACAAACAGTTGCATGTGAGCTATATGACTTACTGGAAGCTTTCTATTCTCCTTGGTCTTTGTTTCATACTGGACGAGGACTGTTTCTGTACAATACTATCATCTTGTATCCCCAGTCTATTTCTCTCTCGTTCCTGTGCCTCTCTGGCTTTCTGTAGGAAGGATGATGACCGCAGAACTTTTACACTAGACTCTAACTTTGATGTTCCTCTAGAAAAGAAATTACGATTTGTTTACAAATTTGCAGACATAAACATACTGTATTAAAGACACTCTATTATGTAACAATTGAATATTTTATACACTGTTACTCATGAGCCACAAGCTTACAAGACTTTAATCTTGACTTGTAATTTTGTGCAATTTTAACCTTTGCAGCTCAAAAACCTAATTTATACTGCTAGGCGAAACTGAGATAAAAGCATTATACAATAAATTTAGCAATACCTTAAAGTAAAGCTTTTAGGCAAACCCTTTTCAATACAGTAATCAAATTTTTTTATCAGTTTCTGTATATGATGAAAGTCAGTAGGTTGATAAACTGACATCAACTGACACAATTCAATCATGCAAAATTTCTACAACAGTTTTGTGGAATTGTAAAAACTCAATAAACCTTTTGAAGATAAAGACTTAAAGAAACTGTTCAAAACCCTATCGTCAAATCTATAATCCTCGAGATCCTAATCGTTTGTAAAAAGTTTTCGGCTAAATGTATGGGAACAAACAATGCAGAGCATACCGATGCAGTGAGGTGAAAAATTCACTTTAATCTAATGAAGTTTGCTTTAATAACATTTAATATTATACAACTTTCTTGCATTAAAGCGGTGTTTAATCTCTACGCAGATCAAGCAGCCTTGTCCTAATTTAATAATGTCAAACAATATAAGAACAGCCCCATTATACTATAGGTCGTACTGTGTGGTAGGGACCCATTTGAGAGTGTGCTAATCAAAGAGTAAAGCAACGATCTTGTATTTGTTTCTTATGTTAAATTACAATGACAAAATATTGACAAAGATGTTTTGACCACCTACCGAGCGAGGAACGAGGTCGTAATCAAAGTTTATTTACATTGAATTAACCTAAAGTTGTATACAGACCAGCAAGTAGAATAAATTTCTTTGCTCAAGACCACAGACAGATATTAAGTATTTGTAAAGTTATCTCCCCTTGTTACTGTAAACATTTGAAGTAGCATTAAAGTGGAGAGTAGATCATCTCAAATGTGTGTTACAATTATATATTGATATGAACTTGTGCTAATACAGCTTTCTCAACAACAACAATACTACATAATTTCAATTGGATTTACATAATTCAATTTTAATCGATTCATACTCATACCTATATCAGGACTCAAAGCTTGAAGAATCATCTTATCAACAGAGATCAATAAATATTTTTTTCCATTAAACAAAACAAAAACAAATCATTCTAACAATTGTAGCCTAAGTTGATATCTGCATGACCCCTCTTAACTATTTTTTAAATATAAAATATTTCAGATGAAATGTATGGCATAATACCTGGGACTATTATACTAGTATACTGTATACTATTATACTAGTATAATAGTCCCAGATAATACCTGGCATTTTTTCTTAAATTTGCATGCAGGACAAACAAATTTATTTTCCAGGCTGTTACAATATTTTCTGATGTTGTGTAAACATTATTAGACCTGCCATATCTCATTTCAGAAATACAGTTTTTCATGGCTACTTTATTCCATTATATAACTAAATTGAAAATACAACAATCAATGGGCACATGGCATGCTTCAATTACCTATAGTATGAATGTTACAAGCTTTTAAAACCCTTAATTAATGTAACAACTACTTCAGCTTTCATACTAATTGAACTTAAATGCTGAATGAGAATGGTAGTGGCAAATAAGAGGTACTTGCTATCTGAATTACTTCCACTATATTGTGTTCATCTTCTCTTGAAATATGTATTATAACTCAACAGGGAACAGCAAGAATACCACAGTCAGTATAGACAAGATAGCCCAAACCATACCTCCCTTTCAAATCACATCCTTTAATTATCTTCATTATGAATGTTACAATCTTAAAACACTTGGTTAAAGTAAAATTACCTGTGTCATTTCTCTTGAAATCTGTATTATTATTGAATAGGGAATAACATGAATTCAGGTTCAGCATAGACAAAATAGCCTATCAGCCACTCATAACAAAATAATTCCTGTTCTCATCAAAGGACTTAGAAAGAGATTATGCATAGACAAAATAGCCTAATCAGCCACTCATAACAAAATAATTCCTGTTCTCATCAAAGGACTTAGAAAGAGGAATGCATAGACAAAATAGCCTAATCAGCCACTCATAACAAAATAATTCCTGTTCTCATCAAAGGACTTCGAAAGAGGAATGCATAGACAAAATAGCCTAATCAGCCACTCATAACAAAATAATTCCTGTTCTCATCAAAGGATTTAGAAAGAGGAATGCATAGACAAAATAGCCTAATCAACCACTCATAACAAAATAATTCCTGTTCTCATCAAAGGACTTCGAAAGAGGAATGCCACAAACATTACCTAACAGTATTTACGACACATGTATTGTTCTGTACGTGTTAACAACGTCTTTACGTCAATGTTTCCGGTTTCATGTGGTGTGAAACAAGGGTGTTTAATTTCTCCGACGCTATTTGCTCTGTATATTAATGATTTAGCTACAGAAATTAAGTCTTTAAATAAGGGTATTGATATTGATAGTATAAATGTAAGCATCTTACTATATGCAGACGATGTCGTTTTACTAGGTCCAAGTGAGGCTAGTTTACAATGTATGCTTGATTGTGTTAATGCATGGTGCCATAAATGGAGATTAAGTATTAATTGTAGTAAATCAAATGTCATACATTTTAGGCCTAGCTCTGTTGAACGTTCTACTTTCAATTTTTCTGTGGAAGTCATAGTTTAGTATATGTAGATTCATACAAATATTTAGGTATTTGGTTCAGTGAACATGTAACATGGAATAAAGCCGTCAAAGAACTCTCTAAATCTGCCAGCCGAGCTTTGAGCTGTTTGACTGTGAAATTTTACGCTTATGGTGGTATGATTTATCAAGTGTTCACAAAACTGTATGAAAGTTTGGTACAACCAATATTGTTATATGGTGCATCGATATGGGGACTTACTGAACATAGACTCATTAGTAACGTTCAAAACAGGGCTAGTAAAATATTCCTGGGAGTGACTAAATTGACTAGCAATACTGCAGTACAGGGTGATTTAGGATGGCTGTCATGTCATGCTAAACAAAGACTGGAAGTTTTGAGATTCTTTTATAAACTTGAAAATTCAGATAATTCTCGTAACATGTCTGTAGAACACTTAATGCAGCCTGGAATTAGCAAAGAACTATTTTTTAAAGTGATTAAAAGTAAATTACGAATACTAGATGAACAGTTGTGGTTTACCAAACTTTGGAATGACAATTCGAATGTGAATGGAAACAAGTTGAGATTATATAGACATTACAAGAAGGACCTTCAACCTGAACACTATGTTATTAACGCAATGCCACGCCACTAACGAAGTAATTTATGTAAACTTAGATGTGGAACTTTACCTCTGTCTGTCGAGACGGGTCGTTATACAAAACCACCAATACCGTTAGAAGAAAGAATTTGTCCATTTTGTAATAATGCTGTAGAAGATGAGATACACTTTTTGATTAATTGTGAAATTTACAGTGACTTAAGGTTTAAATTGTTTCACAGAGCTACGGTCATGGATAATTCTTTTTGTACAAAGTCAGATTTTAATCAATTTGTATTTTTAATTAAGAATGCTGAATTACAATACGAGTTATTTATCTTGGTGCATAATATGATAAGAAGACGTCGACACTGAAAAGCAATCTACACTCTTGATTGTATATTTCGTTAAAGTTAAAGTTACATTTAAATTTATTTATTTTTTAATTCATGATTGTATATTTCCGTAAAAGTCAAAGTTACATTTAATTTAATTTAATTTATTTATTTTTACTTCATTTCATTCATGTTCTATTTATTTACTTTTTACTGAGAGGTTTTAATAAAACAACAAGATTACTTCATTTTATTCTTCGCAATCTGTTTATATAACCTCTTTAAATATATTCTTTTATCGCATATCATTTATTTTTTACGTCATACTTAATTTTGTCATTTCTATTTTTAAAAGATATGTTTTTAAACCATTTATTTTAATTTTTTATGATGTGAAAAATCCGGATAATTTTAAACATTTTAACATTTTACTATGTTTTTCAATTTGTATTTGTTAAATAGATATATATTTGTATATATAGTGTCTCATAAGCCTATCTAGGCTGGGTATTTGTCTTATTTTATTATTGTGCAATGTATATTATATAATCTGTATAAAAATCTGTAGACAAATATATGACACTTTAATAAAATAAATTATTTTATATTATATTTGATTTCTTGTTTAATTAAGTTTTTAACACATCACAATTAACAGATTATAAGAATACACCTTACAAAAAATCTGAGAACCATAAAAAGTGGCAGCCAATTTTAGATAATGCAATATGCATTTGAAATATACAAAATCCTGATCGTTTTCCCTCCTTTATTAATTGTGGTAAATGAAAATTCTTTCATTACAAACAATGGAGCAGGATTGAGGAAGTGATGTAACTTTTATGCAGGAATAAAAAAACTTATGTTAAAATCTGGTGCCTAAGATAATTGATAGGACTCACTAGTTCATCGATTTGATCTAGCTTTGTAGCCTTATATTTTCCAACTAAGAAGTCTTTTTTTTTCACACCCTCCCCATTTTTTAACCAAATAATGATCTTATTGAAATTTATACATGGAACTCAATAATTACAAAATTTTAAAAATAGTATTTTACTGTAACAGGCAAGTTTAGAAAAATATGCAAGAAAACAAAAATACCGAACTCCAAGGTAAATTCAAAAAGGGGAAGTCCATAGAAAACAAAAATACCGAACTCCAAGGTAAATTCAAAAAGGGGAAGTCCATAGAAAACAAAAATACCGAACTCCAAGGTAAATTCAAAAGGGAAGTCCATAGAAACTGACAAAATCAAACATTAGACTTGATCCCAAAAAGGACTTCAAAGAGGAATGCATAGACAAAATAGCCTAATCAGCCACTCATAATAAAATAAATTATTTTATATTATATTTGATTTCTTGTTTAATTAAGTTTTAACATATCACAATTAACAGATTATAAGAATACACCTTACAAAAATCTGAGAACCATAAAAGTGGCAGCCAATTTTAGATAATGCAATATGCATTTGAAATATACAAAATCCTGATCGTTTTCCTCCTTTATTAATTGTGGTAAATGAAAATTCTTTCATTACAAACAATGGAGCAGGACTGAGGAAGTGATGTAACTTTTATGCAGGAATAAAAACTTATGTTAAAATCTGGTGCCTAAGATAATTGATAGGACTCACTAGTTCATCGATTTGATCTAGCTTTGTAGCCTTATATTTTCCAACTAAGAAGTCTTTTTTTCACACCTCCCATTTTTAACCAAATAATGATCTTATTGAAATTTATACATGGAACTCAATAATTACAAAATTTTAAAAATAGTATTTTACTGTAACAGGCAAGTTTAGAAAAATATGCAAGAAAACAAAAATACCGAACTCCAAGGTAAATTCAAAAAGGGGAAGTCCATAGAAAACAAAAATACCGAACTCCAAGGTAAATTCAAAAAGGGGAAGTCCATAGAAAACAAAAATACCGAACTCCAAGGTAAATTCAAAAAGGGGAAGTCCATAGAAACTGACAAAATCAAACATTAGACTTGATCCCAAACAGAATAGAAAACAACTGTCATAGTAATTCCTAACTTGGTACTGGCATATTCCGAAGAATATGTTGGATTAAACATGGTTTTATAGCTCGCTAAACCTCCCACGTGAACACCACAGCTGCAAATATTTCCTTCTGAACATTTTTTTGGGGGGTAGAATGTTTTAGATGACCATACCTGTTTAGACAGTGTAAATACAGGTGTTTTCTTACCTGATTTGATTCCAATAATCAGCATAATTAAAACTCACAGAACGTCTCGGTGAAAATGTTTGCTTCTGTGAAGATGCCATTACAATTTAAACTGAATGTGTATTTTCTGTCAATTTTTAGTTTTCACTTAAAAAATCCACTCAACAGTTAATAAAATTGAATACAGTTGGCCAGCTAATTTGGATTCGTTAACCGATTTGTTTCTGGCATTTTAATCACAAGTATCGTGACCATGTTGCAGTTTCTTAACTTTGTTTCGCAACTTTTTTTGGCATCAATTAATCATTACTTAATCATTAATAGGTATAAACGTGTGTCAGTTATCAAATTTGACATCTACAGGTGTAGCAACCATCCTCCTTTTGCTAATTACCATTTTTTGTTGTAAATATAATTATCCTATGCAAAACATAGCTCAGTGTTTAGTTCATTTTTTTTTCAGCACAGAAATCGTCTAATTCCATCTAACTGAATCCAATTATGAAATTGTTATAAATAATTTATCCTTTGTACTGTAATCTATTTACATAATCTTGTTAGAATAGATTGTTTAATCCAAGATTTTGAGATTTCTTTGAATGTACTTCTTTGAAGTTTTTTTCTGATACTGTTAATCGTGATTATTTGCCTTATATCCAGAAACAGGTAGCATCTACACTGTACCTTTTAAAAACTTCAGTTTAATAAAATTTTAAAACAGGTACAGTCCAGCCCTTCTGTCACAAAACAATCCTAAGAAAAACTGACCAATATTTCACTTTGCTTTCAAGGTAAATGTGGTATTTAAAGTGACGAACTGGGAATCCAAATGACCCATTGTGTTGTCTCGGCTACTGTTACAAATGTTTTTATTCTAAATATAAACCTTTATAGTGAATGTAACATTGAACCTAGTATCTTCCTTAAACAAATTTCTATAGAATCAAATGTCCGTCACCAAAATCTATCCATTGATAATTGTAACGCGTGTCTGTAAGGTTTGAAACACACAACAATAGAGATTATTTATACGAACTCACATGGTTATTGAAATCATGCTTTAATCTCGCTTAACAAATAACTTTCGAGTAAAAGTGTCAAACTTTCCTTTGAAATTCTTTTATTGGATTTTGAAATTGGTATTTGGTTATAATTAAAACCCCTTTTATTAATTTTCAGACCCCTAATCAAAAATCTATGTAAACATTTGTTTAACATGTAAATCATATCTACGAAATACATCTGACTGCAGAATGTAAGTCAGTCAGGTTTTTGACGATTTATTGTAAAGACTTAACAGGGCTGAAGAAATAGATTGTTTAGATTGTAATGGAGAGGGGGTTTTACAAAACGTTTTTGTTGTTTTTGTGCAAACAGGTCATTAGAAATGCAATAAAATGGCAAATACTTAACTACTTGTGATACAAAAAGCAGATATATCACACTTTCTTTACTTTTGTTTGATTCCAAAGAGCATGTCTACATTTGTCAAAACATTTGAATAGAATTAGCAAGTTATCAAGTTGTCACACAGTTGCAATATTTGGCATTCCAAATTTCACTGTTTAAGAAAAACATGCACTCCTTTAAAGTCCCTTTGGAGAAATTATGAAGATAGGAAGTCTCTGAGGGGGGTAATTTTGGGTCATGTTCAAGCTCAAACTTTATGGACAAACTTTAATCTGAATTTAAATTAAATAGTCTTTACTAGTATTTTTTTGTTTTGAGAGGGAAGTTTGTCTGAACCAGGCCTTAAACCTTCCCTCTCCTTTTTCTTTCTCTACCACCACCATGCTTTCCCTTTCAACTTAGCTAATTGCATATTACTAAAAAGAAGAAAATCTTAATGCTGCATGCAGACAGATTAAATTTATGTATACCAGAGGCAGATTTAGGAGGGGGGCCCTTATGGAGCTACATATATAGTTAATGCAAAGACTTTTTTCACAACCCACTCATAAAGTTCCACAGGAGGCGACATTACGTGCCCCCTTTTTTCAATACTGTGTTCACCAGAGGAATTAAAACAACTTCAATACTGACTTCAAAAAGTTTCAGTGTAATCAACATAAGAAATTTAGTAACTTTAAATACATGTACTAACAATGCAAGTAGAACACAATTAATTTCAAACTGACTCATTTGATTTAATATGTGATTAATTTTCCTAATTCATATTCAAAAGAAAATATATAATCTCTAATTCTTTTAATAAGGTACAAAGTCGTATCCTAAGCAGGTCATATATAAGAAAGAGCAATGAGTCACCTTGTAATGTGTTTTATTTGGAGAAAAAAGGTCAAGATTACGTATGCATGGGAAAAGAAAGAGATGTGTATCTTCAACCCATATATTACAATGAATGCAGATGGTGTAACCAAAACCTTTACAATAGATTAAAGCAAATAGACTGTTTTAATATAGAATAAAAAGAGGACACATTTTCCATTATATTTTCTTTAAAGTCCTGAACAATATATATATCTTGCTTCAATGTTTACTCCAATGATCAAGAAGATTCTATCCCAGTAGAACCTCCATGCAATGATAAAAGTTCCTGCATTTGTTGTTAAAATTTCAATAACTGCATGGCTGTATCTTTATTGGCCATAAGCGTAGAGTTCATATTAGCAGTATAACATGACCCAAAAAAAAGTCTGTTGAGACAATATGGTGTGCTTAAATAACTAGAATTTCATTTTGACAGAGTATACTTTAGACCCCAAAAAATCAATCATTTTTTTAAACCACATTTCAGATGACGCAATAAAATTTCGTTACTGCCAAAATGTCTGACCTTCAAAAAAGAAGAATCTTGTAAAATTGAAAACTGTCACAGTTAACATATAGGTTACATAACAATGTATTTAGTCAGATCCATCTTTTATCAGGTGATCTAAAGACATGCATCTCTGTTAGTCATCAGTAACAAACTTTGGTCTTTTTATGCAAATCAATGCATTGCAACGGTTTTTGTATGAATTAAAAAACAAGTTCATTATGACTGAGTTGGCTAGAGCTATATGTTAGGAGACTTTTCTCATCAATAGTTTTGTATGCGGTACTTTCCCTCTGCCGAGGTATAATTCAAATGCAGAATTTTCCATTTGTTAATTATATACATTTTTTTAAAACATATTTTTAAGGCAAAACAAAATGCAACAATAAATCATTGCATACATAATATATAAAAAGGCAGTTGACCTTCAGGAAGCTCCCAAGAAAGATAACTCTAGTAAAAAAACTATTTATTCAAGGAAGGTAACTTTTGAAGAGTAAAAATTTTATAGTCAGACAAAATTTAAAGTTTTTGTCTTTTCTGAAGATTGTTTGAAAATCCAAGAAAACTATCAAAAAATAGTAATGATAGCATATCATAGTAATAAGGTTAATTGAGGTCTGGAGCTGGCAACTGCCAGTAACTGCTAGTATTCCTTTGTTAATTATGTTGATCATTGTCATTTTGCTTAGTTTCTTCTGTTACCTATTTTAACATCAGACTAAGACTTCTTTTAAACTGAGTTTTACTGTGCGTTTTGCTGTGTGTTTTATTCCACATTGTCTAGAGGTATAGGGGAGGGATTGAGATCTCACAAACATGTTTAACCCCACTGCATTTTAGCACCTATCCCATGTCAGAAACCTCTGGCCTTTGTTAGTCTTGTATGTTTTTTTAATTTTGGTTCATTTATATGTTTCTAAGTAAGTGTGACATCCATTTTCGCTGTACTTAAGTATACATTATTGTTTAGGGGCTAGCTGAAGCCCACCTCTGGGTGTGGGATTTCCTTGCTGTGTTGAAGACCCATTGGTGGCCTTGTGCTGTTTTCTGCTCTTTTGTTGGGTTGTTTTCTCTTTGACACATTCCCTGTTTCCATTCTCAATTTTATTTTTAACATTATATTTTCAATTTATCTTAGAAAATTTAACTTTTTGGCCAAAAATTGTTATTCAAAATAAAATAATGAAAATGTAAGAGGACATTGGCTTTAACTTCTAGACTATTAGACTTTTCTTTTTTCTCGCTTCACCCAGCCCCACTCCACCCCCTTTTTCCCCTCTATCCCACCCTACTTTTCAGTCTACCATACCAGCTAACAATAATATAAAATTGAGAATGGAAATGGGGAATGTGTCAAAGAGACAACAACCCGACCACAGAACAGACAACAACAGAAGGTCACCAATAGGTCTTCAATACAGCGAGAAATTCCGCACCGGAGGCATCCTTAAGCTGGCCCCTAAACAAATATATATACTAGTTCAGTGATAATGGACGTCATACTAAACTCCAAATTATACACAAGAAACTAAAAGTAAAAATAATACAAGACTAACAAAGGCCAGAGGCTCTGACTTGGGACAGGCGCAAAATGCGCGGGTTAAACATGTTTATGAGATCTCAACCTCCCCTATACCTCTAGCCAATGTAGAAAAGTAAACGCATAACAATACGCACATTAAAAGTCAGTTAAAGAGAAGTCCGAGTCCGATGTCAGAAGATGTAACAAAAGAAAATAAACAAAATGACAATAATACATAAATAACAACAGACTACTAGCAGTTAACTGACATGCCAGCTCCAGACCTCAATTAAACTGATTGAAAGATTATGTCTTCATCATATGAATATCAGGCACAATCCCTCCCGTTAGGGGTTTAGTATCATACCATCATAAAATATATGAGAAGAGCATAACCCGTGTCATGCCAACAACTGGTTTTTAAATAAATGTGTTTAGTTCCAATGCAAAGACCCTATAAGTGAATCAATATTAAAGCCAAAATATGCAATCTTTAATGACCTGACAACAGTATCGTAACTATATCCCTTCTTAATAAGTCTATTTAAAGGTTTTGTTAGCTTCTGCGGTGAATACTGACATTTTAGTGCTTTATAAAGAATATTACCATAAAAGATTGGATGTGAAATACCTGAACGTATAAGAAGTCTGCATGTTGAGCTATATTTACGAATGATGTCCTTGTACCCATGATAAAATTTAGTAAATGTTTTGACTAGTTTGTGATATCGAAACCCTGGTGTAATAATCTGAAACGTTGTTACATACACGAGCGAATCGTACAAGTTGAGATATATAAACACCGTAAGATGGTGACAAGGAACGTCACCATCTAAAAATGGATAATTAACGATAGGAAATGAAAATCATCTCTTTTATCATAAATTTTGTATTAAGCTTTCCGTTAATGATATGGATATCAAGATCGAGGAAAGGGCAGTGGTCATTGTTAGTATTAGCTTTATTTAAAGTAAGTTCAACAGGATAAATTTCTTTAGTATACATACTGAAGTCGTCATTATTGAGAGCCAATATATCATCCAAATATCTAAAAGTATTATTAAATTTTTGTATCAGATGTTGTTTGATGGGTCTTTGCTGATTTTAGTCATAAATTGTAACTCATAGCAATACAAAACAGGTCCGCAATAAGTGGTGCACAGTTAGTCCCCATTGGAATTCGATAACCTGACGATATACGGAATCTCCAAAGCGAACAAAAATATTATCTAGTAAAAATTCAAGGGCAGATATAGTATCAAAGCATGTCCAATTGACATATTTCTTTTGTTTATTGCTACTAAAAATGACCTAGAAGGTCATTGTACATGTTGAAAGTCAGAGAAACCAGGTCAATGGTTGACTTCTGACATATCTAAATCTTTTTGGTTATTTTGGAAATATTGCTGTTGTAAGCAGATCTTAATAGTTTGGTTAAATTTTATTTAAGGCTCAACTTTGAGCCATTTAGAGGTTGACATATTCAATAGGCTCAAGTTTATCATATATATGTTGACCCCAGACATCTTTTGACTGTTTGAGCTGTGGGTTGCTGTTTCATTGACGTCTATGCATAATCCTGCATTTTCTTTATTCCTGTTCTAACTATTTATGTCTCTGAATAAACTTTTAGGACTTCTTAGTAGTTTAAATGTCTGGACTTATTTTCAAGCTTAAAAGTACATATTAGTTGAATATTCCGACACAAAACAATTGTACATGTCATACTAACAATAAAACAGTTCTATTGGTAAATGATCATAGATTTCTAAAACAATACATGTTTAATTAACCATCGAGGACAGTGTTTGATAAAGAGTTAGAACATATGTATTCACATTCTGACTTTTTAAATGCCCATTTAATTAGGTGTGTGAATTTTTCTTAATGAGAATGTGAGGCAATGTGGTATACAGGGTAGAAAAATCAAAACTTTGAACAGATTCAAAATCACCAATATATGCATGCAATTTATCAAGTACTTCCAACGAGTTTTTGACACTCCAAAAGTAATTAATTCCACTATTTTCAAAGGCCTTATTTGAACAATTTATTATCAGGTTTTGATTGTACCAAGTGAACTGGTAAGAAGAATAGACAATTAAGTAGTGGAACAATGGCTTGAAGACTAAATAAATCTATATTTGTAAGGTGTTTTATGTAGCCGGAAGCCAGTACATAGTTGGGACTTTCATTGTATTTGGTTCTGCTTGTAAAGAGGTAGCTAAAAGTTTATGTTTGTTACAGATGTCGTTTCTGAAAATGGAGTCAGTTGGAATGTTGGTGAATTGGTGATTTCTTTTTCAGAACCTCAATGTAAAATTTACGTCAAACAATAATGATATTATTAGCAGCTTTATCGGCGGGACAAAACAAATTCCTTGGCTAGTTCTTTAAGTTTATGTTTGATACGAGAAATAGGTTTATTATGGTTGTTGTTAAGAGTAAATGTTCTTTAAAATATTGAATATTATATCAACTATGTTCATTACTGAATTAAAAAAGAGTCCAAAGATTTTTGTCAGCTTTTTCCGTTTATCCATTTTAAACAGTAAGTATGGAGTGAGTCGTGGATGATATTACGACACTCATTCCAATTAATGATTGACGGGGACGATATTTAGGTCCTTTACTGAGGAATGATTTTAACTCGGTCTTGAACGATGTTAAGATCTCCTGTTATAACATGGGAAATGGGTCCATAAATGTATTCGAATTACTACAATTACATGAAGTAGGTGTATTTTCACTGATATTAACATCTTTACACAATTGGCTATAATTAAACACATATTTCGGTAGATTTCTTGTAAATATAACAAATAAGAGGGAGCTCAGTATTATCAAAATATCCAGGAATTTGTTCTTTAACAGAATGGTCGTTAAAAATACCGCAATATTTACAAAATCAAAACCTTTATTGACATACTTTATTTTAATAAATGTTTTTATGATCTTCAGGGCGATCAATTTTGGGAAACAGTTTAGAATAACAATATGCCATTATAATTTGAACGATTTCATACTTAGGACTGCTATATGAAATTGTGTTGCAATCCTCTAAAATTTTATTTAACTTTTTAACCGGTAATGAACAGAGCTTTGTTAACAGATAATGTCTGCCGTTGTTTTTGAAATAGAAATTAGGTCCGAAATATTGGTATGATTGGTCCCAAATTTTCTTTGATTGCGATTTTTCACGACCATGAGAACGGTTTTACGAACAGTTTTAGAAACTATATCCAAAATGTTAACAGAATCGGTTCTTGATATATTACCAATTCCCATGATATTATCATTAAGACCGAGAGGGTAGACTGTCTGTAATTTTTAATCCAATTTAATTCAATTATTTTCCGTGATCGTACAAACTTTGAATGAGATTCACCAGGCTGCTTATTTACTACTTCTAAAGGTTGAACTGTTAATATAGAATGTTATTTCTTTAAATAATCACAATTATCAATTATTCTTGTGTAAAATTTTTTTTTATGTTGAATCAAATATACTATTACTACAGATATTTTTAAAGACCTTGACTCCCATTAGGGTCTGACACATTCAGGGATACTAATAGACTTAGAACTTCTGTTGATATTGCTCTATACAACAAAATCAAATCTATTAATAATTCACTTGGCTCATCTGACCTTATTGTAACCTAATGAGTAAGATGTATACAATTATTAATACATAATAAATTGTCAGGTTTTATTGCAATAGGAAATGCATGTTTTTACATCAAAGATATGTTTGTTTAATTATGAGAAACTATTTTGTCTTGGCCAAAGTGCTGGGAATAAATAAGATATAAAAATAGTTTTTAGTTATGATCAATATGAATATCTATTTCTCATGATAATAAGATCCCAATGTTTATTGATTTAATTTTATTCTCCCATTTGTTATTCCAGACACATGTAGCAGTTATTACAGATGAATCTTATAGCCCAAAGGGGAGAGGGGCACTTACTATGTAACGAGTGGTAGGGACAAGCTCATTGAATAGGTTGTGATACTCTAGTTGTTTGCTTAATGTCAGTGGCAAATGTGAGAACAAAGTAAAAACAAACAAAGTACATCAAGCATTGTAGATAACTTTGTAATATAGAATGAAGGGCGGAAAATTGCGGACTGATTTGTAGGAGCAGATATTTGCACTGCAAAGCAGACCTAGGTAACCTAAAAATTGTTGCAAGTATCCTTTTACATGTATAAATTTTTTGCAGTAAGACGGAACATGATGTCACAGATACTGATTATAGTAAAACATAAGCTTTAAGCAATAAATGCAGATCTCAACAAAATGACATTTACCAAACAAAAACCATGTATTATGAACAATGCACAAAAAAGTGCAATTGTTCATTTCACTGTAAATGTATGTCTAGCCTAAGAAAAGGACATATTTAGACCAAATTAATTCTGCACTTCCACAAATATTTAGTAATCTCACCTAGATGTACTACCTTTAGGGTATGTTACTTTTCTTTATCAATACTTTATTCATTTTTTATACTAAACTAACACAAATCCCCTGAATTAAATAACATTCCTAACAAATCACAATGACAGTTTAAGTTGATCTTCAAATTCTTTCCTTGAAAAGGTAAAAAGTTTGAAATAATTAGACACTTAGGCATAACTGATCACTGAAAACAAGGAAACATTCACCAATGTGAGTCACAACGTGCAAGTAAAGAAATATCATGCAGTTACGTATATTGACCAAACAATGTGGTAGCAACTTCAATTCAATTAAGTACTTTTGATTCATTATTAATTTGTGGGATACCAATTTTCGTGAATTTCGTGGGTAAAGGTCTAACCACAAATATAAATGTTCTACAAAGTAGGGACAAATTTTCTATAGGCTTACTGCCATGCAGATTTATCCTCAATCTACGAAAAATAAAAGAATCCACGGTTATAATAATATAACAATAATATAGTTAATCCAACTTAATCTTTTTTTGCATGATAAAGTTGGGTTTCTTACTAGCTTTACTCTGCTGAAGGTCATTGTACATGTTGCAAGTCAGAGAAACCAGGTCAGTGGTTGACTTTTGACATATCTAAATCTTTTTTGGTTATTTTGGAAATTTTGCTGTTGTAAGCAGATCTTAATAGTTTGGTTAAATTTTATTTAAGGCTCAACTTTGAGCCATTTAGAGGTTGACATATTCAATAGGCTCATGTTTATCATATATATGTTGACCCCCAGACATCTTTTTGACTGTTTGAGCTGTTGGGTTGCTGTTTCATTGACGTCTATGCATAATCCTGCATTTCCTTTATTCCTGTTCTAACTATATATGTCTCTGAATAAACTTTTTAGGACTTCTTAGTAGTTTAAATGTCTGGACTTATTTTCAAGCTTAAAAGTACATATTAGTTGAATATTCCGACACAAAACAATTGTACATGTCATACTAACAATAAAACAGTTCTATTGGTAAATGATCATAGATTTCTAAAACAATACATGTTTAATTTACCATCGAGGACAGTGTTTGATCTCTGACCTATAGAAGTGGATAGTATGTACAAATAAACAAACAAAAACAATGGTATCGGACCATCAGACAATACCCCTATCAACAAGGAGATTTAATTTAATTTTCTCATAGCAATCCCAACGCAAAATAACAATAACCGGTAGTATAATAAACTAGTTGTTTTAATACTTACTGAAAAGTTTTATATCAAAATTTTACACTTATTTCAAGAGCCGACAGTACAGTTTAAAATTGAGAATGGAAACTGGGAATGTGTCAAAGAGACAACAACTCGACCAAAGAGCAGAAAACACCTCAAGGCCATCAATGGGTCTTCAACACAGCGAGAAAATCCAGCACATGGAGGCAGGCTTTAGCTGGCCCCTAAACAAAAATGTATACTGGTTCAGAGAAAATGGGCGTCACACTAAACTCCGAAACATATAAATGAACCAAATTTTTTAAAAAATACAAGACTAACAATTTCAAGGCCAGAGGTTCCTGACTTGGGACAGGCGCAAAAATGCGGCGGGGTTAAACATGTTTTGTGAGATCTAAACCCTCCCCCTATATCTCTAGCCAATGTAGAATAAACAAACACACAGCAATACACACATTTAAACTCAGTTTAAAAGAAGTCCGAGTCAGATGTTAGAATATATAGGTAACAGAGGAAACTAAGCAAAATAACAATGATTTGTTTATTCAATGTTTAACCAATAATACTAATCTTTTCATATCACTTCCAGACCCTTGCAATTCCTAGGAATTCTTTGTATCTGATGTAATGAAAGTACTGCATGGTCCTACAAATGCTGGTCTTTTATTCACTGGAAGTCCTTATCCTGATATTTTTAATTGTTTTTTTTTTTTTAATTTCATTTTGACACAAATGTTCCAATTGGTCATTTTTTATATTTCACACAATATAACACCAGACTAAATTAACATTGTATAGTTTCTATAATTTTCCAAAATAAACCTGAAGTTGACATCCTGAAACAAACCTGTCACCTTTGACAGATTTGTATAAACAAAACAGACCCATACTTGGCACCCATCAACAAGAATATTCACACACACCTCAGGAACAAACTGGACAAACAACGAAATATCAAAAGTTCATCAAATCCTGTGTTACTACAAAATTTTATACTGGTATGTAACAGTATGTACTGTAAAATATAGGGTATTTGTTGTATTTCTCTTGTAAGTTGTCAATTCAATTAATCTTGCTAAAAGTAATAAAAAATTCCTGTATGGCACATTGGTAAATATGGTGGCACTGTGGCAGCCAGTCTTCGATCTTATGATCACCTAGTTTTGGTAGTGGTAAAAAAGGCTGATCTTGCATATATCTAAAGGAACAATTGTTGATCCAATTCTAAGACGTCCGAAAGTCACACACTGACAAGGTCACTAAAAGGTCTATTTGGAATCAATGAAGAATAATAATAATGCAATAAAAAATACTATACTAACTTTTTAAAAACACTTTCAATTTAGGTAACCAATAAGTGAGAATTTGAGTTTTAGAAATTGTTTATCAAGTTTTGGGTAAATATTATGTCATGAAAGAAATTTTAGTTAACACTTGAAATTATCAATGTTTCCTATGTTTTTTTTTCCTGTAGCAATTAAACAATTTAAAACACAGACAAGCACACAACACTCACTGTACCTTGTTGACATGTTTTCTAGACTGTAACCCCAATTAACAATCATTCGAAACAATATCAAGTCATTTCAGATAAACTGCAGAGTTTTCTAAATCCACTATTGTCTCCAAAATTATTTAAACGGTCATTATATAATCCATTTAATAGTACAATATCCATGCAAAGTAAATTGCTAAAAAAAATTGGTAATGTGCAGAATTTTGCATTAGCTGTGAAGAGCAACAAAAACAACAATGACCAACGATATTACCTTGACTTTGAAGACAAACAGTTCAGTAGTTTAAAATCCTTCATTGTGGAGATTTACGGAATTACCAATACAAACAAAAGACGTATTTAAACATTTACAGTAACGAATCTGCCACAAAGACTTCAAGATCCTTCTGTATATAATGGCAACCTAGCACTTTATTTTGACGGGAAATGTAAAATCCTTGTTATCTTAATCAAATTAATTGAGGTAATTTATAGTTAAATAGATCCTTATCCAGATAGTACTTTGTTCATTTCACAGGTGAATAATGCTGATGCTTTTCTTAAAAGATAAGTAAAAGAGATATAGATCTTAATTAAGGTGTAAATCTCAGGTGTGCTGTGTTCTGCAGACATGACCAGGTACTCAATAAATTATATACAGGTGTGTTATCAAGTAGCTCAACTGAAAACCAATTCCTGCTGACTGAAAGTGCTATACAGCTCCACCAAGCTCTAATAAAATTACCTCTAATGACAATTCCAATTAAAAAACAATTAAGCAGTCAATGTTTTTGTGTTATGACAATGAACAAGCAATCTCTTCAGACAATCCTTATAGCCAATTCAAAATCAATTTCGGTTCCCTAATAAATTATTGGTAAACTGTTCTGTATACAGGTATGCTGCAATGCAAGTTAATGAGCAGTCTATCTCAGGTGTGTTTTATTCTAGACATAGTAAAAGAACAATAAAAGAACAATAAAAGACAAAATATTCAGGATTCTTATCAATCTTTTCTTTGATTAGCCTCTAGTATGTATCTGATATCATTTATTATAAAAATAAGGAGATGAGATATGATTGCCAATGAGACAATAATAATCACTTACTAGCTATATAGGTGTGATTCACCATACTATGCTGCACTTTGAGACTGCAAAACTGTGACAGTGCACAGGGATACACTGAAGACAATTTTGATAGAACTTTTTTTTATATAAAGAATCCATATATAACCTATTTCGTAAATTTATGTCAAGAACTTCATGAATGGTTTTCTAAATAGTGCTATATCTTTATGTAGAGAATTTGGTGTTGATGGGGCTGATAATTTCTACTTAATTTATTCACTACATTTAAGACTAGAAGAGTTGGGACAATTTAGTGTATGATATATTGTCCTTTACTGGAAATTTTCTTTTGACCTCTAGATGTTTTTGTGTCATTGCATTGCTGCGTCTATTTGACACACTTTTAATCGTTTTTTTCATTCTAAAATTTGAACACATAAATGTTCCAAAGATAATAAATACATTGTATAGGTATATATAGGACAGTATTATGTCTGCTCACTGTGGAATTACAATGCTCTCAAAACAATACAGCATCTTTATAATCATGGTGTAATAATAAAAACTTTTTTACAATATTTTGTGCCTGTATCAAGTGACTGATTATCTAGATAATGTGTTGCTTGCACATTAGGTTTTTCAAGGAGTAGTCAAGTTGGTGGTTCGTGTAGTCTGTAGAACTTTTTAGTATTTTTTGCAATCCCTGTTATCATTTTTTTGCAATCTCTGTTATCATTTTTATCATTTTTTTGCAATCCCTGTTATCATTTTCATGTAATTTAATTATTCTATTCAACAGTAAATAAAACTGAAATTAGGGAGAAAAAAATAAACTAATAAATAAAAATTAATGACTGAATCCTAAGGTGGCTATAGGTATTCAGCTTGTCAACTGTCTAGTATATCAATAAAAGAATTATACACTTGTGTGAAGTTCAGGTAATTGCAAGTTACTCAGTCAAATTTCTCAAATCCCATTATATAATTAAGACTTGAAACAATGAGTATAACATGACCGGACTATTTGGACTGTGCAGTGTGAAAATAGTTTTAAACAACATTTTATTAATTCAATTGTTTTAATGTATATTTAGGTTTTGCATTTATTTTATTATTCTGGACTTTGTCGTAAATTTAGACATAAGTGTTTTACATGGATCAATGTGTCATAATCTTGGACAAAGGTCTTAAAGGCATTTACTCTATTTATTTAATTATTTATTCTCTGTAACAGTTTAGACAATAATTTATTTATAGGTGTCGGACATTAATTACTCTTCTAATCTATTGTTATTTCTATTTGGCATCTGTTAATCTTCTTAATCCTTTAATTGCTTGTGCTTATATATATTGTTATTGTTTGTATGTTATTTTACATTTAGTTTGGAGTTTGTTGTTCGGTCTTGCGGACTGCTAAAATAAAAGTTTAAGGAGCGAAATATTCCTTCTTGATTTGCATTTAGCCGAACGCCATTCCACTCGGCTACAATAAGCCCTTTAAAAATTCAAGATAACGCCTAAGTATCCTTGGGATGAAAACATTTAGCTGAAATATAAACTATATATTTCAAAGAAAACTTTCCTAGCTGGCTGACTTTTGATGACATGTAAAACAATATCAATACAAACAGACATATGTAAAAGTTTACATACACAAATGTCCAAGGTAAAAGATGTAATAATCATGATGAAGTATGTGTGAACAACTAAGACATAAATTATTCATCAAGTACTTTGTCCACTGGTCATTTGTCATCATAGATGTCAGGAATTATCTCAGGTCATTTACAGGATAACTGTATACAAGACTAAAGGTCATCTATAGGATACCACTGGTTTTAACATGATAGTGATAATATTAAAGCTTTAGTCAAATATATAGAACACCACTATTTCTAGACAAGATAGTGAGAGCTATAATGGTAAAATATATAGAACACCACTAGTTCTAGGCAAGAAAGTGAAAGCTATAATAGCTAAATATATAGAACACCACTAGTTCTAGACAAGATAGTGAAAGCTTTAGTCAAATATATAGAACACCACAAGTTCTAGACAAGATAGTGAAAGCTTTAGTCAAATATATAGAATACCACTAGTTCTAGACAAGATAGTGAAAGCTTTAGTCAAATATATAGAACAACACTAGTTCTAGACAAGATAGTGAAAGCTTTAGTCAAATATATAGAACACCACTAGTTCTAGACAAGATAGTGAAAGCTTTAGTCAAATATTTAGAACACCACTAGTTCTAGACAAGAAAGTGAAAGCTATAATAGCCAAATATATAGAACACCACTAGTTCTAGAAAAGATAGTGAAAGCTATAATAGTCAAATAAATAGAACACCACTAGTTCTAGACAAGATAGTGAAAGCTATAATAGTCAAATATATAGAACACAACTAGTTCTAGACAAGAAAGTGAAAGCTTTAGTCAAATATATAGAACACCACTAGTTCTAGACAAGATAGTGAAAGCTTTAGTCAAATATATAGAACACCACAAGTTCTAGACAAGATAGTGAAAGCTTTAGTCAAATATATAGAATACCACTAGTTCTAGACAAGATAGTGAAAGCTTTAGTCAAATATATAGAACAACACTAGTTCTGGACAAGATAGTGAAAGCTTTAGTCAAATATATAGAACACCACTAGTTCTAGACAAGATAGTGAAAGCTTTAGTCAAATATATAGAACACCACTAGTTCTAGACAAGATAGTGAAAGATTTAGTCAAATATATAGAACACCACTAGTTCTAGACAAGATAGTGAAAGCTTTAGTCAAATATATAGAACACAACTAAACATGGTAGTGATTGCTTCAGTCAAATATAAAGAATGCCACTGGTAGACATGGCAGTAACATCTTCAGTCAAAATATATGTATATAAAAACAACTTGTTTTTGAAAATGGAAGTGATAAGCTTTAGTCAAATATATAGAACATCACTAGTTCTAGACAAGATAGTAAAAGCTTTAGTCAAATATATAGAACACCACTCATTCTAGACTTGACAGTGACAGCTTTAGTCAAACATATAGAAGACAACTAGTTTTGGACATGTTGTCTTTAACCTTAGTGAAATATACAGAAGACCACTGGTTCTAGGCATCAGATATATACCTTGCCATAGTCAAATATACAGTAAACTACTGGTTCTAGGCATGACATTGCTGTAGTCAAATATACAGTTAACTACTGGCTCTAGGCATGACATAGTCTTAGTCAAATATATAGTATACCACTGGTTCTATGCATGGAATAGCTTAATCAAGTACACAGAATACTACTGGTTCTACATGCATGACATAGTTTTAGTCAAACATCCAGTAAACCTCTGGTTCTAGGTATGACATAGTCTTAGTCAAATCTACAGTCAAACCACTGTTCTAGCTATAACAATAGTCAGTCAAATACACAGAAAATGACTGGTTCTCAGCATGACATAATGTTAGTCAAATACACAGTATACCACTGGTTCTAGAAACATGACATAGTCTTAAGCAAATAAACAGTGTACTTCTTGCTACAGGAATGACATATATATATAGTCTATATCAAAAATACAGTGAACCTCTGGTTCTAATCATGGCATAGTCTTATATAAATACATGTAAACAGTAAACCACTGGTTCTAGGCATGACATTGTGCATGACATTGCCTTAGTGAAATATTCAGAAAACAAGTGATTCTAGCATGACATAATCTCAGTCAAACATACAGCAAACAACAGGTTCTAGGTATGACATTGTCCAAACATACAGTAAATCAATGGTTCTAGGCATGACTGTCTGGGGTAGTCAAACATACAGTAAACCAATGGTTCTAGGCATGACTGTCTGGGGTAGTCAAACATACAGTAAACCAATGGTTCTAGGCATGACATAGTCTTATTCAAATAAACCTTATACCACTTGTTTCAGGAATGACAGTCTTTGTCAAATATACTATAAACTACTGGTTCTAAGCAAGACATTATCTCAGTCAAATATAAAGCATACTACTGGTTGTATGCATGGCATAGCTAAATCAAATGCAAACTGTATACCACTAATTCTAGACATGACATGGTCTCAATCAAATATACAGTAAACCTCTGGTTCTAGGCATGGCATTATTGTAAGTCTTGGTCAAATATACAGTAAACCTCTGGTCCCAGACATGACATAGTCTTGGTCAAATATACAGTAAACCATTGGTTCTTGACATGATATAGTTTTAGTCAAATATACAGTAAACCACTGGTTCTTGACATGACATAGTCTTGGTCAAATATACAGTAAACCACTGGTTCTTGACATGACATAGTCTTGGTCAACAGTATACCAGTATACAGTAGTAGTGATCACATAGTAATGTTAATTTCACACAGTATCTCTCCTAATAATTGATTGTTTTAGTTAAATGCCACTTTCAGCACTATTGGCTATAGCATAGCTGTAAGTTTTATCGGAGTAGGAAGCCAGAGATCCCAGAGATCCCAGAGATAAACTCCAACTTTCGGCGGCTTCTTTTTGCTAATGTAAAAGTTTCATTGTATCATGGCACTTAGATTCTTGAGAGAAGTCTAGATGGACTTCAAAAGGAAAAATATATACATAACAATAATCATAAGAATGGTTCGTTCAGTGACATGCTATCTGAGAGATGACCTTTATATCTTTCTAGCAATTACATTTTATTTGATTATCAACTTTTCTCCTTTGATTTGTCTTTCTAATATATAAATCCTTTTCTTTGTAAGTGACCCATGGTACCTTATTGAATTGGTTTAAAAAAAAAGATTAAGTTGATAGTAATATGTATTCCTGTAAAACAATGACTTTTTGTAGAGCAAAATTGGTTCTTAAGCTGAAAATTTCATTATAAAATGCAATATAAGACAAAAAGTGAAACAAATTAAACTGGTCTATCATTTCCATCAATTTTCTCATTAATCTCTTAGAACATTCCTCATACAACTCCTAACAACATGTACAAAATGATAGTGATAAACAAACAAAAAAACAGCATTATTGCACAATTAATGATTAAAACTGCTAAGTTAAACCAAAATTCTATAAAAAACACAAATTTATTCATGAAAAAAACAAATCATAATGAAAATTAAAATACAAATACAAAAATAGAAGAAAACCACAAAAAAAAAAACAATAAAAGTTCCTGTCCCGCCCTGGCACAAAGTTGCATGCACTTTAAACCATGTGACATATTGAATTAAGATACATATCTATAAACAGTAGCCTCTAATTACATGTTGACACCCAAAGTCTTTGATTCCTGACCTTAACTTTAATTATTCGAAAGAAATTCTAGATTTATTTTCAAACCTCAAATTAAAAGGTAAACAAATTCTTGGATATTTTACGTGTCAAATTAACTTTTAGGTCAACAGACGCTTGTGAAAATGTCTTTACACTCAGTAAATAGTCTTTTAAATGTCCAACATATACCATTTATATCTAGCAAATCACTTCAAAAAATCTAAATCTAAATCAATAGTTAATATATCGAATAGTATGCATTTCTATGAATTTAAAGCAGTTTGCAAGCTTATAATATAAAATCTATTTTAAAATATTTTACCGAGATTTTACATAATTCTTTCATCCAGTAGGTTTAGTACACAATAAAACACTTCAAAAAGAGGTTATATTTTCTAACTTTAACAACAAATTTACCATATCCTTCAAATACAATAGGGTAAATGCACTTATATTGAGGAATACTGTCCCAAGCAGAATGTCATATTGATGAAGCTTGCATTAGCTTCTGATTAGAAAAAATTCCATACATTTACATTATAAAACTAAAATTGATGTTTGAAATTGAGTTTTAGCATATTTATTTATTAAGATTGTCCCATTTAATACATATTTGAATCCGTAAGTGTTGGTGTATCATAAATATACTGTAAATTCAGAAATTTTTGGAATGCTATTATTATCCAGTTTTTAGTGGGGTTTGTGTTGCTTAGTCTTTAGTTTTCTATGTTGTGTCTTGTGTACTATCATTTATCTGTTTGTCTTTTTATTTTTTAGCCATGGCGTTGTCAGTTCATTTTCGATCTATGAGTTTGACTGTCCCTCTGGTATCTTTCGCCCCTCTTTTTTTATCGTAAACACTGTGACCAGATAGGTGTTGCAAGAACAACAAGAATGTGTCCATAGTACACGAATGCCCCACTCGCACTATCATTTTCTATGTTCAGTGGACCATGAAATTGGGGTAAAAACTCTAATTTGGCATTAAAATTAGAAAGATCATATCATAGGGAACATGTGTACTAAGTTTCAAGTTGATTGGACTTCAACTTCATCAAAAACTACCTTGACCAAAAACTTTAACCTGAAGTGGGACAGACGGAACGAACGGACGGACGGACGAATAAACGAACAAACAAACGAACAGACAAACAAAAGGATGAAGGAACGGACGCACAGACCGAAAAACATAATGCCCCTCTACTATCGTAGGCGGGGAATAAAAACTAGCATTAACATTATGTTAGCATCATTTCCTGAAATCTGAATTTACAGTTAAACACTGTTCTAGCTGAAAGTCACTTTCACCAACTCTTATTCAGTTCAGTGCTAGTCAATCAGTGCAAATCTTGATTCATTTCATAACAGAAATCATCTGTCAATTTCAAAATTTACTATGTACAAATTTTCACTTAAAAAAAAATTTCAATTTAATAAAAATTTGCATACCGGCAACTAAATAATACTATTTTATTATTAAATTTGAACTTGTAAAACACTATTATAATGATAAAATTTTCAGCATAATTAAACAATTAACATATGTAATAGGAAATACCTATTTCATCAGATTCTAAAACAGATCAATATATTTATTGGTATAAATCAATCAATCATGTCAGGAAAGAATGACAGGTTAAAAGATATGTATCAAAGAAGACTTATTTCTGATTTCTAGGTGTTAACAAGCCTAAGAGTTTGATTCTTAAATATAATAAGGTATTACACCAGTGATGGATTCTGGGGTACTACCTATAAACAAATTATAAACAGAGGATGTTAACACCCCTTTGATTATAAAATATATAATTTTTTAGCACAAAATTGTCTATCAATTCCTGCTATATACTTCTTATTCCTCTATATACATTTTATTACACCAACATCAAATGTATTATTTATTAAAATTTAGAAATTCAAAATAAAGGGAGATTACCCTAACTTCATTTCTATATCTTAATTAAAAGTGTTACCTACTGTACTCAGTAGAACAACCACATTCAGTATTCTAGCAATCACTTTGAAAGTCATAGGCAGTGAAAATCTATTATCAAAACATGCAGTTCTGACGTGAATAACACGTAATATCCTTGTATGTTCTTTAACAAAAAGTCCCAAAAATTGAATCATAAAAAAATAATCATCATATTTCAAATAAAAGCTGCATTGTCCCCTTTTAAATCAATTCAAAAATAATTTATTGCATCAACGTAGGTAATGGCCATATTTAACAAAACACAAAATACTTCTTTTCAGAAAGTTATATAATGTGGGGCTTTTTGAACCCGAATAAGATCATGATAAATTACGCATCACGTCAACAACATATTTTAGAATTCTGATAAAGAAATCGTGAGTTTATATGCGTGCAAATACCTGGTTATACCTGCAGAAAGTTTCACAATCCTCTTATTATTGTTGTCCTCATGTAACTTAGAAACATTTATCCGCTATTAATCAAAACACATTCGCATCTTGCCAAGAAAACTTGCTATCTAGTGACCTGAGGGGACAATATTGTATAAAATTATATTCCACAAGATAACTGAATTCTTTGTGAATGTTTTATGGGAAATGTCAATGCTGTGAAAGAGCTGATTTGATGATAGAATTATAATATCAATGGTTTTTGGCCAAACTGCTTTAAATGAAAGAGAAACCGGGTATAAGGGATCCCTGGACTCACCAGTCACTTTTTGGACTTATTAGAATTTTTAATAATTTCCCTAAAGGTTGGATTAAAAACAAAGTTAACAGGAGATTCCTGGATATCTTCCAAAATAAATTCCTACAAATCTTCCTCAGTAAACTAATTGTAGACCACATTGATTCTTGGTCACTTAACATTCAGTACCAATGGACGAATGCAGAAAAGGTGATGCAATAAGGGAATGATTTTGGACATTCTTATTGGTTCTGATGTCGTTAATGAGGGCACATTGCGATTTTTTAGTATGGTAGTTAGAATTTCTGAATTCAACAATTTATAAAATTATCTAAAAAGGTATCAGAATGGATCAAAATAGTAGCTCATGACCATTTAACTGCTACTTGAAAAGTAGAAGGAATTGGAAAAAGATGGTGAGTTAAACTGTCTGTAGCAGCCACATTGTATCATCTAAGGGTCTGTCATATTTTCTCAAAATGCAACCCACTTATAATGGTCAGTAGCTAGACTTTCTATATTTTAACCTGAATTTCCCCAAGAGCAGACCTAAAAAATTGCCATCATGCTCTGACTGTAACAAAAATGGAAATTGCCATCAAACAGTAAAAATCAAAATAATGTTCTATACAAACTTAATTACATCTTTCTGTGTACTTAATCTGCAGGTCAAATGACCTGTTAGTATACTGAACTTTTAATTCTATTACTAAAATTTTAGTGTTCAACTAACACGATTTCATTCATACCAAACAAATTGAAAGTTGTATTTTAGACATTTTTCTAAGTAATGTCAGATTTTGATGACACTTGTGTAATTGCCTTGATCTTTTTCAATACAAATTCATTACATCTTGAAATAGCAACAGCTATTTAAACAACCAAAATATTTATTTTAAAAGATGCCCCACGTCAAATATTTACTGCTTGTCAACAGTCTAATGGTATCGAATGACAAAATCATGATAGTCTGGAAGAATAAGAACTCAGGTAATTAAAGAAAAAAATCCAGACATGACATAGATATACCTGGTTGTCATAGATACAAAGAAGCAAGAGTTTCATCTGACAGTATTCAGGATATTAAACCAATTTAATCCCTTTGCTATCAATATACATGTATATTATGTCTTTTTATAAACAAAACAAATGACAAATGACTTTCTTCAATCAATTATCTAGAAATGCTGGTTGCCTTGTTCTCGGCTTATAAAGGTTTTCATTCTAAGGCTATTTTTATTGCTATTTTCCAAGTTTAAAACTGATTTAAGGTCAACAGTTATAACTACAATAGCAAAGAGTTTTTATTAATGTGAATAATGTGACTACTTGACTATTGCAATATTAAGAACTCGCATTCTGATATCAAATACATATATCTGTATGTAGCTTTTCCTAAAATCGCAATAATTAAACTCACATTTTTGTTCATTCTTCAAAAATCGCAAAAATAAAAGCATGCAATAATTTCTGAATTTACAGTATTCCCAATGCAGAAAAAGAAGGAGATGTTTATTTACCTTTTAATACAGGCTCAAATGGAACATGGCACAAAATGTATCAGATACAATTTTTAAAGACAATTACAATTAGATACACAGTGCAAACATTATATATATATAATATTTGAAAATTTCCATCTCAGGAACACATTCTTTAAATGATTTGGCTATTTATATACAAGTGCAAATTTGTACTCCATAACTAAAGGGAAATAACTCTGAAACTCTGCACAGTACAAAAAGTTCAGGAATGCATCAAACAGTAATGACATGCATATATTTAGAAATAAATCAATGCACAAATACAAATTAAAAATGAAGTATTTGAAATATTTGTGACATGAAATTTAAATATGTACATATGATATTATATAATAATTTAATCAAACATTTTCCTTATTTGAAGATGACTAAACAAGTGTATCTAGGTGTGTTACAATTAAATTTGATTGACATGTCTAAATTGTCTTATTTCATCATTTATTAACAATTTACATATCAAAATTAAAATTGTTATGAAATTAATAAACCGCATCTTTCATAAATTTTAATATAAAATTAAAAGAGTTATGAAATTAATAAACTGCATCTTATGTAAATTTTAATAAAAAATTATAAAGTGTTATGAAATTAATAAACTGCATCTTTTTAATAAATCAATTTTGTTCATAGTTGACAGAACATTTTTATTTAACCAATTTAGGAACAAAATTAAGTTTTGCAATTATTGGTGATTCCTTGGGTTTGATAGAAACACAAATTTTCCTATAACATTTCTTAGTTTAAGCACCTAAAGGCATGGGGTTAAAATATTATAGCTAGCCATAACATGATCATTGGTTTCAAAAGAAAACCGATTACTGGTGAAATCATGTACAAAAGAAAGAGACAGAATGGAATGTTGAGGTCAACAAAATGTTTTATCTTATTTCCGTTAGTTAATCCTCCAGTGTCCGGCACAGACATGAAATAATCTGTACAAATATGCGAGGTCAAATGTTATTATCAAACAGTTTTATCATGGACATAGGATATGACCACCACTCGGACATAGGAATGACCACTATCTCGGACATAGGAATGGCCACTATCTTAACTATAATAGGAATGTATTATAGGATGTACAACAGTTCAAAGTCCAGCAAAGACTAAATGGTTACATTTAATTTACTATGCATTCACAACATGGTTTGACAGTGGTATAGAAATATGGTCATCTAGACTATTTACATACTAAAGGGTGCAACAATTTGCCTAGTGTGTGGCATGTATAAAATTGCAGCCACTTACTGTTGGAATGAAGAGGTCAAATTCAATAACTCTTGTAGGAAAAGTGCCTGATGATCTCTGCTCATTAAAATACCCCTGCAAAAAACCTTATTCATCAAATAAGACCTAGGCCTTCATTTAGCTGTCCAGTATATACAACTATGCACCATGTCCTGTTGTCAGAGATGAGAAATCTAATGCCTAGTGGTTCAAATTTTAGGGGCCATGGGCTACTGTGTCATGTGAATTTCTAACCCTTATAATTGAATCATTGTTTTCTTTGTTCTTGTCTATCACATGCATGAGATATTTGTCACTGGTAATACTCCACAATAAACCAATTGATCAATACCATTTCTGGAGCATCTTCAATGGAGGGTCTCAGTAGCTGATTGGTCAAAGTACATTGTAGTTCAACTACTGTTCCACTAGCCTGTCAACACTGAGGTTGTGAGTTGAGGGGCTCAAGTGGCAGGTGTGTTTGACTTTAATCTTAATTGACTTATATTTCCTGCCAAAAGCACTAGACTACCTCCACCAATAAAAACTTGCTGCCATAAAGCTGAAAGTGGCATTAAGACACCAAAAATCAATCAATCAATCAATCAATGTGCTTTAGGTCACAAGCAACTATTGGAAGATGGTAAATTCCAGAAACATGTTAGATAACACAGTAAGTTAATACGGCGTGTACTTTCTTTAAAGTACTGATAAACTCTTTCCGACAGATCTACAAAGTTCTAATTAATTCAGTAAGGAAGTACTTCTTATTTGACCAAATCTTAGCAGGTGGATTGTGCCAGTATATTAAAATATCAATACTTTTATCTAAATTTTTGACATAAAATTTTACAAATGTTAAATGTCCGCTGACTATGAAATTTACTGACATTTTTAATTCACATACCCCCATAAATGTCAATAATGTTTTGTAAATAAAAATTTTGCTTTTCATTTCTCAAGGTTCAAGGTTTGGTGTGAATTTCACTGATTTGGTGTCAAAAACTTTTGATCTTAAATTTATTATATGAACAAATAGTTCTTACAAACTTTTGGCAAACATTTTAAGAAATATAATATTGAACCTGAGCTTTGGAAAGGTCATACTGAGATTTGATGTCAGTAGTAATGTGAAGATTCCACTGAACATGAAATGTTTTGTGCAGTATGTGCCTTTTTGCACCTGTCCCAAGTCAGAAACCTTTGGCCTTTGTTCGTCTTGTATGTCTTTTTGATTTTGGTTCATTTATACGTTTCCGAGTTTCATGTGACGTCCATTTTTGCTGAACTAGTATACATTATTGTTTAGGGGCCAGCTGAAGCTAGCCTCTCGTTGCAGGATTTTCTCACTGTGTTGAAGACCCATTGGTGGCCTTGGGCTTTGGGTGGCCATCTCTTTGACACATTCCCTGTTTCCATTCTCAATTTTATGAGATCTTAAAATCATAACATAAGTGATTGATTGATTATTAGTGTTTAACCACACTTTCAGCACTATTGGCTATATCGTGGCAGTCAGTTTTTATTGGTAGATAACCCTTTGTGCCCAGAGAAAACCACAGACCTTTGGCAGGAAACTAACATCCTAGTCAATTAAGAATGCACCAACCATGTGCGGGGTTCAAACTCACAATCTCAGTGTTGACAGGCTTAGTAGTGATACAGGAGTTGAACTACTTAAACCACTCAACCACCGAGGCCTGATCCATTACATTTGTAGACAGCAATTACTGAACAACACCCCATTAATACAGAACGATATTGCATGTGCTGAATACAACATTTAAGTAATTACTTCCAAAAGTCATTTTCATTGTCAGGATGCTTTTGGTGTTGATGGCAAATCTGGGATCTCTGATAATCTCATACATTAACAACTTTTTAGTCTTGAGGCAATTCGCCATTTCAGAATCTAATGCACTCTGGGTAATATTTTAAAACACCAAAACGTTGTGAATTGTTACAATGTTCTACACAATGGAAATTCAACCAAACAATAATGTGATATCATTTCATTTGAGGATTCGAACAAAGAAATTACCCATAGAGTCCTTTAGATTCTGAAATAGTAAATTCAGTCAGACCTTAAAATACTGTATGAACACTTATTGATTGTTGCAGACCATATACATGATGTATTGACCTCTAAATGTTTAATGTTTTTTTATTTATTTTTTTTTTTTCGTTATGTTGTTGTCTCATTGACATAAAACCCACATATTCTTTGTTTATTCATAAAGCTTCCAAAACTGCTGACTATACATTTTAATTTGACAATTCGATATTGTGCAACTACGTCATTAATTTTTCAAACTGCTGAAAAATTTATTAGAAACATGAGCCCTTATACACACTTTAATCAATAGATATAGACAATTTCACAGCTTGTATATGGATATCAAACAGTTCGATCTTGAGATCAACTTACAAAAATTATGTTACAAAATTAGATAGCTTTAAGCTGAAAGTTTTTTGCTGTCTCTTCCAATATTTTTTATGCAGGCACGAAATTTATTCTTTATTTTTAGCACTACATTTTCTCTATCTGTATTTTTGGGCCTATTTTCTCTATTCCTTATTTTTTAGCAGATTGTTTTGTAGGAACGGCCCTTTATTCTCTATTCTGTACACCCCATCCAGACCCTACTCTATAAGAATCTTGGAGGTTGAATTCTTTCCAGCTTAAACTGAAGAGAGGTGAGACACAGATTGGTAATTAAGGCTTAACCAGCACAAATGTACTATGCAACATATCAACCAAATACTGTTTGAATCGATGAATAAATTGCAACAAAAGGGACAACAGGAATTGCCAAAATACCACACAGTACAAGTGACCACATCAAACAGTGACTTGACTTCTTGGAAAAAAAAAAACTGGAGAAAAAAAACTGACAAGAAAAATACAGGAAAATAAACCATTATAACATGCATGGCACATGGCAGATCTAAACAAAACCTGGGATGTCAGCATCAAATATTATATGTACCTTCATGTTAGGAATAAATTAATCTAAAAGGATGGGAAGTTTGGACTTCCAACACAAGGTGAATTAGTGGACATTAACCAGGAATATTATTTTTTTTTCAAATTGCAGGTAATACACATTATCCCCAAGTGGTACCTTAAATTCAATGTTTTAGTCTGATGGGACAATTTGGTGTGTTGAAAATATAAACTAATTTTGTGTGTTGAAAATATAAACAAATGTAAACAACTAAACATACGATTGAAACAAATTAAATTTGAACCAGAAAAGTTGAGAAAACTGCTATGTCAATGAGCATCCAAATCAGATTTTTAAAGAAATTAACTAGTATACATTGTTGTTTAGGGGCCAGCTGAAGCCAGCCTCTGGGTGCAGGATTTTCTCACTGTGTTGAAGACCCATTGGTGGCCTTGGGCTTTGGGTGGCCATCTCTTTGACACATTCCCTGTTTCCATTCTCAATTTTATGAGATCTTAAAATCATAACATAAGTGATTGATTGATTATTAGTGTTTAACCACACTTTCAGCACTATTGGCTATATCGTGGCAGTCAGTTTTTATTGGTAGATAACCCTTTGTGCCCAGAGAAAACCACAGACCTTTGGCAGGAAACTAACATCCTAGTCAATTAAGAATGCACCAACCATGTGCGGGGTTCAAACTCACAATCTCAGTGTTGACAGGCTTAGTAGTGATACAGGAGTTGAACTACTTAAACCACTCAACCACCGAGGCCCCATTACATATCTAGACAGCAATTACTGAACAATACCCCCGTAATACAGAACCATATTGCATGTGCTGAATACAACATTTAAGTAATTACTTCCAAAAGTCATTTTCATTGTCAGGATGCTTTTGGTGTTGATGGCAAATCTGGGATCTCTGATAATCTCATACATTAACAACTTTTTAGTCTTGAGGCAATTCGCCATTTCAGAATCTAATGCACTCTGGGTAATATTTTAAAACACCAAAACGTTGTGAATTGTTACAATGTTCTACACAATGGAAATTCAACCAAACAATAATGTGATATCATTTCATTTGAGGATTCGAACAAAGAAATTACCCATAGAGTCCTTTAGATTCTGAAATAGTAAATTCAGTCAGACCTTAAAATACTGTATGAACACTTATTGATTGTTGCAGACCATATACATGATGTATTGACCTCTAAATGTTTAATGTTTTTTTATTTATTTTTTTTTTTTCGTTATGTTGTTGTCTCATTGACATAAAACCCACATATTCTTTTGTTTATTCATAAAGCTTCCAAAACTGCTGACTACATTTTAACTTGAGAATTCAATATTGTGCAACTACGTCATTAATTTTCAAACTGCTTAAAATTTATTAGAAACAAGAGCCCTTATACACACTTTAATCAATAGATATAGACAATTTCACAGCTTGTATATGGATATCAAACGTTCGATCACAGAGATCAACTTACAAAAGTTATGTTACAAAATTAGATACCTTAGCTGAAAGTTTTTCACGTCTCTTCCAATATTTTGTATGCAGGCACGAAATTTATTCTTTATTTTTAGCACTACATTTTTCTCTATCTGTATTTTTGGGCCTATTTTCTCTATTCCTTATTTTTTAGCAGATTGTTTTGTAGGAACGGCCCTTTATTCTCTATTCTGTAATACCCCATCCAGACCCTACTCTATAAGAATCTTGGAGGTTGAATTCTTTCCAGCTTAAACTGAAGAGAGGTGAGACACAGATTGGTAACTAAGGCTTAACCAGCACAAATGTACTATGCAACATATCAACCAAATACTGTTTGAGTCGATGAATAAATTGGCAACAAAAGGGACAACAGGAATTGCCAAAATACCACACAGTACAAGTGACCACATCAAACAGTGACTTGACTTCTTGGAGAAAAAAAAAACTAACTGGAGAAAAAAAACTGACATGAAAAATACAGGAAAAATAAACCATTATAACATGCATGGCACATGGCAGATCTAAACAAAACCTGGGATGTCAGCATCAAATATTATATGTACCTTCATGTTAGGAATAAATTAATCTAAAAGGATGGGAAGTTTGGACTTCCAACACAATGTGAAGTGGACATTAACCAGGAATATTGTTTTTTTTTCAAATTGCAGGTAATACACACATTATCCCCAAGTGGTACCTTAAATTCAATGTTTTAGTCTGATGGGACAATTTGGTGTGTTGAAAATATAAACTAATTTTGTGTGTTGAAAATATAAACAAATGTAAACAACTAAACATACGATTGAAACAAATTAAATTTGAACCAGAAAAGTTGAGAAAACTGCTATGTCAATGAGCATCCAAATCAGATTTTTAAAGAAATTGAAAATGCAAAATAACAAAAATAAATAAATTTTAATATTCAATGAAAAGTGATCGGAAACCATGATCGGCAAAATCAATAAAAATATAATGGGATATTCAAGTTTAAACATATGTTCACCACATAATGACAATATTCAATGTTCCTTCAAATTAATTATTATCTACACCAATATATCAATATCTTGTTTGTTATCAATACTATAATTTATGTATATAATGGAACAAAATATATAACGTGGTTCCTGTATATTTCACACCTACTCAATCAGTGTCTTTTGTCATGTTCAAACTAGATATATGACACCAAACATCTATAGGTAATTACTTCTAATTATTATGTGCATATGGACTAAAAATCAAAAGAGAAGAATGTTTGAAATCTTTGTAAACTCCACCTACGCATTATAGCATTGGAAAAATGTAACACTTCCATATGGAGTAAAAATCAAAATAGAAATATGTTTGAAATCTTTGTAAACTCCACCTACGCATTATAGCATTGGGGAAATGCAAAAATTCCAATTTTTGTCACACAACGATAAAACAGAAATACAAACATCAAGATACCTGTGTGAATTATAATTTAACAAAATACTGAAAACGTGAAGAAAAATGTAAGACTACAGCCAAAATAAAATTCAAGACAAACTAGATTCATGGGGACAATACCTGAATGACCCAGCCTCTTGCAAAATTTTAAGGACCATGAAAAGTAGATTATCATGAATAAAATGTGAACTTTTCATCACTGGATAAACTGGAAATCACCTCAGTGCATGTATCTACAGGCATAACAAAAAAGTCTTTACGTTACTGTTGGATTTTAGAATTAAGGATTGATTGATTGTTGTATGCTTTACACCGCATTAGCACAAAAAGGCTATATCGCGGCGAGAGCTAATTCGAATATCAGAATTAAGGAAGCTATTAAAATAATGACACTAGCTTAAACCACTCAGTGAATACTTAAATCATTCTATTGATTGAGTTTTTTTTATGAAATTACTCAAAAACACATAAGAGTTGAATGTAATAAAATGCCTTATTTTGTACATGTAATATTGCATTTAATTAAGTATACCTAATGTTCTGTTAATAAGTAAATGTCATCTATAGCAGATTGGAACCAATCACCCAAAGGGGATATAATACCCAAGATTGAATATATATAATAACTGTCCAAATTATGTTTAAGGGGTGGGGCCAACAACTTTCAGTCAGTAATTTTTCTTGATGTTTTATTGTTGATGAGTTTGAACCAACCGAAAGGGGAGATTTCAAACAAATGTTATTACAGATAATTAAAATAGACACTTTCAATTATTTTTTAATTATTGATTTTATATGTCTAGTTTGGGTTACAGACTGTCTGGTGCAAACTGATCCACATTTAAATAAAAGTCAATTGACATGAAACTTTTTTGTACTGACATATATCCTCAACATTCCTGAATTGGCCATACCATTAGAAAATATTTTCCAACTCAAGCATGTCAAGCAAAAGTAGGAACAGAGACCTAATGCAGTTTTGTATGTATCTTGGGAAAATTATGGAATAAAATGCACCACTGACATAAGACTGATAGATTGATATAAACAAAACTCACTGGACCTCAGATAATTTTTTCACTTCCTGCATGATGTCACCAGAGGAGAGATCATCTTATTTACCCCTCCCCATTACATCTATCCCTACATCAAGCTTACCTCAGGAGTATATATTTCCTCAGTTAAAACCACAAATCAAATCAAATCACAAATACACATGGCACATGATTTCTCACCTGTTATTTTGATCACCTGTAGGCATGGCCTTATGTGATGACATCATCAATATTGGTGCACAGAAAAGTCATCTTTCAGGTAAACTTTTTTACCTGAATGTTAAAGTTTGTTTCAACTTTTCTCTATGGACATTGTAATTTACCAACTTCTGATTATTATGTTGGTTTAAAATGTTGAGATTTTCTCTCAAAAGATAACACTAGTGAAAATGGTATTATTTTATAATTAATCAGAACAAACATATTAGATAGTGGATCAAAAATAAGTTGTTATAAATTAATCAATGCTTTAATTTGAATATCTAATATATTTTATATATATGATCTTTTTTACCTTCTGGTATTGAGTACCAATATCTTTTAAAACATTAGGCTATCTTGGCACATTTAATTTGTTGACATTAAATGGGACCAAAAGTACTAACTGTCCATTGTCCTGAACATGCATGAAATATTTGCCACTGGACATTAAGTAACCAACAATCAATCTAACTGCCCATTAAAGGCTGCAGTTACTAGGTAATTTAAAATTACCTGGTAATAATCCTGCTTGGAAACATTTCTTTTTTTTTGAATTTTAACAAGTTATCCAACATTGGGAAATTAGAACTTGAAGATGCCAAATCCTAATAGACTTAACCCTTCCCTTTACACAAACACATAAACACAAAGAGATACAAAACATGCTCTCTTTTTGTCTATTTGGGACCTAATGAAAAATCTACCAATATAATTCATAAGTCATTTTGTCATGAAATAGAAGTTCTATCATAATTTAAATTCCAAATGGAAAAATATTCTTGAATATTTTTTTCCACTGGAACAAATATTACATACAGTATTTGTTCCTAGTGGAATAAATGGTATAGAAGATTTGTTCCAAAAGGAACAGATATTACGGCAATGTTTATAACCCTTAAGTTTCCAGGGGAAATTCTGTTAGGCAGAACAAATATATGTTGACAATTTCTCTACATGTAAATGTAAAGGCCTTTATGATATAGCTACCCATAAATTAAAATTTATCTGACAAAGTTCAAACTTTACATTGTGAAAACACCACTTTCATCCATACATTATACCATAACACTTGACATAACATAATTTATATCCAATATAACCTACCCTTAAGACAGGTTCACATGAAACAAATATCATATAATATTCATAACTAAGTAGACAGATAATTCAAGACATACATCTCTAATTATAAATGTATAATTTCATAATGATAGTTTCTTACAGCTAGGGAGGATTAACAGTCAATGAACTTAAAAGATAGAAAGCTGGAGAATTTATGGTAGAAAAATATCATTTTTTTTTTAATAAAAAAAAGTCAACAAATTAATAAGGGTGCCTCAAATCCTGCATTTGTGACTATAGATATGTATTTTTTCACAACAAACATAATGCAAAATTAATAGAATTAAAATCCAATTTAAGTTTTTGACCTTTTTTCGAAATCAATATTTCTATTTTTCTATAGATCTAAAAAAACGTTTTAAAAAAATGCTATCTATAAAAGAAATGTTTTAAAATAAACTTAGATTTAAATGTGGCCAAGTAATATCTCTTTTGAAATATCCCACATAATACATACATCAACAACTCATTGGAAAAGTATTGACAGGACCAACCCAGCAACGCTGGCAGTAATGTCGGTACCATACAGTCATACAGAGGAATACTTTAAATCTAAACCAGGTTTAGTTCCAAGGTTATGTCAAGGTTAGATGTGACACAGCAATTTGATTTTTCTCACCTTTAATTATTAGTTATTGACAATAAATTGAAATGCCTCAATCCATTTCTTAATGTTTCTTTTATGAAATTTCAATACACTTTTTTGTTATTAAATTATTATTGAAAATCTATTTTGAATAAGCTGAGCTGCAATTTAAAGACTTTGAAAGGAAATTTGTAATTATATTTGGTTTTAAACAGAAATGATTTTAAATAATCTACATTTCATGATATTATAAAACATAACATGTCCAAAGTTCCAAACTATATGTAACCTCATTCATCAAATAATGCATTCTGCATGCGAATTATATAGAAAATATTCAGAGAATTTACTTAAGACTATATATTTGCCCATTTTGACTCCATGTTTAAAATTTGAAGGTTTATATGTATATTTCATTTATTCTGATATTCCTAGTTTTATCTTATGTTCTTCTATGCTTAATGCCCTGTATGACTCTCTTTTAGGGTAAAGTTCAGTAAGAAATACTAAATTTAACCATTTCTTTGTATAACATGTCTGTACATATTGCACATCAGTGAATATTTAACACTCGCATGGAAACATAGTAACCGTATATGCATGTTACTGCATCTTTGGAAATGCAAATAATAGTATACAGTAGCATGCATCTGAATTTGAATTTTTTGCTCTATACATCAAACAACTACCTACAGCTCTGAAACAACAAAATCTTCGTAAAACTGACAAATACAATACCATTTACCTACCCATCATATCCCCAAATACAATACCATTTACCTACCCATCATATCCCCAAGTTTCCTTTGTTTTCCGTAACAATTTTTCAAGAAGCGACGGAGTTGAACTTCTAATATGCTGAACCTGTTGTGTAACACTGGGACTAGAACTTCGTGGACTCTGTGGTAGCAATGCTGGACTTGGACTCCTGGCCCTTGGACTCTGTGGCAACATAGCCGGACTTGGACTCCTGGCCGTTGGACTCTGTGGTGAAATTGCTGGACTTGGGCTCCTCTTACTTTGACTCGGGGGCATTCCTGAGTGACTAGTACTTCGTCTAGGAGTTCCATATACTATGCTTGGGCTTTCACATCGTGTTGGAGACTGTTGTGAAATGTTGCTCTGACTAGCTGATTTTCTAATTATTATTGAAGCTGGTCTGGACCTCCTATATTTTGCAGTTCTGTCTTGAGCATCTAAATATGTAGTCCCATAGTTATGTCCAACAGCAGGACTTGGGCTCCTGTTCCTGGGGGTTTGTGGAATTGGTGGTTTATTCATAATAACTGGTAATAAATCACTCCAAACATTTGGTCCCTTAGTAAAATACACACGAGTAGGCAAATAGTTGATCTCTATCTATAATTATCCTGTGAGAATTGCATGTTTCAAGTTTCCTTTGAATTTATAACTATTCACTATTCATCAGAAATGTTTGAAAACTTTATCACTGTTTTCATTTAAAATCCAGTAAATTCTTCACAAATGAAGTGAAAATGTTCCCTTATAATCTTAGTAACTATGCATTTCTGTAGTACTTTATCGCCACACTTTTCTGTTGAGTCAAAACATTAAATACACCAGAATACAAACAATTAATCCAATAAAGTTATAAATTTTTCGAGTCAAATCGCACAGAAATTATGTATCCTTTGATTATTTAACATTTTATCACGGCACATTAACAATAAATTACATCCAAATTGTAATTGAAAACATTTATTTTTTGATGAAAATAAATAAAACATTAATTTAAAAGACGTCCATTGAACAAAAGATTGTGTAGGTCTTGTCTATCATTTCAGTTATTCTATTCAAATATTAAAAACTTCATGAACTAATATTGTAATCTTCTTAAATTATTAGATTACGACAGAAAACAGGTTCTAGTACAAAAAAAAATCCTTTTTGATCCTGAGAAGAAACAGTAGAACGGGAACCAGACGTCTGAAGAAGCTTTCCAGCAGAAGTGCAGACTGAATAAGTTAATAAACTTATACTTAAGTATTGACTGCCAATAAAAGATTAAAAAATGTGGTAATTATATTATAAGTAATATTTCAAATTTTAATTATTTTTAAAAACTCTTCCCTCGAATGGTTGACTGGGCAAAATAACAAAGCATAAAAGACTATTATAAGTTTTAAATGATCACTACTTCTGCTCAAATTTGTTATAATCTTATTATTGAGCAAGGACTAAATATTGTCTTTGAACAAAAGTGATTATCTGAAATTAGCCCCCAGGAAGATTATGTACACTTATTTGTGTATTTTTTACACTTCATATATGAAACATTTAACTTAACAAGAGGGACATATTTATCCTTTTACACACCACTGCTTTAATACTTTCAATTCAAAATTAACTAAGCCCTATATATTATTGATTGTAGAAACCATCTTTAGACAAAGATTATGGTTTAAAACAAAACTTTCTTCCATTGAATTTGAAACATATTCATTAATTCTCCTGCATTTTTTTCTCAATTATTAAAACATAGCAAACATTGCTGAATTGACATTGAAAATTTAACATTTCTCCTTTCTGTCCAGCTGATATAACACTGAACGAAATACTTGTTATATGATACCATACAGAAAGGCGTGAAAATGTTAACTTAAGCTAGGGACAATGTGATACAAAAATTCTGCAATTCATGCTGATTTTAAAGATACAATGTACATTTTGTATATAAACTCTAGAATTTATTCAAAACCACAAAATCAAACACATAAAATTTGATTTAAGATACGAGGTACAAAGTACTTGTATGCATTGATTGTAAAATTTTGGACTCCACTATGCAGTATCTTAGTTAAAATCAATGACCGAAAAACCTGAAATAAAAGAACAGGTTTGATTTATTTGTAACAACTGCACGATATATCATTTTCACGTACATCAATAACATAAAAACTGAGAAAAGATAGATATACACATTTGTAAAAAAAAAAATTTCCTTTTCATGTTTATTTATGCGTTTTCTTCTTTCAAACATATATACAGCTGAAATATAAAACGATTTTATATTTTCTACTAACAAGAGCACTACTTTTAAGGGGAATAACTCAATTTTGATTTGTATTTGGAACCACCCAAATTTATATAAGCTGTTGATACAGAGATACTGAAAAAAACTTTAAAAACTTGTTGGCACAGCCGCAACTGTCACCACTGTCGGAAACAACATGCCTAAGTATTGCCTAAAACTTCATTAAGACAATTTAAGACACAAAACTAGTTACTCCATCTGTTTAAAAGTGGTTTCTCCAGACAGTCAGCTAGAAATTCTTTATTCCAAATAATTTGTAGGAACACTTCAGTTTCAGCTATATTATGAAAAAACAAGATAAAACAAAAATCTTCCAACAGATTTCTTTTTGCCATTCTTTTCCAACAGATTTAAAAGTGTCTCATCAGCAATTTTATTTTTAATTTGTACTTGAAGATGTCTGCAGCAAGTTTAAATAAATGAAGAATGTGTCTTAGGACACTAATGCCCAGTCAAGCTTTGCAATTTTCCAAGTTAAAAAGGGGCATTACTCAAGAAAGTAAATTGGTAAATGACTCACAACCCAAATTCGAACTCTGCCTACGTGTTGTGGTTCTTAGTATTGTGTAAGAGTTTCATAAAATTTGATGGGGAAAACTTAAGTTAGAGTGTGAAAACATTTTTAACTTGAAAATTGCAAATTGTTTCATTTCCGCACCCTAACTTAAGTTTTTCTTATCCAAATTTTATGAAACTCATACATAAGGGTAAGAACCAAAACTTGCAGAGAGAGTTAAAATCTGGGCATCGAGTTACTGTCAGTTCTAGAGTTATGCCTCTTTATAAATTCAAAAATTGCTATTTTTTTTGTTTCCACACTCTAACTTTAGTTTTCCCCATCAAATTTTATGAAACTCTTACACAATACTAAGAACCACAACACGTAGACATGTCTTCATTTATTTTCATGGTTTTGAGGAAAACTTCCATTTTCGTGGATACTTGATTTCTTGGTTTTAACCAATATCTGCATACAAGCCTACGGAACATTTGTATTTTAATAAACATTTAAATTCATGGATCACATGTACCCAAGAAACCCACGAAAAATCGGTATCCAACGAATATTAATGAAATCACAGTACTGGACAGGAGGAAACAAAAGGACGATAGCAAAATAGATTTTTAATACATTTATCTAAGTATCATTGTTAAAGCAAGAGACCATAACTGAGCCTAAACAGCGTAAATGGAATTTAATAAAATCAAACAACTTCAGCACCATTTCGTCATCAGAAACAACATATTAAAATTTGAAAGAAATGAATTGCACACAGTTCTCCAGTTATCACATGGAAACAACATAAAGTCCCATTTTTCAATAAATCGAAGACTGTAATGTGTCAATATCAAACTAGACCTCAATTTGCAATTCTCAAGTTATTGCACAAAAACAGCATTTTTCAATAAATCAAGGACAATAACTCTTGAAAAACAAAAGCAAATATCATCAATTTGGATCTTGAACTCCTTCCTGAGTTAGTCATCAGAAACAACATATAAAAATTTGAAAATGATTGCTTGAAAAGTTCTCAATTAAGTGATCGCATGAAGTCTGCTGATCATACTATCCCAAAATAAAACCAGATTGTTCAATTGGAACCTTATAAGATTTCTTCCTTTTTAAATCAAAATGAACTACAAAATTGAGGTAAACTTTATTGATAGGTGACACCTTGGTACTCTGAGAAAACTACTAACATTTGTCAAGCACTTGTCTTTATGTATGGTACAAGAAGATTTGGCAGACATGACAAATTTGCTATATTGAAATATTTTACACATTTGGAATGTTAGTATTTATGTATTCAATGGGTATTAAAGATGCTGTAAAAAGTTATTATAGGAGAAAAAAACAGCTACAAGTTTCTTTATTGAAATATTCAACACATTTGGAATGTTTAAGTACATGTATATATGCATTCAGTAACATTAACTATTATGGGAGAAGCTACAAGCTTCTTTATTGAAATATTCAATACATTTGGAATGTTTAAGTACATGTATATCTGCATTCAGTAACATTAACTATTATGGGAGAAGCTACAAGTTTGTTTATTGAAATATTCAACACATTTCACTCGAGTGTTGTACCATACATTATGTTACCACATACAAAGTTTGATTTAGAACATTCTTTACATATTTTGATACACATCTTAATCTCACAGTAGCTTTATTGTCATTCATCAATGGTCGCAATCTTAATTTGGACCCAAATTAACTTAAATCTTTTGATATATGTTATTTTAAAGTCCTCACATTTCATTTAATATCAATCGTCAGGTGGAATTTATGAGCTACCGGTGACAATAGGTGAACTGAGGTTAATTTACTTTAGCCGTCCCCTAGAATGACAAGTTATCATTTTCCACTTTAGACGGATTTAGTTTGCAAACATTCTTCTGATTTGTTTGAGAATTCTATCAATACATGTAATATCAATCCATTATTTAGTACTAATTTATAATTATGTGTCAATGTCGGGTAATGGCCTTGTCATGTGTGTAACTTTATGCTGAAATCAGCATGTGTTTGGTATATAGTACACTATGTAGCTTCAGAGAATGAGGACTTTGTGGTGTAGGGGCTTGGAAGGAAAGACGTGCCAATTTTTTTCAAAAGGATAATTATTGAATAAATCAAAGAAGAATGTGTCTGAGGACAAGAATGCCCCTGCTCAAGCTTTGCAATTTTTCAAGTTGAAAAGGAACATAACTCTAGAACAGGTAGTGACTCACTGCCCAAATTCAAACTCTATCTGCGAGTTGTGGTCTTAGAATTGTGTATGAGTTTCATAAAATTTGGATGAGGAAAACTTAAGTTAGAGTGCTGAAACGAAAATTGGACAGACAAGGGTAACATTTAATGCCCCCATTGCCTACAGCAGGGGCATAAAAAAGAATCAATTAAAGTGAACACTGACTAACTGATAGACTATAAGACTATAGAAAGGTGTTTTTTAGTTTTTTTTTTTTGAAGAAGCTTGCCACTCTCGATCCGTGCCTCCTCCTCTTTCACTCCTACGCCACTGGGAGTTTATTACTGAACTTCTAGATCTGCATGTGATGTTATAGATTTTTTGTTTGCTATATGATGATACTTGATTAAGTAACTGTTTACTCTTCCACAATACCTCTGAATGGATAAACAGTCAGGGTATTTCTAGGATATTTGAAAGAGGGGGTGTAGAATCAAATCTTTTTTGACCTTTTTTTTGCTAAAAAACATAAAATAATGATAAATTGCCATATTCAATACAATATTAGCAGATTACGATCTTTTTTTTTTTCTTTTTTTGAAAAAAGGAAGGGGGGAGGGGGCGTACACCCCCAAGCCCTCACCTGGAACTGCCCCTGACAGTTCCTTAAGTTTGTGGTACTAATCTTTAATCTTCTGTGAATTTTGATTTGAGAACTAAATTGTAGGTCATTTTTCTTTTGGCCATTGTGTTGTGTGTATTAGTTTTATGTATCATCTTATTCTTTTCCGTATGTATAATATTATTTGTACAATATTTTTTGTATTTTTGCAAGTAACAAGACTGAGAAACCATCTGCTTCCATAGAACTTAGAGAGTACGTGTTGACCATTTTTTGGCATACTCAGCCATCAATGCCCTTCTTACTTAAACATTTTAATTGGTTCAGAACTAAGATTTGGCCAAATAGTTTCCTTATGTTTTACTTTTTAGAGGTAAACCAACCCACACAAATACCAATGCATTTAACTTTGCAAACATGTAATCATTATAACTACTTAACAAGTTGAAAACAATCTAGACATGCAATATGTGATTTGAGATATTATATAAAACACAGCAATTTATATGCATATTTATTACTGGTGATTATTTGCATAACTGAAACAAACTTGTTTAGTAAACAACCAAACTTGAAAAGTTTTTAAACTATATCAAACAGGTAGAATTAGGAGATAACTGTATTGTATTTCAAGCTCCGACGTCATCAATTGGTCACAAATTAAGTTTACTGGCGACGCGTTAACAGAGCCAGTAAACAGGTATTTGCAACCATCAAATCACCAATTGATACCGTCGAAGCTTAAAATACAATATTGTTACCTCCATTCTAATGAAACTGACATAAAACAACATCAAATCATACATTTAAAATCTGTCATACGTCTGCTGCGCTTGTCAGTACGTTTTCATAGCATCAATTGTGAATTGATACCATGAAAGTTGGTGACGTTATCCAATCAAAATGAACGTTACAAACGATGTTGCATTAGATTGTGGTATGATTGCCAATATGACAACTATTCACCAGAGTCACACAATATTTACTTTTCACTTATAGATTGAAGTTGTTATGGTTATGAAACCTTCAAAAAAACTCTTTTTGTGCATGCAGTCTTACAGTAGTTGTACAGTTGCATGGATGACATTGTATGCATTGCAGTGCTGAAATGATCCAGATTGACATAAAAAATAGATGTTGACTGCATTGTTATGTGATGTCAGTACCTAATTCTTTGTGTATCAACAAGTCCTGTCTTAGATATAAATAATATAAGGCAGTAGGATCAAAGGAAAAAGGAACAAACCATATTTGTCAGTACAATAGACTTCACTAACCATTAACACCACACTCCTCTGAGAAAACAACAATGGTCAGCACATGGTCCAGATACCGGTAGCTTGACTTGACATCGTCACAAAATGTGGATGATTTCCACATAGTAAGCTTAGAAACATACATGTATCTCAGTCCAGGGGGGTAAAAAGTGTCAAAATACCATTACAGATGATGATGAACTTGTAGGTTTGTTGTGAAATTTTGACTCTCCATCTTTAAGTGTGTACATTGAAAAGCTGTAGTTATATGGCAGCTGATTTAACTGGAGGTTGAATACAAGAATTATAGGATTGAAATGCTACAGGCCAAGATCCACACACTGATAATGGATTACACTTCTGAATAAATAGCAGCTTTATAAAGCTTTCATATCTTCAGGTCAATGATTTCAACACTCTGTTTTCAAATGCACTTATCATTAAAACCAGCAGTTAACTCTTTTTCTTCTTTACAATTTCATATTATTTCAAACCATTAAAAAATCCCTATGTTTATTTTATTGAATAGTACATTTTCCCTGACAACTTAAGCCAGTGAAGAATTAAATGTAACTTTATTTGAGAAAAAGTGACGGGTGTTAAATCGTAGGTCATCATAACCCAATATATCATCTCACACACGTCAAAAACATAATGGCAAAACCACGGCTTTAACCCAACTACATATACCCATAGAACTGTGATGACGGTGGATCCCCATCAATTTTGTCAATATAAAGTAAAATTTTAATGACAGTATTTATAAATGGTGCTGTCAATGGATTATAAACTGACACTGATAAAATACTTAAGTCTTTGTTAGGAGTTGAAAATAACAAAAAATAGGACTAAAATATAAAGTGATGGAATTTGCTGCAGTGTTCTAAGGGGGATAATTCTAACTTAATATTTTAATTTTAAGTTGAAAAAAAAAATAGTTTGGATTTAAAGATTATTTGATGCCATCTATAATAATCTGTTTCCATATTAAAATAAATTATGTTCCATAAATTTATGAAGAAAACCATCTGTTACATTTTTTCTTTACATTCTGAAAAAAGTCAATAGATATTGATGATCATCTGTCTCAGGTACAATGTAAGGTATATTGATTGGAATGGCTTACTGTTAAAATTAATAACCTTGCTTTCATCTGAAAGAATAATTCATTATCCTTCATTTGAAGATTTTACTAATGAGTAGACATACTAGGAATTTATTTGTAGACCATAAAGGAGTGGAACTCCAGTAACAATTGAACTATCATGGTTATTTAGGTATAAAGGAGGGGGAGATCGAGGATTTACCAAACTACTTTTGAGTTTGTCCATCAATGAAGGAAATAAAAAAATGTTTATTATCCTTGAAGTTTTAAAACAATTGTGACAAAGACATTTCTAATCACTAACCAATAGTGATTATTTTGCAAACATCATTAGGTCAACCAGTGTCAAAATGTGATCAGATAAAGTTAAAAAACTTGAAATTGGTACAATGTATATTCAAAAATCCAATCAAAAACAGGCTATATATATGCATGTATAACCTTGAAACTCATGAATATGAATTAAAAATGAGTATATACCCAGAAAGAATGATGCTTCTCCCCTATCCGTCAATTTTATAGAAAGATGTATAAAGATGTACATATGCCATCTACACTAAATAAGAAGACAACAAAATGCTGCTGCAATTTTTCTATCAATAATTTAAAAAAAAAAAATTTCAAATTTTTCATCAGCAAAATCTTTATTATGGGAGATATTTTATAACATCTCACGCATATGCATGGGTTGAAAGAAATAAGGTAACTGATTGTAATGTTGTATACTTTGCAGATATAGTTTTCATAGTTCTTCTTTCTTAAGTCTTAAAAAGTCTTAGTATGTCAAATATATCGCTTCAGTTAATATTATTCAAGTAACCTGAGGATATTAAGACATCAAATTTTTAAAAAATGTCTCGAGGAACATAAGGACAGAAAATTAACAAAAATTTGTCTCAAAATTTTAAAAGGTATAAAAGAAGAATGTTTCTCAGGACACGAATGCCCCTGCTCAGGCATTGCAGTGCCAACATAAATGGGACGGAAGGAAAGACATAAAGATAAAGATAAGACGGAAGGACAGCGTTCAAGGGTAACTCTTAATGCCCCCTTAACCTACGGTGGGGGCATGAAAAAGTTGTGTTGTCTTCTTATTTTTTCATAAACATGGTCTAGATAGTGAAGTACTTAATGCAGACACAAACTGTTGTCCAGTTATCAAAATACTCTGTAAATAACAGTAGAAAGTTAGCAGCTTGTATTATAAAAGAGAGTTATCTGATTTTCACTTTGACCATTTTTTTATTTGCCATACATATAAAAATAAGAAGATGTGGTATGATTGCCAATGAGACAACTTTCCACAAGAGACCAAATGACATAGAAATTAACAACTATAGGTCACTGTACTGCCTTCAACAATGAGCAAAACCAATACTGCATAGTCAGCTATAAAAGGCCCAGAAATGTATGTTTACAACAAGTATTTCATATAGAACAGTTCATAAAGTGATAATAATTTCTAATTGTCTTTTGACCAGTCAAGAAAAACACATCATAAAGTAAAGCAATAAAATGTTGGAAAAACCATTAATGGTTAGCAAAAATGGGTGTTTAATGCCCAACATCAAAAGGCATTATCAACCTTACATAATCAGTTTACACAATTATCTAATAGAAAATCATCCCCCCTTTTTTTTCTCTTTTCAATGACAGGAAATGTATTTCTGTATCTGTCATTATATTATCATCAAAAACTACACTAGATTTGTCTTGACAAAACAAAATAACGAGATTTGTTATTTCACACCATTAAATGAAATATAACGGCTTTTCTTACCTTAATGCAATTCTTGCTTTTAAGACGTCCCATGGATCAACATCCTTGAACATATCCATTGTCTCTCCTCAAAAATTAAACTCCCATTTTCTTACATTCATAACATATCCATTTAATATCAATAAACTTTTGATTGCTTGATTTTTAAATGTGGATACGACGCTGGGACCGTCACACAGACGTGAATCTTTTAAATATTATTTTTATTCATATTCAAATCATGCTTTTCAATTGATCTTTTCAATAGTATCAAACTTGACTTTGGAGAAAATTGCAGTTGTTAACCGTCAGTGAGACATAGTGTACATAAAGAAAAACCTAATTCATTTTCAATTATATCGGATGTATTGAAATCGTGTTAGGATCCAATAGTGTCTGGGTTTAATAATTCTTGTGATTACATATAAACACCACTGTCCCATGAAAATATTGATCTATATATATATAATGATGGTTAGGTTGTTATTTTTACAATTCTCATCAGACTTCTTTTCAACAGGTAAATTAGAGTTGTCTCCCTTTGTATTTTTGTATACAATTGCACTGAAAAAGGTGTTCTGTCAATGTAAACAATACTTCATAGCAGCCCTATATTTTTTTTATATTTGTCTAGAGGAATAAATATTCAGTCAAAACTTTACCTAAGTGTTAGTAAAGAATATATTTCAGCAAACAAAGGTACAAACATTAAAGAAATTAACTCCAAAACATGCATGTTAACTTGAACTTAGGACCTTTTGCATGTATACATTTATTATCAATAGAAATATCTTTTCGTTGCTTTAGTTAATTGGTTCGTTGTCACAAACATTTATTTGTGTATATGGCAATAAAATTGTTACTGAGGTGAATTCCAATAGGATGAAGCTTTCCTATTCTGACCAGGTACAAGCAATTCACTATGAAATCTTCAGATTTTGACTGATGTGCAGTGGTCTCTTATACACATGGTTTATTGAATACTTGAACACAACCTTTTACAAAGTTAAACAAACATGCAACATTTTAATAAAAGATAGATAGCAAGACTCTTGTGCAAAAATACTGTATGGACTCTACTTGCTATAGTATTTATTATTGGTTATAGTAAATATGCATTGCATTCATTATACTACAAAAAATCACTGTGAAATTAAATGTTCTATATTTTCTACAATTGAAAACATATATATTTATAATGTTCTAGACATAAAACCATCAAATATGTAAAATATCATTGAATTAGTGATAGGTTTTCAAATTAAAAAAAAAAAAATACTGTATTTCTTTCTCATAATTTTACAAGTCAAATAGAGTTGTCTCCCATACCTTATTGTACAGGACTACTGGTAGGTTTTATGCATTTTCCAATGTTACAGTAGTTGCATTTACTAATTACAGAAAGTCCCTGATGACATCTTTACAACTACAATATTTAGTGTTATTTACTTACTTTAATCAATTCATAAATACATAATTCAATGCATTCATAGATCTTGTACACTAAGGGGCAGAATAACCGTTTTTTGGACGTCTGGATTGGGCCTTTATTTTTGTTGGAATTCAAGATTTAGGGTCTATATTTTAGCGGGAATTCAGGATTTACACATGTTGGGAATCTGGAGACAATTTCCAAAAAAAACTTATGACTAAGATGGATCGTAAGTCATGAACAATTCATTATACTTACGATCAATCTTAGTCGTAGGTATTTTTGTGAAACCGACTCCTGGAATTCATGATTTATTTTTCGGGATCCAGGAAAGAAAATTTATTTTTTGGGGAATTTGGGATGGCATCCATCCTACCGCCTCTAAACTGTCCATTAAATAATTATCTATTTCCCTTTCAACTGCTATATATAAGTGTATCATGCAATTCTTTAGTTTGGTACCTATATTTTTGAATATAAATCATAAAAGACATTCCATCAATAGGATAGATAGAAAATGAAAGGATATGGAGTAAATGTACATGGGACAAAATCGCACACAATACATAGAAAACATAGAAAATTATCAATGAACAGGGCTTTTATTCCTGTTCTTCATCTTGACAGTTGATGTAGGGTCTTCAACAATGAACAAATCATTCATACCCCACAACAAGGTCAAGACGGCCCTAGAGTATGCATGATTTCTGCTAACCCCCTATTTGAAGATGAAAACGGGCAAAGACATATTTTTTAATAAAAGCCTTTGTTGTAGAATGTCAGCATGGACATCATTCTAAATGTCCCTTTTACATCTATTATGAGTTCCAGTGATCTATTCAGTGATCATTTTCTTCATAAATTATTAAACCACAAATTAAAATGTATCAAAGTTCATTTGGTAATATACAACTGCATTTAGTGGTTTCTGATTAACTCCCATCTTTGGCTAGCGAAGATGATTAACTCCCAGATTGCCTCCATTTTGTCTAAATAATAAGGATTCTTAATGCTCCTCATTAACTACAAGACTAAGCTTTGAAGTTGCAAGGGGAAAGTGCAGAATGCCCCTTTGCTCAATTCTAAGCTCTAAGTAAGCAATCATTTATTTCTATTATTAAGTCACAAATGATACCTTAATGATTTTCTATGAGTTCTACACTTCAGTATGTGACCATTTATACCACCATAATTACCTCCAAACTGTGAGAGTGAGATTTCTGGATGTTCATTTGATTTAAGCTTTACAGCTGACTAAGTTACTCTAAAATCTTACCTCCAAATTGTGAGAGTAAGAGTCCTGAATGCTCCTTTAATGAGTTCCACAGCTTCATTCTGTGCCACACATTTTATACCATTAACACCTAGTAAAAAATCTCCTGCTTGAATCTGTTTACAATTCTCTGCCTTTCCATTTTCTGCTATCTGCAAAGGAAACATATAACTGTTTAAAAGTCATGAAGTTTTATGCAGAAGTGAATCTTCAAATAGTACTATAAATTAAGAAAGATTTGATCATATTAAAGTGAAATGCATCATAAAAATTAAATGCATGAAATATAAAAGTAATTAACTGTAATTCGTCATAAAAGTGTTCTATCTCTGGTAAATCATTTTAAAAGTGTGAAATATAGGGATAGAAAATTGTTAACTGATGTCTAAACAGGATAGATATAAGTAATGAGTCAGACAGTTAATTTTTATGTTTCAACATGTTGTTAGAAAATTCCAAAACCAGAAGTGGATGATAGTCTCTCATACCCCTGCAAAAGATGTTCTTGAACAGGTTTTTAGTTCTTGAACTTTGTAGAACTTTTCTAGAACATCAAGAACTGTTCTTGAATCCCTTAGAAAGTTCTTGAACATTAGTTCTAGAACACTATTTGTTCTTGATTTCAGGTTCTAGAACACAATCTGTTCTTGATTTCAGATTCTAGAATGTAAGTGTTCTAGAACTGTTCTTCTATGATTATGCCTGTCAGGTGCTGGACATAGAAGATTAATAACTGTCTTAAATCAAAGAGGGCAACAAAGTTGTAAAAATAGAAATCTGCTTCTCTCTTTATTAACCAGAGTAAAATTCACATTTTCATGTAGTGATAGATTTATATGGACTTGAGAACAAATTAATGGCTGTTGTCTTCTATGTTCTCCAAAATTTCTAAACCTTTTTTTTTAATTTTCCACACTTGAACCTTTATGTCTATATAATTGTGCAAGTGTAGTTACTAGGTAGCAATCAATGGTTAGAAGCAAAACTGCAATAATATGAATTTCACTAAGACATTTTAGCAACAAAAAAATCTTATATATACATCTTTGTTCATTGTTTTAGCATACTTAGTATTCAAGCTGTTGGTTTTTTCATTGAAGTGTTTGACATTTTTTATCATGACAAAGCCTTTTATAGGTTACTATATATTGATTTTGTTCATTGTTGGTCTTACATTGACCTAAAAAAATTAGTTGTATACATCCTGAGCCTTTGGTATCTGGTGGATTATGAGTTGTCTCATTGGCACAGGGGGGTCTCTTCCTATATGAAGGTATGTACATATGTGCTGCTAGAATGGGTCCCTTTTTTAATACGTCAAATATATCAATGGGGTGCAATTTTACCGAGGAAATATATCAATAGGTAGTAATTGACCAATTGTGATATATCAATGGGTCATAATTTTTCAGTTTGTTGTGCAACGATCTTCACTGAATTTCCCAAACTCTTTGTCATTAAAATTTTTTAATATATAATAAGATTGTATATGCATATAGCTACTATTTGAGCTGATAAATATATAAATGGGTTATGATTTCGCTGTGAAATATATTTTTAGATAGGGATTTCACAATTATTCAATATATTGTAGGGGTGTTTTTTAAATCCCAGCTACACAACTGTACCCAAAATCCCATGTTGAGACCCCCTGTGCTCATTGGTAACCATGTTACATCTCACTGACTTCTGAGTATTGATACATGAAAAATCAATGTTTTGTGGTTTTTCTGTACATGTACAAAATAGTTCTATTTAGCATTACATGTTAAGACTGTGTGAACTTAAACCTGATTGTTACAATAAGTTTTCATTGTGTGGGATTAAAAAATCAGAAAGATTTATGTTTAAGCATTCATAATATTTTACTGCATATTTCAAAAATAGGGCTTGAGGGGGGATTTCTATTTCAATTGCTTAAAATATTTAATACGTTTGTAATTAGTATAGATATTTGGTTTATGTGGTATAGCTAATGTATAATAAACATTTAAGCAGAAATTGTTATCATCTTCAAGAAGAAATGATTTCACCTCATATCTTAGCGAGTCTAATGAAATAACGATTCAAGTCTTCAACTATCTGGGTTCTTAAGTACTTGTGGAAATTATTGACAGTCCTTTTTTTATCTGAAGTTTTAATGGCTCTACATTGGTATCTTTTTTCTTAGTAGAAGGCAAAAAATATAGAGTCTCTTATATGCCTGTCAGGTGCTCGACAATAGATATAACAGTCTATCCTGCTTGCTCTTAGATCAAAACTAGAGAAAACAAGTTGTAAATCTTATTTTATTTTTTTTCTTTCTATTTTTTCTATGTGATATTGACAATTGTATTGTGTACATATAATAAATCAGACATAATGAAGATGTGACAATTACATGGAAAATCTACACAAAATATGTCATAAGTCACTAAGGGACTTGAATTCAATACTATGTTCTCATTTTCAAACTTTTAATTCTAAGAAAAACCTAAAATACAAAGTTTTCTTGATTTTTTAATGGTGTAGAGTGAATTGCACTTCATGAGGTTGTATATTTTATCAAAATTTGCTAAGATTTTGATCATATACTTAAGTATTATGTAACAAACATGTGTCATGACAAAATGTAAATTTAATATATTTTAAAGTTTAAATCTCTTTTGAGTAAATAAAAACTATTATGATTTTCTCATTTCAAATCAATAATTTCTTTTAATAAATTGTCATTAATTTTAAAAGGAACAGTCCATGTATACTTCAAAATCCTAACAAAAGTTTAAATTTTATATTTTCTTTAATATAAAATTCAATTATGTAATTGGCAATTCATTTCAAAATATAAAGGTGTCAACCAACAAAGACAGATATGTCACTTAAAGTTGAAATGAGGGTCTGCATGGGGAGTCCTTCATTTCTGTATTCTTTAATTTTTTAGGTCATTTTTCTTTTTTTCTTTATACTTTTTGCCCATTATTCTCCATTCTTTATATTTTAGCACCTCATTATCTCTATTCTTTATTTTTTGGGTCCATTTTTCTCTATTCTTTATAATTTTTGTCCATTATTCTCTATTTTGTAAACCCCATCCACACCCTCTTAAATCACATTACTCATTTCCTGTGGATAGAACCAATGTAAATGTACATACAATCCTTAATCCTCAACTCTATATATTCAAAGTCAAACACAGCAGATAAGATGATTCTATTTAGAAAGTTAAATCAAATTGCTGAATGAGGCTCTATAAATCTGATTCAAATTAAATACCAAGTTTTATAGAATCTGGCAACAATTGAAATAAAACCAAAATATGAGTAGTAATGAAAATCTTTTTCATCATATGAACATTTACTGCATATCATTAAGTCAAAAGTCAAAGAAAAAGCTCTGCCTCAGTTAAGTCTTCAGGTAGAATGCTTGCCTCAAGTGCAGGCCTAGATTTACTTTCAGGTTTGGTCAAAATTGGTATTTGCACAAAGAAATGTCATTCAAAAGTAAATGGAAAGACTCGGTTTGGATCAGAGTCAAAATACCATGCCCAAATGTGGTGACATACATGTCTTCTTGCAGACTATTTCCTTGTAAGATAGAACATTCATTATCAAACTCAGCCTGTCAGTACAGGTCAAAGCAGTATCTTTATAATCATATCTTAGTAAATTATTTTGTCCTAAATCACCTCGTATAACCCTGATAAAAATGAATCCGGACGTTGACGCGTTTGAAACGAACAAACCGTGTACCACTGAGTTCAGACAGAGGAGAATTTACATCAATATTTATTCTTCGGATATTTTGCTTCAATATATTCTTAGCCGTATTACTCATTACTTACTGCAAGGTTTTTTAAATATGTGATATTTTTATAGGCAAACATTAAAAAATGCATGACCTTGCCACTGATAAAAGCATGCTTACTATTTTTAATTATTAAAAATTTTAAGTTTCTCATGCCTCATATTTTTTAAAACATACATTTTGAAAATATCATTGTTTAAACTATTAAAGATTGTAGGTTTATGTGTTATCTAGAAACAAAGAAATGCATGTTTTAATGTGTCTTTATTTTCATATTGTGTACGGTTTGTTATCATTACACTTTTTTATACTGTATGATTCGTTGCGACATAATATTGTATTTGTCAAATGAATTTTGCATGTATCAAAGTATGCTTTCATATGTTTTTTACCAATATACATGTTTAAAAAAATAATTTACCACCATAGCATGCATAAAGCAACATATAATATCCGTTGTATTGTTGAAATAACTCTTGGAGGTATTTTGTACAGTCATGTAAGAAGTTTATTTATCTATATGAAAGTGTAAATTGGTCGGAAAATACAATTGCTCGACAAATGCAGATATCATTGTTTGAGCATATGGATAGACGTGTCCGAATGTCAATTTGATAGCATTTTTTTTTAAACGTTTACCGTACGACATTCAACAATGAGCAAATCCCACACCGTATAGGACCGTATAGGCCGAAAAAACATGAGCTAATAAAAAATAATAAAAGCAAGTGATCTCATCTATACTACAGCAAGAAATGAAAACAAGCGAAACATGGCAGACAGTAATCAAAGACAACCAATATATGGTAGGCCCTTCACCTGAATCTCAGAGGCGGATCCAAGTGGGGGGTCATGCAATACAAATACAATAGATTTACCTTAAGGCTAAAGGACATTTTTATACAATGAACATTAACTAATTACCATCGTTAACTAGTAATTCGGTTCCTTTGATGTGGAGGTGTAAAAATAAAGATATTTCTCAATATTAACTGTTTTGCTTTCTTCAATTAAAGTTTTTTTATCTTTAAGGTATAAACGTTATCCTTAATTTCCCCGAACATTACAGTTTTGCTACTGTGATACCAAAATCCAATTGATTTGTCCTTCGATTTGATTATTATAAGCATCTTAAAATCTATACTCACCCATATGAATTTCATCCAAATTTTGACTTCTTACATGTTTTACCCTCTTATCTTCATGAAAAACCACAAATAACAACCAATCTGAAGAACCAACGACTCTTAATAGACCTAGCATTGTTATGGACCTTGTTCTCTAAGAGATGGATGTCAAGAACCCCTACAATCAACATTACCAAAGTCAGCAACTAAAAGCATTTAGAAACACAAAAAGTTTGACTTTCCAAACATTTGCGGTTGGGTTAAACATGTTTGCAAGTCAATCATCTGACAGTGGTGTCAAAACACAAGATGAGAATAGACTTTACCAAATTCTTTCATAGATAAATAAGATTTGGTTAGAATGTTTGGCTGTACCTGTCGAATTCTTATTAAAAACGAGATATCATATCCTAATTTTTACGGTATGTTGTTTATAAAGACCGTAAAATTAGGCACAATCCATGTAAACTAATCGATCCTTAGAATGAACTTCTTCTTAAAGGTTATCAATTTAACAGTAGTAAAATCTTTAAATATTGTTTTATCAGTACTAACATTGATTTTGTTTTTGAAAAATCAAAACATAACTAAATATATATTACTATATATGCACACTTATGAGAACTCATGAGATCGTACATCCTCTCGATACTGTTTACTTATATTTTAGCATTGCACAAGTTCATGCGTTTCTATGACGTCTTTACTCTAAATCTGTTGGATATATACTGATTGATACTTTAGTCTTTTAGTTGTAATTGGCTTTGAACTAACTATCAGTGACTACAAGTACTCTTATTTCGGTACTTTGTGTATTTTTTTTTTATGTTAGATGTTTTTATGCCTCGTACCGATATTTTGAGTTAAGCAGATTGCAACCGATTTTTACATGTTAATATGTTGTGCTGTTACACCAGTGTCCCCCTGAGAGGGTTGAGGGCTCACATGTTTCACCCCGCCCCATTCTGTATGTGTCTGTCCAGTGGCCTGTAGTAAGGTGGTTATGTCTGTCATATTTGTTTTTCGTTATTTGTTTTGATATAAATTATGCTTTTAGTTTTCTCGTTTTAATTGTTTCATATTTTTTATATTGGAGCCTTTTATAGCCGACTTTATGGTATAGGTTTTTCTCATTGTTGAATGCCATATGATGGACTATAATTGCTTTTACTACCACTTTATTTTAACTCCGGTGGATAGTTGTCTCATTGGCCATCATACCACATCTACATATTTTTATATAAAAAAAAGACAGTTGGACTGTCATCTGATGCATTTGGCAAACAAGGTTCATTCAACGAGCTCCTCTGGCTGCTTTCATTTAGGTGAACTTAGACCAACAAATGCATTTGAAAGAGCATCAAATTGTGAAAAGTAAGAGATATTGAAGTTTTATTGGCTGTAATATATTTTTTAAAACTTTATTTCATCTGGAATATTCAATAATGTTGAAATTCATAGTCTTCAATAGAAAAATTGCTGTCAGATGTGCGCTGGTTAAAACATTTCAATTTGGCTTTGGATGACTGATAATTTCATGGTCTACTATTTCCACAAAGTTTACTGATGAAAGTTTACCATAAAACACAGATAAAGGTTGCTGCTGCCATCTCGAATACCTTAAAAAGGAAGGGATTTGTGACGGTTTTTGTCAACGAATTGTACAGTGATTATTTGTAAGAGAGCAATGAACTCAACACATTTGGTGAAACAAACTGTACAGTAAGAGACAAACTTATTTAGCATGATATCGTGTTTATTCTGAGTTCTAGGGAACATCTGAAGGCACGTAGTAATATAACATGTAGGTATTTATTATTACTTAAAGTATTGCTACACAAAATTTTATGTAAGAAAAGATATTCAAGTTGAATCAACATTGTTTACCTCATAAAACGTAGAAAATCGTGCGTTTTGCATCTAGCAGTTTTATCAAACGTTCTATACAAAATCTGAAACTTGCAACAAAATTTTGTATAATTGATTAGATAAACTACCATGTTCATGTACACATTGATATATACTCACATAAGTTCTAGAAAGGTATTTGAAATTGTTGTCATCCCAAATGTTGTCCTGATTATCGCTTCAAACAAGTCAACGTCAGGATTCATTTGTGTCAGGGTTATATGGAGTGTAAATAGGCATGCACTATTCATTGGTTTTTTTTCTATGCCTTTCTGTATTGTTCCGATATAGAAGAAAGGAAAATTGGAAATTAGTCAAGACTTTCATGACTGTGTTTAATAAACAGCTAACAAATGGCATGATCTTAAAAGAAAGGCCAAAGATACCAAAGGGACATTCAAACTCGTAAGCCCAAAAACAAACTGAAAATACCATGACAAAAACCAAAAAAAACACCAAAGACAATTACAACAGTACACAAAACACAACATAGAAAACCTAAAGAATGAGTAACACAAACTCCATCAAAAACTGGTGGTGATCTCAGGTGCTCTGGAAGGGTAAGTAGATCTTGTTCCATTTGCGACAAAAGATTAAGAAACTTGTTTTCAGGATACAATTTCAGTCTTGATGAACGGTATATACAGTAGTTTTAGTGAAAGTCTTGTTTTATTTATGTTTTTGGCAAGTTATGTGACACATCTGAATCAACATGATCAAAGATCCCTGGTCTATGATAATATTTAAAAACAGGCTTGTTCAATCATTTATACTTATCAAATTTCTGTCAGTTTACATATATTATACAACTGGAGCATACATTATCTTGTAAATGTATCCTGTCACGTATATACATGCAAGATTTACATAAGATGTTGACATTTGGTTTGATTTCTTGCACATGATGCAACCTTAGTCATTTTCAAGTTTCATGTATCATTTCAATATTGTATTGTGCTAATCTATAAATAGATTACCTAGACATCATATCAAGATGTCATTAAAGCTTTAAAACTGCTGACAAAGGCCTTTTGTAGTGTATATTTACATAGAAGTCAAAAGTTAATATAAACAGTGAAAAATGCATACATGTAAACATCACATATTTAGCATTAATTAGCCTATTTTTGCCTTTATATATAAAAGGACCATAAGTAAATATTACTTATATATTTCACATCATGCAGTCCTGCTCCACTAGCATCACAAGAAAAGACAATTGAATATAGGCCAAAAGAAAGAAGACAAACAGCAGTCCATAAAAAATACACTCTCAGTACCCAAAACTGCTTAGCCCCTCGAACTTCTCAACCCCCAAACTGGCACTGATAAGCATCCCAAACATCCACAGCACCCAAACTTTCTCAGCCCCTCAAACTGCTCATGCCCCTCAAACTGCTCCAGCCCCAAAACCGCTCAAACTAAAGTCTCTTGCATGTCAATATTTTTTAAAACTTATTTATAAGTGACTTCTCAAATTTCTGATATTAAATATATTAAATTTCACAATTATGATTTCTTTGACAAGCTATCATTATAACCTGCATTTATCGTTTTAAAAAATACATGGGGGAAAAAAGATATGTTTACCAGTACATTATAATTAAATTTCAAAAGCTTTTATAATTTTACGTATAATAGATTTCTATTATGTGTTGAAATGGTAGCAGTGCAGAGTTAATAATACCACCTTAAGGAAGTTTTAAGTCCTATTTTAAAATTCAGTTATTTTTCTATGTTAACAAAGAATTATTTTTATAGCCCAGTTAACCAGCAATTATCCTTACTTTTGTGACATTTTCAAACAATAGAAAAATCTCTAACTGCAGTGAAATTTAATATATAATTTTTTAAGCATTTACATAAATGTTTACAGGCATTAAAAGGTAGACTGAGGGTCTACACTGGTCCAGTTTTGAGACTATTTTTAAGACTATAAAGGTCTGGTACTGCGGTTGTACAATGGTCTGGTATTACGATTTAAATATATGCATATAATGTGACACTACACATAAATTAACATCTAAATAAAAGTGATAATTCCCCAATGTATGTCAAAGAATTCAGTTGATTTATTAGCTATTTATCATTTAAATTTTTAATGCCAAAACACCTAAAAGTGCTAATTTATGGATAATAAAATAGCTTCTCTTCTTTAGTCAAAGACGAAAATATAATATAAGATAGGTCCATAAAACAGAAGGGGTATATCATATTGAAAATTAAATTGCTTAGAGTATTTCACCCACTGTATGACTGTGCGGTGGGAAAATCCTGACTTAAAATGAAAAATTGCCTACTGGACATTTAGGATTTAGACAGTGATCAATTGCTTAATTATCTTTAGTTCTGCCTGTTAAGTAGAATATATTGCTACACATTTTCTTCCCTGTTGTCACTATCAAAGTTTTTCTTGGCCAAAGTTTTTGATGGATTTTTTATATAGTGACAATCGTCAAAGAAAACTTTGATCAAAAACTTTGACAGACTTGGATGGAATAGAACCTCATCCTATTTTTCTTGAAAATTGGATAGACTTGGACAGGGATTATCCAATCACAGTGCAGTTTTTTCTTCGACCAAGTTTTTGAGGAAAAACTTTGACAGTGACAACTGATGACTTGGACCAACCGGGCTTTAAGCTGCTCTTAAGGCTTTTTTGGCATAGAGTAATTAATGAGTGTGGTCTGTGTCTTCCAATTATTTTTGTAATATCTTTTCATAATAACTCCTTTCATTATTAGCCTTACATTTAACATTGTATTTGTAACATTCACCATATTAGTAAAAAGGTGACTTTAGGCTAAGAGTTGAGATTAATATCAATTCTAAAAATCTTCAAGATTGAATGTATAAAATGTGCCAGACCTTTTCAAACTAGGTTGGTTTCAGTTTGGTGGTTTTAAAAGAAAGAGGAGTTACATGCAGTGTTCTCCCCAGAAATTTTGGATAGCATCACATTTGGCGTAAAAAAAAAATAAATAGTATTTTTTTCAATGTCATTTGTCGCATCGGGACGATGCTGTATTTCCTTATTGTAATGTTTATTTTATTTTACGTATATGTTATATGTGTGCAAATGTGTCTATATTAAGAATAAAATTGAACAAATTGCAAGTTCTTTTACTTTATACTTTAATAATAATAATTATTATAAACACATGGTAACAAGGCTCATACTACTTCAGAATCATAGGGAGAAGTCAGACTACTCTTTTTGAAACTGATAGGGAGAATTGGTGTGACTCAAAAGAGAAGTGCTTGTTCGCTCGCTACAATGTTTGGTTTTTACAATAATATAAAGGGCCATATTCTGTTCATTTAATTATTCTTTATATTGTTCAATTCATAACTGAGTATACAATTAAAATATAACAGTTGTTTCTGTTTATGTCTTCTATATTCATTTATAGTTACACAATTATATTTTTCCTGTGACATGTATCTTTAGATATATGCATAAACTCCTTATAATTGTTCATTGAATTATTCAAAAGCCCCCTTTTTGGCAATGTTAATTATAATGTATCCCTAGACATCTGTCAGGAAACAAAATAAATGATATGATAGTATTATTCCTGTTGCGGATTCTCTTAGATATTTGTTTGTTTATATTTAATGCTGAATATAAATTTAAGAAGCATAAAACTCAAGAACGTAGTATTAATTTCGACCCAAGTACGTACATTTATATTTATATATAAATATCAGTACCAAATTTGCTATGGTTGTTTTAAGTCAAAGGCAACAAAGCCTTGGGTTAACCATATGACAACTTTTTTACAAAGAAATAAGCCAAAATTAAACATTATAAATCAACCTTGAGAAAACAGCTTCAAGGATGAAAACATTTCCGCTAAAATTTGTCACTATACACAAAAGACGAACTATTATACAAAAGATAAATGAACTAGCTAGGACAGATTTATAACAGTTGTTTTCACACTTATCTTATAAAAATATGGTCACGAACATTAAATTATTACAATAAAGGTTATAGACAAAATTTCACACATAAAAATTAGCTGACATTGTAAGTAATGTACCTCAAGCTATTACATTTCTAACATTGGTAAAGTTACAATATTTCAAAAATACTACAGCAGTCTTTTCTTGTGAAAAAGGCCAATCCTTCCAGAAATATAAGAATAAAATTTTGAATTAAAAAAACTCAAAATGACTATTATATTTCAACCCAAATAATTATAAGTGCCATTGAAGTACATCACTACACTTCAGTTAACTTGAAAAGATTGAAATTTATACAAAATCAACACTATTCAATTTTTTATTCTAAAATAATTATTCTAAGTAATATTAAATATTTCTAAAAATAGATTGTCATTTCCTATGATACTTGGAGTGTTGCAAAATAAACATTCATTACAGTATGATTAGCATGAACAAGCAATTTTACCTCCTACAAAAACCTTTGATTCTGAATTATCTGGATTGTGAAAGAGTTTTCTAATGCACTCCTGTGGCAGCAGAGGACCATATCCAATAACTGTGCAATGGCTGCTTATATATAAATTGTTGTTTTCAAATAGTTTTACTGGACTTATTATTTCTTGTCTGATTTCCACAAAATGTTCATAATAAAAAAAGAAATGTATTCCAGTATTTAGGGAATGACTATTCAATCTGAGGGAGGTAATGTTTTTTTCCTAAAAAATTATTCTGATTCCCAATTTTGAAAAACTTATATTTTGATCAAGGAGAAAAGGGGGGATTCTGATTAAGATTATTTGCAATTAAATTTAATGTTAAGTTCTTAGAATAAATTTCAGAATGAAAAAAAAAAAAATAACCCTCCCCAAAAAAATTAAATGGTCATTCCCTAATCATCTATTTTCCACAAATTAAAATATCTTATCATTTCAAAAATTGAAATTTCTTATTTTGTTGCTCATTTTTTTTGCTATTGATATTTTCTCTCAATATACTAGAGTTTCCTAAAATAAATCTCAAAAATCATTCATGGGCAATAACTCTGTTAGTAGGCGAGATGGAGTCAAATCAATTGATAATTTTGACCATGTTGGACTAATTTGTAAATAGTGTCCTACTGAGCATATTTTCTTTTTAAGGTTTCATTTTAGTAGAAAATTGTTTCTCCCGTAACAAACATAAAAAATAGGTCAAAATTATCATTCAAGGGAAATAACTTCTATATAGAAGAAGTCAATTGACAATTTCCAATATATTTTTGCAATTTATATTTACTGTTTCTTTTTATCTATTATCATTTTCAAGATAATAGTTAAAACTGCAAAAGCTGTTAAAATTGTCATTTAAGGGGAATAACTCCAATAAGAATAACATTTCATACAAGTCGTATAGAAAGACTACAAACATAACCACTGGACTGATAATTGACTATAATTTACTTTTGTCGGTTAATCTTTTCTTTACAAGTTCGTTTAGTAACGCTTTATGTACCACACGACTGCCTTGTTTGGTTTAATTATTCAATCAACACATGATTGCCGTATAGAAAAATTACAAACAATACACCTAAACATCTCGCAGTACCTATATAAAAATAAGAAGATGTGGTATGATTGTCAATGAGACAGCTATCCACCATATTTCTAAATTAAGTAGATGTAAGCAATTATAGGCAACCGTACGGCCTTCGACAATGAGAAAAATCCATACCGTATTGCCGGCTATAAAATGCCCCTACATGAAAAATATAAAACAATTCAATCGAGAAAACTAACTGCCTAATTTATAACAAAACTATTTATGAAAAGCAAATATGACAGACATGCACCAACGACAACCACTGAACTACAGGCTCCTAACTTGGGACAGACACATTAGAATGTAGATTATTTGTAGCATAGCAGACAACTAGAGACTAAAATAAATCATATTGAATTATATAATTAATGTCATCTATAATTTTTAAACACGAAGAGAAGCTACATTTGTGAATTTATGTCGGTTAAAATGGTCAGCAAAGGACCAAATTCCCTTACTGTCATATCCATTTTTATTAAGTAACACAGAGCAAAGTTGTAAGCAAGGAAAGTAAAACAGGTGAGTAGATTTTTTAAGTGAGTTTATTTCATGTTGACATTTGAATACAACTGTACACATTTACTGTTACTGTACAGTATCAGGTAAAAGAAATTAAAACGACAGACCAGTAAAAAAGTATGGAAGTAAATACAAACCAGGAATTTCCACTGATATTGAGTTGAACGAAAAAGTTATAAGACTTTAAAAACAGTAATCCTCAGGTTCTCTTATTCACAAACATGACAATATTGTTCCGAACTTTTGTTTCAACCACCATACCATCCAGACCTGGACCCGTGCGAAAACTGTTTCTAGGTAATGAAGGATTTTTTACGACGCCACACAAGTTTTGCTTCAGATTTCACATAAATAGCTATATGGAATGGTCTAAATACTATAACACCCTTCAAAAGCACTGTCAATGTTTCCGGGATGTGGCTAATTGTAAATAAAATATATTATTAAAATTAGTAAGCTTTTTTCCCGATGATGTGAAATTTCCGTTGTACGTGGCTGAATGCGAGAATAGGCATAATTTCATATCGATTCATCCAGAGTAAAATATTCTGTCTGAAACTACAAGGCTAAATATGTTAACCCAGTGAAAATGATGACTGTAAAACCATGTAGTTATTTATCGTCATTTATTTGTACAGTGAAATGAAGTAGCAACAAGAGAGCCTTTTTTCAGTCTCTCGTTATAATCACGATATCGTCCTGAACATGCATGAACTATTTGCCACTGGACGTTAATCAACCTACAATCAATATCCACAATAGGTTTCTATATGGCAATCAGGTGTTGATTGAATGAGTGTTTGGAAAAATGATTTTGTGCAATAAAGTATTCATAAGTTTTGGTTAAAAATTTCCAAATATTGTCTATGGAAAATATTTTCAGAAACAAAATAAATTATTTTACCTACCTACCCTATGTTTTTCCTTTTTTTGGGGGGGAGGGGTTAGAGGGCCATAAGACTTTGGTCCCAAAAAATACAATGTGTAATGATTGATCTACTTTTAAAGATAAATGTCTATTTACATCTCCCAAAGAGACCAATTTGGAAAATTTCTTTGGTCTTGAAGTTACACTCAAAATGAATAAAGTTACCGGTACTCATGAATGAATTATGCAGGCAACCAAATTTTTGTACAAGGTATGATTCAACCTTCATTTATATGAAAGACAACACCCACTAGTACTATGTAGCTACTTAGATCTGGACCTTGAAGACATTAGTTAAAGTTGACTTTCATAAAAATATTCATTAAAATTTTATCTGACTTATATTCTAAGTTTCATATTTTGCAATTTAAATTTGAGTTACTATTTTGATTGATTGGTTGGTGTTTAACGCCACTTTCAACACTATTGTGCTATATTGTGGCGGTCAGTTTTCATTGGTGGAGGAAGCCAGAGTTCTGGGAGAGAACCAATGACCTTTGGTAGGAAAACTGACAATTAAGATTGGAGTTGAGTGCACCTGGCCCGTGCTTGATTCAAACTCACAACCTCAGCGTTGACATACTAGTGATACAGTAATTCGCCTACTTAGACCACTCAGCCACCGAGGCCCATGAGTCACTATAGAAATCTATACAAGTGTTAAAGGAATTTTATTAAAATATGAAATGGTAAACCACCATCAAAATCTGTCAAAAATTAACAGTACAATATCAAAATTAGGGAAAACACAAATCTTTAAGGACAACAAACCTTCATTTTGTTGTATATGAATTTTACAAGAATTTCCCTGAAACAGGATTACTCATCTCATCATTGACTTGTAATTGGACAATCATGCTTTGCAAATGGAATTTAGATTATTGCCCTTGATGGATAAAAAAAATGTTAAGTTCCAATATTTCTCCAACCAAAATAATGCTGTCTCTATATGAATACATAAGGTAAAGCTCTATTTCTTGCCATAGCAAGTTGTCTCCCCTTTATGAAATGGAGTTTTCAAAGTATCTCCAAAATGCTGGAGGTTTCTGACCAATAAAGCATAAAAAATGTATTTAAAGCAGGGTATAAATATATCTGATCAAAGTGGCATGCATTCTTAACAGTGAAGACTTCTGCCAATGTAAGGAATTCCAATAAAAGATATGAAAACTTGATAATTTGATTAAATCGATTTAAAAAAAAAAGAAAATATGTGATTTTAAAATGATTATAATGCATAATCTATTGGTTTCAGCTTTTTTTTAATCAAAACTCATGGTCAGAATGGAATCAAATTTTGCTATTCCTAACTTTCCTTATATTTTAAGGTGAAAAAGAAGACATGCACGAAGAAAAACTGTTCCTGTTGACTGCAAATTTACAAAAAAATAATTAGCTAAGATTTAAAATACTTAATAATGAAATAACACACATTACTTTAAATTAAGCTCTAATTTTCTTGTCAGATATTTCCCTGTGGCCAGATTGAAGTAACATTACATCATAGATCTTTTGAATTGTAATTATTACTTGAACAATTACTATACAATCAAAATTTTTACCTGTACAGGTATCTCATCTAGACCCCCTTCTATCTTCAAATGTCAATACAACTTTTATCGGTCATTAAATTTATTTGATTCTTCATTAAGTTTGAGATACAGTAGAAAAAAGAAACCTAAATAGTCTCACCTCTGAAATCTGTATCGGAGACCTGACCTCGGCCCCACCAGTTATGGTGAAGCCCCACGGACTCCCCCCTTTAAGAATGACTTCAAATGGTTCTGTATCCAAATTATTTCTGATGTCCCACAATGTAAACTCGTCTCCGCTTTCGGACTCATCGTCCGCTGATGACATGGCACTATAATTCTAAAATATGTTCCAAAAATTAAAAATAACGTGAATATATCATCTCTAACGGTTAGAAACTGTAAACATTTTCACCGGACGTTCGTCTGATATCGCGTGCCAGTTCACCTGTAACCATTCGGAACGATAGGAACAGGTAAGAAAACTGACGATGTACCTCGGGATTTAACTCATTCTCTTGTCATTTTTTGTCAAACATAGTATTTGTTTTTTTTTTTTTTGTGGTCTCAGTTTAAAATCTAAGATTTGAAGGGAAATTGAACTGTTTTAATTGTGATAAACTTTAAAACTGACCTGCTCTTAATAAACACAATCTTAACTTTTATATAGAATGAGTCGTTTGGAGACTTTGGACAACTTGGCTACTTTTGATAGCAGACAGATTTAAATTAATTTAAACTGAGAAATTACAATTGGGTTTTACATACAACATACATATATGCATTGCTTTTACTTATCTGCATGCCTCTTTTCGTTTTCTTATATATGAATGATACTGTTGAGAGACTACTTTTAACAACAATAGTATTCTTCAATCATCATTTTTAGGAATTATCGCACCATTTGATATTCGGGGGGGGGGGTAGTAAACAGGATGATTTTGAAAGTGAGTCAGTATTCTGACAAGGCCAGTGCGAAATAAATAAGCCGCACTAGCATCAGATATCAGATGAAAATGAATACCATAACTGCAAAAAAAATCCTCCTCTCCCGCTCCCCTCAGAAATCAAATGGTTATCTTCCATCGTCATGCAAATTATCATTTTTTCATGATGTTAATTTATTTTCTCTGCTATTAAAAGTGAGGTTGAAGTCGTCCAGATCTTCCTGTCAGTCAGGGGCGTAGCTAGGTATCCGATCAACTGTAGGCACAAATTACGGCAGGGGGTCTGAGCAGGCCCAAGCAGGTCCAGGGCAGAGCCCTGGTAGGGGGTTCAGGGGAAACGGTTTTCGACTTTTTAGTTGCAAAATTTTGTGCACAAAAAATATAAAATTTACATGATAATATACATAAAGAAAAGTTCGAATAATTATAAATAATTTTACAATAACATCTGACTGGTGAATTAACGCTGTATAAACTTACAATCGGAAATCTAAAAAAAATTAAGTATTTATAATATGCATTGCCCAGCGTAGATCAGCGTAGCCCTTTAATTAAGCAGTACATCCTGTTTAGTATATATCCCTTTCTGATTATGGATAGTTGATATACCGGTATACGTTAATAGATAGTACATATTGACGATCCTTCATTAAAAAATAGGCACGTAAAAAAATGAGACTACTATATCATAATACTATCCTTTGGGCTAGACATCGACCATCCATCTTTTGATTCTTAAACCTTCACCCCGGCCACACAAACACACACACACATGCACACAGTCGATGCCTAATGCAGAAGTTCTGTCGTAACAAAATTAAAAATAGTCATATTTTCTGATATCCTCTACTGTAAAATCCCTACCTGCTTAGGAATTTGAATACTTATGGTCATTTCATGTAGACCTGAGAGTACTCAAAGTTACAGAAAGGTAGTTGATTGATTGATTGATTGCTAAACGTCCAGTGGCAGATACTTATGCATGTTTAGGACAAAAACAAATTTACAATAAATACAACCCGTAGCCACGAGGTCCTGTAATAGGGGTCGTCCAGGATGAAGGTTCAGACATTTGGGAATGCCATTGGAAAATGATGGTTTATTGGATAGGGTCACAAATTTTGCCTTCCAGCAGACCACCTACGGACCCCTCAAAGAGTTGTTGCAAGTGTTCTTGACGTGCAGAGAGCATGGCATTCATGATTCTCTCTACACTAGGCATCGGATTTAACGTCCCCATTCTGGCCAGACGACACTGAGCCAAATGGACACCCCACTTTTGCAAGGTTTTATTGTAGATCGGATGAAGACCAAGTGGAAAAAAGCTAGTTGAAAGCCAACAACTAATAAAAAAAATATGTATCTAAGAATAAAATGATAGGGTTTTGAGCATGTTGAGGCTCATTCGAGTATTTGTTGATAGAAGTGAAAATATCTGAACAAAAGTTCTAGTTTAAGTTTCTATATAAGGTGGAATATAATGTACATACAATCCAATACTCCCGTCACTCTGGATGATAGACTAGTGTACAAATGACATTTGATAATTAAAGAATTGACGACTTCATGTGCATCCAGGATAACGTTGTCATTATTTTTTTTTAATGAAAAAAAAAAATCTGTGAAAAAATATATATGTGTAGGCACGTGCCTAAAGTGCCTTACGGTAGCTACGCCCCTGTCAGTGTGTGCAATTTGGTCGATTAAATTTGTAACTGCCCCGAGTTTCATTATAAAAACTGGGACTAGTATAATAGTCCCAGATAAAAATAAGAAAATGTGGATTGATTACCAACGCATGAGACAACTCTCCTCCAGAGACCAAATTACAAACCGTGTTAGCAATGTTGAAATGTTGGTGTTACCGAGCTCTGTTGTTACCTCCACTCACAAAAACTTTGACAAAGGAAAAGTTATTTGAAAATAATCAAGAGGCTTTCAGATTGACAGCAAACCGGATTTTCCTGCAAGTAAATAATATTTGCAAATCTGGAACCCCAAACAGGATCAAGTAGAAAAATAAATTAATTTTGTAGGGTTCAGAAATGGAAAGGTCAAAATCAATCTTGACCTCCTATTTATCATAAGTGACATACTATTGGAATTTAAGAATATATAAGTACACACACAATTGTTCAGCAGGGGTAGGTAGGCAGAAATCATCATGAAGTCAGTATATGAAAGAAATATGTTTATGAGATTACAACTTTATTTATTATGAAACACAGAATCGGGTGGTCACTCCAATAACTTTTCAGAAACCCACTTTCAAACGGTTGTTGTCTTGTAATATATGCATGGTCGATGGAAGAATGATCGGTGAAAATCGAACTTGACCTTCATTTAGTCACAGGAAACAACATAGGCTAAATTTGAAAATATTTCGTCAAAAGCGTTTTCAAGTTGTTGCACGGTCACTTTTTGGCAGCCGCCAGATCGGCCGACCGCCCGTCCGCCGTACATCACCAAATTAATAACCGATATTTTCGGTGAAAATGAAAAGGAAGAGGACACTGCCTTACTTCTAGACTATCAAACTATATGAAAGATTTTTTTTTTATGCATGTCATTTTCAGAAGTTAAGAAGTCCCTGTTATGATGCTATTTTGTGGTGGTGTTTTTCTAGCTTCTGCCTCATCATTCCCCTGGATGTCTCCATTTTCTGTGTCCAGAGTCTGTATTGAGATGTCGATGTTGTTTAATCTGAGTTCGTGCAAGACTGTGTTCCTTAATATCTCGAATCTTAGTCATATTATATTGTGTTTTGCTGTCCAATTCAAAGTGAGGAGTCCGTCAGAGCTCTGACTATCTGAGAATATTGTCCGTTTTGTGATGGCATTAGAGAGGCGATCTACCTAACAAAACTCAAGCACCGTTCGGATGGCTACTATTCCAGCTAACAGAATGAAACCTCTCTCCACAAATCGAGTTGCCGCGGTCTGGGTTGTTCAGTGTAAAAGATTGTACAAGTCCGAAACGGTCCCCGATTTTGAATGCATGATCCGTCTGTAAATGCCTCTGCGTGATTCTCTCCATTGTTCAACATTGACTGCATACTCTCTCTGCACATCTTTTTTTTTTTTTCTGATCGTACCCCAGAACCACAAACATGCGCCAATATTATGGTCTTGTCATTGCTGCGTCTCGTGGGCTGTATGTTATGTGAATTCTATTTCAATAAGCTTGATGTTGATTCCTGTTTTTCCTTCTTCATTTCTACAAGCGCCAGTGTTATATGTGTGTCGTATCTTCATGTTCTTCATACTACATCTACTGCTGTTTAACTGGTTTTCTACTATCTTTGGCGATCTCGACAGAATAATTGGCAAAATCTACAGAAAAATGGACTAAAATATAAAGAATAGAGAAAATATATAGGACACAAAACTGAAGAATAGAGAATACTGGGGTGCTAAAATATAGAGAATAGAGAATAATGGGTAAAAAATAAAGAATAGACAAAAATGACCTATTCAAGAATACGAAATGAATGACCCCCATTCAGACCCTCATATTATTTTTTTAACTATTTCCTCGATTCTAATCAATTGGTTACATATATATATATATATATATATATATATATATGCTTCAATTTCAAAGGCTTCCTTTATGTGAAAATAAAGAGATGCATGTGGTAATATTGCCAAAGGACAACTATCAACCAGAGCTCCAAATGAAGTGGATGTAAGCAGTTGTACGCAACCGTACGGCCTTCAACAAATGAGAAGAACCCATACGGTGTAGTCGGCTATATATATATTTATAAATTTAAAGGCCCCGACATGAAATATGTGAAAAAATTCAAACGAGAAAATTAACGACCTTATTTATAACAAAACAATTTACGAAAAATAAATTACCTTCATGAAACAACGACAACCACTGAACTACAGGCTCCTGACTTGGGACAGGCACATAAAGAATGTGGCGGGTTAAATATGTTCAGGGGCGGATCCATGATTTTAGGTTAGGGGGCGCAAACTTTATTAAGCTGAGGACAACCCATGCTTTGCAAATTTTAGGGGTGGGGGCGCGCACGCCCGCCACTACCCCGTCTGAATCCGCTCCTGATGTTTGTGAGCGCTCAACACTCCCATAACCTGGGACAGAGGTGTAACAGCACAACATAAGAACAACTCTGATTTCGTTATCTCCATTAGAGAGAATCAATTTTAATTAGATTGTTCACAATCATATGTATACCCAGTGCTTATTCCTGTTAAGCATTATATTTGCCGAGTAAGAGAATTGAAAAAAGATGAACAATATAAATGAGCATCGCAAAATGTCAAACAATTCAGAAGAGAAATCCAACGGAAAACAAATATACTAGTAAACAGCAACCACAGAAAACCACTGAGGCTTCTGCCCTGGAATAGGAACATATATAGAGAGACTGTGGCGGAGTTAAACATCTGGTTTTGTTGCAGATTGCGCATATTGCTATAAAATGATTTTATGGGCCCTTTATAGCTTGTTGTTCGGTGTGAGCCAAGGCTCCGTGTTGAAGGCCGTACATTGACCTATAATGGTTTACTTTTATAAATTGTTATTTGGATGGAGAGTTGTCTCATTGGCACTCACACCACATCTTCCTATATCTATTTTATATATATAGCATACCTAAATTATGCAGCGGAACGGTAAATATGATCTTTTTGTACATAAAGAGACATAACTCTCGAACGACAAAGAATAAGTTTGTGAGCGCTAACCTAGGACAGAGGTGTAACAGCACAACATAAGAACAAACTGTAAAATTCGGTTGCAATTGCAGTGGCGGATCAAACCTTTTTTGTTTACGATCAATGCTTTTGAATGGGGACATATGGTTGGAACCCCCCTTTTAAAAATGGCTGGTTCCGCCCCTGAATTGGCTTAACTCAGATCGGTACGAGGCACAAAAACAACTAACATAAAAACAATAAATACATAGTACCGAAATAAGAGTACTAGCAGTTACTGCAAGCTAGTTCAAAGCCAGTTACAACTAATAAATAAATCATATTCTAGCTATTCACCTGTTTCGGTACTTCTAAAAATAAGATGTTGTATAATTGATAATGAGACAACTCTCCACCAGAGACCAAATGACACAGAAGTTAACAGCTATAGGTCACCGTACGGCCTTCAACAATGAGCAAAACCCATACCGCATAGTCAGCTACAAAAGGCCCCGAGATGACAAATGTAAAACAATTCAAACGAGAAAACTAACGGCCTGATTTATGTTAAAAAAACAGTGAACGAAATACAATTATGATATATAGCAACAAACGACAACCACTGAATTACAGGCTCCTGACTTTGGACAGGCACATATATACAGAATGTGGCGGGGTTAAACCTATTAGCGGGCGCCCAACCTTATACATAATTCGCTTTTAATATTCGGATTGCTAGCAAGTTTCGGTATTGTCCTTTAGTGCTGTCTTGTTGTATCAATATAGATTTGCATGTTTATTGTTTAAGGTTTATGTTATACAGTCAACGACTTTAGTTATCCTATTTAGGCACATTTGGTTTTAATGCTCTGAAATAAAAAAAATATATATATATGTATCTATTTGTTGCTTTATGAACTTTTGGTAACGAGTCTTCTTGATAAAGTTAATCCAGAATAACAAGTGGTGTACAGAAGGGAAACCACATTATTTTTTGTTCATGTCTAGTTAAGTTTGTGTGTTTGTTTGTTTGTTTGTGGGGAGAGCTGTTTGTTCAATAATGTTCCGTTGGTATCTTCCGTCTCATTATTTGCGGTTTTAGTTCTAATGTTATCATACTTTCCTTTGTTTGCATTTTGTTATTGCTCTGATATAGACATGAAAAGAAAAAAAATATATATGAAAAAAATAGTTTAACCAATTTGCATGTGTCTGCAAATTAAAGTCAGGAACCTTGTCAGGTGTTGTTTGTTTCGTTATATATATCTTTATAAAAAATTTTGGGGGGTAATTTGTTTTTAAGTTTGTTTGGTTTCTTTTGCATTTTTAGTGGTTTGTTAAGATGTTAAGAATCTATGTTATTTATGGATTGATGGTAGGTAGAGAAGTCTCTTAAGCACGTCTTGATGCCTGTCTTTTGTTTTTGTTCAGTTGAATCGCTGTCTCATCAAAATCATATTTTATTCATATTCATAGTCGACAGAGTTCTCTATACAAATAAGTCTGAAAATAAATTAAAACATTGTTATCAAATATTTAGTAAAGCATGCATTTATCATTCCCTTGATGACTTATACTTGATTACTAGTAACTCAAACTACAGGTTATCAAACATGACCATCTTTGTTACTAAAAGTAAAATCTGATAGTCATTAATACAACAAAAGTCTTTCAATTCACAAAGACTGCTGCCACCAAATGTTGTGAAAATGGTATTATTTATTCTCCTTTCACAATCATATGTATACCCAGTGCTTTTCCTGTTAAGCATTATATTTACAGAGTCAGAGAATCGAAACAAGATGAACAATACATGAGCATCACAAAATGTCAAACAATTCAGAAGAGAAATCCAACGACCTGATTTATGTTAAAACAATAAACGGAAAACAAATATAGTAAACAGCAACCAATGAAAACCACTGAGGCTCCTGTTCTGGAATAGGAACATATATAGAGAGAGACTATGTGGAGTTTAACACCTAGTTTTGTTGCAGATTGCGTTTATTGCTTTAAAATATCAAATGATTTTGATATAGCATACCTAAATTATACAGCGGAAAGGTAAAGATGATCTTTCTTGTACATAAAGAGACATAACTCTCGAACGACAAAGAAAATGTGACAATTTCAAACTAAACATTGGACTTTCTAAGTCGCTTTTATCTCTTACTCTTAGCAAGGATCTTCATAATATCAATTGATTCCGATGAAGTATACAGTTACCACGATGAAACTGAGTATGCTGACGTGGGTGTGAATCATATTTCACGAGGACCAATTATTGCCACTTAAGAACTCAGTAAACACTGGCTATTCGGAAGAAATTCCGTTGAATTCAAAACAAGAGACATTCAAAATATATGTGTCTCTGTCCTAAATCAAATGTCACAATGAGCATAAACATGTTAATTGCAAATCTTTCCGGCAATTCAGAAACTTTCCTCCGTTATCTTAAAATGAGGGGAAAGATACCAAGGGAATAAAAAAAAAAAACATTTGTTTAAAACAGAGATAAAACATTATAGTCAACCTGGGACTGTAATACTAATAAATTATGTCCCAGTGTCAACAGAAAAAGACGGGAAAAAAAGTCCACCAAACATTGCACAAATATATATACAGTAAAGATTGGGCAACACTATCATTGGCAACACGAACCCCTCCGAAAACCGGGGTAAATCTGTCAGTTATTTTTGTTTTGACCAGGACCTGTCTTTAATTGAATACTTAGAATTAAACTTTTAACTGTAGCAGTTACGTTGAAATGTATTGATCTGTATTGATATAATGTGCACTCGAAAATACTATTATTTCATGATAAAAATATCAAGATTTTTAAGAGACAGGATCTTTTACCATTGATAAGTTTAATTCTTGTCTTGAATATGCATGCAGTTTATGTCACTTGATGTCAGGCAACAACAATCAATCAACCCTAGCCTGTTTCAAATTCGATTTTTTGTTTGCGTGATTGTATGCTGAAACCTATTTTACAACTCTTATTTGCCACTAACCGTCCACTCCTGATTGGCATTGCGGTCTTTGAACCAATTTGAGGCTTTGACTGCCAAGACTCAAATCGTTTGGCTCGCTAGAAATGAGATTCAAGATACTGCATGGAGATCGAATATCATCAGGCCCAGCAGTCAGCACATCTATGTTGACATGAATTATCATTGATATGGTCATAAGTATAAATTTACTGTTTACAAAACCTAGATTTCTTTTCAAAAACTAAATATTTTCTGTTACAGGAATAGATAACTTAGCTGTATGTAGCAAAACCTTTTGCAATTTTGGGTCCGGATCCGAATACTCTTCATACTTTATTTGGCCTTTTAAACTTTTTTTTTATTTGAGCTTCGCTGATGACTCCTTTGTAGACGAAACACGCGTCTGGTGTACAAAATGTTATGCCTGGTATCTATGATGAGTTTATTTGTACAGATTTGGTGATGTTAAAGTTTAAGATCCACTATATCGTGTAACTTTATACGTTAAGAGGGTTTTGATAAGATGCATGGATTATAAGAACTGGGTGAACTATGAAATCTGGCTTATATTAATTAAGGTAAATGTCAACGGGAAGAGGAGCACAGTTTGTCCCATAGGAATACCAAGTGTCTGTTGAAAACCACGTCCACCGAAAATAACAAGTTCGTTTTCAAGAAAAATTATATCAGTTTTACAGTTATGACCTCTTGCTTGAATCAGTTTTTTTTAACTAGGTATACTTTGTCCGTCTCTTAAACAAGGTAGTTGAATATGAAAAAACGCTTTCACCAATTTGCATGTTTCTGCAAATTAAAGTCAGGAACCTTGTCAGGTGTTGTTTGTTTCGTTATATATATCTTTATAAAAAATTTTGGGGGGTAATTTGTTTTTAAGTTTGTTTGTTTCTTTTGCATTTTTAGTGGTTTGTTAAGATGTTAAGAATCTATGTTATTTATGGATTGATGGTAGGTAAAGAAGTCTCTTAAGCACGTCTTGATGCCTGTCTTTTGTTTTTGTTCAGTTGAATCGCTGTCTCATCAAAATCTTATTTTATTCATATTCATAGTCGACAGAGTTCTCTATACAAATAAGTCTGAAAATAAATTAAAACAATGTTATCAAATATTTAGTAAAGCATGCATTTATCATTCCCTTGATGCCTTATACTTGATTACTAGTAACTCAAAATACAGGTTATCAAACATGACCATCTTTGCTACTAAAGGTAAAAATCTGATAGTCATTAATACAACAAAAGTCTTTCAATTCACAAAGACTGCTGCCACCAAATGTTGTGAAAATGGTATTATTTATTTCTCCATTCACAATCATATGTATATATACCCAGTGCTTTTCCTGTTAAGCATTATATTTACAGAGTCAGAGAATCGAAACAAGATGAACAATACGTGAGCATCACAAAATGTCAAACAATTCAGAAGAGAAATCCAACGACCTGATTTATGTTAAAACAATAAACGGAAAACAAATATAGTAAACAGCAACCAATGAAAACCACTGAGGCTCCTGTTCTGGAATAGGAACATATATAGAGAGAGACTATGTGGAGTTAAACACCTAGTTTTGTTGCAGATTGCGTATATTGCTTTAAAATATCAAATGATTTTGATATAGCATACCTAAATTATACAGCTGAAAGGTAAAGATGATCTTTTTTTGTACATAAAGAGACATAACTCTCGAACGACAAAGAAAATGTGACAATTTCAAACTTAACATTGGACTTTCTAAGTCGCTTTTATCTCTTACTCTTAGCAAGGATCTTCATAATATCAATTGATTCCGATGAAGTATACAGTTACCACGATGAAACTGAGTATGCTGACGTGGGTGTGAATCATATTTCACGAGGACCAATTATTGCCACTTAAGAACTCAGCATACACTATTCGGAAGAAATTCCCGTTGAATTCAAAACAAGAGACATTCAAAATATATGTGTCTCTGTCCTAAATCAAATGTCACAATGAGCATAAACATGTTAATTGCAAATCTTTCCGGCAATTCAGAAACTTTCCTTCGTTATCTTAAAATGAGGGGGAAAGATACCAAGGGGAATAAATAAAAAAAAAAAACAACATTTGTTTAAAACAGAGATAAAACATTATAGTCAACCTGGGACTGTAATACTAATATATTATGTCCCAGTGTCAACAGAAAAAAGACGGGAAAAAAAAGTCCACTAAACATTGCACAAACATATATACAGCAAAGATTGGGCAACACTATCATTGGCAACACGAACCCCTCCGAAAACCGGGGTAAATCTGTCAGTTATTTTTGTTTTGACCAGGACCTGTCTTTAATTGAATACTTAGAATTAAACTTTTAACTGTAGCAGTTACGTTGAAATGTATTGATCTGTATTGATATAATGTGCACTCGAAAATACTATTATTTCATGATAAAAATATTAAGATTTTTAAGAGACAGGATCTTTTACCATTGATAAGTTTCTTGTCTTGAATATGCATGCAGTTTATGTCACTTGATGTCAGGCAACAACAATCAATCAACCCTAGCCTGTTTCAAATTCGATTTTTTTGTTTGCGTGATTGTATGCTGAAACCTATTTTGCAACTCTTATTTGCCACTAACCGTCCACTCCTGATTGGCATTACGGTCTTTGAACCACTTTGAGGCTTTGACTGCCAAGACTCAAATCGTTTGGCTCGCTAGAAATGAGATTCAAGCTACTGCATGGAGATCGAGTATCATCAGGCCCAGCAGTCAGTACATCTATGTTGACATGAATTATCATTGATATGGTCATAAGTATAAATTTACTGTTTACAAAACCTAGATTTCTTTTTAAAAACTAAATATTTTCTATTACAGGAATAGATAACTTAGCTGTATGTAGCAAAACCTTTTGCAATTTTGGGTCCGGATCCGAATACTCTTCATACTTTATTTGGCCTTTTAAACTTTTTTTTTATTTGAGCTTCGCTGATGACTCCTTTGTAGACGAAACACGCGTCTGGCGTACAAAATGTTATACCTGGTATCTATGATGAGTTTATTTGTACAGATTTGGTGATGTTAAAGTTTAAGATCCACTATGTCGTGTAACTTTATACGTTAAGAGGGTTTTGATAAGATGCATGGATTATAAGAACTGGGTGAACTATGAAATCTGGCTTATATTAATTAAGGTAAATGTCAACGGGAAGAGGAGCACAGTTTGTCCCATAGGAATACCAAGTGTCTGTTGAAAACCACGTCCACCGAAAATAACAAGTTCGTTTTCAAGAAAAATTTTATCAGTTTTACAGTTATGACCTCTTGTTTGAATCAGTTTTTTTTAACTAGGTATACTTTGTCCGTCTCTTAAACAAGGTAGTTGTATCTACATTGTACCTTGTTAACTTTAAGAAAGAAAGTAGGACTTGTTAGTTCTTTTTTAAGTTAGTAATGAGAAATGAGAGTGTAAAGGGTAAAGAAGTCAACGTTTCGGAACAGTTTTCACTCTCAACACTATACTACGAAATGCATGCATTTTATATGTTTTCTCTTTATCTTTCTTTTTTTTAATGGTCAAGAATTTGGTGTGGCTGTTGTCTTATTGTCTCAATGGAAGCTACACAACTACTCTAGAAAATGTAAACAAACGACTAGAACAAGTGGGAAGAAGAGCTGCACGATATGCCTACAACACCACCAGTGTATCTAAATACTACATGAATGATATAAACCGGCAAACCTTGCAAGAACGCAGATTAAAAACAGACTTTAAATGTCCCATGTACGTAGTCATAAACAATGAAATTGCAATATCAGGGGCGGATCAGCCATTTTTAAAAGAGGGTTCCCAACCCAGGATAAAGGTGGTTCCAACCATATGTCCCCATACAAAAGCATTGATCGTAAAAAAAGGGGGGAGTTGAAACTTTTCAACACAAGATAAATAAATTTCTGAATACAAATAAATGTCTTTTCTAAACAAATTATAAATACCAAAGTCGAAAGAAATGTAACTTAATTTATAATGATTTATCAGTAGACATGGTAGACGACTGAATATAAAACAAATCGGAAATTTTGAGTTAAACAGGGGAGCTAACACTCATTCTGCCACACTACATTATAGAAAATGTAAAAGTTTAATAAAAATGGTAAAGTTTATAAAAAATAATAAAGAACATTTTGTAATTAAAGAATGATTAACATTATTAGTCTTTACTACAACTCACACAGGGTAATTTCAAAATGTTGATGGATCTCCTAAGAAAAAGGTAAGAAGAAATAGAAAATTTAATAAGATCAAAGTTTAAAAACGGGCACCTGTCGAGTTTTAAAAACTCCCGCGATTTAAACTTTGATAGACCAATCAGTCATTTCGTTGCAAAAGACTCTGGTAAGATTGGAAAACCGGAACTAGATTTATCTATAATGAGATGTGGGTTGTAAACAAAGTTTGGCATGTGATTAGAAGACGAAGTTATTGCGATGGATGATATTTTAAACGAAGTTAAGAAACTGTCAGTTGCAGATTTAAGGAGTAAATTGCTAGAAGTAGGAGAAAAAGTTGGACCAATCACTGCCACCACACAAAACTTGTTTCAAAAACGTCTAGCAAAACGATTGTACCAGATACAGCATCCAGAACTATCTACCAGTGAAGCAAAGGAAAAAGATGTAGTGAATAATAACGCTACACCAGACAATGTAAATTCCGAGAAGATTGTAGCTAAAGTGAAGGATACAGAAGATTCTAAAACATCCGATGTTCCGCCTGTATTCTTCGGGGTCTGTCTTCCACAAGGTGTAGACAAGAAAGAAACAGAAGGTTTGTGAGTTTGTAGTATTATCTAGCCAAATAGCATAATAGACATGGAATTTGAATAAACAAATTAATCTATAATCATGTCCTGGCTAAGGTAAGATTAAGGGTGAACCCATTTTACAGGTTATGCTGACGGTTAACACACCAAGGTTTTGAGTTATTGTACATAATAATACTCAACCGACCCCTAAAGTTTTCAGGGCTTAAACAGGATAAATATTCATCTTTTAGATTTTATCTTTACATTGTATTCTCATAAAAGATTGTACTAAAATTCAAAAACTTGTACTTAGTTGTGCCCCATCCTTGAGCTCCTTTTTACACAAAGTCAATACATAAAAAAGTAGTCGGCTAATTTGATGTACCTGCTGGATTAACATTATTCTGGATAAAATACAAGTACACTGATCAACAGAATGTTGTCCGATTTATTACATGTATTGACAAATAATCCAGACGTGAAATACTGATTTTCTGTGTTTTTGAGAGAAATTTTAAGGGTCAAGAGATCAATTTCACAAATTGTTACAAGCAAAAATATATACATGATACATGTATAACAATTTCATGCCAAAAACTTTTTATTTGTAATGAAACATAGCCACCTTGTCAAATTGTAACAAAAATACGAAGATGAAGATGTTTATGGTGGATTGGTGTATAATGTCCAGTGGCAAATATCACATGCATAAATCAGGACAAAAAAGAGGTTGAAGAAATGTGTTTGCTTAAATTCTTCTGTTTAAATGTATATTGTATTTGTTGGACTGACTCATTTATACATGTATATATACATGTACAATGTAACATGTACAGAAAGCTAAGATACACAGATGAGTAACTATCATTGTTGAAATCTGTCCAGGTTTTTTGTGTACATGTATGTATATATATGTTTAAACATTTATACAGTCATGACAGTGGAATTTACTTTGAGTCAAGTGCAGAAATTAGTTTTATTTTTGAATTGCATCAATCTACACATGTATGCATAATAGCAGTTTGTCTGACTAATTCCAGTTTATTTACATGTTATATAATGGTGGTTATATGTTTACCTTTACATTTGTAACTAACTGGTCGCATTTTACATATTTTCTATGAAAGTCTTGCAGGCCCAAAAATTTTAATATTGAAAATACTGCCTGTGTTCTTTCAATTTAAACGAATGTCATCAAAATCATATGCATGTAAAAAATATAGTACATGTATGCTTACTATGGGAATGGTGCCAAAACAATGCAGAAGCCAGATGTTGGATGTCTATAACCATGATAACATTCAATAAAAATTTAATGTGAATTAATTAAATCATCTTGAGTATGGTGATTACTCTGTCATTGCCAACAATGATCATGAACAGTTGGAAGATGGTTTTCTCAACACAGTAAACCCATTTAGCATTTAAACTCTTAAACTTGTAAGTGGATTACATGTATCATAAACATTAGATAAATTTGTGTAAAATATCATGAATATTGATTTCAGATCAATTTTGACATTTTCAACACAAATTAAAAAAAAATTAAATTAATTCAGATTCTGTGTTGGGAAAGCATTTCAATAGGTATTGCTAATAAGCTTACTCATGCAGTATGGGTTTTGCTCATTGTTGTAGGCTGTATGGTGACCTATAGTTGCTATCTTCTATGACTATGTCATTTGGTCTGGGGTAGAGAGTTGTCTCATACCATGACAATCATACCACATCTTCTTATTTTGATATAGGATAGTTGTTTGTTATGGAAGAAAGTAAGAGGTAAAAAGTTCGAGTTGAATTGACGTTCGGGAAGAAGCCAAAAAAATACATCTACAAATTAGATATCATGATATGATCAGCATCAGAAATAAATAACATGTAAAAGATTAATGATAGTTATTCATGTTATTCATTAGTGATTTAGCAACCTATTATCTCAAGTAAACTAAATTAAAAGACATCTTATAAACAGGTTATATCCAATATACTACATTGTACTAACAATGTCAAGTGTTTATACAAGAATATGTGAAGCTCTTAAAAATCTCACTAAACCAAGATCTGCCATAATGACTCACAGACAAACACATTATAGTTACTGAAAACAACAACTGAGAGCTTGTAATTTGTATTTGTTAAATTTGATCCAATGACAAAGTCAGTATATATATGGTCATAATGATTAACCTATTCAATTAGAGATGCGCTGTTAGTAACATGACAGTCTTCACGATAAACTTTTAAATCTACAGGCCTGAAGCTGAATATTTCGGAAAATTTTAGTTAGATTCTATTGGCTTGTAGGGATGATTTTTACAGGCCCGAGAGGGTTTTTACAAGCCTGGGTTGGTGGGCCTGTAGTTGAGCGCTAAGACTGAACATGCTGCAGAAAAGTCAAATGGAAAAGATAGATTGTTGCTGTAATTCTCAATACAAAGAAAATGTTCTTATTTATATAATCATAACCTGATCATGAAAACAAAATTTTCTCTTTTATTAACTAAAAAGCATGTAGTTTTTAATGTGACAGTCACATTGACAACATAGTTCTCAAAATCTTTTTTCTCTTGAGGGTCCTTGTAGAGATAATCTGTTGGTCCTATTCCAAAATAACAATTGTGTCGGTCCTTTTTAAAATTTTGTTGGTCAAAACCTTGGGACCACGACTTTTCAAGAACTTTGTAACAGTATGTATGGTTTTTGAATGGTTTTACACTAATCATTTTTGGGGCCCTTTATAGCTTGCTGTACGGTGTGAGCCAAGGCTCCGTGTTGAAGACCGTACTTTGAGCTATAATGGTTTACTTTTACAAATTGTGACTTGGATGGAGAGTTGTCTCATTGGCGCTCATACCACATCTTCTTATACATGTATCTATTATATATATCCATCTATGTCTGTCTGAACACCCACTTATGCTGTACTGGTTATATTGGAATCAAGCTTTGATCTGAAGGACATGTGTAAATGTGATATCAACAGCTTTTGATTTATAAAAAGTATGTTTATGTTTGCAGCCTTGAAACTGTAATCTGCTAGCAGCATATTTATCATTTAGATGAAGTTTAAATTAAGTTGATCTCAGAACTGTCACACAGCCATGAAATTATCACAAATGAAAAACAATTAATTATAAGAAATGAATGCTTCTTTTTGTAATTTTAATTGGGGTGTAAAAGTGTTGACCGAAGCACATTTTGTATGAAGCGCGGAAGCGCTTCATTCTAAAAATGTGTGCACAATCAACACTTTTACAACCCTATCAAATTACTAATACATGTAGAAACATTCATTTCTTATAATTACATTTTTATGCTAAGACTATAAAAAAAAAGTGCTATCAAGTTTTTCTTTTTGTTTACCTGTGCACTTTTTTGTGGAAGCACAGTGTCATTACGAATGTGCAACATGTAACATTTCATTTTGATATGAAGATTAATTTTTGAATGACGCGCGATTGTTGTTAGCCAATCAAACTAACGGATTCGTGTGAAACATACATGTCATGTAATTATTGATGGGTAATTAAGTACATTTCTATCAGACTATCTGAAATGAAAGTTGAAAAAATACTTCCACTAACGTTTGGTACATTTTTGTTTTTTGAATTGTCTGTTTTTGATAACATGATGTTTTTAAAAGTGTAAACCCACCAGTTGTGCTCGTCTAGATTTGTTTTTTGTAACAAGTCTGTAGCCATGCCCTGAGTAATTTTAAGAATCAGTTTTCAAACCTACTGTTAGACCCAATTAAAATTACATAAACAAACTGAAAAATCAAAGTAACTACATTGTATATTGCCCATGCTAGTCTCTATATGTTTCAAACAAATGTAACTACCGGTATTATTTATATAAAGCATATTGATTCTGGTTAAACAAACTGTCATCAAAAGCTATTAACATCACTCTCAAGGCTACCCAAATCTATAACCAATTCAATTTAATAATAAGTTTTTTGTGCTTTATGGTGGCTGGTGTACATAAATAGCTATGATCATATTACTCTGAGAATTCACCAATCAACATGATCAATATTGAATAGATACAAATACAGAATGGACAATCATATTATGGATAGACATACATATATATATTCTCAGTTTTCTTTTTGAAACTTTGAAAGGCGAGAGATATTAGGTCAAATGGTAAAGATTTGAAGATAAAACCAGTTTAAAGTTCAATTATTTTCAACTTATAAATTGCTACATGTAATAGATATTAATGTTTTTATTTTTATACGACTGCAAAAAACGTATATTGGTATGACGTTGGCGTCGTCGTCGTCCGAAGACACATTGGTTTTCGCACTCTAACTTTAGTTAGAGTGAATGGATCTCTATGACATTTTACCATAAGGTTCAATACCACAAAAGGAAGGTTGGGATTGATTTTGGGGGTTATGGTACCAACAGTTAAGGAATTAGGGGCCAAAAAGGGACCAAAAATAAGCATTTTGGTAACTTCCAGACATAACTTGTGTGTTAGTGTATGGATCTCTCTGACATTGTACCACAAGGTTCCATATCACAAAGGGAATACTGGGATTGATTTTGGGGGTAATTGCCTCAAAATTTTAGGAATTAGGGCCAAAAAGGGCAAAAACAAGCATTTTCTAGTTTCATGACAATAACTTGTGTGTAAGTGTATGGATCTTTCTGAAATTGTACTACAAGGTTCCATATCACAAAGGAAAAGCTGGAATTGAGTTTGGGGGTAATTGCCCAAAATGGTTAGGAATAAGGGGCCAAAAAGGGGCCAAATATAAGTATTTTTCTAGTTTCCAGACAATTACTTGTGTTCAAGTGTATGGATCTCTCTGAAATTGTACTGCAAGGTACCATACCACAAAGGGAAGACTGGGATTGATTTTGGGGGTAATTGCCTCAAAATTTTAGGAATGAGGTGCTAAAAAGGGGCAAAAAAGAAGCATTTTTCTAGTTTCAGGACAATAACTTGTGTGTAAGTGTATGGATCTTTATGAAATTGTTCCACAAGGTTCCATGTCACAAAGGGAAAGCTGGGTTTGAGTTTGGGGTAAATTGCCCTAAACGTTTAGGAAGTTAGGGCCAAAAAGGAGTTTTGGTCCCAACAGTTTAGGAATTAGGGGCCAAAAGGGTCCAAAATGAAATTTTGTTTGATTTCATCGAAAATAGAACTAGAGGGGTTCTTTGATATGCCGAATCTAACCGTGTATTTAGATTCTTAATTTTTGGTCTCGTTTTCAAATTGGTCTACATTAAGGTCCAAAGGGTCCAAAATTAAACTTAGTTTGATTTTAACAAAAATTGAATTCTTGGGGTTCTTTGATATGCTGAATCTAAACATGTACTTAGTTTTTATACGACCGCAAAATTTTGCGGTCGTATATTGGTATGACGTCGTCGTCGTCCGAAGACACATTGGTTTTCGCACTCTAACTTTAGTTTAAGTGAATGGATCTCTATGAAATTTTACCATAAGGTTCAATACCACAAAAGGAAGGTTGGGATTGATTTTGGGGTTATGGTACCAACAGTTAAGGAATTAGGGGCCAAAAGGGGCCAAAATAAGCATTTTGGTAACTTCCAGACATAACTTGTGTGTTAATGTATGGATCTCTGACTTTGTACCACAAGGTTCCATATCACAAAGGGAATACTGGGATTGATTTTGGGGGTAATTGCCTCAAAATTTTAGGAATTAGGGGCCAAAAAAGGGGCAAAAAACAAGCATTTATCTAGTTTCATGACAATAACTTGTGTGTAAGTGTATGGATCTTTCTGAAATTGTACTACAAGGTTCCATATCACAAAGGGAAAGCTGGAATTGAGTTTGGGGGTAATTGCCTAAAACGTTTAGGAATAAGGGTCCAAAAAGGGGCCAAAAATAAGAATTTTTCTAGTTTCCAGACAATTACTTGTATTCAAGTGTATGGATCTCTCTGAAATTGTACTGCAAGGTACCATACCACAAAGGGAAGGCTGGGATTGATTTTGGTGGTAATTGCCTCAAAATTTCAGAAATGAGGGGCCAAAAAGGGGCAAAAAACAAGCATTTTTCTAGTTTCAGGACAATAACTTGTGTGTAAGTGTATGGATCTTTATGAAATTGTTCCACAAGGTTCCATGTCACAAAGGGAAAGCTGGGTTTGAGTTTGGGGGTAATTGCCCTAAACGTTTAGGAATTTGGGGCCAAAAAGGAGTTTTGATCCCAACAGTTTAGGAATTAGGGGCCAAAAGGGTCCAAAATTAAACTTTGTTTGATTTAATCGAAAATTGAACTATAGGGGTTCTTTGATATGCCGAATCTAACTGTGTATTTAGATTCTTAATTTTTGGTCCCGTTTTCAAATTGGTCTACATTAAGGTCCAAAGGGTCCAAAATTAAACTTAGTTTGATTTTAACAAAAATTGAATTCTTGAGGTTCTTTGATATGCTGAATCTAAACATGTACTTAGTTTTTTTATTATGGGCCCAGTTTTCAAGTTGGTCCAAATCGGGGTCCAAATTTAACTTTGTTTGATTTCAACAAAAATTGAATATATGGGGTTCTTCGATATGCTGAATCTAACCATGTATTTAGATTTTTGATATTCGGGCCCAGTTATCAAATTGGTCCACATTGAGGTTTAGAGGGTCCAAAATTGAACTTTATTTGATTTCATCAAAAATTGAATTTTTGGGGTTCTTTGATATGCTGAATCTAACCATGTATTTAGATTTTGGATATTGGAATACCACAAAGGGATGGTAAGAATTGTCTTTGGGAGTTATGGCTCAAAGTGTTAAGGAATTAGGTGCAAAAAAGGGGGGAAAAGGGTTTGCAGGTTAATGGACAATTACTTCAAGTACAAAACATAATTTACAAGGCAGTGTAAGGTTGGTACTTGAAACTCATTTGAATATCTCACCTAAACTGCTTTTAAATTATTTATATTGGAAATTTGCCAAAAACTTTATTATTATTAAATTCTATTGGAAATTTGCCAATAACTTTAGTTTAATGAACTTCATTGGAAATTTGCCAATATAAAATATTGCTGATGAAGCTTTTTTGTTTATCTCATCTAAACTGCTTTTAAATATGTATATTGGAAATTTGCCAAAAACTTTATTATTAAATTTCTGATTTATATATAAAAAGCAAATAATAATGATAAGGCAAGAGATACACACCAAACAGGATGTGTAAATTAATATATTAAGTATTGTGCAATAGCAAGAAATTTTCAATTGCACAGTATTGCACAATAGCAAGAAATCTTCAATTGCACAGTATTGCGCAATAGCAAGAAATCTCCAATAGCACAATATTGCGCAATAGCAAGAAATTTTTAATTGTACAGTATTGCGCAATAGCAAGAAATATTCAATTGCACAGTATTGTGCAATTGCAAGAAATATTCAATTGCACAGTATTGTGCAAAAGAAGATACTTTGTATAAATTGCTTATTTCTTGACCAATTTCAATGAGGTTTTATTCTTGAATTCTTGGGGTTCTTTAATATGCTGAATCTAACCGTGTATCAAGTTTTTGGATTTTGGTCCCCGTTTTTAAATTGGTCCACATTGAGGTCCAAAGGGTCCAAAATTAAACTTTGTTTGATTTCATCAAAAATTGAATAATTGGGGTTCTTTGATATGCCGAATCTAACTGTATTTAGATTCTTAATTTTTGGTCCCATTTTCAAATTGGTCTACATTAAGGTCCAAAGGGTCCAAAATTAAAGTTAGTTTGATTTTAACAAAAATTGAATTCTTAGGGTTCTTTGATATGCTGAATCTAAACATGTATATAGATTTGTGATTATGGGCCCAGTTTTCAAGTTGGTCCAAATCGGGGTCCAAAATTAAACTTTGTTTGATTTCAACAAAAATTGAATATGTGGGGTTCTTTGATATGCTGAATCTAACCATGTATTTAGATTTTTGATTTTTGGGCCCTGTTATCAACTTTGTCCACATTGAGGTCAAAAGGGTCCAAAATTAAACTTTGTTTGATTTCATCAAAATTGAACTCTTGGGGTTCTTTGATATGCTGAATCTAACCATGTATTTAGATTTTGGATATTGGACCATTATAGGTGAATGTCCAATTTAAAATTTTTAAGTTCTTAGACCACATTCATTCTGTGTCAGAAACCTATGCTGTGTCAAATATTTAATCACAATCCAAATTCAGAGCTGTATCAAGCTTGAATGTTGTGTCCATACTTGCCCCAACTGTTCAGGGTTCGACCTCTGCGGTCGTATCAAGCTGCGCCCTGCGGAGCATTTTATTTGATTATGGGCCCAGTTTTCAAGTTGGTCCAAATCGGGGTCCAAAATTAAACTTTGTTTGATTTCAACAAAAATTGAATATATGAGGTTCTTCGATATGCTGAATCTAACCATGTATTTAGATTTTTGATATTTGGGCCCGGTTATCAGATTGGTCCACATTGAGGTTTAGAGGGTCCAAAATTGAACTTTATTTGATTTCATCAAAAATTGAATTCTTGGGGTTCTTTGATATGCTGAATCTAACCATGTATTTAGATTTTGGATATTGAAATACCACAAAGGGATGGTAAGAATTGTCTTTGGGAGGTATGGCTCAAAGTGTTAAGGAATAAGGTGCAAAAAAGGGGGGAAAAGGGTTTGCAGGTTAATGGACAATTACTTAAGTACAAAACATAATTTAAAAGGCAGTGTAAGGTTGGTAATTGAAACTCATTTGAATATCTCACCTAAACTGCTTTTAAATTATTTATATTGGAAATTTGCCAAAAACTTTATTATTAATAAATTCCATTGGAAATTTGCCAACAACTTTAGTTTAATGAACTTCATTGGAAATTTGCCAATATAAAATATTGCTGATGAAGCTTTTTTGTTTATCTCACCTAAACTGCTTTTAAATTATGTATATTGGAAATTTGCCAGAAACTTTATTATTAAATTTCTGATTTATATATAAAAGCAAATAATAATGATAAGGCAAGAGATACACGCCAAACAGGATGTGTAAATTAATATATTAAGTATTGTGCAATAGCAAGAAATTTTCAATTGCACAGTATTGCACAATAGCAAGAAATCTTCAATTGCACAGTATTGCGCAATAGCAAGAAATCTTCAATTGCACAGTATTGCTCAATAGCAAGAAATTGATATTTGGGCCCGGTTATCAAATTGGTCCACATTGAGGTTTAAAGGGTCCAAAATTGAACTTTATTTGATTTCATCAAAAATTGAATCATCAAAAATTGAACTATTGGGGTTCTTTGATATGACGAATCTAACCGTGTATTTAGATTCTTAATTTTTGGTCCCGTTTTCAAATTGGTCTACATTAAGGTCCAAAGGGTCCAAAATTAAACTTAGTTTGATTTTAACAAAAATTGAATTCTTGGGGTTCTTTGATATGCTGAATCTAAACATGTACTTAGTTTTATGATTATGGGCCCAGTTTTCAAGTTGGTCCAAATCGGGGTCCAAAATTAAACTTTGTTTGATTTCAACAAAAATTGAATATATGGGGTTCTTCAATATGCTGAATCTAACCATGTATTTAAATTTTTGATATTTGGGCCCGGTTATCAAATTGGTCCACACTGAGCTTTAGAGGGTCCAAAATTGAACTTTATTTGATTTCATCAAAAATTGAATTCTTGGGGTTCTTTGATATGCTGAATCTAACCATGTATTTAGATTTTGGATATTGGAATACAACAAAGGGATGGTAAGAATTGTCGTTGGAGTCCAATTTAAAATTTTTAAGTTCTTAGACCACATTCATTCTGTGTCATAAACTTATGCTGTGTCAAATATTTAATCACAATCCAAATTCAGAGCTGTATCAAGCTTGAATGTTGTGTCCATACTAGCCCCAACTGTTCAGGGTTCGATCTCTGCGGTCGTATCAAGCTGCGCCCTGCGGAGCAGTTTATTTGATTTGCCTTGAAGGGGTCAAAAAGCTAGACTCAGGAATGCTGTTTATGAGGGCTTTAACAATTTCTTAAATTTGTGATTAGGTAAGTTTAAGGGGAACTACTAATTGTTTGGTTTTCAGTTGAAGCAGCATTGGCACATCTCATTTCCATGGAGATTATTTGGCCCTGTACTCTCAGTTGATGGTCTATGACTTTGTAAAAGAACAGTTGTTCGAATTTATGATTATGTCAGTTTAAGGGGAACCACTTACATGAGTTATGACAAGTAAATGATGTGAATTTTTTTGTTTTGTTTTTATACGACCGCAAAAAAATTTTTGTGGTCGTATATTGGTATGATGTTGGCGTCGTCGTCGTCGTTGTCCTCGTCCGGCGTCGTCGTTGTTGTCCGAAGACGCATTGGTTTTCGCACTCTAACTTTAGTTTAAGTGAATGGATCTCTTTGAAATTTTACCATAAGGTTCAATATCACAAAAGGAAGGATGGGATTGATTTTGGGGGTTATGGTACCAACAGTTAAGGAATTAGGGGCCAAAAAGGGGCCAAAAATAAGCATTTTTGTAACTTCCAGACATAACTTGTGTGTTAGTGTATGGATCTCTCTGACATTGTACCACAAGGTTCCAAATCACAAAGGGAATGCTGGGATTGATTTTGGGGGTAATTGCCTCAAAATTTTAGGAATTAGGGGCAAAAAGGGCAAAAACAAGCATTTTTCTAGTTTCATGACAATAACTTGTGTGTAAGTGTATGGATCTTTCTGAAATTGTACTACAAGGTTCCATATCACAAAGGAAAGCTGGAATTGAGTTTGGGGTAATTGCCTGAAACGTTTAGGAATTAGGGGCCAAAAGGGGCCAAAAATAAGCATTTTTCTAGTTTCCAGACAATAACTTGTGTTCAAGTGTATGGATCTCTCTGAAATTGTACTGCAAGGTACCATACCTCAAAGGGAAGGCTGGGATTGAGTTTGGGGTGATGAATCATAAGGGGTTCAAAATTGGGGGTTCTTTTTTTCTTTAAAATTTTCCATTTTAAGTTGGTTATTTCTGATTTATATTTAAAAGCAAATAATAATGATATGGCAGGAGATACACACCTAACAGGATGTGTAAATTATTATATAATAAGTATTGTGCAATAGCAAGAAATTTTCAATTGCACAGTATTGCAATAGCAAGAAATCTTCAATTGCACAGTATTGCGCAATAGCAAGAAATATCCAATAGCACAATATTGTGCAATAGCAAGAAATTGTCAATTGTACAGTATTTGCAATAGCAAGAAATATTCAATTGCACAGTATTGCGCAATTGCAAGAAATATTCAGTTGCACAGTATTGTGCAAAAGAAGATACTTTGTATAAATTGCTTATTTCTTGACCAATTTCAATGGAGTTTTATTCTTGAACTCTTGGGGTTCTTTCATATGCTGAATCTAATCGTGTATTAAGTTTTTGGATTTTGGGCCCGTTTTAAATTGGTCCACATTGAGGTCCAAAGGGTCCAAAATTAAACTTTGTTTGATTTCATCAAAAATTGAATTATTGGGGTTCTTTGATATGCCAAATCTAACCGTGTATTTAGATTCTTAATTTTTGGTCCCGTTTTGAAATTGGTCTACATTAAGGTCCAAAGGGTCCAAAATTAAACTTAGTTTGATTTTAACAAAAATTGAATTCTTAGGGTTCTTTGATATGCTGAATCTAAACATGTATTTAGATTTTTGATTATGGGCCCAGTTTTCAAGTTGGTCCAAATCGGGGTCCAAAATTAAACTTTGTTTGATTTCAACAAAAATTGAATATATGGGGTTCTTTGATATGCTGAATCTAACCATGTATTTAGATTTTTGATTTTGGGCCCGTTATCAACTTTGTCCACATTGAGGTCAAAAGGGTCCAAAATTAAACTTTGTTTGATTTCATCAAAAATTGAACTCTTGGGGTTCTTTGATGTGCTGAATCTAACCATGTATTTAGATTTTGGATATTGGACCATAATAGGTGAATGTCCAATTTAAAATTTTAAGTTCTTAGACCACATTCATTCTGTGTCAGAAACCTATGCTGTGTCAAATATTTAATCACAATCCAAATTCAGAGCTGTATCAAGCTTGAATGTTGTGTCCATACTTGCCCCAACTATTCAGGGTTCGACCTCTGCGGTCGTATCAAGCTGCGCCCTGCGGAGCATTTTATTTTAAAATAATGAATATGATGATTATGAAGATGGATATGTAAAACATCATTGACTGGCTATAAAGCCCTGGCACTGTTGGCCAATCTAATGAATACGATAGTTAGACATGTTAGAATACTGTTAAAGATAAATTTAAAATGTTTCTTTTTAATGCAATGTATGTAAATATATATTTATTTGATTTACTTGGAATGCTGTTTTCCTGATATCTAAATCGGGCAAATCCCAATGGATTAAATCCGATTTGTTGATTATAAGTAATACTGTAATAGAAAGTTGTATATGTTATTGACTTTACCTATTAATTTGTAATACATTTATATGGTGATGATATAGATATATTTAAATATGAATGATTACCTAGAGCTCCCAATGGGTTTTAATTCTTCTGTATACATGTATGTGTCGTTTTTGTGATGTCTTAAACTCTTTGCCAGTAGTAAATGCACGTACTTGGTTCAAAGGTAATTTGGTAAGTTCACTTTTAAATTTTTACTATGGAAAAAAAAGTTTTATCATGATAGTAACTTTTATGCCTTTTAAGGTAGCACTATTCTTTTTGTTTATGAACATGCAATCATTCCTTCGTCATGCTCCAAAGAGACTGAGAGGCGAAATATACCAAAGGGATATTCATTTGAACTCATAAGTTGAAAACAAACTGACAATGCCATGGCGACGAAAAGACAAACAACAGTACATTGTACACAAAACATACCATAGAAAACTAAACATGCTAAAGACTGAGCATGTACACAAAACACACCATAGAAAACTAAAGACTGAGCATGTACACAAAACGCACCATAGAAAACTAAAGACTGAGCATGTACACAAAACACACCATAGAAAACTAAAGACTGAGCATGTACACAAAACACACCATAGAAAACTAAAGACTGAGCATGTACACAAAACACACTATAGAAAACTAAAGACTGAGCATGTACACAAAACATACCATAGAAAACTAAACATGCTAAAGACTGAGCATGTACACAAAACACACCATAGAAAACTAAAGACTGAGCATGTACACAAAACGCACCATAGAAAACTAAAGACTGAGCATGTACACAAAACACACCATAGAAAACTAAAGACTGAGCATGTACACAAAACACACCATAGAAAACTAAAGACTGAGCATGTACACAAAACACACTATAGAAAACTAAAGACTGAGCATGTACACAAAACATACCATAGAAAACTAAAGACTGAGCATGTATGCAAAAAACACCATAGAAAACTAAAGACTGAGCATGTACACAAAATACACCATAGAAAACTAAAGACTGAGCATGTACACAAAACACTACATAGAAAACTAAAGTCTGAACATGTACACAAAACACACCATAGAAAACTAAAGACTGAGCATGTACACAAAACATACCATAGAAAACTAAAGACTGAGCATGTACACAAAACACACCATAGAAAACTAAAGACTGAGCATGTACACAAAACACACCATAGAAAACTAAAGACTGAGCAACACAAACCTCACAGGTTGTTAGATATAAAATGACAGGGTAACATCACAACAGTCATCAATTCAACATGTTCATGTGCAGGTGCTTGTCAGAAACCAAGTGTTAGTCAATCTGATTAATAGATTGATTGTTGGTGTTTAAGTTATATATATATAGCACGCCTTTTACGAATTAACATATTTAATTCACGAAAAGCGCAGCTTTGAGTGGATTAAATATGTTAATGAGTAAGGCGTGACTATATATGATTTGTAACATTAATGGGCTATGACACATGTCAAAGGTTAAATGCTGGCCAATAAAACTTTACTGTATGTTACAATATGTCAGTCAAATAGTGGGTGATACTATATTTGATTTTCAGAAAATGAACACATTCAGCAGATAACAATTGGATTTGTATTTTAGATACAGGTACATTTAGATGGATTCAGACTCGATAGCCATTTATGTGTTATTGAATAGTTTTCTCCCTGAAAATTCTTTGTAAATAGATCAATTAATTGATTTGAATGGTTGATGATAGCGAGTAAGGTCCAGGGACAAATATTTGAAGCATGATCAATTCACGGAGATAGACCTTTATAAAATGGAGAAAATCACTAAACATCCATTGACATATATTTTTTTAGAATATTATTAATTTCGACAAGATAAAAACAAGAATCCAACCAAAATAACAGTAGGAAAATGTATAGTCATTTTTATACGACCTCAAAAAAATTTTGCGGTCGTATATTGGTATGACGTTGGCGTCGTCGTCGTCGTCCGAAGACACATAGGTTTTCGCACTCTAACTTTAGAGTAAGTGAATGGATCTCTATGAAATTTTGCCATAAGGTTCAATACCACAAAAGGAAGGTTGGGATTGATTTTGGGGGTTATGGTACCAACAGTTAAGGAATTAGGGGCCAAAAAGGGGCCAAAAATAAGCATTTTGGTTACTTCCATATCACAAAGGGAATACTGGGATTGATTTTGGGGGTAATTGCCTCAAAATTTTAGGAATTAGGGGCCAAAAAAGGGGCAAAAAACAAGCATTTTTCTAGTTTCATGACAATTACTTGTGTGTAAGTGTATGGATCTTTCTGAAATTGTACTACAAGGTTCCATATCACAAAGGAAAAGCTGGAATTGAGTTTGGGGGTAATTGCCCAAAACGTTTAGGAAAAAGGGGCCAAAAAGGGGCCAAATATAAGTATTTTTCTAGTTTCCAGACAATTACTTGTGTTCAAGTGTATGGATCTCTCTTGAAATTGTACTGCAAGGTACCATACCACAAAGAAAGGCTGGGATTGATGTTGGGGGTAATTGCCTCAAAATTTTAGGAATGAGGGGCAAAAAAGGGGCAAAAAAGAAGCATTTTTCTAGTTTCAGGACAATAACTTGTGTGTAAGTGTATGGATCTTTATGAAATTGTTCCATAAAGTTCCATGTCACAAAGGGAAAGCTGGGTTTGAGTTTGGGGGTAATTGCCCTAAACGTTTAGGAATTTGGGGCCAAAAAGGAGTTTTGGTCCCAACAGTTAAGGAATTAGGGGCCAAAAGGGTCCAAAATTAAACTTTGTTCGATTTCATCGAAAATTGAACTATAGGGGTTCTTTGATATGCCGAATCTAACCGTTATTTAGATTCTTAATTTTTGGTCCCGTTTTCAAATTGGTCCAAAATTAAACTTTGTTTGATTTCAACAAAAATTGAATATATGGGGTTCTTTGATATGCTGAATCTAACCATGTATTTAGATTTTTGATATTTGGGCCCGGTTATCAAATTGGTCCACATTGAGGTTTAGAGGGTCCAAAATTGAACTTTATTTGATTTCATCAAAAATTGAATTCTTGGGGTTCTTTGATATGCTGAATCTAACCATGTATTTAGATTTTGGATATTGGAATACCACAAAGGGATGGTAAGAATTGTCTTTGGGAGTTATGGCTCAAAGTGTTAAGAAATAAGGTGCAAAAAAGGGGGGAAAAGGGTTTGCAGGTTAATGGACAATTACTTAAGTACAACACATAATTTAAAAGGCAGTGTAAGGTTGGTAATTAAAACTCATGTGAATATCTCACCCAAACTGCTTTTAAATTATTTATATTGGAAATTTGCCAAAAACTTTATTATTAATAAATTCCATTGGAAATTTGCCAATAACTTTAGTTTAATGAACTTCATTGGAAATTTGCCAAAATAAAATATTGCTGATGAAGCTTTTTTGTTTATCTCACCTAAACTGCTTTTAAATTATGTATATTGGAAATTTGCCAAAAACTTTATTATTAAAGTTCTGATTTATATATAAAAGCAAATAATAATGATAAGGCAAGAGATACACACCAAACAGGATGTGTAGATTAATATATTAAGTATTGTGCAATAGCAAGAAATTTTCAATTGCACAGTATTGCGCAATAGCAAGAAATCTTCAATTGTACAGTATTGCGCAATAGCAAGAAATCTTCAAGTGCACAGTATTGCTCAATAGCAAGAAATTGATATTTGGGCCCGGTTATCAAATTGGTCCACATTGAGGTCCAAAATTGAACTTTATTTGATTTCATCAAAACTTGAATCATCAAAAATTGAACTATTGGGGTTCTTTGATATGCGAATCTAACCGTGTATTTAGATTCTTAATTTTGGTCCGTTTTCAAATTGGTCTACATTAAGGTCCAAAGGGTCCAAAATTAAACTTAGTTTGATTTTAACAAAAATTGAATTCTTGGGGTTCTTTGATATGCTGAATCTAAACATGTACTTAGTTTTTTTATTATGGGCCCAGTTTTCAAGTTGGTCCAAGTCTGGGTCCAAAATTTAACTTTGTTTGATTTCAACAAAATTGAATATATGGGGTTCTTCGATATGCTGAATCTAACCATGTATTTAGATTTTTGATATTTGGGCCAGTTATCAAATTGGTCCACATTGAGGTTTAGAGGGTCCAAAATTGAACTTTATTTGATTTCATCAAAAATTGAATTCTTGGGGTTCTTTGATATGCTGAATCTAACCATTTATTTAGATTTTGGATATTGGAATACCACAAAGGGATGGTAAGAATTGTCTTTGGGAGTTATGGCTCAAAGTGTTAAGAAATAAGGTGCAAAAAAGGGGGAAAAGGGTTTCCAGGTTAATGGACAATTACTTAAGTACAACACATAATTTAAAAGGCAGTGTAAGGTTGGTAATTGAAACTCATTTGAATATCTCACCTAAACTGCTTTTAAATTATTTATATTGGAAATTTGCCAAAAACTTTATTATTAATAAATTCCATTGGAAATTTGCAAATAACTTTAGTTTAATGAACTTCATTGGAAATTTGCCAATATAAAATATTGCTGATGAAGCTTTTTGTTTATCTCACCTAAACTGCTTTTAAATTATGTATATTGAAATTTGCCAAAACTTTATTATTAAATTTCTGATTTATATATAAAAGCAAATAATAATGATAAGGCAAGAGATACACACCAAACAGGATGTGTAAATTAATATATTAAGTATTGTGCAATAGCAAGAAATTTTCAATTGCACAGTATTGCGCAATAGCAAGAAATCTTCAATTGTACAGTATTGCGCAATAGCAAGAAATCTTCAATTGCACAGTATTGCTCAATAGCAAGAAATTGATATTTGGGCCCGGTTATCAAATTGGTCCACATTGAGGTTTAAAGGGTCCAAAATTGAACTTAATTTGATTTCATCAAAAATTGAACTATTGGGGTTCTTTGATATGCCGAATCTAACCGTGTATTTAGATTCTTAATTTTTGGTCCCTTTTTATACGACCGCAAAAAAAATTTGTGGTCGTATATTGGTATGACGTTGGCGTCGTCGTCATCGTCGTCCGAAGACGCATTGGTTTTTCGCACTCTAACTTTAGTTTAAGTGAATGGATCTCTATGAAATTTTACCATAAGGTTCACTATCACAAAAGGAAGGTTGGGATTGATTTTGGGGGTTATGGTACAAACAGTTAAGGAATTAGGGGCCAAAAAGGGGCCAAAAATAAGCATTTTTGTAACTTCCAGACATAACTTGTGTGTTAGTGTATGGATCTCTCTGACTTTGTACCACAAGGTTCCATATCACAAAGGGAATGCTGGGATTGATTTTTGGGGTAATTGCCTCAAAATTTGAGGAATTAGGGGCCAAAAAGGGCAAAAACAAGCATTTTCTAGTTTCATGACAATAACTTGTGTGTAAGTGTATGGATCTTTCTGAAATTGTACTACAAGGTTCCATATCACAAAGGGAAAGCTGAAATTGAGTTTGGGGGCAATTGCCTGAAACGTTTAGGAATTAGGGGCCAAAAAGGGGCCAAATATAAGCATTTTTCTAGTTTCCAGACAATAACTTGTGTTCAAGTGTATGGATCTCTCTGAAATTGTGCTGCAAGGTACCATACCTCAAAGGGAAGACTGGGATTGAGTTTGGGGGTGATGAATCATAAGGGGGTCCAAAAAATTTGGGGGGGGGATTTTTTTCCTTTTTTTCCTTTTTTTTTCTTTAAAATTTTCACTTTTAAGTTGGTTATTTCTGATTTATATTTAAAAGCAAATAATAATGATATGGCAGGAATTACACACCAAACAGGATGTGTAAATTATTATATAATAAGTATTGTGCAATAGCAAGAAATTTTCAATTGCACAGTATTGCGCAATAGCAAGAAATCTTCAATTGCACAGTACATGTATTGCGCAATAGCAAGAAATATCCAATAGCACAATATTGCGCAATAGCAAGAAATTGTCAATTGTACAGTATTTTGCAATAGCAAGAAATATTCAGTTGCACAGTATTGCGCAATTGCAAGAAATATTCAATTACACAGTATTGTGCAAAAGAAGATACTTTGTATAAATTGCTTATTTCTTGACCAATTTCAATGGGGTTTTGTTCTTGAACTCTTGGGGTTCTTTAATATGCTGAATCTAACCGTGTATTAAGTTTATGGATTTTGGGCCCCGTTTTTAAATTGGTCCACATTGAGGTCCAAAGGGTCCAAAATTAAACTTTGTTTGATTTCATCAAAAATTGAAATATTGGGGTTCTTTGATATGCCGAATCTAACCGTGTATTTAGATTCTTAATTTTTGGTCCCGTTTTCAAATTGGTCTTCATTAAGGTCCAAAGGGTCCAATATTAAACTTAGTTTGATTTTAACATAAATGGAATTCTTAGGGTTCTTTGATATGCTGAATCTAAACATGTATTTAGATTTTTGATTATCGGCCCAGTTTTCAAGTCGGTCCAAATCGGGGTCTAAATTAAACTTTGTTTGATTTCAACAAAAATTGAATATATGGGGTTCTTTGATATGCTGAATCTAACCATGTATTTAGATTTTTGATTTTTGGGCCCCGTTATCAACTTTGTCCACATTGAGGTCAAAAGGGTCCAAAATTAAACTTTGTTTGATTTCATCAAAAATTGAATTATTGGGGTTCTTTGATATGCCGAATCTAACCGTGTATTTAGATTCTTAATTTTTGGTCCCGTTTTCAAATTGGTCTACATTAAGGTCCAAAGGGTCCAAAATTAAACTTAGTTTGATTTATAAAAAATTGAATTCTTAGGGTTCTTTGATATGCTGAATCTAAACATGTATTTAGATTTTTGATTATGGGCCCAGTTTTCAAGTCGGTCCAAATCGGGGTCCAAAATTAAACTTTGTTTGATTTCAACAAAAATTGAATATATAGGGTTCTTTGATATGCTGAATCTAACCATGTATTTAGATTTTTGATTTTTGGGCCCCGTTATCAACTTTGTCCACATTGAGGTCAAAAGGGTCCAAAATTAAACTTTGTTTGATTTCATCAAAAATTGAACTCTTGGGGTTCTTTGATATGCTGAATCTAACCATGTATTTAGATTTTGGATATCGGACCATAATAGGTGAATGTCCAATTTAAAATTTTTAAGTTCTTAGACCACATTCATTCTGTGTCAGAAACCTATGCTGTGTCAAATATTTAATCACAATCCAAATTCAGAGCTGTATCAAGCTTGAATGTTGTGTCCATACTTGCCCCAACTATTCAGGGTTCGACCTCTGCGTTCGTATCAAGCTGTGCCCTGCGGAGCATTTTATTATTACATTTTGTTTCATTTTTTCATTATTTACTTCTCGAAGGAGGCAGAGCCAGACTGTGCATTAACAACTTCTGAGATGGAAGTTATAGCACTGGTTTAAGCTCCTCCCATTCTTTGCTATTCCAACGAGATGCGGTCAACGGCGGGATTGCAGAGAGCAATAAGTAAAAAATCAGTTAACGCACTCCTCTAAAAATAACCGAAGTTAACTCACTTGAAGATCATGGGAGAAATTACGCTAGGCGTCGGCGGCATTAAGTATTACCCATGTCCCGTCCGTCCGTCCGTTCTGAACGTCACTAAAAATTGGTTTCGGTTCTCTAATTTTAGTCTGCCTCAACCAAATGTTATAAAACTTATACACAATACTTATTACCACAAAATACAGATCAAGTTTGAAATTGGGTGGCATCACTTTTAAGGTTCATGGGTTATGCCCCTTTATAAATGGAAAAATTGCTTAATCTGTCATTTCCGTTCTTTAACTTTAGTTTGCCTCAACAAAATGTTATGAAACTTATACACAATGTTTATAATCACAAAACAGTCTTAACTACATGAATCCTGCATCTAAATGTGGAAGTTGACTCATGCATATTTACAACCAGGGGCATCTGTGGCCCATACACATTCTCCATTTATTTTACTATTTGGGTTATCTTCCCTTAAATTGCTAGTTTGAAATATTGATTGAACAAACACAAGTATTTGATATTTGGTAAAACAATCTGAATAATGCAATAAATCAGTTGTTTTTCTTTTTCAAATAAACAGTCTTACGCATTAATTGCCAATCTGTCTCAAAATTTAAGGATTTAACTGATTCTACCCCACTGCCCAAGAGATTTCTGGAAAATCCGCAATTTCCGAAAATTTGCAAACGTATGTAAATTATATGCAAATTTGTTCACTGTTGATGCTGTAACTGATACTGATCTATTAAACTATTCATTGAGATTTGGGGGTGGATGGCATGGGAGGTGGTACATTTTCTGGTGGGTTTGAACCAACACCTGCTGAAAAATGGTCATTTTCAGTCTATTTTTCGATTTTAATGCAATCCTGAGAGGTGAACATTTACCAAACTGTGTTTCTTTGTCATTCAATTATTTCCATACTGACTGGAAGTAAATGTGACTTGATTGTCTTGCTGGGGAATTATTATTGGCAAGCCAGGTCTGTCTAAAAGTCTGTTTTTACGGATTTTTGACAAAACAGTGACCTAGATTTTACAGATCAGATTTTTTTTGGCGGTATTATACCTCCTTGTGTTCCTGTATCACCTATGCAAGTTTTTAGGATAATTGGTAATACCTACAGCCCATACCACTAACGTAGTAGCCATCAAATGACTCCCACCCCTACTTGATTTTGGCTACTTTTCACATTTTTCCGATTTTGAACTCTCAGAAGGGCATTTTAGTTGTCATATTTTCATAAAAACAAATCTGGAAGAGCTTATGGACCATGAATAGCATGGTTGAACTCCCTGCTGTCAACACAGTTCAGCTGGGGCAGTTCAAAAAAAGTATGGAGGGTTATACGGGCCATCAAAGAATGGCGGTTGCTATCACGACTACAGGTGGGATTGGGGAGAAGGGGTTAAGCAAAGAACTAGAATGATTGTTAACTGCCTTTTACAATCCAAGATGGCTTTATACAGTTTATCTACCTTAAATCCATGCCATTTGGACTCTGTTGGGTTGTCTCATTGCAAATCAAACCACATTTGTTATATTTTTTATATTAGTACAGTCTTCACACTTAACCACAGGCCCAGAAGCCCAGGCTTGTACAATTGTTTTCGGGCCTGTAAAAATCGACTCTACAGGCCAACACAATCCAATTAAAATTTTCAAAAAATTGAGCTCTGGGTCTGTAGATTTAAAAGTTTATCGTGAAGACTGTTAGTAGGAGAAAGTTTGTTATTATAAAATTTATACATGTACAGTGAGCATGATGTGAAGTTTGACATTACCGAATCTCTCATTATTATACTATAATTATATGTAGAGATAAAACTAATTTGAATTTTAATGTACTGCCAAGAGCATGTAAAAGATAAATAAATGTTTACTGTAAGGAATTTTTTTTGTCACAATAATTATTGCTAGTGCCAAAACTGAATAATATCGCAAGTCTGCATGTACTTTTTAACAAGACTAATGATTTCTCGTCTCTTTACAATGCACATTACGTAATATACATGATATAATCACTTTACTGTTTACACAAATAGAAATCGTTTTGTACTAAAGTTAGTATATCACTTGCTTACAAGATATAGTTTGTATTTAAACAATTAAAAGAGTGCCTTCTGTACTTCTGAGGCTTATAAAACTCCTCTTGTAGATTAGAAATAAATTAATTGCAAAGTTTCCTAAAGCATAAATGATTGTTTTGCCATTTGACTACAGAAAATGATATTTCATTTTAAAGGTTTGAATTTGACCTCATTAATTGACCAAGGCATTATGATTAGTGAACACTTTCATATGAAACAGGGTAAAATACTAAACATGGTAAAATTGTTACAAATTATTTAAAAAATGTCATAATCTCATATGATCATCAATATGAAGGAAAAAAAAACTTTTCAAAACATACTTCACCATTAGCATTTAAGATAATTTACCATTAACATTTAAGATACTTTACCATTAACATTTAAGATACTTTACCATTAACATTTAAGATAATTTACCATTAACATTTCAGATGATTTACCATTAACATTTAAGATACTTTACCATTAACATTTATACTTTATGAAGCACTTTGTAGATTTATTAATTGTTTCTGTTTCTGTTTCAGATGAAGAATTGGTATTCAAAGACAAAGCTCAGGCCTTACAGGCTGTCAAAAAGTATGCTGGTGCCAGGTTTAAAGTGTTCAAATCAAGACAAGATGCCAGGCTTTTCAGTCAGTCTTCAGCAGATGAACCTTCTCCGTCACCATGGAAACCTTCATCACCAAAGGTTAAAGTTGTTATCATTTTATTGATTTAGAAGAAAAGTTGTTTTTCTTTGTTTAAGCACAGGATTTAAAATCAATCTGTTTCTTCAGTTATAAGTGATGTGGTTGTATTTGAAATATATTCTCAACATCCCCAAATGAATTAAAATATAACTTTGCTTAATACATTTTTATAGGGAATTGACAAAAAATATATGGTTATGAAGGAAATTGTTCATTTTTTTAAATGCATATCAAGATGAATTTGTAAAATTTTGAAATAAGAACTAATTTTCCTGAATAGATCTTTCTCAGATAATTTAAGTTACAAGTCTGCTATATTTGGTAGAATGTTTTTAAGGTATGCATGTTACCTATTCTGACATCGGACTTGGACTTCTTTTAAACTGAGTTTTACTGTGCGTATTGCTGTGTGTTTGTTTATTCTACATTGGCTATAGATACATGTTTAACCCCGCCACATTTTTGCGCCTGTCCCAAGTCAGAAACGTCTGGCCTTTGTTAGTCTTCTATGATTTTTTAATTTTAGTTCATTTATATGTTTCGGAGTTTAGTGTGACGTCCATTTTCACTGAACTAGTACACATTTTTGTTTAGGGGCCAGCTAAAGCCCGCCTCCGGGTGTGGGATGTTCTCGCTGTGTTGAAGACCCATTGGTGGCCTTCGGCTGTTTTCTGCTCTTTGGTCGGGTTGTTGTCTATTTGACACATTCCCCATTTCCATTCTCAATTTTATATCTGTCTGACAAGGTTCATCTGACCTTGACCTTATTTGCATAGTTTTTTGGTCAAAGTTTACTTTATCTCAGTGATTCTCACATGAGAAATCAAAGCTACTTTAATACATCATGAAATGCATATATATATAATACCCTTATGTACAATATACAAATATATATAATAGAGAGGACTTGCTCTGTATAAAAATAATGACTTTTAAGACTAGTGAATTAAAGGTAACTTCCTGATGTAAATAAAGTTATCTACCATTTTAGCAGGAAAAAACACTTCTTTATCATATCTTTTAAAGTAAAATTCAAGCACCCTCATTTGTATTTCCTTGAAAACTAAAAAGTCAAGATACTTATCAGTTTTATATCTTTTCAGTGATATAAATTTGAAGATTATTGGAAATTTGTAAATAATCTGTGTTATTATATTGAGAAATATATTATTATAATAGAAATAATAATAGAAAATATATGTGATCTAGTCAACTATTTAACTATTTCTGTCAGTGTTTTTGAACATCAATAATTATAAGAAATAAACCAAATCATGACACAAAGAGTTATAACTACCTTCATACAAATATCAAGAACACACATGTTGGTAATAAAGCTAATATATTTTTATACCCCCACCGTAGCAGAAGGGGCATTAAGTTTTACCCTTGTACGTCCGTCCATCCGTATGTCTAAAAATTGGTTCCCTTCTCTAACTTAAGTTTGCCTCAACCAAATGTTATGAATCGTATACACAAGGCTTATTACCACAAAACACGGATCAAGATTAAATTTTGGTCGCGTCACTTGTACCGTTCTAGAGTTGTGCCCTTTTACAAATTGAAAATTTGCTGAAATTTTCGTTTCTGTTCTTTAACTTAAGTTTGCCTCAACCAAATGTTATGAAACCTATACACACTGCTTATTACCAGAAAACTTACGAATTTGAATAGGGTCACTTTTACTGTTCTTGAGTTATGTCCCTTCATAACGTTTTATGCAAGCTTGGGTATCATCTGTGTCCCATAGACACATTTCCCATTTATTTTCTTCAAAAATATTGTTTAAGCAGAACAAATAAAATGTGTTTCTTTTAAATTGAATGTAATTAAATGTATTTGTACAAACCATAAAGTTTATTCTTTATATAAGTATATCATGACATAGGCATTTAAAAAATTTCCGTGCACTTTTAATTTGTCTGGAATTTGAAATAGAAAAGCTTGATACATTTATAAGCTTTTAATATAGGTTTGTAAAGGGCACTTTATCCTTACTTTGTGTCTTGCCTGGAGGTATTGTAAAGGGCACTTTATCCTTACTTTGTGTCTTGCCTGGAGGTAAAGGACAAAATTTGAATTTACACAGAACAAGTAATTGTTTCTTTTAAACTGCATGCAATTAACTGTTTTTGTACAAACCATAAAGTTTATTCTTGATATATATGTATATTATGACATAGGCATTTAAAAATTTTCCATGCACTTTCAATTTGTCTGCAATTGGAAATTAAGGTGGATAGGGGGACTAAATTAATATCCATAGATTTTTTTAATAAATTGTCAAAATGTAGTTTATATCATGCTATTTTCAAAAAATATAATAAAAAGTATGGGTCACTAGGCTTTTTCTCACACTACCGGTTGTACAAAATTGTCAGATTTTGTATAGATTATGCATGGAAAACCCAATTTTTTGAGATAAAAAGAAAACCACACCATACAATTTTAAGATAAAATAAGAGAAGATAGCTCTAATAATATGCTTTCAGATAAGAAATAGAAAAAATAGGGTCACCAGACTCGTTTTCTTGCTGCATAATAAAATAGGTAAATTCACAAAATATTCTGTTATAAAAGTTACTTTATCTGAGTTTTCTCCCCTTATATCTGATTTATTTCCCCTTATGTGGCAAAGTTGAAAAAAAAATGAATCAAACAAAAATTTTCTGTCTTTTGTAAAATACAGCCATAAATATGATAAAACACATATATATATGTACATAATTTTTTATATAAACATGAAAAGTCTTACACATGAATTACTTTACTACTCTCTAAATTTGCACATTTCAGTAAAGAACTAGACTGATTATTATCTGCTATTTTAAAATGCAAGATGGAGGAAGACATCCCAGTTACCTTAAGCTTGATTTATAAGCTTTTTATATAGGTTTAAAAAGGGCATTCAATTCTTACTTTTTGTCTTGCCTGATACAAATGTCACACAGTGAGAAAATGAGACATTGTGAAAGCTATTGTGGAATGAGCTTTCAGACTACAAGAGATGGAAAATATATCCAACGCAATCAATCATAGGTTTGAACATCTTCAACTATGAGAAAAACCCTTAGTGTATAGTCCGCTGTAGAAGGCCCCAACATGAAAATGTGAATCAATTCAAACCGGAAACTATTATTAGTAACGGCCTAATTTTTAACAAAACAATTTACAAAAAAAGAAAAATAATAATACTGACGACAACCACTGAACTTCTGGCTGTGAATTGGTACAGGCACATAAAGAACATGAAGAATGTGGCAGGGTTAAGCATGTTTGTTATTTCTCAACACTCCACTAACCTGGGACAGTGGTGTAACAGCACAACATAAGAACAAAATGTAAAAATCAGTTCCAATTGGCTGACCTTGACCTCATTTTCATTGGTTATTGGTCAATATCAATTGTGCTTGATTAGGTCCATTTCTCAGATACTATAAGTAATATATCAACTATATTTGGTGAATGTCCAGAACAATTTAAATGTGCAAATGTCAATCTGACAGGGTTCATCTGACCATGACCTCATTTTCATTGTTCTTTGGTCAACATTTAAGTTTTTCGTGACTAGATTTGTTTCTCCGTTACTTTTAATAATAAGTATACTATTTATGGTTTTATAGAATGGTTGGAAAGTGCACATGTCCATCTTATAGGGTTCACCAGGATTCAGGGGTTCAAATTTACTTTAAGCAATGGAAGGTCCAGGACCTTTGACCAACGATACTTAAAGGTCCTCCTTTATTCTTAGAAGGTCCAATTTTTATTGAAAATTCAATTTGTAAAAACAGAAAATGCTTAGCATAACAAAACACCCATCATATTCTTACTACATAATAACCTCATTTTTTTCTGAATTTCTTAAATAAATTTAGTAGGAAAAGGCTTCCCCTTTTACCAACACTATATGTTGTGTTAAATAACACTTCGTACCATTATAATTGGTTTGGTTTCGATTGCTGCTTAAGAACACTGGCCTAACTTTGTTTTCAAACTTACAGTCAGTTTCTTTTAACCACTTTTTTGGCAAGATGCACAGATGCTGGATGGTTATTTTCATCATGATTTTTTATGGGGTCAAGTTTTAATTTTTGTTGTCCAATGAACCAGGGCACTTTCCCTTTCTCTGTTTGTTGGAAAAATTTAGGTTTTTGTTTTTCCCTGTTGTATTTTTGGTCTTTAGTCAGATCCTGTCTTTCGGGCTGCTTTAAACCGTTTCATCAATCACCTTGTTGTATCCCCTTTTTACTCAATCTCCCCTTTGTATCCCCTGTTTCATCATGTTTTCTTTTTGGAAGGGGTCACTCCAAAACCCAACAGACCAATATTGTTTACTGGTTATGTTTTAATATTATATTCTCGAGTTTCCCTGGATCTTGTACGACGACCAGTCACATGACTATGTAACAGCCACTATGTTCCGTCAGTTACTTTGTTCCGGCGGAACTTTTCAACTAGTTATTTCGTTCCGATGGAACTTTCCAACAAGTTGTTTTATTCCGAGTGCAGTCGAAAAGTTCCGGAAAAAAGTAGCTAGTTGAAAAGTCCCGGAACAATGTAGCTAGTTGAATAGTTCTGGCGGAACAGAACAACTAGTTACATCGTTCCGAATATACCATATTTCGTCCTTTTTGTAGAAAGAGGGGGAAGAATGAGTATCAGTATATATAAGAGCAAATCATTAATTTACAAGAATACCCAACGCACTGAAAGGGGTTTCTTTGTGGACAAATATGCAAAATTTAAGTTGTATTTCATAGCTAACATAAAACGGAATAAGTTGCATTATCATGCAAATGTAGTATTCATAGTACCCTCAAGAGAGGGAAGAATACCCCCCTCCTCATGTGCATGGTTCTTTGCATCAATTCTCCGAATGGAACTTTGTGACTGGTTGATAAGTTCCGTTGGAACTTTTGGGCTAGTTTGTTAGTTCCGGTTTTGACTTATTTGCCAAAGAGGAACTTTGTGGCTAGTTGATAAGTTCCTTTTGACTTTTGTAATCAGTATCTTGGTTTCCCTTTGAAAGGTTCAAATATAATATGTTGCGCTTTTACTTTGCATCAATTCTCCAAATGGAACTTTCTGCCTGGTTGATAAGTTCCGTTGGAACTTTTGGGCTAGTTTGTTAGTTCTGGTTTTGACTAATTTGGCAAAAAGGAACTTTCTAACTAGTTGATATGTTCCGTTGGAACTTTTCAACTAGTCACTTTGTTCCGATGGAACTTTTAAACCAGAGGAAGAACAAAGTAACTAGTTAATAGGTTCCTCCGGAACTTTTCGGCAAGTTAGTTCTTTCCGCCCGGAACTTTCCAACGTCGGAACAAAAGAGCATTTACAACTACACATCAATTCAATTGTGAAGAATTTAAGCAAATACATAATAGATATAACAAGATGTGGTATGAGTGCCAATGAGACAACTCTCCATCCAAGTCAAAATTTATAAAAGTAAACCATTATAGGTCAAAGTACGGTCTTCAACACGGAGCCTAGGCTCACACCGAACAGTAAGCTATAAAGGGCCCCAAAAATTACTAGTGTAAAACCATTCAAACGGGAAAACCAACGGCCTAATCTATATAAAAACGAGAAACGAGAAACACTTATGAACCACATCAACAAACGACAACTACTGAACATCAGATTCCTTTCAGTAAAGTTCCATATTTCAAGATTATTTTCATTCTTGATTTCATATATGTTTGTTCATGGTGCTTCTGTAACTTTTTAACCTGTAAAAATACAAAAGTCCGTCGGGTGTACCTTACTGCCAGTGGGAAGGTCCGAACCCGTAAATGGAAGGTCACGGACCTCGGACCACTGCTAATTTGAACCCCTGGGATTTGACCTCAATTTCATGATTCCTTGATCAAAGTTAAGTTATTGTGATAAGAACTATCTCTTAGATACTACATGTATATGTAAAAGCTTAACTATATTATGTGTATAAAATGATTGTAAGGTACAGAAGTCCTTCTGACAAGTTTTAACTGTTATGACGTTATTTTCATGGTTCTTTTGTCAACTATAAGTTTTCATGATAAGGCCAGTTTCTCAGATTCTGCAACTAATAAGTGTGGGTTTTGCTCATTGTTGAAGGCTGTACGGTGACCTAAAGTTGTTAACTTCTACCTCATTTCATCTCTATTGGAGAGTTGTCTCATTGGCAGTCATACCACATCCTTTTATTTTTACATCTATATTTGTTGTTTAGAAGGATTGGAAGAAGTACATGTCTCTCTGACAGAGTTCTCTGACTTTTACCTCATTTTCATTTATCATCAATAATATTCAGTTTATGTCAAACTTTATCTTATAGACTTCAATATAAAATTCAATTATAATTACATTTGTAGTAAGGCAGACGACATATTTCACCATGTGCACACTCTTGTTATATTCAACGATCAAAGATCAGAATTTTGGAATACTATGATCCAAGGTAGACATAATTCATAAGTGTTTCTCGTTTCTTGTTTTTTATATAGATTAGACAGTTGGTTTTCCTGTTTGAATTGTTTAACACTAGTCATTTTGGGGCCCTTTATAGCTTGCTGTTTGGTTTCAGCCGAGGCTTCGTGTTGAAGGCCGTACTTTGACCTATAATGGTTTACTTTTTACACATTGTGACTTGGATGGAGAGTTGTTTCATTGGCACTCATACCTCATCTTCTCATTTATATATAAGTAACCTTTCATAACTGATACAGTATACCTTAGTAAATGTTATCCTATAGGTTGCACTTTGTAAATACAGCTGTTTCTCAAACCATGCCTCTTTTGGGGAGATAAAGAATATTCATAGATAATTAATTTTGTTTACATACTGGTTCCCAGTTATGATCTCTAGGTTTCATCTCATAGAGACATAACTTGGGAATGTTACCAGTAAATATACATATGCATATTGTCTATTTAGAAATCTGTGGTAATCCTACAGTCAAGGTAGGGATAGTTAAGAAATTTAGTGTTAGTTTAAACTCTTAGAAGTTCGGGGCATATAAACGTTGAAAATATGCCGCACAGCCCTATATTTTGACCTTTGAAAAAATTGTAGTGCATATGAACTTTCCATTCTAGGATATGATTTTTTCAAAACTTCATAGTAAAAATGGTACAGTTTTAGCCGTAAAAGGAGTTCCTATGGAAATTGCATTGTCAATATTTACAGAAATGCAACCTTTATTGGGTGAAAAAAGAGAACATACAGAAATTAACCAAATTTGGTTTATCTCACAGATTTTAAAGCAATTAACTCAAATATGAAGTTTTATAAATATTTCATGAAGATTGAGAAAATCCTGGGCTTTAACTATGATGACTCAGCATAAATTCACAGTTTACAGTATGCACAGTTTACTTAAAGCCCTGAATGCAAAATAAATTCATAATATATGCATATTTGTAAGTTAAATTGTTTAGAAGTGCTTATATTTACTCTTAGCAGTCATTGAAACTCATAGATCCTTCCTGAATATTATTGGTGGGGTGTTTTTGTCCTGTCGATAACCCAAAAGTAAGCTGTAATGCCTAAATCTGCTTTTTTGTCACTGCGGCATAAAAAATACAAGCTAGAAATACAAATATATATCAACAAAACTTACAATAGTGTGTTCTATCCTGAATATGTACTAAATATTTCACATTGCTAGAAACAGCAGAATAATTTAGGAAATTTGAGGCCCCAGGGGCAAAAAACAGAGAAAATTGCCTACCCCCTGGGTCATAAAACAAATAATTTAACTTGTAAATGCTATGATTTTATGATTTTAAAGGTCTTTATATAGAAAACAATAACTGTGCTTGGAAGTTATGCAAAAATTAGATGTTAGCAGTCATTTCTATAAAATTTTAAGTGAATTTATACATCAGACTGGTATCTGCATACATACAACTATTGCAAATATGGCTTTGTTTTAACACTTCTAGCTCATATATTAGCTGAATTATGTCAGATATATGGTTAGAGATGATACTGTTGTGACAAGAATTTTAAACTGACCATTTGAGGCAGAAATTGTGAACTTTCATTGACAAATAGGCATACAGTAAAATATGGACTGGAGACACAGGCAGGATTTGATACTTTATATAATCTTGAATGTTGGAATGATTGACTGCTAAATATAACATTTACAGTATTCTGAAATGCTTTCAATATGTTATCAGAACAGTTTTAAACAGGTTCTAGGCATTTCATGTCAGAAAACATGCAAATAGGGTAAGCTGGCAAAAATTAAAGTCTTGTTTTCAAATTCTTTAAAAAAATGAAACAGGGGAGGGGGTATCCAATGAACAGTTAAAGAAAACTTAGAGTTTATGCAGTGATTTCTTTAAGGCTATAATTCTGATAAATAAGTATTAATGTGAGAAATAGTGTTTTTAGAGAGTTTTCTATTGGAATAAATGTTTGTATAGGTTGCACTTTGTAAATACAGCTGTTTCTCAAACCACGCCTCTTTTGGGGAGATATAGAATATTCATAGATAATTAATTTTGTTTACATTCTGGTTCCCATTTATGATCTCTAGGTTTCATCTCATAGAGACATAACTTGGGAATGTTACCAGTAAATATACATATGCATATTGTCTATATAGAAATCTGTGGTAATCCTACAGTCAAGGTAGGGATAGTTAAGAAATTTAGTGTTAGTTTAAACTCTTAGAAGTTCGGGGCATATAAATGTTGAAAATATGCCGCACAGCCCTATATTTGACCTTTGAAAAAAATTGTAGTGCATATGAACTTTCCATTCTAGGATATGATTTTTTTCAAAACTTCATAGTAAAAGTGGTACAGTTTTAGCCGTAAAAGGAGTTCCTATGGGAAATTGCATTGTCAATATTTACAGAAATGCAACCTATAGTATGTCTGTCACACAAAAAAAATCATATGGAATTGTGTTAAGTATGATAGATTTGGATTCAACATAGGCTTTGACAAGATTTCATGGGCCAATAAAGTTCACTATAACATTTTCTGTCATCAAAAGCTAATTAAGGTTAAACAAGTTGTTTGATCATTTCTGCCACAGTTAATTTTCAGTGTCATTATGCAAATGATTTACATGTGAATGATGTATAATTCATGGTATTAATTTACACGATTTTCAAACAAAACCATGATGGAATTGCATTAAAAGGGATTTGCATTTTGATTAATTTCTAATTTTATCACTGAAGGACATTTGTCATAGGATCTGCATCTTCAAATAGTTTTATGAAATATAATTAATATATAAGATAAACAATCACTTGAATGATTTATTTATTGATTAATAGGTGTGTAACATGTTCATGATGTTCCTCAACTAATAAAATTCATATCTGTTTTCTAAACTTTTGTAAAAATTATTACCCTAGCTACATGTACTGTGGATTCATGTATTTTCATGGGTACCATGCCAATTTTCGTGGATTGAGGAAAAAATGTATTTTTGTGGATAATTGCCTTTGTAGTCTTGGCAAAATCTGCAAACAACATGTACAATATAAAAAGAAGATGTGGTATGATTGCCAATGAGACAACTCTCTATAAGAGACCAAATGACACAGAAATTAACAACTATAGGTCATCGTACAATAGATATAAGAAGATGTGGTATGAGTGCCAATGAGACAACTCTCCATCCATGTCAAAATTATAAAAGTAAACCATTAAAGGTCAAAGTACGGTCTTCAACACAGAGCCTTGGCTCACACCAAACAGCAAGCTATAAAGGGCCCCAAAAATTACTAGTGTAAAACCATTCAAACGGGGAAACAAACGGTCTAATCTATATAAAAAATGAGAAACACTTATGAACCACATCAACAAACGACAACTACTGAACATCAGATTCTTGACTTAGGACAGGTGCAAACAATTGCAGCAGGTTTAAACGTTTTAGTGGTACCAAACCTTCACCCTTATCTGAAACAATAGTGTAACATCACAATATAGAAAGACGCACTATAAAATATCAATTGAAATGGCTTGACTCAATCAAAAGACATATTAACACCAGTGAACATATACTGAACAAATAAATTTTATCTATGATACAATGTAAATACAAAATAAATAAACTAAGGGAAGAATAATTAAGGCTTCATTGGACATTTAGATTTGTGGTTTAACTTTACCCACAAAATCCATGAAAAATTGGTATCCCACAAATAATTATGAATCCACAGTATCATATCTGATTTGATTATTAGTCAATTTGGCCACAAAACATTTAAAATTTGTTAAACAAGCCAGTCAGGTGTAGGATAAAATACGAAAAACAAGAAATATTCTAAATATCTAATTGGAACTAATTTTTTCAGGCAACAGATGGATTTATATCAACAATGGGCACAGGAGTCTCCTTTGAAAGCTCACCATACAAAGCTCCTAAAGTACAGGAGATTTCAAAGTTTAGATTAGCTATAGAGCAAGGAGACACCACGACCATAGAAACACTGGTGTGGGAAAATCCAAGATTCCTTATCAGTAGTGCCGATACACCACTAATTATACAGGTATTTAGTTTGGGAAAATCTGCTATTGCTTACCATCATTGCTAATACATCACTTTTTATTCAGATATTGAGTGTGTGAAAAGCCTTTTTGATATAACATGTATAAGGAAGAAAAATCTCAGATTTGTCAGTTGAAACATACATCATTTATATAAAAATAATAAGATATGGTATGGTTGCTAAAGAGACAATGCTTAACCAGACACCAAATGTCGTAGAAGTAAGCAACTATAGGCTCTGTAGGTCCTTCAACAATGAACAAAAGCCATACTGCAAAGCAAGCTATAAAAGGCCCTGAAATGACAAATGTAAAACAAATAAAACGAGAAAACTAACAGCCTGATTTACGTACAAAACAATTAATGAAAAATAGATATGGTATACTGCAAAAGACAACAACCCCTGCATTACAGGCTCCTGACTTGAGACTATTAAATATTGAAATTCATTTAAACTGTTTAAACATGTTAAAAGAACCAAAATGCAATGCTCAATTCCAAGGTTTCAGCTGAAATTGGACTTACAGTAATGCTTGATCTTGTAATTTATATTGAAAAGAAAGAACTAGTTATTTATCCTTTACACATAGCAATGAAGCCAAGCTCTGCCATTTAAGATAAGATTTAACATAATCTATATCTATATTGACAGGAAGGACCCAGATACAATGCTTTACATGTAGCAGCCAAGAGTAACCAGCCACAAGTCTGTCAGCTGATACTGGATATCTTAGAAGATCCAAGCTTCCTTGATAAGCTCTATGGACACACTAAAGAAACTGAGTGTACTAGGACAGATAGAATGAACTTTGTTGTTGATTTGTATCTCAACACTCCTGATAAAGGGGTAGGAAATATTGTGAAATCATTATATACTGTGAATTCATTTATTTTTGTTGATAGCAATTTTCGTAGATTAGAAATAAATAAATTGAATTTTTGTAAATATTTCATTTTGTGGTTTGCATACAAGCTTATAGAAAAGGAGTATGCCCGGTAGGACCCCTTTTTGGCCCCAAAATATAGCATTTCACAAATTTGTTAAAGAGGTAAACTGTAAGCTATTTATTGGAAAGAAGAATACTTATGTTACATAAATATGGGCTGTTTTTGACAATACAATGCACATGCATCAGGTATTACCGTCATTAATTCATGCAAAATTACTGAAATCTTCACAATTTCAGCATTTGTGCTTATTTTTAGGCGGTCTTTGTCTAAAATGGAAGTGGTTGCACTTGTGTTCAGTCTTAATATTTAAATATGTGTTGTATTTGATGATGATACATAACATATATAAAGGTTGAAACTGAACACGAATGTGGCCACTTCCATTTTAGACAAAAACCATCTGATAAGTGACGTTTTGTGGCATATTTGATAGATTTTTCATATTTAAGCTTGAATTAAGGCGTATTTAATGGCCAAATCAATTCAAATCTTTTACATTATCTGATTGAATCGACTGAAGAAGATACTTAAGTGTTTAAAAAATGTCAAAAATCTTTTATCAGATGTACTTCAAATTTTAGGCCAAAATAAGCCCTTACCGAACCTTCTCCTTTGTACTTTGATGAACATTTAGATTTGTTGTTAACCGGTACAAAGGGACTCCACTGAAATTGGTTTCCCTAATATAATAAGGAATCCAAAGAAGATATATAATTAGTATGATTGCTAGTAAGATTCAGCAGTAGTATACAAATGTTCAAAACTTGTAAACTCGTTTATGATATATAAATCAAGATAACATACGTAGGGAATTGCATGAAAGAAGTGAGACAGGGTGCATCAACACTTTAACAATCTCCTGCTATACTCAATTGTCTTTTCCTCTTATAAATTTATAAAAGGAAAGTTGCAAGAAAAACTTACGATAATCATCATGTTTAAAATTGTTTTATTTAAAACAACATTTGTTCTGGTAACAAGAGAGCTTTTTTGTCTTCATTTAATGAGTAAGATTGTGCAATCAGCATATAATGTGTTTCATATGTAACATAATCATATAATAAATTCTTCAGTAAGAAAGTTTACTTTGTTTTTTCTTTATATTACATATTTTAGAAAGTTAAAAAAGAATCATTATTACATTTATTTATGTTTTCAGTGTTGTGAATCTCCTCTACATTTTGCCTGTAAGTTTGGATACACAGATGTGGTGGCGGTCCTGGCTTCTCATCCAAAAGTTGACAAAATTCTAAAGAACAAATATGCGGAAACTCCAAGAGATGTAAGAATAGTATTAAAGGGTACAGCTGTATTAAACTTTTTGATATATTGATATATGAAAATAAGGAGATGTGATATGATTTCCAATTAGGCAACTACCAAGTAGAGTCCAAATGACCTGCATGTTGGAAACTAGAGGTCATTATATGGCCTTCAGCAATGAACAAAACCCATACCGTATAGTAAGCTTTATACTGCCCCAACTTAACAAAATGTGAAACAGTTCAAACCTGAAAACGAAAAGCCTGCTATTTAAGACAAATCAATAAAATGAAAAACAAATATGACAGAAAGCAACCAACAACTGCAAAATTTGTTTTGCCTATACAGTTGTAATCACCTTTGTATCTATGGCATAGGCAGCTTTTTCTGACATTTTGATTTACAGTATATTTCCCAACCTGTTTTAGGCATGAACTGTGTTGTGTAACTTTTATTCCACAGATCAAGATTATAAAATATGGAGGGTTAAGATCTAATATATATATGTTGTGATGTTACACTATTGTTTCAGATAAGGGTGAAGGTTTGGTACCATTAAAACGTTTAAACCTGCTGCAATTGTTTGCACCTGTCCTAAGTCAGGAATCTGATGTTTAGTAGTTGTCGTTTGTTGATGTGGTTCATAAGTGTTTCTCGTTTCTTGTTTTTTATATAGATTAGACCGTTGGTTTTCCAGTTTGAATGGTTTTACACTAGTAATTTTTGGGGCCCTTTATAGCTTGCTGTTCGGTGTGAGCCAAGGCTCCGTGTTGAAGACCATACTTTGACCTATAATGGTTTACTTTTATAAATTTTGACTTGGATGGAGAGTTGTCTCATTGGCACTCATACCACATCTTCTTATATCTATGAATATACAAATGGTCGTTGTTTGAAAATTTGACAGCTAATTTAAATGTAATGAATTTTCTGCAGACTACATTTGTATTGCAGATATGAACTAGATTCTGATTATTATTTTAGGTAATATGCGCCAGATTGAAAACCCCTACACAAGATCAGAAAGCTGAGATTAGAGATTTACTAGAAGGTAAAAAATTGATTACATTATTTGTCTAAAACAGGCAAAAAAGGCCAAAAAAAAACAACCCTTACTGAAGTTTAAACATAACAAAACTTGTGTTAAAAGAATTCTGAGTTAAGAAAGTTAGCCTTGTGGATATTAATGGATTTTATCACTTTTTAATCAATTTTGTAAATAATAGATTATAGATGTACTCCAAAAATAAACAGTTTGATCAAAAATGATTAAATAACACATGGATTTTGAAGAAGTAAACTTTTCAAATCAGTTAAACAAACCATAGCTATTTAAAAGCAGATTAATGTTTCTTTAGAGTTAATGCATTAAACCAGAAGTGGCAAATATCGGTCAAATTTGATCTTTCTACGAAGAAAACAAGCTAATGTATTACTGTTAATTGCTGCATATGTAAAGGTATGAAAATACTTCAAATGATAAAAGTTTCAAAGTTACAATAATATATATTATCATTCTGTTTCATTGCAGGCCAGTTTTATGTTCCATTACTTCGAGCAGAAGATAATTCTACTCAGCCTCTTATTGGCCAGCCTTGGTCACCTGACAGTTCCAAGGTGCCTTTGAATGTAGCTACTGGTACCTGGAGTCCAAAAGATCCTCTCATGGCTGTCAAGGCTTGTGCTGGTCCCATGACGCCTTCTAAGGTGAAAAATAGTTATTAAGAATTTTAAAAAATATCAGATTTCCGCCAAAAGAACCCATAATGTTTGCTGTTTTTTTTATTTTCAAAAAGGTCATAGTTATTATGGGTGAACAATTCAACACAAAAACATATAAATACAAGAAAATTTACAGAATTTCAGCTGTTTTGTAGGGCAATTAACAGAAGAAACTACTTCTGACATGTCTGAAGTTTAAAAAAAATGGAAATTAATACAAGAAATGAAATAAGGCTAAATTAAAAACCATCATCCTAATAAATTCTTTGATAGAATTCTAGCTGTTTACAAAGTCACTTAAAAATGGTGTTATAAACATTTGGCAAGATATGCAATTACAGATTATGATGAATGTACAATCTTCATCAGTATCTCTCAAAGGCCAAAAGTGACGAGAGTCAAGTAAAGAAAAACAAACAATTATAGAAGACACAAAAATTTATTTTTATGATGTTTTTATTATTGCAAAGCATTGGAACGGAATCTGTTTCATAATTATAAAACCTCACAGTTTAAATTTTGATAGCATTATTTGTATATAGTATTTTCTGAAATCCCAATGTATAATCTAACTTTTTGTCCCTTGCTCAACAAAAATAAATGCATCTTAAATTTCTGAATTTACAGTTTTCCATTTTATTGGCATTTTGAAATCGCTTCAATGCAACCTTTGTTAAAATGAAAAAAGTAAAATTTATTAACTTTATCATATTACTGAAAATTTATAAAAATGCATATCATATATTTTGTCCAGGCTTAGGTAATGACTAACTGATAATAGTGTAAGCAGTAACAATTTGACAGCAATGATATTGACATAGGGTTTTCAACAATGCTTTTTGAAGGTCAGTGTTTTAATATGAGTACTTAGCTTTCTTCCTCCTATTAATGGGGATGACAAGCATGAAATTACAGAAAGTTTTCAGACACAAAAAACACCTGTTATATCAAGCATCTAATAATATGAAATTTGGAGAGTGTTGTTTATCTCCTCCAGGCAGTGTTATTTCACAAGAGATGGATGACTCCACCATCTGGTAGTCCAGACCATGTCAAACAGAAATTTGTCTTCACAAAACGAGAGGATAGTGATAAAGGTGTGGAGAGAATAGGAAGGTAATATAATCTTCTAGACTTAGGTTTAGTCAGTTGAATCAGCTGTAATTTTTTATTAGGGCCCTTTTGGTTCCCAATAGTAATCACTCTGTATCCAACAGTAGCCATCTGTCAATGCTTCTATGTTGTATGCAAGATTGCCTCAATTGATTCAATATTTGAGCTGCGTCGGATAGAAAACGACCTTATGCAAATGAATATCAATACATTTGTTAACACATTTCGGGTTAAAAAATCTCTATGCAAAGTTTGTAACTGTTTGAAAATTGAGATGATATAAGAACCCTACAAAACATAACAAAATTCATCTTTAATTTCGTATTTGAATGTTCTAAAATCAATCACAGTCTTATACATGTACATGTATACGTGCACTTGCATAAGGTCGATTTCTGTCCAATGCAGCTCATTTGTTATTATGGGAGACATAGGAATGCTAATTCAGTGACAGTGTAAACTATTTGTATAAAGCTTTATATTTAAATAGGTAGAAAACTTCAAAACTTGTATAAAGATGCCATATGTTCTGAACTTTGGTTTGGCCTTGACCTCAATTTCATAGTTCAACATCTGCTTAATAAAACTTGTTAGGTCTTTCATCACGATTTTTAAGTTATTGTGAGTGTTAGGACAACTTTGTTTGGTATATAGAAGTATTGCAAGGTATACATTCTATAAGACCTGACCTTTGTTTTATTTCATGGGTCAGTGTTCAAAGTTAAGTTTTTTGTGTTTTTCAGGTACAATAAGCAATAGGTCAGCAATATAAAATGATTATAAGGTGTACATATCCTTCTGGCAGGGTTCATCTGACCTTGACCTCATTTTTGTGGTGCATTTGTCAACCTTAAATTTTTATGATTCTGTATGTTAATATTAGTAAAAGGTTAGTCACATCAATGGTGAATTTTAACAATATTATAAGAACTTATTAAGATGGTTTTATGATGATAAAAAGAGAAATAAAAATGTCTAGATTCAATATTTTGCCAGGTCTTCAACTTTTTTTTTGTTACTTGCCTGGCATTGTACAAGTACCCTGTAGGTTTTTTTTGCCTGAGAATTACTTCAGCTTGTCTCAGGCAGTAGTATTAAGTTCTGAGGAAATCAATCAAATCATCCTGGAGTTAGCACGGTTTAATTCGTCTACTCTGGAACAACATGATAGGAAAATATTAATAATCCAAAGTGGAGCTTTCTTTTTTCAATGCTAATGTTAAAATTTCATGAGAAAAGGTTAACCAAATTTGAGTTATCATACAAAGTGTGACAGAAGGACTACCGTATACCATAATACATCCTGTATAACAGGAGATATAAAAAGTCTTTAAAAAAAGAGGGAGAAGATACTAAGAAAATAATGTAAAATCATAAGTCAATGAAAAGACAAAACAACAATTCACAAAATACTACATAGTTGGATCAGCTGGATTCATAATAGCAAAAGATTGAATAACAAGTGAAGACTGAATAACAAGTAAAGATTGAAAAAATAGTAAGGATTGAATAACAAGTAAAGATTGAATAAAGGTTTACAGGTAGGTTAAGCAGTTTCTGCTCCACTAGTGCCACCTAATACATTTTTATGCCCCGGCCGTAGCGGAGGGGGCATCAAGTTTTACCCTTGTCCATCTGTACGTACGTCCGTCCGTACTTCCCGAAATTGGTTTCCATTCTCTAACTTTAGTTTGCCTCAACCAAATGTTATGAATCGTATACACAATGCTTATTACCACAAAACACAGATCAAGATTGAATTTTGGTGGCGTCACTTTTACCGTTCTAGAGTTATGCCCCTTTACAAATGGAAAAATTGCTGAATTTTATATTTCCGTCTTCTAACTTAAGTTTGCCTTAACCAAATGTTATGAAACTTCAGATCCAGTACGAATTTGGGTAGCTTCAATTTTACCAATCTTGAGTTATGTCCCTTTATAGCGTTATATGCAAGCAGGGCATCATCTGTGTCCCATGGACACATTCCCCATTTATTTATTATGCATTAGATAAGTATTTGTTCGTTTTCTGAATTCATATAAGTTAAGTAGAACAAAATATACCAATCCATTGTTCAAAAATCAGGTAGCAAACTTTGCTGTAATCCTGCTGAATCTCAAATTTAATGGTAGGCCAAATTCCTGTAAACACCAACATTGGAAAAACTTGACAAAAACCTGAGTTCAGCTGATATATTGATTAAATAAAATCTTTTAGTCCAGCATAATCTTCTACTTTACTTGTGAAATAGACCACGTTTTTATTCTTGGTCGATCAAACCACAGATTTGTGCATGATCTCTGATAATTACACAGTATATACATAGAAAAGAAAGAAAGTCTAAATGATCTGACTTTGTAAGGTGAAATGTATTCTTTTAGTCTGTTACCAATTGTAGGCTAGCAGCATTAAACATTTTAGTTGAGTGCTAACCTCGATCTGTTTTTCATAATAATTTAATGAATGGCTGAACAAATATTTGTTTAATGTGAAACATTCATCTTTAACTATTCATAATCAGGATTTTACTGTTTTTGTAGAGAGATAGCACATGAGTACCAGATACCATGGGTAGAATACTGGAGCTTCTTACAAACCTATGCTGATCTTACTACAGAAGATGGCCTTGATCTTTTTGAAGATTTTCTGCATAGACAAAGTTTAGGACTGTGTATTGCTGAAAAGATAGATAAAATAGAAGTAAAGTCTGATACTGAGGATAGTTTTATTACAGCCAATCAGAGCAGTAACCCTATGAACTCATCATTTTTAAATTCTTCGTTATTTCAGTCAATAAATGGTTCATTAGGTCAACGCAGTATATCCCCTCAGATTCTTGAGGAAAATAGCTTCTTATGTAAAGGACTTCCAAAAACCAGTTCTCCATTAAATACATCTGAAATGGAGGAAAGTTTGCATTTGCCCAAGCATAACATTTATGATTATGGTAAAAATTACATGACATGGTCGATGGACAGTAGTGATTTTATGCAGGAAAGTTTCAGTGCATCTTCAAGTCCAATGGGATGCTTGACTGCTTTGTTTTCTAAACTTTCATTGTTAGACAGATCAATTAGGCAGAAGAGAAGATCTGTGAGTTGTAGTTCCTGTATTGGAGACCGTTCTGCCTCCTCCCCTCATGAGAAGAATGGTTCAAAACCCTACAATTCACCGCCAAGGGGGATGGATCCGATTTCCGAAAATTATGAGAAGCGAGATATTAATAAGAACATAGAACTCAGTGAGAAGAAACCAGAAGAAAATTATTGTAATGGAAGTGTTCCAACTAGGGTTTGTGATGATATTGCTGAAGAAAATTCTTCAGATGAAAATACCGACAGGAGCCAGTCTCCAGCTTCAGCTAACCATTTGGAAGATAAGAATGTTTCCTCATGGAGAGATAAGGCAAATGATAGTGTTTCCTCGTCATTATCATCTCTCAGTGATGAGGGCTCAAAGTTAGAGACGTGTGACGTGGATGAAAATGTTCCAATGGTTGAAAATGACATAAAACAAGAAAAGAAAGATGTAATTATAGAATCTAAGTTTAATCTGGAAGAAAAAGTAACATGTGAACCAAAAAATGACTCAAACTCTGAAAACAAAGGTTTAGAAACTGGAGCATCAAATGTTGATGACTTGAGTGATAAATTTGATCAGAAAGTGTGTGTTAGCGATGATGCTACCTCAGAATGCTCTCAAACTCCAGAAAGAAAACGGAGAACAAGTGGTAAAGAAAAGCCTACGTATGTTCACTTAGATATTGTTTTTGAAATGAATAAGAACAAAACTCCCGAGAATATCTTTGAAGCCATGTTTGAAGCTGTGAATGAAAGACGGAAATCAAATATGAATTTAGAGGAAATGGATTTTATGAAATTCAGTGATGATGTTTGGAATCGAGACTTTGTTATTGATTATGATTTGACCCAATCTGACCTTCGTGAAGGACAAGAAATACATGCCACTGTGGCTGTTGTGCCATTAAACATGAATCTAAATGAGATGAAAGTTTTTCCCAGAGTTCCATTCAAACTGACTTCCTGTGAATATTTGAATACTGCTGAAGTTAATTTTGCCGATTCCATTGTGATTGTTAATTTGAAGTTTCATTTTGTCAGAGAACAGATGAAGCAAGCTCTTCTGGTCAGGAATTGTTTTTATCAAAGGAGTTATTTTATCAATGGGTATGTCAATCATTTAAAACCTTTAGACATCAGTGAAAATTTGCCTAAATAACAATATTTTCAATATGCACATCATTTATATACAACTGGCCCTGTGGTCTCTTTGATGCGTGCTTACTTCAAGTGCAGGAGATTGTGGGTTTCATTCCTTGTCAGGTCATACTGTCATACCAAAGACTTGAAAATTTGCATTAGCTGCTAATCGGCTAAGCATGCAGCATTTGGGAGTATATACTGGACGGCTTAGAGTTAGAATAACTTTTCTGAATAGGCTGACATATAAAAAGAAGATGTGGTATGATTGCCAATGAGACAACTCTCCACAAGAGACCAAATGACACAGAAATTAACAACTATAGGTCACTGTAAGGTCTTCAACAATGAGCAAAGCCCATGTCTTCTCGTTTACAACAACTTAAAAAAGTAGGACTTAGCGCTTCCGGTGCAGTACAAAGTAGAGTTCATATTCATATCACTTTTACATGTTTTAGCCTGAAATACATGTAATATTTGTAATTGGACATTAAACACCAATCAGTTATGGTAATTATTTTCATTTGCACAGAGTTGTCATACTGTGAAAGTACTTTTATTCGTGGGGAACCAATTTTCGTGGTTTTCGTGGATGACTTTATCCACAAATTTTAAGTGTCCAACGAAATATAACAACTGTTGTAAAAATCAAGACACGAAAAGATTCCCATGAAGGTTTGACTACCGATATAATCTAGAGAATACATTGAATATCGGCAAATCTGAGACTACCATAATAGTAGTCTCAGGGCAAATGCACTATGAACTACAACTGCAGGAAGGATTATACCCATTTAATCTTTAAAAATATAAACTGTACAACTTCTGATCTTTTAAATCTCATAAAAAATATTTTTGATCGATGAAAGTCAGATTTCCGTGATGATATGCTATGATAAAGTGTTCATTTTATATCCTCATAATTTTGTATGGAAATAACAATTTCATGCTATGCTTGCTTTTGATAAGAATTAATTTTACAATTCAATGTACGTACATGTATGTAGCATTTGTTTATGTAACTGTTTTCTTTCAGTGACATGTTTATGGCCTAATTAACACCTTTGATGGTCTTTAATCTGTTGATCACTCGATCTTAGGTTAATTAGTGTCATCACTACACGGGTGCAAGAATTTAAATGTTTACTTTGCAATTTCCTTCAATAGAGACAATTTGTAATCCTCGTTTCTAATGGCTTCAATTCTACACACTATTTGTTTTTTTTTTTTAGAAAACTAAAATCCACGAAATTAAAACCCACGAACATGTCACTTTTGCTCTAACCACGAAAATTGATACCCACAATTAAAGTACTTTCACAGTAGTTTACTAAATTGAATAGGTTTTTTTTATTATAAAGTCATAGTTAGTTCATGTAGTTAAATCATGGCAAACACTGATATGAAAAAGTAATCAGGTATGAAAAACAGAAAACTTTTGTAGCATTAGAGAGGAGAAACATGTAAATTAATATAAAACAAAAATAGTTTGTACAGCAGGCACGGCAGGAAAAGGGTTGCCAATAATAGTTCTCGTATAACTGATACAAATATAAACATGATATTATTCGCATACAAAAAAACTGTGAAAGGTTTTAATATGTATAACACTCAGTGTTCCTGCCTGCCCAAAATAGAAGGGCGGCCGTCCCTTGGTGCCCTTACCCCTGCCCTTCTGCCCTCCAAAGCAAAAAATGCAACCCTCTGCCTTTTCAAAAAATAAACTTTCCAAATTACATGCCTATCGGCGTTTCCAGTAAAATTGTTACTTGATTGTGCAATACGCCAATTAACTGACAATGGCATAAACTTAAATACCTTGCCTTTGGCAGTTTTATCACCTCTATTTTAATGACTGTTTACTGCTAATTAGGTGATTAAAGATAATTAAACAAATACTAGATATTTAATACAGAATGAAAATGTCCACATGGTATCCATTTGTTTATGTACAGCGTGTACGCCTGAAAAACTTTTATTTAACATGTTTAAGTAGCTAGGCATTTAAAAAAAGATAAAGTGTTAAACAATATTAAAGGCATACATAGTTTTGACTCAATTGGTAAAAAAAAAATGCTTTGTTTCATAACCCTGAGCACAAATGGAGTATGAAATTTAAAGAAATTCGTATTTTGAACATAAACAAGATTGCATCACTTCCTGTTTTACTTCTTGTATTTATAAATATTCTTAAGGCTCTTTACATAGGAGCACTTAACAAAAGTCAAATGCTTTTATTCTTAACAGTTATGGAGAAAAAAGTAACTGTTAGTACCTTCTGCAATGTATGCATCAATATGATATTATCAACTCCTGTTTCACCTGTTATATTTATTAAACTACTTACTTAGGAGCACTTTGGTGTGCTCTTAAAAAATACTTTTTTTGAACAATTTAAAAGAGAATAAGTAACTTTCAATAACTTAACTTTATGTTTGAACAAGTAATTTAAATGTACATTGAAAATTTAATTTTGCATGTATACCTCCATCTTTCAAAACTACTTGTTAAATCTTATAGTCTGGTATCAGTAATAAAACATTGAAATTTCTGATGTTTATTTTTCCCCTTCCAAATGTACATAGATATAAGAAGATGTGGTATGAGTGCCAATGAGACAACTCTCCATCCAAGTCAAAATTTATAAATGTTTGTTTAGATTAAAATTAAAATTATATGCTTTGCCTCATGGTATGATAATTTGATCAAAAAAATTCTTACTGGAATCAACATCAAGAGACACAATAATTTCTAAATATGCTTGAAATATGACTAATGTCCTCCAGTTGAACCTAGCAATATTCAAGGTAATTTACACTGTCCAACAGTGCCCTTACAATCTGGGTTATCATGGTTATGTGCTAAAGTACTGTTCAGACAACTAGCACCCTTCTGCCCTGAGATTCAAGCTGGGACACTGACACTTCTATACATCTTGTTATAGCTATAGTTAGTTCAAATTTTTCATGTACATTGATGTATATTACTGTATTACAATTCAACCTATGCAGTGTGTATGAAGAATAATTATGTATTCAGACTAACAAGCTTTATGGAAATTTATGTATACATGTATAAAAATAATTTGTTGTTTGCATAAAATTTTGTGTGTTTTTTTTTACAGTCCATTACCAACAAAGACTGACCTTGATGCCCACAGAGCCATGGATGATCACCCCATCAATAAAACAGAGTATCCTTATATACATCGATGGAGGTCATTGATTTCTGCCAGGATGTCAGAAATAGGCAATGAGTTAGTACTTTAATCAGCAGTTTTATATTTCTTAGTGTTCTGTGATTTTTTTAAAGAGACAATGGGTCGATATAAACATGTGGTCCTCAGTATATTTTACAGCCAACTTGAAAAAAACAACACTGAAATGTTTATGATACTTGCTATATTAAGATGATTATATGATATGCCAGTACATCACCATGACAACATATCAAGGGTAGACATTACAATGATTTAGGTCTACTGTTTTGTGTGTTTTTGGAATGTTGGTAGGATTCATAGTTCACTGGCTATTCTCACCAAAATGCTTTTATAAACACTTGATAAAAGATATATCAAAACCCTTTGGAACATAAGGGTAGTATGACACATCTAGCTATGCATATTTTTATCATTTCACAGACTTGCAATTTATGTAAATACTTTTTACTTGAATATTAGCTTTATACCTTCTTGTGACATGGAAGTTTGAGAATCACTTTCTGTTTTTTGTTTTTTGTTTTTTTTATTCAAAAGTTTAAATTTAAAAAAAATTCTATTTGATAATATTTTCTTCAGAAAAAAAATTAGTTATTTACAATATAACCATTTTTTACAGGTGGCCAAGTCCTGCCAGAGTTCATCAGTATTCCAATCTATCATCAAGTTTCCCACAGATTACTACACCCCGAATGAATGACAGTTCTATGTTGTTTCGTAGTCCCCGTGCACCACTCAACAAGATGACCACGACATGGACTTTACCCAATGTCAGAACAAAGCTGTTTAATGGGTCATCAAAGGAATAGGAAAATAGTTACCTTTGATATCAAACCATTATTAAATCTCAAAGGACTTTCCAGTTCAAGACTAAGACTTCAAGTTATTACATTGTCTTAGATAAGCTTTGAACATAGTCCCTTGCTTACTCACAAGACTGTTACAACAGTTAACTCTGGTAGTAAATAATACTTGCACTGGGGTATACCAGTTGTGTGCCAACTTGACATGTGTTGAAGTTCAAACACTGTTATACTGGTGAATACTGTTAAACGTGTCGGTGAAGCTTTGCTTAGTAGATAGAAAAATTGAATTTTCGATTTATTCCAGGGAGTCAATACTTATAAAGGACAATACGGTTATCTTTTTAAATGATATTATTTACATGTTGATAATGGAAGAAAGATCATACATATGTTCTACATTTACTTAATATGTTTTTTTCATGAATATGATACAAGTCATTGGATAATTTCATTGGTAGATTGAACTTTGTACATACATCATTTTACATCTTGTAGTGCAATATAAATATTATTACACAGGTTGTTACTTATAAAATAACTTGTCCAAGAATTCAATTACAGTCAAACCTGCCTTAACGGCCACCTCATTTCAGCGGTCACTTGCCTCTAACGGTCACTTTCAGACCCTCCTAAATGTTTTACTCTATATAATTTAACTTTTTTCAGCAGTCACCTGTCTAACGTGGTCAGCGGTCACCTAATTTTGGCAAGAAATCCTCATTTCAGCTTTTAACAACGGTCATTTTTATGTTTTTAACAAACAAAATATAATTGTGACAAAAAATATTTGTGTTCAGTTTAGAGGTCAAAATGAGAATTGGAACCTGTTTGTAACAGAGATCGCTCAATAGGGGGTGAATTTGTGAATTTCTCATGTTCCACTCCTTTCAGTTTCCATTGGAAACCGTATCATCGACTCATTTATCCACAGATATTAACTATTTAGAATCTTCTCTTCAAATTAGAGTGCCAGAATCTGCCATTTTTTATATGTCTGCTTGCACGAACGATAACTCTACCAATTGAAAACACTTAAACAGTATGCCCCAATCCCGTCCACATGCAATGTCGGAATCAGATTTTTTTTCTGAACCTCATTTAAAAGGTCACCTCTCTTGAACGTTCATTTTTGTTACTTCCCATGAGCAACTGCTTAATACAGGTTTGACTGTATAGAAAATGTTAAATGAGTGACAGAAAAACACATTTGCACATGGCACATGAGTAAACTATTAGTGTTGTTCAGAAATGAGTTGAATATTTTTTGTTATTTGAGTGCTTGGATTAGTTATTCTTTTTATTACATTAACGATGGATTTTTAGATGGAGTTAAATAGAAAACGCAAGGAACAATATATATGTTCTATGCATACTCAATTTGTTTTGATTCAAAGTTGTGGACAATGTCTCCACAACATCATTTGTTTTATGACTTCAGAGGAGCAAAATTATCAGACTTATTTCACGTGTGAAATTATAGGTTTTTATTTCCTTGGAAATCAGGGTGTTTAATGGCAACCAATGTTATAATCTGAATTAATTCTGATTAATATATGGTTAAATATTTCAACTTTTTCAGTGGATGAAATTTGATTATGACATGAAATTTCCATGTTGTTCTCAGTTTTTTTTTTCTATAATTGCAAGAAAAGAAGACAATGTCAGACTGAAAGATTATAATTTTCTGCAAATCTCAAGAAATATCGTCAAAATTTGTTTATTTATCATAATTAAATCAGGAAAGAAACAGATAATGTTTCTGCATCAGATGTGATTTAATATTTCTACATTCTTGAAAAATATCCAATATTTAAAATGCTCTCATGTTGTAAAATTGAAATGTCTTTGTTAGAGAAAAATAGATTTCACTGGATGCAGTGGTATTTATTATATCCAGTAATTCCTCTTAATTTTCTAAGACACATCTGAAGCTACTATGTCCTGTGTATGTAGAAGATAGATTCTGAGGTTTATTTAGTTATTTAAATTTGACCAAAGATATCATCACAGAAGAATTTGACTACTAAGAAAACTGAAAAAGGGCGCATAAAACAGAGGAGTAAATGACTTTATAAGCAAAAGCCCTCTTGGAAGAGGTTTATTTTACTGACTTAGATAGAAAAGATTTACTAGGCTCTTTATACACTGATTTATTATACAGATGGTGATGGTAAAAGAATTTTTTGACTGTAGAATAATGTCATTAACACTTCTTGGAATAGAAATTCCTGTGTAAAAAGTCATTAAATTTAATTGAGTAAATGTGATACATTGTTGCTTTTTGTTTGTATTTCACATGGAAGTGCTTTATTTGTGCAACCACAATTTTTATTTCGGAGAGAATTACCAGTATTGTTTATAGTTAATATGTGCCTGTATTTGTTATGAAATATTTAAATTTTAGTTGAAAGCTCAATTGCCTATTGTCATACCAAATAATGCTGCATATTTCTTTTCTAAATACAGTTATCAGGTATAATACTAAGTATAATTGAATAGAGATTTTGTTGAAAGTATTTTACAAATGTGAATAATCTTTTCAAATTATGTTATCTGTTTTTGTCTCGCTTGACGGAGTCAAAAAGCGAGATATAGGTATGCTGTTTCCGGTGTCGGCTGCAGCAGCGGTGGCGGCGTGAACAATGTACTGTAAACAGGGAAATTTTTAGGGCAGTTTTATTTTCGCTATTTTCGCGGTAAGAATAGAAATGCGAAAATAAAGCGACCACGAAAATTTCAAAGAAACTCCATCTATTTATAAGATAAATACCACACATGTACGTATATGAATATGTTTATGTAGAGGACCACTGTATAACACGGATTTTACAGACGACAGATCGATACCTCAAATCATAACTGTATTTTTAAATGAAAAGCAATGTTAGAAATCATGACTTTAACTCAAGTTTATCTTATTAACATAGAAGCCATCTCATGCAAGCGGACATTACGGATATTGTTTTGTAAACAACACTCGTTACAAATATGTAAATGACACCTGTCAATTAGTTTTACCTAGTTGAATCTGCTACACAGATTAGTCAGATCAAAAGATCGATTAATTAGCATTAATCCTGTGAGTATTTTATTTTAATTCACTCTAAAGGTCTTATTTTCTGTTATTGTGTATGTGTTTTACAAGCAAACATGACACAACTTTTAATCTCTTTTAAAATTAATGAACCGAAAACAAAAGATTTCTGATTGATTTTATCACTTGATTTACTATACATGTAAAGCTGTTTACTTTCTATATCCTTTTGAAAATATTTATATAGGCCACAGAAATCGCGAATTCAAAACAGCAATTTAGATTGTGTTCATAAAGCGCGAAATAAAGACGGTGCGAAAATTTCCGGTTTACAGTATTAGTTTGTGATTAGGTCTAGTTTGTGGTGAACCACAAGTTGTAGGTCAATGATATTTGGTATACAGTTGTATTAGCTTTTTCACATCTCATTTCCATGGAGATTATTTGGCCCTGCCCCTCAGTCATGGTCTATTGACTTTGAAACTTTTGCTTATTTTACATGGTGTCTTCCTCGAATGCCAACATTTTATATGTTACCTATTCCTTGAATGCCAACAAAATATTTCAATAGATGTTTTATAATAACATTGGGTGTTTTATAACTATTTAACTGTTAAAAATAATTAGTGAACTTGATAAAATTGCAAAAGAAAAATAGTAGATTTTGGGGTTAAAATTATAATGAATTTTAAAGAAATAAAGAAAACTCAAACATTTTATTACTTTTATTTAAAAAAAAGATATTTTGGGAATGGAAATGTTTATTAACATAAGACATATTAGAAATATTAAAGAAATTTTGGTTAAATACAATTATTTCAAACTGAAAAGGGATATTAGAGATATATTTAATTCTAAATCATTTTAATTAATTTATTAGTTAATATGAACTTTCAATAAAAAGGGTGTAATATTATAACCAAGAAAATATCCTGAACAACTGAACAAAATAAAACATAATAATATAACACGAGATACAAAGTTTCAAGAAATTCCATCAAGTAATATGGGAGGATATTACAGCACACACAACTATAGAAATATTGAAAAGAAACATCAAAGCCCAAAGAGTCTAATGTAGAATATGTGCTAAATATGCACATGTTGACTTTGTGATGCAACACTTTTCAAAGTTTCATTTAAGAGAATCCATATTTGTTCAAGCAGTAACAGCAAAAATTATTTTCAACAACTTGACAAACATGAACTAGATTTAGCTACAAGTAATTTACCTATGTTTAATTAGTATGGTTGTTTTGATAAGCATGCACTTTTGTTGTGATAACTACTTACACCTATTCCTTGAACGCCAACATGATTTTACAGGTAAATTGTCGGTAGATCAAAGGATGTTGGCATTCAAGGAATAAACCTTTACATGTATTAGTTTGTGATTAGGTCAGTTTATGGGAACCATTAGTGGTAGGTCAATGAATTTGGTATACAGTTGTGTTAGCATTGGCACATCTCATTTCTATGGAGATTATTTGACCCTGCCCCCTCAGTCATAGTCTATTGACTTTGAAACTTTTGCTTATTTTACATGTATTAGTTTGTGATAAGGTCAGTTTATGAGGAACCATTAGTTGTAGGTCAATGATATTTGGTATGCAATTGTATAAGCGTTGGCATATCTCATTTCCATGGAGATTATTTGGCTCAGCCCCCTTAGTCATGGTCTATTGATTTTGAAAATTTTGCTTAGTTAACATGTATTAGTTTGTGATTAGGTCAGTTCAAGGGGAACCATTAGTGGTAGGCCAATGTTAATTAGTGCCCCGCCGAATGGCGGACACCCTATAGTGATCAGTCTGTCCGTCCCTCCGTCTGTCCGTCAATCTGTTTGTCCGTCCGTCCGTCCCTTACAAATTGTGTCCGCTCTATATCTAGAGAACCATTATGATTTCAAAGTTTATACTTGACATGTATATTAACCAACACCAGAGGGTGTGTTATAATGTATGTACAACTTCCTTGCAAGCGGACATTACGGATATTGTTTTGTAAACAACACTGTTACAAATATGTAAATGACACCTGTCAATTAGTTTTACCTAGTTGAATCTGCTACACAGATTAGTCGGATCAAAAGATCGATTAATTAGCATTAATCCTGTGAGTATTTTATTTTAATTCACTCTAAAAGGTCTTATTTTCTGTTATTGTGTATGTGTTTTACAAGCAAACATGACACAACTTTTAATCTCTTTAAAATTAATGAACCGAAAACAAAAGATTTCTGATTGATTTTATCACTTGATTTACTATACATGTAAAGCTGTTTACTTTCTATATCCTTTTGAAAATATTTATATAGGCTACAGGAAATCGCGAATTCAAAACAGCGAATTTAGATTGTGTTCATTAAACGCGAAATAAAGACGGTGCGAAAATTTCCGGTTTACAGTATTAGTTTGTGATTAGGTCTAGTTTGTGGTGAACCACAAGTTGTAGGTCAATGATATTTGGTATACAGTTGTATTAGCTTTTTCACATCTCATTTCCATGGAGATTATTTGGCCCTGCCCCTCAGTCATGGTCTATTGACTTTGAAACTTTTGCTTGTTTTACATGTATTAGTTTGTGATTAGGTCAATTTATGAGGAACCATTAGTTGTAGGTCAATGATATTTGGTATGCAGTTGTATAAGCGATGGCATGTCTCATTTCCATGGAGATTATTTGGCTCAGCCCTGTAGTCATGGTCTATTGACTTTGAAAATTTTGCTTAGTTAACATGTATTAGTTTGTGACTAGGTCAGTTCAAGGGAACCATTAGTGGTGGGCCAATGTTAATTAGGGCCCGCCGAATAGCGGACACCCTATAGTGATCAGTCTGTCCGTCCCTCCATCTGTCTGTCAATCTGTTTGTCTGTCCGTCCGACCGTCCGTAACAAATTGTGTCCGCCTATATCTAGAGAACCGTTATGATTGCAAAGTTTATACTTGACATGTATATTAACCAACACCAGAGGGTGTGTTATAATGTATGTACAACTTCCTAGGTCAAAGGTCAAGGTCAAAAACTTTGGTTTTAGTTGACAACCCCATGTCCTATGGTAAAGATCGTGTCCACTCTATATCTTGAGAACCGTTATGATTTCAAAGTTTATACTTGACATGTATATAAACCAACACCAGAGGGTGTGTCATAATGTATGTTCAACTTCCTAGGTCAAAGGTCAAGGTCAAAAACTTTGGTTTTAGTTGACAACCCCATGTCTTATGGTAAAGATTGTGTCTACTCTATATCTTGAGAACCGTTATGATTTCAAAGTTTATACTTGACATGTATATAAACCAACACCAGAGGGTGTGTCATAATTTATGTACAACTTCCTAGGTCAAAGGTCAAGGTCATAAACTTCGGTTTCAGTTGACAACCCCATGTCCAATGATAAAGATACAAATTTTTTACCACACATTATTCACAGCGGGGCCCACAGAGATGGCTCCCATCTCAATGATATCTAGTTGGTATTCAGTTGTATAAGCATTAGCACATCTCATTTCAATGGAAAATATTTGGCCCCATCCCCTCAGTCATGGCCTATTGACTTTGAAACTTTTGCTTAGTTTACATGTAGTAGTTTGTGATAAGATCAGTTTAAGATGAACTGCTAATGTTAAGTCAATGATATTTGGTATGCAAATTTATTGGCATTTGTAAGTATCATTTCCATGGAGATTATGCAGCTCCACCCCCTATTCATGGTTCATTGACTTTGAAACTTTTACTTAGTTTACAAGTTTATGTTTGTGTTTCGGTTTGTTTAAAGGGAACAACTTATAATAAGTCAATGATATTTGGTATGCAGTTGTATTAGCATTGGCGCATCTCATTTACATGGAGATGATTTAGCCATGTACTTCAGTCATGGCTCATTGACTTTGAATATTAGCCTAACTTGTTAAGTATTGCCATTTTAATTTCAACATTTGCATAATCAACATTACAAAAAAGCGAGACATATCTCTGTGATAACAGTTTATTGTTGAAGGTACAGATTTTTTTTTTCATTCACTATTTTTTTTTAAGATAAACCTGATTCATTTCTGTTAATGGCAATGTTTGTACATTTTTCATTGAAGACAATACCTAATACCTGTGGAACTTTATTATTATAAATGTAGTTTTATATTCAAATATAGTAGATTATTTAAATTTATAATGAACAATAAACATTAAATAAGATATTTAGAAAATGTAAATGTGAGAATATTTAGGCATACCCCTACCTAAAACAAGGATATCCATTTTTTTTTTATTAAATCAAGGTAGCTGAGGTGTAAATTAAAACCAATGAAAATTTAGATGTTTTGCAAAAATGAAGTTTATGTCATGCTTCTTTTTCATAAATATAATAAAAGTGTGGGTCACAGAATTTTTTCTAGCTACAAGTTGTGCAATATTGTCATATTTTGTCATATAAACATTATACAAGGTTAAACCACTTTTGTGTCAAAAGAAAGAAAACTTAATGATAGAATTCTATATAAAAATATGAGAAGATAGGTGTTATAATGTGCTTTCAGAAAATAAGAATAAAAAGTAGGGTCACTGCACTCATTAATAAGCTGTAAAGTAAGAAATATAAAAATTATTGCACATTCCTTATAAATTATATTATCTGAGTTATCTCCCATGAACAAAATTTGAATCTCACAATATCTAATATATGTATGTAAATTTACTCATTTTGAATAGAGTAACCACATAGTTTTCTTAATCTAGATAAAAAGTCTGACAAATGAACTGCATTCCTGTCTCAATATGCATATTTTATTATACATCATTTTATTTATTATACAATATTATTATTTGGGCTGTGGCATAAAGCAACCACCAACCAATCAATATATTTTATTAAGGCGGTTTTTTTCCTAACATTTTACAATCCAAGATTGCAGAGGACCCCAGATCTACCTTGAGCCAATTATTTTGCATATAAAAGTAATTTATCATAGTAAAATTACTTGTATTATGTATTACATAATAACAAATAGGAATTTACTTATAAATAATATGTTTTTCGTTGGCAGGAGTCATTCCCAAAGTCTCTGGACCTTGGGTAAAGGCCAGTAATTGGTTTGGTCCAGTTAAGTGTTATGCTTTACTGGAGCAAATGACAGTAAATTTGAAATTTTGTCCAAATCGTATGTGTAAATGTCCTGTAAAAAAGAGTCTGGTCAAGTTAAGAAGAATGGTTTACTGGACCAAATGTCCAGTTGATTTCTCAAGGCCTTAGTTGGGAACCACTTTGGTAGGAGATGTAGACAAAGACAATTCAGTCTTATTCTCCCAATATTATTACTTTCCAACTATTTATCCTTAGTATATGCTGATCAGACAGTTATGATGAAGATTCACCCAACTGAAATGTAAAAATGATGTAGATTGCTAACCAGAGCTGAACTGCCATTTTACCTTCATATATTTTGAACATAAGCCATAAAATATTTGACTTTGATGAAAAATTCTGTAGTTTTAAAAATACAAAAAAATAAATCATATCAAATAGTTAACTAAATTAATTTCACAAACAATTGTACTAATTCTAGTCAAATGCATTTATGTGTAAATCCTACCAAAGGAATTGACTGAAAAAGGCTATTTTTATTTATCTGTTTAGTTTTATTTTTGGACCAGGTTGTTTTATATTGTTTTGCAGTTTTAAGATGTCTTATTTTTAATTTTTATTTGATATGTTTGTAGTATATTGCAATTATTTACATGTATTTAATAAATATTTGTATTTCAGTATATTGGTTGTATATATATATTTGTATGCATCTTCGCTAGCCAAGGGTTACGATCCAGTCCCCTCCTCTCCACCCTTGGCAAATTAAGCCAACATTTGTGAATACAATGCTGCGCCATCTACCGGTAGATAAAAGTCACGCCCATTCCGACTACATATTCTTAACCAATGGCAGCACTTGAACTCTCTTGAGTGTGAAGGTTTTAAAAATTGTTGTGTCCAGTGTTTACATATCGTGAAGCAGGAACTGAAAATATAAGTTTGTCTGCGTGAGAAACGTACCCAGGAATTCCAATTAGTTGATTGAGAACTTTGAACTCGTCACTAAATATCATCCTATGAAAAAAAAAGAAGATGTTTTTTAGACAATCAGCACATGGAGATTGCTTATTTACGTTTCTACATTTACAAGTGATCATCTTAAAGGCGCTTTTTGATTGGATGCAGCCAGTTACAACTGCGACCAATGGAAATCATTACCTCCTGGATCTGAAATTCTATCTTAATCTGCCAAGGGTGGAGAGGAAGGGACTGGATCCTAACCCTTGGCTTGTGAAGATGATGTTGCATGAAGCTCACTATAAAATATTAAAGGAGATGGGGTATAATTACAAATGAGACACTTATCCTGAAGAGTCCAATGATTTGGATGTAATCAATTATAGGTTATTGTACAACCTTCAACAATTAGCAAAACCCAAATTGTAGAGACAGCTATCAAAAGGCCAAACATAACAAAAATGAAAACTGAACGACCTAATTTATGAAAGAATTAACCAAAAATGAAATATGACAGACAGCAACCAATGACAACCACTGATGAAGTTTTCTTTCGCTGACTCTACTCTCATAAAATGCCATACAGTTAATAAAGTTTGCCTTCTTCAGATTTTATAAAATTTGCTCAGTCCAAGTATAAATTAAAGTAAGCTATACTTCCGTTCTGTTTATTATTAGTATAATATCTGCGGTATATCAGTTCCTTTGATATTCTACTTCTTCTGTGCTGAAATCTTTTTTCTTTTAAATACCATGCACATATACGAAATTTTGTCATATTTAATCAATGAAATTGATCTAGGGTATAATTTGTTGGCTCAAAGTACATCTTGTTGTCTGGCCTGCCATAAATGTCACAGAATGGGAGACATAGGGGGGATAATCAAGCTGCTGTGACGGCTTACATTATTTGAATAAAGCTTTATATTTCAGAAGATAGAAAGCCTAGATGCTTCATTCTTTGTATACAGATGCTTTATTTCAAGAAGTTTCCGTGTGACATATGACCATTGTTCTTGACCTCATTTTCAGGTTCAGAGACTTTTTAACATGAATTTTTCACTTTTTATTATTATTATTAGGATAACTTTATTTGGTAAATGGGATCCTTGCAAGGTCTACATGTTTGTCAGACAGGGTTCATCTGACCTTGATCTCAATTCATGGTTCAGTGATCAAGGCTAAGTTTTTGTGGTCAAGTCTGTATCTCAATTGTATTTGATGTATAGAATGATTGTTAGGTGTTAATGTCTGACTGGCAGGTTTCATCTGACCTTGACCATTTATCAGTGTTTAGTTTTTATACGACTGCAAAAAATTTGCGTTCAGATAATGCTATCATGTTGTCGGCGTCAGCTTCGTCCGAAGACACATTTGGTTTCCAGACAATAACTTTAGTTTAAGTACATGGATCTCTATGAAATTTTACCAGGAGGTTCAATACCACAAAAGGAAGATTTGGATTGATTTTGGGGGTTATGGTACCAATAGTTTAGCAATTAGGGGTCAAAAACAAGCATTTTTGTAGTTTCCAGACAAAAACTTGTGTGTAAGTGTATGGATCTCTCTGAAATTGTACCACAAGGTTCCATATCACAAAGGGAAGGCTGGGATTGAGTTTGGGGGTAATTGCCCCATACGTTCAGGAATTTGCGGCAAAAAAGGGGCCAAAAACAAGCATTTTTCTAATTCCCAGACAATAACTTATGTTTAAGTGTATGGATCTCTCTGAAATTGTACTACATTTTGTACAAGGTTCCATACCACAAAGGGAATTTTTCTTCAATTTTTTTTTTTGGTAGGTGGGGACAAATTATTTTGGGGAATTTTTTTTTTCATAATTTTTTGTTTTTTTTTCCGAAAAATTTTCCATTTTAACCAGATTTTCAAGGAAATCACTTATTGATTTTGGGATGTATGGTGGGCGGGCGGGCGGCTGCCAAACAAATTGAGATATGTTGTTTCCTGTGACTAAAGGAAGGTCAAGTTCAATTTTCACGATTGTAGCTTTTCTCTTAGTTGAGTTATAGCCCTTTCCCAAGAATTCAATTTTTGATGAATTATTCCATTTCTGTATAAAGGGAAATAACTCAGTTTTTAAAAGATTTTTAAAAGACATTGTATTAATGATAAATGACATTTTGGATTTTTTTTTCTTTTCTTTGGTAAGTTGTTTGAAGAATTTTGTGGTAGGTTTGTTTGTTATTCTGTATAAACTAATTTTCTGAATGCTATATATATAATTTTTTTTTGATGAAGTGAACTCCTTTAATAAGATAATAATCTATTTTTATTAAATGATATATTTCATTACATTACATTGTGAAGATAAAGTTGTTGACATTGATAGATAAGTTGCAGATCTGTATTAGTTTGTGACAAATGAAAGAAAAATATTTGGAACTATTAATTATATTTGGTTATAATTTGAAAATAGATCTACATTGTGTAACATCATATCTAATTTTAGAGAGTTAAATCATATCTAATTTTAGAGAACTAAGTTTGCTTTATTAGTTAAACGATATTTCTGTTCAAAGGGAAGTAACTCAAACTTATTCCATGAACCAGTAATGATAAATTAAGTAATTATATGGATTCTGTTCAATTAATTTTAGTCATTAGTTGTCAAAATTTCTTTATAACTATTTCTTTAAGTCATGTGTGTTATGAAGGTAGATACCACAGTTGTTATGTGGTACTAGTATTTAATTTTGTTGTGTGTGTTAATATTTAATTTTTACATGATCCTGTTTGGGGTTCAGATTTGCAAATATCATTTTCATTATTAATAAGATTATAATCTATTTTAAATATTCAATCACAATCCAAATTTAGAGCTGTTTTAAGTTTAAATGTTGTGTCCATACTTGCTCAACTGTTCAGGGTTCGACCTCTGCAGGAAAGTCCAGTTTGCTGTCACTCGACAGCCTCCTGTTACATTGATTATTTCTGACTTATATATAAAAGCAACAAATACTGATATGGCAGGAGATACCCACCAAACAGGGTGTGTAAACTATTATAAATATCAGGTTAACTAAGTATTGTGCAACAGCACAGTATTGGGCAATAGCAAGAAATCTTCAATTGAAAATAAATACAAATCTTTTAACCAAGTTCAATGGGATTAAATTAAATCTTTAATTTTTTGGGGGTTCTAACCTTGTATTACTATGTGGGATATTGGGCCCCATTTTTGAATTGGTCTACATTGAGGCCCAAAGGGTCCAAAGGGTCCAAAATAAAACTTTGTTTGATTTCATCAAAAACTGAATTATTGCGGCTCTATGATATGCTGAATCTTATTGTGCATTTAGATTTTTTATTTTGGGCCCTCTTTTCAAATTAGTCTATATAAAGGTTTGAAGGGTCCAAAATTAAACTTTGTTTGATTTCAACTAAAATTAAATTTTTGGTGATTTTTTATATGCTGAATCTAACCATGTTGTTCGATTTTGGATATCAGATCATACTGGTCCGAGGACACAGTTATCGTCCTTAGATTTTCGTTGTCTACAAATATAGTCCCTAGTGTGAACAGTGTCTAACCTGCAAATTTTTTTCATACACTTTCAAAATTTATTTCTTTATAATTTATGCATGAAATATTAAGTAATGGGATGAAATTACATGTTAAAAAAATTGGGTGCTGAATCTTTATGTTAAGTAGTGATTTGGTCCAGTTCAAAAAGGTCAAAAACTAGTATGTCTGAAGCTGTCAAACTGAATTTTAGACCCCCTTAACATAGAATTGTTAATATTTTGAATTAGAGCTGGTAGACTTTTCTATAGTTTTGATATTATTTGTCCCAATAGTAGTACACTACACTGTGAAAATCTTTTTGAGGTAGAGCAAGTGCGATTTTTTTAATTTGAATTTATTGTCTAAAGAAATGCACTACGAAATAACTGTGTTCTCGGGCCTACTAGGTACAAGGTAAATTAAAATATCCTATTTCAAATTTTTAAGATCTTTGACCACATTTATTTTGTGTCAGAAACCTATATTATGTCAAAATTTTGATCACAATCCAAATTCAGACAGTATCAACTTGAATATTGTGTCTAAACTTGCCCCAACTGTTCAGGGTTCGACCTCTGCGGTCGTATCAGGCTGAACTCGGCGAAGCATTTTATTTTGGTTTGATCTGTTTCTCAAATTATGCAATAAGTTAATATATTAGGTGTATGGAATAATTGTAAGTTTTATTTGTCTGTCTGTCAGGGGTCATATGACCTGCTGTTCGGTGTGAGCCAAGGCTCCGTGTTGAAGGCCGTACTTTGACCTATAATGGTTTACTTTTACAAATTGTTACTTGGATGGAGAGTTGTCTCATTGGCACTCATACCACATCTTCTTATATCTACTGTCCTGTTTTCTTGGATTCTTGGTTAGTGTAAAGTTTGTTACTTAGATACTATTGCAGTAAGTCACTTATATTTAGAGTATACATGATTTTAAGATGTTTATTTGTGTCTTGAAGGTTTCATCTGACCTATCGAAATTGCCATGGTTCATTGGTCAATGTTAAGATTTTGTGGTTTGGTCTGTTTCTCTAAAACTTAATCAACAGGTCAACTTTATTTGGTGTATGGAATGATTGTAAGGTGTACATGTAAGTCTAACAGGTTTCATATGACCTTGACCTCATTTTCTTGGTTCTTTGGTCAATGTTAAGTTTTTATGGTTTAGTTTGTTTCTCAAATATTTTTAGCTATAGGTCAACTTTATTTGGTGAATAGGATAATTGTATAGTGTACTTTGTGTTTGACAGATTTCATATCTAGATCTCATTTTCTTGGTTCGTTGGTCAATGTTAAGAATTCAGGGTTAGGTTTGTTTCTCAGATATTATACGCAATTGGTTTACTGTTTTTTATACGACCGCAATCGTTGCTATCACGTCATCGTCGTCGTCGTCCGAAGACATTTGGTTTCCGAACAATACATTAAGTTTAAGTGTATGGATCTCTTTGAATTTAACCAAAAGGTTCAATACCACAAAAGGAAGGTTGGGATTGTTTTTGGGGGTGATGGTCCCAACCGTTTAGGAATTAGGTTGCCAAAAAGGGGCCCAAAACAAGCATTTTTTCTAGTTTCAGGATAATTTGTGTATAAGCATTTTGATTGCTCTAAAATTGTACCACAAGGTTCAATACCACAAGTAGAAGGTTTGGCTTCATTTTGGGGGTAATTGCCCAAACCATTCAGGAATTAGGGGCCAAAACAAGCATTTTTCTAGTTTTCAGACAATAACTTGTGTTTAAGTGTATGGATGACTCTTAAATTGTACCACTTGTGTTTAAGTGTATGGATGACTCTTAAATTGTACCACATTTTACAAAAAGAAAATTTCTTCAAATATTATTTTTTTCGAGGGGAGGGGGGTAAAATGTTTTTTTTTTTTTTTGGGGGGGGGGTCCTCAAGATTTAAGAAATTATCAATTTTCCAAACAAAAAATTCGGATTCACAATTTATTGTCTGAAGACAGATTTACTAAGAATTGTGCAACAGCACAGTGTATTGCACAACAGCAAGAAATCTTCAATTTAATATAAATTCAAATCATATAACCAATTTCAAGTTCTTTGACTACATTTGTTCTGTGTCAGAAACCTATAATGTTTCAAATTTTAAATTACAATCCAAATTCAGACCTGTATCAAGCTTGAATATTGCAGGGGCGGATCCAGAATTTTGGAAAGGGGGGGCGTAGTATGTAAAATTCGCCGAGCGGAGCGAGGCTAAAATTTTTTTGGACCTTTTTTGGGCTAAAAAACATAAAATAAGTGTAAAATGCACATTTTTAGTGACGGTTCTTAATGAGTCTGAAAATCAAATGACAACGAAGTTGTGAATGACGGTCGACAAATGGAGACATAAAGGCCACACCCAGCAGGCAGGTTGCAGTTGAGCCTTGAAAAAAGTATTCAGTATATCAGTTCGCCGAAACAGACATTCCGGTCAGATATGGGATTTACATGCAAACCCCCCCCCCAAAAAAAAAAATTACGCCCGTTTTTTATTCACCATGTTCATTTAATGCTGAATAATTCTGTAGGATTTTTTTTTCTTATAGCAAAAAAGGGGACACGATAATTGTTTTCATTACAGATACGTCCAGAATTTTTGTTTAAGGCAAAAATCAGTGTCAGAATTTTTTCTCTAAAATATCTCAGACTGCCCTATCAAATCAAATGGTCCGTACCTTAGACTTTAAATATATCTAGAGCTTACTGACTGGGGATCATTATTCAGCAATGTTATTAATTGGCTGGGGCGTGTGGGGTTAAACATATTTTCGTAGGTAAATAATATTGCCGTGGAACTTTTTTTTTCATGAGAGTGTAATAGAGTATTACTTTCTGTTGAGTGGAAATATGAAATAGAAGTCAATACGTTCTTGCTCAATCCTTTGTCGCTTTGAAGGCGTAATGATTGTCATCCTCCGCCTAAGCAATGTGTTACTGTAATTTGAATTTCACAATGACTGAGTGACGTTTCAAACGTACTGATCAACTCCACCGTAGCGAAACACATGGCTGACATAATCAATACTATATTACAGTAAATACGAGCGAAAAATATCTTTATAAGTAAAGAATTGTCGCATAAAAATTAAATACACGACCGGGAAATGGCAAAGTTCACGAAGTATAGTCTGATTCATCATTTTACAAAAAAAAAAAAAAGTTCAAGCAAAGGGGGGGGGCGTACGCCCTCTACGCCCCCCTCTGGATCCGCCACTGCATTGTGTCCATTTTTGCCCCAACTGTTCAGGGTTGGACCTCTACGGTCGTATACAGCTGCGCTCGGAGAAGCACATTTATTGGTGCATGGCAGGATTGTAAAGTGTACCTGTCTGTCTGGCAGGGTTCATCTGACTTTGACCTCAGACAAAACTTGTAGTAAAACATTTATCTTAAATTTTTGGGGATAATTTATTACTTAGGTACAAGGGTACAAGGGTTGTCTGTCAAACATCTATTGCAGTTTTGAATGTAATGACTTGACAGTTTTACATATACCAAAGATGTGCCTGTGAAGTCATGTACAAGATATTAATTTTTCTTCAATGTTTTAACATTACTAATTGACTCTTTATGGAATAACACCACTAATTCATAGCCTCCTATCTTAATTTCATATTCTTGTTCGTAGAAATTTTTAGCACGTGTTTTACAGTGATCCAACGTCCTTGAGCTTTCGTTTGATACCAAAACTACCCAAATATTTTACTTATTGACAAAGTTACAGCTATGCGTAGGAACTATTATGTTTATGATATCGACTACTTCTGAATTAGTGGTTTTATTCCTAATAGGATATCATGCCTCATGTTCAATTAATTATGAAAACAGAGGCAGAAACCAAAATTTGGAATATAATTTTGACACATACTCTTTGTTTTTGTTTGTTTGATTAAATATTTACAAAATATTAATAAAGTTGCCATTAAAAGGATGAGGATAACAATATGATATGAATATTATTTTCCATCTGTGTGTATACAACCGGTTGTGCTATATTAGTCTAATACAACGAAATATGGTAAAACTGTTTTATTTGAGAATTTGTTCACAGATGATTGCCTATTGACAAATTAATGCCAAAACAAGAATGACAACACTTGGGAACAGTTTATTCTGTCCGCTTACAACTGGCGATGACCCCTGCATACAGATTTGGCCGTCTATACCTAGAAGATGTTCTACTTCATAACCTTGTTTTGCTGGATCTAGTCCTGCTGCCAAAAATGCATTCAGAAGACCTGATGTATCGTTTCCAACATTGGTTTTTGTAACATTGTAGCATATTGTTTGACCACTTGCTGAACAATATTGGAACTTTACGGTCATATTTGTTGTGCCTGCAAAAAGAATTTCATGTTGAATATAATAGCTGATTGACAATCACATTGAATAGAAAGTGTTATTACAATGCTTTCCCCAATATTATTTTTTTTTCAACCAAAACAATCCTTAAGGAGGATGAGCAATTGTTTCAATTACTGCAAGATGACCTGTTCTACAACCTTTTGTCTCTACAATTCAACACGTTAGTGTATCATATTGTATACAATAACACAAGATTCAATTTATTGCATTTTAATCTGATTTCCCTTATAGAAATCCTGTGAATTTAAAGTATGTACATTCCTTTTCATATTTTTATGTTTTTTTAATTTTGCTTCATTTTCCCAAACATGAAGATTTTGAGTTCGAAATTCTACAAATCCTTTCCCAACAGGTGTTTGTCATTATTCTCATAAACATAAAATCCACAAACATAAGTGTTGCGTATTTTCTTGTTCCTAAAAATGATGGTTAGAATAATGTTTAAGCTTTCAAAATTTGATAGAAATTCTTCTTTCGAAAGCCTGACAAACAATTATTTCCTGGTTAAATGCGCGCGAGCGGTGCATTAAATTTGCTCGCATAACCATACCATATGCGCGTATTCATAAACTATTTAATTCTTGATATGTTTGATATGATAGAATAACCTGTTGTATAAATAATCGTATTTCATTTACATGATCCTTCGTTATGAATATTTTGAATGAACAGCTTTCGAGAAACGACTAAGATTCCTTTCCGTGCGCAGGACATTTTAGCGAAAAATTCGAAACTACCAGGGGACAATTTAGCACAGACATATAGCCAATTTTAGCGCCGGATGAATCTGTTCACCTGTATTTTAGATAGCCAATTTGAGCAAACACTTACCTAGTTAAATAATACACCCCATGTAATAAAACCGCGAACAGTAATGTAGAGCCTCCTCATGGGGTTTTTGATTATGTGATTACTTGGCCGTTTTTATAGTGATTATTTGATTACCAGACCAAATATTTCATGATTATTTGATTATTTGATAATCTAGGACTGTATTTTTTATTATTTGATTATCTTGTTTAAAAAAAAAATTAATGATTATGTGATTATATTGACAAAAAATTGTGATTATGAGATAACTTGGACGGTCCCATGAGGGGCCTCAATGCATTTACAACTTGGTTAACCATAGAAATAATTGTTTGTGAAACAAACAGGAGATTAAAGAACAATATGGATGTTTTTTTTCTGGATACTACTATCAAGGATTTATAAAGTAAGACTTACTATATAAATCCTTGCTACTATCGAATTACAAGCTACAACTTATTATATCAAATGAAGTATCGATGAATCTGGACTTTAATCTAGATTTCTATACTACTAAAGGAAGAGACCGATTTCACTGAGCCGCAACTCCTCTGAAACCATACAAAGTCGGAAATATTTGTGATATGACGTATAAATGCAGTGTTTTGTACTTCCTAAATTTGTCTTTGAAACATTCCTTTTTCACAGAAAACGCCAATTTTGGAGAAAATTCGGAGACAGTTATCGATCCGTGTCTTATACGCTTTCGCGCATGCTCAGTCGACTTTTATTTTATTTTATTTTTCATCCGTTTTAGATAGGATTTTTTTCCATTGTGTTACTCATTTTAATCCCTTTCGGTAATGTCAACGGATTTACGTAGCTCATATGGTTATTGAGTAATAGGGGGATAAAAAAAACTACCGAAAATCACACTTTGCCATACTTTTCTTAGGGTATTTAATATTTTTATTTTCCAACCGAGATGAATGGGGTCTTTTGCATTATGTTCCTCATTTTCATCTCTTTAACGAAATAGAATTAAATACATTAATCGTGTCCAAATCCTTACTGTGTCCACCTTATTACTGTGTCCACACTCTTTGTTTCAACACTTGCCCAATTGTACCACGATTTCGCGGGCATCTTCTAGTAATAAATAGAAGGAACAGTTCGCAATTTAGGGGGAATATCAAGAGCCCATTACCTACGTTCACTGGAATATATATTCCGGGCTATAACGGACCATTAACATTTGAGTTAACTTTTTAGACATTTAGTGCTGTATTTTAATGTACACGATATGGTTTATATTGTGCTGTTGCAGTTGTGTGCCAACAGCAGTTGGCCATTCATGCACTAATCATGTGGACTAACATATGGCATGCCTTCAAATAGAAATACTAGTGTATCGGTACAACTAAATGCGACTATTGACCAGAACGTTCCTCCGAATATCATTTATGGAAAGATATACCAACAGTATTTCATTGGATCATTAACAATCAATCTCTTATATCAAAACTTGAGAGCTACACTTTGTGTGTAGGGAACTTTGATAGTGACTTGATAGATGATCATGTGATACCAGCTGAATTGGATTATATCTATATTTTAACGTAAAATAAATCATAGAATATCTTTTTAAATTCCTTTACATGCCAGATTCATTTAATATTCGCCTAATCTGCTTGGTGTTGAGTGTATATTGAGGATTCTCTTTCTTGTCACTGCCTTTATTAATCCAGTTTTCATATAAGTCTGTGTGATTAATGTCTATGAGTATGTGTAGTAAAATAAGCAAGGAGACATGGGATATGATTGAAATGAGACAACTATCCATCCAATATCAAATGAAGATTTTAAAACTAGTAGTCTACATGTACAATCGATGAATGTATGTTATCCACGATCATCAAAACCCATGCAGCATAACAGGTCGATAAATATTATCACATGAAACCAACAGCCCATACATAAAACATGTACAAAAATAGTTTTTATACCAAATTTGAAGTTAAGACATAAGAGTTAAGAGATGCGGTATGATTGCCAATCGAATGAGACGGCTCAGTTCACCAAAGTTCAAATGATGTTGATGTAAGCAATTATTCAATCTATCGTTATTTCTTATCTTGATAGACAAATGTCAGTGTTTTACATGTATGTTTGTAAGTGTGCGCTATAAAGTCAATACAAGGCAAAATTGTACAAAAGTATCTACTGTTTGACAATAAACATTTTAGTTGTTTACACAGTTTAGACCTAGCAAACATGAAAGTTACAAACAGAAAAGTAATACTTTTGTTTTAATACTTGATGTTTGATATTATATACATTTATTATTCTGCTATAAATTAATTTTTTTCGCTTATAAAATTGGCATTGATGATTCCTCTTTCGCTAAAACAGATTAAAAATCTGACGCTAAAATGGGTTATACTTTTGCGCCAAAACGTCTGATATTTTTCGCTAAAATGGCATCCGCAGTCCTGTCCCCTCCTGACATTTTCGGAACTGCTCGATTCTCTTTCTCACTTCCGCGTTTAAGGGGCCCTTTTATTTTGACTTATGCGATTTTTTTCTGTGGTTAAATTAATGTTTTTGTCTGCACACCATGCATATATCATATTGACCGGAACAGTGTTTATTTGTTTCATATTTGATAAACGACACTCCATGGAAAAAATTTTTATAAGAAAAGAAAACGGACTCTTGGGTACATGATTTGGATATATATTTTTTTTCATTGTTTGCACTTAATGTTCAATTTTGTATTTTTAAACCACATATTTTACACAACTATGGTTGTCTTCTGAAAATAAGGAACTGTGGTATGATTTCCAATGAGACAACTATCCACCATGCAAAGTTCAAATAAAGTGGAAGTAAGCAATTACCTTGTTTTGGGTGTATTAATCAACTCTGACACAATCCCTTATTTTACTATCCATAGTATTGATACATTATGAAGGTATTTATTCTTGGTGTTCGCTTGTGGATACAAATTCTAAAGATACGGAAATAAATCCTTAAAATCATTCTGATATACCCTTCAAACAATACAAAAAGTGTTAAAATCTAAATTTTAAAAAATTGATTATTTCGCGTAATCGTTAAATTAACTAATCCCCTAATGCGCGCTAATGTAAATAACCTCTTAACCAACCTCTTTGATTTCCAAAGGAAACATTCCCATCGAATTCTGCGCATCCAAAGGCTGTACCATTACACGGTGTCGGTTGCGCAGTAGAACATGGTGGTAATTCGTCTGTTGAATTTGTTGAATTCATCGGTGTTGTATGTATTATATCAGCGCATTGTTTACACTGTCTCGCTGAAATAGGAAAAATATTTTTGTTTTTAAATCAGATTTTTCATATTTGCATCACACAATGAATTTAGTTGCTTTTTTTTTTTTTTACCAAAGAACTAATTTTGAATATTGCTTCTCTGAAAGAAACTTTGTTAACTATGCCTGTCTTGCAATGCATTCCGATAAAATTGCAGGACATGCCTTTGGGAATCACATCAGTAATTTTTTATTCCGTTTGGGCTACCAAAAACAGTAACCATATGCATTTTCAACACTCATATCAATTTCATACAAGTTAATAAATTTTATAGTTATCTATGATATGGTACCATAGAAAAATTATAGTATTTCTAAGAATGCATCAGGAAAATGAAAAAAAAAAAAAAAAAACATCGCTTCAGAAAAAAATGCCTTTTAAAAACAGGGAAATTCCGAAAGCAAAGACAAAATTTGTTATAATATTCTTATTCAATTTGTTTTTTGTTATTATATTTGTCTAAATACAAACTAAATTTTGCATAAACTATATAATATATTGATTTCCCCACATATATTATTGCCGCAATATGCCACATACAGTAGTTTGTTAGCAAACTCCGACACAGTTGTAACGTCCTCCTTGCTACGCTACGTTGACTTTTGATAGTTGAGCAAATCAACGTCACCGCTATTTCGGAGTTTGGTTTGTCCGCCCCAAATACTGACAAAATTAGGTGGCTATACACCAGGCTGTAAAATGGAAAATTGTTAGATCTTACCGTCATCAGTCAGTACGCCACATAATACAAATGTAAGAATACTTAATATTATATAATACACCATTCTCTTCAAACTAAAAAGTATAATATACGTTATGTTAAATTGTTGTTCAGGAAGCTAATAATCACAGGATATATCTTGTCAATGTGGTTTCTCTTGTGATGTGCGCATTTCAACATTTATACAAAATTCGTAGTAATTGTTAAGTTTTTAGATAATGACCGCATACTGAAAAGATGTGTCGATATTTTAATACGACATTAACTGTATATGTTGTGAAAAATCATTTTGAAAAAATAGTGTCAATGTTTTTACCTTATGAAGCATTGATTGAGTGAGGCACTTAAGATTTGTTTTCGGTTTTTGCGGTTGGTATTTTCCTTTATAAATACGTATTGATCTGGGATTTCATAGTCCTGAAATATGTATGTTTGTCCTTTTCAAGCTAATGTTTGTTATTAAGCACTGGTCAACATATAGTGCTAGACTAGGGAAGAAAAGATATAGAGGACTGAAGTAAATAGAAAAGAAGAGAAAGCAAAGGAAAGGAAAAGAACATAATGAAATATGGAAAAAGAGACAAAACACAAAACACAAAAAAAACTTAAAGCCTGAGCAAGACGAGCCTACTAAATACCGGGGATCCTGAAAGGGTAAGCAGATACTGCTCCGTCGTTTTTCTCATTGCAATAGAAATTCTGTGAGACTTCGAAATCGATGAGAAAAAAATGGAAGAAATGTTGTAACTACGACCATTGGAACATTTTCTTGGTTATCTATGACGCAGATATTCTATGAACGATCAACCGGCCAAATCATGATGACGTTCGTGAAACTTTCGAAGGAATGACTTCAACATTACCATTTAAGAATGGAAGGAGAAATTGAGAATGGAAACGGGGAATGTGTCAAAGAGACAACAACTCGACCAGAGCAGGAAACAGCTCAAGGCCACCAATGGGTCTTCAACACAGCGAGAAAATCTCACAACCGGAGGCAGTCCTTAGCTGGCACCTAAACAAAAATGTATACTGGTTCAGAGAAAATGGACATCACACTATACTCCGAAACATATAAATGAACCAAAATTAAAAACCATACATGACTAACAAAGGCCAGAGGTTCCTGACTTGGGACAGGCGCAACAATGCGGCAGGGTTCAACATGTTTTGTGAGATCTCAATCCTCCTCCTATACCTCTAGCCAAATAGATATAGGAGAGGAAAATGAATTTATTATTATTAATTATATCTTTCGATGAATTATTGCAAACACGCGCAATTCGATATTTCTAGGTCTGTTTGATTTCATATTATAGATGAAAAAAACATGTTAATCATCGTTTTTACCTGTATAAGATTGTCATATGACGGAGTTAAGACTAGCCTAGTTTAAGACTTTTCTTTCCCCGATTATAAAAATATAAAAGGTACATAGGTGGTTACAGATTGATTAAAAAATCAAGATATCAAGCTAGAATTCTCTACAGTTGCATCACCTGCCTACCCTTCCGCACTACCTGAGATCGACCCCGCTTTTTGGCGGGTTCATGCTGGTCAGTTTTTTTTAACTTTCTATGTTGTGTTTTGTGTTCTGTTGTTTTTCTTTTCTTCGTTTTTTTTGCCATGGCATTGTCATTTTGTTTTCGACTTATGAGTTTGGATGTCCCTTTGGTATTTTTGTGCCTCTCTTTTTATATTGTAGACGACAGAGTTAACATATCAAATCGTATAAAGGGTTCCGCTGAACCCGGGTGTTTCTCGCCTGCGATTGCTATATGATACTGATAGTGTAAAAGTGTAATGTTGACTGCCAAAAAACTAAGTCCATTTATCAGTTATATACGGAAAAATAAAAACAACTGAACTTGTTTTCTTTAATTGCTATTTATTGACCATGAAGAAGCAAATGTCAAAGTTTCGTAACATTCCATGAAGGCTTACCAAAGTTATCGATGTCTTAAAAGTTTAGGCCCTAACTGTATCTAAATAATTACTGCAAAACACTAAGTTCATCTTTCAATACAAATACTGAAAAATAAAAAGTATTTTCATAATCTAGGTTCAGATCTTTTCATCATAGAAAAGCTTCTGTAAAAAGTGGCGAAAGATACCAAAGCGATACTTAAACTCATAAGTCGAAAACAAACTGACAATGCCATGGCAATAGACAAAACACGACGAAAAGCCAAACAACAGTACACAAAACAAACACAGAAAACTAACGACTGAGCAACACAAACCCAACCAAATATCGGAGTGATTTCAGGAGCTCTGGATGACGTCGTGGATCATGTAAGTATAAACACGGTGATACGTCTAATTCGGTAGGTCACATTTGAGGAAAAGAGGACGGTATAGTTGTTACAACAATTGGAACATATGTGAAACAAAGCTGTGTAAAGTTTTCATAAATGGCTATGAAGGTTTGACAAAGTTATTGATGTCTCAAAACTTAAACCCCAGTCTGTATCTTAATATTGATCGCCAAAAAACAAAGACTATTTATCAGTAAAATACGGAAAAATGAAAATAATATTTTTCAAAATATTGCTCTAGGTTCTGTCTTTAGATGATGAAAAAACTTCTTTACAAGTTTGATTAAATTTTGTGAAGGTTTGACAAAGTTATTACGCCACCTACGACACCGACTACGACGGAATATAGGTAACTGTGTCTCGTTTTCGCAAATTTCGTCGTAGATTTCTCAAAGACACAATTACAAGTAAAATACTCAGTTACTATGGCGGACCCCGAGGGAGGATAAGAGGGCGGTCGCCCCCTCCTTTGGTTGCCAAAAATATTATATCATGTTTTTCACGATTTATATGATTTTTTAGCATACAATCGTCCATTTTTTTTCGCCTCGCTTTGAACACTCGGTTGAATGTAATCCGTTTCATGGGATTACGCCCCCTTTCAGAAATCCTGGATCTGCCCCTGATTCTTAATATTGCTTATCAAAGAATGCATTCTGTTTCTTAAATCAAACTCAAAGAACTTAATCTGCTGATGAAGAAATCATAATGCAAGCAGTCATACACTCTAGTACCGGCCGTCTTATTGGGTTAGGTGACCTTGCTATTCAAAAAAAAATATCCAAAACATACAAATTATATAAGTCTGATATGATGCAGTGAAGTAGAATTTTGGTAGTAGATAATGTAATGTCTTAACAAGGAAATAAATGGAAATTGGGGTGTGGAAGAAACCTGAACAATTATACAACTAGCATATTCATTGGAAACAAACTGATATAATCTGATGTCTTAAAATACTTTAATACTATAGTAAATTCATCATAATTAATTATCTTGCTAAAATCTAACTGTGATTTATCACCAGCCCAGTAGTCAACACTTCTGTGTTGACATGAATTATCATTGATATGGTCATCATTATAAATTAACTGTTTACAAAACTTTACATTTTTGATATACTAAGGCTTTTCTACCTCAGGAATAGATTACCTTAGCTGTATTTGGCAAAACTTTTAGGAATTTTTGGTCCTCAGTGCTCTTCAACTTCGTACTTTATTTGACCTTTTCAACTTTTTTTGATTCGAGCGTCACTGATGAGTCTTCTGTAGACGAAACGCGTGTCTGGCGCAAATCCAAAATTTCAATCCTGGTATCTTTGATGATTTTATTTACTTATGAATTGTTGCAAACATCAGACGAAATTAACGAATAAAGGAATAGGTTAATAAAATATCATTGGTCTAAAGTATTTCATACAATTATCCAAGTTAGTATGAAAGATAGTGTAAAGAAGATAACTTTGGGAATTAGCCTGCTATTTCCATTGAGTGCAGAAAGTCCCTCCACACATATTTGTCCAGCTACCTCCTGTGGTTGTCCTAACAGGATTCCTTTACTTTTAAGAGCTTGCAATCTTTTTGTGAATGCTTGCTGGATTCCAGATGGCTCATTTGTCAAGTCGTTAATATTTGAAACATTGTAGCAAGAACTTCGGGAATCTAATGCACAATAGCGGAATCTTACAGTGGCACGGTCTGTTGCTAGAAAACAAAACAAAAACACCTAAGAGGTTGTCTATACTCTTGAAATATAATATTATACTGCAGACTTTATACATATAATAATGTTGTTAATATATCTATAATTATTGTGCTTTATCAAACGAGACTGTTTCAGACTTACTTTTATATTTTCATTAATAACAAGATATTTCAAGTATTCAATAATCTGTTTTTTAATATGACCTTATGAAGTACTTGAGCTTAACGTGTCGTATACCACCTACTTCATGTATCATTATAGTTAAGTTTTACATCCGAGGGTCCTATTTCGAAACAATACATGTAAAGTGTCGAAAAAATATATAATTTGTAAGAGTATTAATAACAGGAAGAAAAGTAAGGCACGTCGAGCTTTACTCCTGTTTCGAAGACATGTACTAGAATCAAATTATTTTGTTTTCGACCAATATAACTATATTTGTTTACACGTAATAAAGCTATAATTTAGATATTACCGTTTGACGAAAATGAAGCAGGATACCGGAAGCCATTCTTTATACACTTTTTATACCGTAGCCTTTGGTGGCTAACTATGCCGTTATGTTTTTTGGGACAACACCAAAATGGATGTTCATGCTTCTTTAGATGTCATTTTCATCATGATATGTTCTGTGCATAACTTTATAGAAGCTTGCTAAGTAATAATTAAGTGTTATTTTTCTTAACGCATATTAAGCTCATGAAATACTACAAAGGTGATTAAAATTCTAAAAATACTGCGTCACTATTACTTTAAGGGGCAATGCACTATAAAATACGTGAACAAAATTTCTAGCTCTACCGCGGTTCTTCGTTCTCACTTCATGTATGCCTTATAATGAAGCTAAAGATACCAAAGGGACAATCAAAATTAAATAGTCGAATAGAAAGCGGCTAAACCAAGAAATAAAATAGATAAAAAACAACAGTCTATTTAACAAAATTTTCACGTATATTATAATCCATTCAGCCCCTTAAAAAATAGTGACACAGTATTTAAAAATTTTGTCAGTCCTTGTGTCCTACGCATCCTATTCTGTAGTTGTGTAAAGTTTGAAATACTCCAGATTTTTGTCTGGTTTTTATCAAAATTTCCAGGACTGGTAAGGCTGAAGAATTTCAACATCTATGTTTACCTGTAAATATTTTAAAGTTATATGTACAGTATTGTGTGATTTTATGTGCATGGGTTATAGATTAAAAGAGGATTTCCCCGATCTCCTATATTGGATGTGAAGATTACTTACAGATACAGATGCAGATTAGTACTACTTTGAATACAATAGACTGAGCGACACGAACCCCACCAAAAAAGCCGCGGTAATCTCAGCCTTAAACATTACACAATAACTTATTATGAATTATAAAATATAAATAATATTTAACTGTTAGTTGCTAGACCGGTAGCTGCTGGCTAAGAACATTTGTATAATTCTATTCATATGACAGCACGTACATACTTTTATTACATAATTGATTAATCTATTCACCTTGGCTTGTCCCAAAAGCGACAGTTCCTTTGAAATCAGCACATCCTTTGGTTGAACTATCACAGGGAGTTAATGGTACTGTGGTAGAACATTCCGACAAAACTTTTATAGACTGCAATGTTATATCAGTGTATTGTATGCATCCCATCTCTGTTTTTGTTATACAAAAGATAAAAAGTATATTATGTAGTTTTTAAGAAGAGGAAGTATTTGACAAATATATAATTTAACCAACAACTCACGATTTCGCAAAAATAACAAATTCGTAAGAAGACTCTGCCACATTGGAACTTGTATCATACATGCATTTATACTTTGTTTAATTAAATACAGAATGGTGAGAAGAAGAGACATCTTGAGTCTGTCTTAATCCTCAAATAAAGGTATTATTGTTATAAGTGTATAGATATAGGAAGATGTGGTGTGAGTGCCAATGAGACAACTCTCCATCCAAATAACAATTTATAAAAGTAAACCATTATAGGTCAATGTACGGCCTTCAACACGGAGCCTTAGCTGACACCGAACAACAAGCTATAAAGGGCCCTAAAATTACTAGTGTAAAACCATTCAAACGGGAAAACCAACGGTTTAGTCTATATAAAAAACGAGAAACGAGAAACACGTATAAATTACATAAACAAACGACAACTACTGTACATCAGATTCCTGACTTAGGACAGGTGCAAACATTTGCAGCGGGATTAAACGTTTTAATGGTACCAAACCTTCTCCTTTTTCTGAAACAATAGTATAACATCACAACATAGAAAACACACGATAAAATATCAATTGGAAGGCTTAACTCAATCAAAAACGTAAATTAACACACTATGAACGAATAAATTCGATCTGTGATACCTGAAAGTAAATACATAGTTAATAAAATATTAGGGACAAACATTCAAGGCCAAAAGCAAACAAACAAGTCCAAACAAAGCCATGGCAAGACACCACCGCGAAATATTTAACCCTTAGAAAATAATCACTTTTGAAAAACCGGTTTTATATTATATACAGGTAAATGAAAAATAACTTTGTCGTTTTAGGTATACTACTTCTGTCTATATAAAATCTTCCAATAATTAGGAATACCAAGAAAGGTCTGTCATATAAATACCTAATTTAACACTAGATACATAAGGGTGAATATCAACAATTAAACTTCCTGTACAGATTTAAATAGAATAATCTTGATGTTCATACAAATGTAGTATGAAGAAGTGAAAATTAGTAGATATTCCAAATAATCAAAGCTGATATACAGACAAGATCCATATTAATATAAAATAACAAAAAGTATTAAAAATAGTATCAACAGGTCGAATTAACAAGAAAGTACGATTTGAGAGTACTCGCAGTTACTGACAGCTAGTTAAAAGCCAAAAACAATTCATAATAAAAAATCATGCATCAGAGACGAAAATCAACTAAAACACATCCCAGGGATTTAATATTTTAACGTCATGAACAGTCAGAGAAGACATGACTTATGCAATACCAAAAATAAATGTATAGACAGGTAGTAGGATAGTGAGGAGCTACTTCTTTAGAGATAAAAATTAACGTGTGTGTGTCTCTAAACATCCCGCCTCAAAAGAAGATACAATTTAGTTATGTTTTAATTTGCTAATGACAAAATCGATATTAGTGCCAATGTAAACTATATATAGAGATCTAATTACAATATTGGTACGATAACCCTTACTTATAAGTTTGTTTAAAGGTTCGATGAGTTTACACGGATCACATAGTGATTTCATCGCTTTAAGTACAATATTACCGTAAAATTTAGGATGTGAAATACCATTTTAATAAGTTTTCTACAGGTACAGCCAAATTTACTAATTAAATCTTTGTATCTATGAAAGAATTTAGTAAAAGTTTTAAGTAATTTATGGTATCGAAATCCCTGACACAATAATTTCCCAGTGATGCATTGATTACGTTCGTTAAAATCTATGACATCAGAACACACACGGGCATACCGAACGAGTTGGGATATATAAACACCGTATGATGGAGCCAAAGGCACATCGCCGTCTAAAATGGAAAATTAACAATAGGAAATGAAAAATCGTCTCTTTTGTCGTAAATTTTAGTATGTAGTTTCCGTTAGAAATTGAAATGTCTAAATCTAGAAAAGGGCAACTGCTGCTGTTTATGTTAGATTTAGTTAAAGTAAGTTCTTTTGGGTAAATTTCGGAAGTATATTTAGAGAACTCTGGATTATTCAACGAAAAAATATCATCCAGATAACGGTAGGTATTGTTGAATGTATCAACTAAATATAACAATGATGGGTCTTTACTGAGTTTGGTCATAAACTGAGATTCATAGCAATATAGAAATAAATCTGCTATTAAAGGGCACAGTTAGTGCCCATAGGAATACCTACTACCTGACGATACACTTTATCGCCGAAACGTACATAAATGTTATCTAGCAGAAAATTTAAAGCTTCAATCATATCCTCACATTTCCAGTAAGTGTTTGTACAGATTTTCAAATCAAATCAACGTCTTAATCCTAAGTAATGGTATTATTCTTATAAATGTATACTGTAAACCAGCTTATTTTCGCGGATACCTTATTTCGCGTTTAGCCCTTACTAGCCCATTTCGCGGCGATATAATTTCACGATTTTCAAATTTGCTTGATGTAGTTAAATAAGGAAACATCCAAGTTTTACATATTCGCGATAAGCATTATTTTTCTACTCGCGAAAGTCGCGACAATAAATCACTCTCCAAAAATTAGTTGAGAGAGAGAGAGAGAGAGAGAGAGAGAGAGAGAGAGAGAGAGAGAGAGAGAGAGAGAGAGAGAGAGAGAGAGAGAGAGAGAGAGAGAGAGAATAAACACCTTACCTTTAGCCTGCACTGAATTGTATCTGAAATATCCAATTGAAACAATGAAAATACAGTAAATATTCATTTTGTTTTGTACAATATTCGATTATCGAAATTATTGCAGACTATCAATGTGCATGTACATTAAGATCAAGTAAGTATACAGGAAACTTGAAAGTAGTGGTTTAAGGTTACCTTATTCATAGGAAATGCCAATTCAATTATCGTAACATCTTAACCGAAAGAATAATCTAGTGCTTGAATTACAATCAGATGTTCTTCTGTATACTAAACAATATGTATAAAACGCGTTCACAACAATGGAAAAAAAAAATATTTGTACACGGAAAGAAGGAACATATGACAAAAATTCAACAAGAAACTCTGATTGTATTGGTATTTTTCGGAGTAAAAGCTCAAATCGCGTTACGATTTAATGATTCCTTAATAAGCTGTACAAATAGGAGGGTCTGGATGGAGATTTCTTCATTTATTTTTTCTTATATTTATAGATCATTTTTTTCTCTATGATTCGTTCTGTATTTTGTCCATTATTCTCTTTAATTTATATTTTAGTACCCCGTTATTCTCTATTCTTTACTTTAGGCTTATTTTTCTCTAGTCTTTAAATTTTTTGCCATTTATTCTGTCCCTTTTACCGATTATTCTCTATTCTATAAACCCCATCCAGACCCTCAAATAGTAGTCAATGATAGATATAAAGAACTTCCTGGTTCAAATATAATAAAATAGAGAATGGAAATGGGGAATGTGTCAAAGAGACAACAACCCGACCAAAGAGTAAAAAAACAGCCGAAGGCCACTAATGGGTCTTCAAAACAGCGAGAAAATCCCGCACCCGGAGACGGACTTCAGCTGGCCCCTAAACAAAAATGTGTACTAGTTCAGTGAAAATGGACATCATACTAAACTGCTAATAATAATAAGTGGTGCACAGTTAGTCCCCATTTGAATTCCGATGACTTGACGATATACGGAATTTCCATAGCGAACAAAAATGTTATCTTGTGAAAAGGGCAGTTATAGTATCAAAGCAGGTCCAATTGACATAGTTCTTTTGCTTGTTGTTACTAACAAAATGCCCTAAAAGAGTTTGAACATATATATTCGCATTCTGACTTTTTAAATGCCCATTTGATTAGGTGTGTGATTTTTTTCTTAATAAGATTATGAGGCAAAGTAGTATATAGAGTAGAAAAATCAAAACTTTGAACAGATTCGAAATCACCAATATAAGCATGCAATTTATCAAGTACTTCCAACAAATTTTTGACACTTCAAAAGAAATTTATTCTACTATTTTCAAAGGCCTTATTTGAACAATCTATTAACAGATTTTTGATTGTACCAAGTGTACTAGTAAGTAGAATGGACAGTTTAGTAGTGGAACAATGGCTAGAAGACGAAATAAATCTATATTTGTAAGGTGTTTTGTGCAGCTTCGGAAGCCAGTACATAGTTGGAACTTTCATTGTATTTGGTTCTGCTTGTAAAGAGGTAGCTAAAAGTTTATGTTTATTACAGATGTCATTTTCCAAAATGGAGTCAGTTGAAATGTTGGTGAATTCGTGATTTCCTTTTGCAGAACCTCAATGTAAAATTTACGTCAAACAATAATGATGTTATTAGCAGCCTTATCAGCCGGGACAAAAACAAATTCCTTAGCGAGTTCTGTTAGCTTATGTTTGATACGAGAAATAGGGCTATTATAGTTGTTGTTAGGAGTAAAATGTTCTTTGAAATGTTGTAAACGTATGTATCAACTATGTTCATTACTGAATTAAAAAAAGAAATTAAGGATTTCTTATCAGCTTTTTCTCGTTTTATCCATTTCAAGCAGTAAGTACGGAGTGAGTCGTGGATGATGTTACGACACTCATTCCAATTAATAATTGACGGGGGACGATATTTAGTTCCTTTACTGAGGAATGATTTCAACTCTCGGTCACGAACGATGTTAAGGTCTCCTGTTATAACATGGGAACTGGGGCCATAAATGTATTCGGAATTACTGCAATTTCATGACGTAGTTGTATTGTCACTGATATTTAAATCTTTACACACTTCACTATAATTAAACACACATTTCCGGATAGATTTTTGTAAACATAACATATAAGAGGGAGTTCAGTGTTATCAAAATAGTCAGGAATTTGTTCTTTAACAGAATGATCATTAAAAATACCGGCAATATTTACAAAATCAAAACCTTTGTTGACATATTTGATTTTAATAGAATGTTTTTATGATCTTCAGGGCGATCATTTTTGGGAAACAGTTAAGAATAACAATATGCATTTATCATTTGGACGATTTTATACTTAGGACTGCAATATGGAATTGTGTTGCAATCCTCTAAAATTTGGTGTAATTTATTAACAGATAAAGAACATGGCTTGGTTAACAGATAATGTCTGCCGTTGTTTTTTGAAATAGAAATAAGGTCCGAAATATTTGTATTGTTGGTACGAAATTTTCTTTGATTGCGATTTATTCGACGCCCATGAGAACGGTTTTTACGAACAGTTTTAGACACGATATCCAAAATTTTAACAGAATCTGTTCTTGATATATTACCAATTCCCATGATATTATCATTCAGATCGAGAGGATAGACTGTTTGTAATTTTTTAATCCAATTTAATTCAATTATTTTCCGTGATCGTACAAACTTTGAATGAGATTCCCCAGGCTGCTTATTTACTACTTCTAAAGGTTGAACTGTTAAATACTTAATAGGATGATTGTGCTTCTTAAGGTGTTGATAAATGATACTTTTGAATTTATGGGGTCTTTTAAAACGATAAAGGTGTTCTTGTGTCCGTTTGGATAAATAGCGCCCAGTTTCACCTACGTACTGAATACCGCATCACGGTTTGTTTCATGTGAGTAAATAGATAATACTGTTGGTTTTTCAATTCATATCAGTTTCAAAACTTAAGGAAAATGTGCGACCATTAAACGTGGACCTTACCGTATTGTTGGTGGAAAGACGGGGACATGTAAGTCATTTTTTGGCATGACACTTATCGATAGAAGGGTAAACAAAGATTTTTATTGTTAAAAATGTTAGCGATTGTAGTATTTTTAGATAATCGATTTTGAAGATTAAGACGTGTAGATACCCTTTGAACGAGTTTAGTATTTAGTATTTTTCCGTTTCTCAATATCATATTTTGTTTTTGTTATCCGTATTTCCAATTGAAAGGAGCAAAGACTGGCGTCCAGAATATGAACCAGCACACAGGAATTGAATAAAGTAAAAAACATAAAACTGACTAAAGACGCCAAACGCTATCCGTCATCAAGTACCCGACAAAATACGTTAACAACAAAACCAGAGGACAAAAACAAAAGACAGGGTATATCAGGGTAGCGCTTGACGTCTGACTAAATAGAAGAATGGGGCTGAATTGTGAGATATGAGTTTAAGATAAATATTCCGGTAGCAATGAACATAGAGACGTTCTCGCTCGGACACAAACTCCATTATCTTGTATATCATAAGAGCATAAACCTGAGTTTATTTTAAGTTTTGTTACGTCTGGTGTTGTATTATGACCACCTTATGTAGTATCCTGAGTTGTTTTAGTTAACGTTGTTTTTCCGTAAGGTTTTTTAATAGGTTAATCTGAAACTTCACACTAAATATTAACACAAAATTGTCGAGGTAAAACTCGAATTATCAAGTCGTAATAAACCACTCACTTAGATCACTCCATCGATCAGGGGAAAATATCTGAGACGTAGAGGGTTTAGCGTAATCGATTTATAGATGGAATACACGTATCTCTGTAGCCAACGCTTTAATCACATCTATTAAAAAAGTTTATGCTAATTAATCCAATACTGTAAAGGGAAAAAGTTGATACCTTTTTACAATTGACAGCAAAAATACCGTTTTCTTGTCAATATTGCTAAATTATTATTGTAGTTTGAGGTCTTCAATTTGAATATCGTATGTAAAAGGACGAATGAACTCACTGCGTAAAGAAATAAATACTAGTTTTAAATTAATAGTTTGCAAGTTTATACACATTTATGCACAGAGCACATTTTAATGAAATTCACATCTAAAATAGCATGAACATTCAGTTTTGTTGTTGCAAAAACGGTATATATATATTTTTATTCATATGAACACAAATAACTTACATCTAAGCCATTACATCTCTGGTGGATAGTTGTCTTATTGGCATTCATACCACATCTTCTTATTTCACATTTGGAGATTTTATTATGACAGCCAATGAGACAACTACGTGTATCTACAGATTAAACCAAAATGCAACTATGTTAAGTGTATCTACAGATTAAACCAAAGTACAACTATGTAAAGTGTATCTACAAATTAAACCATAATACAACAATGTCAACAATCACAGTCACGTGTCACAATAAGACCTGCAAAGATAAAAAGGAACAAAGCCAAAACGGCGTAGTTAGCCACCAAAGGGTATGGTATAAAAAATAAATGTATAAAAAATGTCTTCTTGTATCCTGCTTCATTTCTATCAAACGGTAAAATCAAAGTTATAGTTATATTACCTGTTATCTTGCAACATAAAAAAAAAACAAAGTTGATTTGGTGGTAAAATATAATTTGATTGTATTCGCTACTAAACAGGAGTAAAACTCGACGTCCTTTACGTTTTTACTGTTTTTAAAGCAAAAATTGTATCATTTTTCGACCCTGTACATGTATTATATCAAAATATTACCCTCGAATGTAAAACTTAACCATGGTGGTACTTGAGTTAGATGGTATACAGCACGTTAAGCTCAAGTACTTCATAAGGTTATAGTACAAAACTGATTTGATTCGTTCAGAATATGTTGCATGTAAAACTGTATACTGAACACGTCAAATAAAAAAAAAGATAGTTAATTTTAGAATATTGATATATTGAAATCTGAAAACCTCAATCCTTTGTGACAAAATTATAACAACCAATCAAATGAATTTCTATTCCATTCGAGGTGTATTGTAAATAATGATATAACAATTGTAGTCTTTGTATGAGGTTAATACGATGATATTCCGGCTATTGTGCATTATATTCACGCAGTACTTGCTACACTATTTCAAATATTCATTACTTAACAAATGAGTAATCTGGTACCAAGGAAGAATGAATAGAAATACTACCAGCTCTTTAAAGTAACGGAATCATATAAGGAGAACCACAAGAGCTAGCTGGACAAATATTTGTTCAGGGTTTTCCTCACTCAATGGCATTAGCAGGGTAATTCCCAAATGTCATCTTCTTTGTACTGTCTTTCATATTTACTTGGAAGAATAGTATGAAATAATAACGCCCCACTTTTCATTTATTTCCTTGTTATGACTTACCTTTAACTACTACAAAAATCTATATCAGTAAAACTTTTTTTAATACATATTTATTTTTTTGAATAGCAAATTTATCGAACCCACAAAGACGGCTGGTATAAGAGTGGTTGACTGCACACATGTGCATGAGATATGATTTCTACATCAGCAGATTAAGTTCTTTGAGTTTGATTTATGAAACAGAATTCATTCTTCGATAAGAGATGTAAATGATAACTGCAAATCAATAAGTTCATCTTTCATAACGAGTCCTAGAAAAGGTGGGTGAAATGGTGCAAAATAAACTACCCTGTATCAAAGGGGAAAAAAAAGAATTCAGAACATCTGACAAAAATTCATAAACCTGACCTGAGTACATCCTTAAATCGAAAAAATACAACCAACTTATTTCTGCTTATGTAAATATCATAACGCATGCAATCATACACTTAATTCTGCACCTCAGGGGTTAAGGTGACTTTGTTATGCAAACAATATATCTTACAAAACATGTTTAACCTGGCCGCATTTTTGTGCCTGTCCCAGTTCAGGAACCTCTAGCCTTTTTCAATTTTGTGTGTATGTTTTTTTTTTATTTTGGTTCATTTTTATGTTTCGGAGTTAAAATGTGGGTGCGGGATTTTCTCGCTGCGTTGAAGATCAATTGGTTGCCTTGGGCTGTTTTTTCTCTTTGCTTGGGATGTTATCTCTTTGACACATTCCTCGTATCAATTCTCTATAAATTCTATCAAAAAAAAAAAAAACAAACATTTTATCATTCAGATATTTTCCGTGAAGTAGATTTTGATCACCCTAAAAGTTATAATAAAAGTATATCTAAAGAGCGAAATAAATGAATATTGAGGCGTCTTCACAAATGGAGAAAGCTTAACAGGTATACAGCAAGCTAACAATATTCATTTGAAAACAGTGTCAAAATCTGATTTCTTAAAAAAATAGTTGAAACATATCAGCGAAACACTTTGATGCTGGTGACTCCATTACAATCATCTTGATTTCTACCTGTTACTTACTAATAAAATGTTGCAAACATAAGACGAAAGTTAACGAATCAAGAAATAGGTAATAACATGTCAACTTTCTTAAGGATTTCATACACTTATCCAAGTAAGTATGAAAGATAGTGCAAAGAAGATAACATTGGGAATTAGCCTGCTATTTTCATTGAGTACCGAAAGTCCCTGTACACATATTTGTCCAGCTAGCTCCTCTGGTTGTCCTAACAGGGTTCCTTTACTTCTAAGAGCTGGCAGTCTCTTTATGAATGCTTGCTGGATACCAGATGGCTCATTTGTCAAGTTGGTGATAATTGTAATATTGTAGCAAGTGCTGCGTGAATCTAATGCACAATAGCGGAATCTTACAGTGGCACTGTCTGTTGCTGTAAGAAAAGAAAAAAATATCGGAAGAGGTATTCTTTTGAGATTTAAGAATGTTCACTCCTCTTGTTTTATGAATTTTTGTCAGATATTCGGAATCCTCTGGTTTTATCTATGCAGTGCTTTTTAATCATTTGCCCGCTAACCCTACTTTTCTTTTCATAATTTTATAAGTTGAAGTTTAAAATGCTAAATCGAAAATCTTATAAAATCTTTGTTATTTTTCGTAGTTTTTTTTTGAATAAAAAAGGTTCCAATGTAAATGGTATGAAAATACAGAGAAAATCACTTCCCGCTAAATTTTCAATGGCTTTTATCTCTGAAACAAGCACACGGACCTTTATTTTTCTTCTTCTGATTTAGTTCCTTCATTTATATACTTTCAATTTGAAACAGTCTTTTAACAAGTTTGTTATTTTAGAACAGAGTTGAATATCCTTAATATTATACTGCAGAATTTATAAATATAATAATGTTGTTAATATAATTGTATATATATATATAAAGCCTAGGTGGTCGAGTGGTCCAGGGCGCCGGACACGGTGCAGGCGGTGTTGCCACGATGTGAATCCCGCTGAGAGCGGAATAAAAAATTGCCAAAGCAAATGTAAAGATCTAACATTAGTAAGCTAAATTTGAGACGAAATATATAAACATATAAATATAAACAAGTCTAAATTGAAAACAACGTTCAAACCTATGATTGCGTTGGATAAAAACGTGTGCATGCAAAACAAATTTCTTGTTAGAGGGGTCTAAATACAGCACAAACAACATTTTGCAAAAGACCAAAAAAAGTGAAAAAGTATATTTTAAAAAAACGCATTTGACTAACAGGTCGAACAACAAATGTTCTTAAACCCTACCGACTGCCATTGGCGATTGCCAAATAAACGGATCACTAGGTGTAATAAATGGATCTTATTTATAAATTAATACCAAACAGAAAACAATAAACTTGCGGCAAAGATGGTATACCGCAAACAAAAGGTGCAAAGATTTTGTACACCATATCCGGATTTCGACAATTAATGTCTCTTCAGTGATGTTAGGAATCGAAACGGTATTTGGAAGGCCATATGATTTACCTCAATTTAGGATAGACTCTTAAATTTTGAGGAGTCAAAATAGGATGAACGGATCATATAAACCCGAAGGCAAATATAATACAAGCCCAAACGAAAAAATATAAACAAGTCCAAATTGAAAACAACGTTCAAACCTATGATTGCGTTGGAAAAAACCGCATTTTTTTATATGTGTGCATGCAAAACAAATTTCTTATTAGAGGGGTCTAAATACAGCACAAACAACATTTTCCAAAAGACCAAAAAAGTGAAAAAGTATATTTTAACAAAACGCTTTTGACTAACAGGTCGAACAACAAATGTTCTTAAACCCTGCCAACTGCCATTGGCGATTGCCAAATAAACGGATCACCAGGTGTAATAAATGGATCTTATTTATAAATTAATACCAAACAGAAAACAATAAACTTGCGGCAAAGATGGTTTACCGCAAACAAAAGGTGCAAAGATTTTTGTACACCATATCCGGATTTCGACAATTAATGTCTCTTCAGTGATGTTAGGAATCGAAACGGTATTTGGAAGGCCATATGATTTACCTCAATTTAGGATAGACTCATGAATTTTGAGGAGTCAAAATAGGATGAACGGATCATATAAACCCGAAGGCAAATATAATACAAGCCCAAACGAAAAAATATAAACAAGTCTAAATTTAAAACAACGTTCAAACCTATGATTGCGTTGGATAAAAACCACAATTTTTATACGTGTGCCAATTTTTATACATGTATATATATATATATATAATCATTGTGTTTTTTTTTCAAAGTAGACTGTTTTAGACTTACTTTTCTATTTTCATCAATAACAATATATTTCAAGTATTCAATAATCTGTATAAGTACTTGAGCTTAACGTGTCGTATACCACTCACTTCAGGTATCATCATGGTTAAGTTTTACATATGAGGGTCATATTACGAGTTTAGAAACAGGAAAAGAAAGTAAGGCATGTCGAGCTTTACCCCTGTTTCGTAGCGAGTACAATCAAATTATATGTGTTTCACCTATATGAATGTATTTTTTATGCTGCACGTTGTAGTAATATGACTATAATTTTGCCATTTCCGTTTGATAAAAATCGGAAGCAGGATACCAGAAGACATTTTTATACACTTTTTATACCGTAGCTTTTGGTGGCTTACTATGCCGTTTTTGCTAATTTCTTTTTTTTTTCACAGGTGACTTTGCTTGTTAACGTTGTTGTCTTTTCAATTAACCAGCGATGTTTTAATCATGTTCATATAAAAAAAAAATATGTTAAACCGTTTTTGCAACAGCAAATAGATAAATGTTCATGCTTCTTAAGATTTATTGTTTTATTATAATGTACTCTATGCATAAATGTATAGAAAACTTGCTAACTATTAATAAGCTGTAGTTTTTCTCTGCGCACATCACGCTCATAAAAACTACCATGGTGTTAGAAATTCTAATACTGTGGATTCAGTTATTTTCGTGGATTAAGGAAAACTTGCATGTTCGTGGATATTTTATTTCGTGGTTTTGCCGAAGTCTGCGGACAATCATATAAAAGAAAATATGTCATTCGTTGAACATTTAATTTCGTGGTTACTTGAAACCACATAATCCACGAAAATTGGTATCGAACGAACAATTATAAATCCACAGTATATTGTTTCACTATTTCAGTTTAAACATGTTAAAGGACAATCGACTTTAATGTATAGTAAAATTTTCTAGTTCCTCCGCAGTTCTTCTTTCTCCGTTCTGATATTTCTTAAAATGAGGCGGAAGATACCAAATGGACCATCAAATTCAAAAGTCGTGAAGAAACCGGCTATACCATGATAAAAAAAGAAAAAAACTGTGACTGTCTATATAACACTACACAGAATAGTAAATATTTAGCGACACGAACCCCACCAAAAAAGCCGGTGTGAACTCAGCCTTAACATTACACAATGACTTATGAATGATAATAAAATGTAGATGCTAGCTACAAAAACATTTATACAACTCTTGTCATATGACAGCACGCACATACATTTTGTACTTTAAATAAATGATTGATTAATATATTCATCTTGGCTTGCCCCAAAAGCGACAGTTCCTCTGAAATCAGCACATCCTTTGGTTGAACTATCACAGGAAGTTAATGGTACTGTGGAAGAACATTCTGTCGAAACATTTGTGGACTGATATGTTATATCAGTGCATTGTACGCATCGAATTCCTGTTAGGGATGTAAAACAGAAAAGAAAAAAGTTGATACGTGTAAATGACATACTCACAACTCCGTCAAAAATACAAATTCATCATTGAAGAACATTGGAACTTTTACCATACATGCATTCATAAACTTTGATTGAAAAAAATACAGATTGGCAAAGAGCATAAAAGACTGCCTCAGTCTGTGTTAATCTTCACATAAAGGTATAGGTGTTATGAATGGAGAGAGAGAGAGAGAGAGAGAGAGAGAGAGAGAGAGAGAGAGAGAGAGAGAGAGAGAGAGCATTAACAATCTTACCAATAGCTTGCACTGAACTATACTTTGAATATCCAATTAAGAAAATAACAATCCAGTAAAAATTCATTTTGTTTTGTACAATATTCGATGTTGAGTTATTCTATAATGTAAATTGTAAATTAAGATATAGTGCTTATACAGGGAACGTGTCAAGGTTGTCTTATTTATAGAACACATCCTTTAAATATCGTAACATCTTAACAGGTAAGTAAAATCTAGTACGTGAATTACAATTAAATGTTCTTTTTTATGCTTAACAACGTGTTTAAAATATTTAAAATTAATAATGATAAAAACAAATATTTATACACGAAAAAGGAAAATATGGATAAAAATTCAATTTTATTGCTATTCTTTATTTCAAAGGCAAAGTGGATCATTCAATACGGAGTAAAAGCTCAAATCGCAGATTCAAAGATTGTTCTATTTCTTAAATTTGTTAGCCATTTATTCTGCCGTTTTTGCCGATAATTCTCTATTCTGTAAACCCCACGCAGACCTGTATATAACTTCCTGGTTCAAGTATAAGCTTATTTTAAGTTTTGTAACGTCTGGTGTTGTATCATGACAACCCTGGGTTTGTTTTAGTTAACGTTGTTTTTCCGTGTGTGTTTTATAGGTAAATTTGAAACTTTACACTAAATATTCGCACAAAATTTAGGAACTAAAACTCGAATAATCAAGTCGAAATATCAAGATCATTTCGATCACTCCATCGACCAGGAGAAACTATCTGAGACGTAGAGGGCTTAACGTATTCGATTTATAGATGAAATACGCATATCTATGTAGCCTACGCTTGTAACACAACCATGAAAAAGGTTATGATAATTACAATGAATTAATACTGTAAAATAAAAAAAATATTGCTATATTGTTTTTATAGTCAGATTTCTTTAACTTGAATATCGTATGTAAAAGAACAAATGAAACCACTGCGTAAAGAAAAACATTAATAGTTTTAAATTAATAGTTAGAAAGTGTCTACACAATTATGCACAGATCACATTTTAATGAAATTCCCATCAAAATTAGCATTAATATTCATTACTGTCGTTGTTGCAACAACGGTATACTAGTATACATATATATATATATATATTTATTTATTTATATGAACATAAATAACTTAAAACTAAGCCATTACATCTCTGGTGGATAGTTGTCTCATTGGCAATAATACCAAATCTTCTTATTTTACATTTGGAGATTTTGGTATGCCTGCCAATGAGACAACTACGTATATCTACAGATTAAACCAAAATACAACCATGCTAACAATCACAGTCAAGTGTCCTAATAAAACCTGCAAAGTTAAAAAAAATGAGAAAAGCCAAAAACGGCCTAGTTAGCCACAAAATGCTGCGGTAAAAAAACAAGTGTATAAAAAATGTCTTCTGGTATCCTGCTTCATTTCTATGAAAGTGTAATATCAAAGCTATAGATATATATAACCTATTAACTTGCAACACAAAAACACAAACAAAGTTGAATTTGGGGAAAAATATAATTTGATTGTACTCGCTACGAAACAAGAGTAAAGCTCGACGTCCTTTACGTTTTTTCCTGTTTATAAAGCAAAAATGTTATAATTTTTCGACACTGTACATGTATTATATCGAAATATAACCCTTGGATTTAAAACGTTACCATGATGGTTCCTGAGGTATGTGGTATACGACACGTTGAGCTCAAGTACTTCATAAGGTTATACATTTGTACTTCAAAACTAATTTGATTCGTTCAGAATATGTCGCATGTAAAACTGTATACCGAAAACGTCAGATTAAAAAGTGATAGTGCACAGTTATTTTTAGAATATTGATATATTGAAACCTGAACACCTCATTCCTTTGTAATAAAATGATAACAACCCATCAAATGAATTTCGATTCCATTTCAGGCCTATTGAAAATAATAATATAACAATTGTAGAACTTGAATGAGGTTAATACGACGATATTCCGCTATTGTACATTATATTCACGCAGTACTAGCTACACTATTGCTTGGCAAATGAGTAATCTGGTATCAAGCAAGCATTCATAGAAAGACTGCCAGCTCTTAGAAGTCAATAAATTATCTTAGGACAACCACAGAGCTAGCTTGAAAAATATGTGTGCAGGGATTTTCATATCTCAATGAAAAATAGTGGATAATTCCAAATGTTATCTTCTTTGTATTATGTTTCATATTTACATGAAGAATATTATGAAATAATAACGCCCAACATTCCATTTATTTCCTTGTTATGACATACCGTTATCTACTTCCAAAATCTACATCACTGAAATATATATAACACTGATGAAATATTTTTTTATTTCAGATATAGTGTTTTATACAGCAAAATCACCTAACCCACTAAGACGGCCGCTATAAGAGTAGTTGAATGCATACGTTATCACTGGTTATGACTTCTATATCAACAGATTAAGATTTTTGAGTTTGATTTATGAAACAGAATGCATATATTGGTAAAAGAGGCGAAGGATACCATAGGGACATTCAAACTCATAAGTCAAAAATAAATTGACAACGTCATGGCAAAAAAAGAAAAAGACCAAAAAGACTAACAACAATACACACAACACAACATAGAAAACTAAAGACTGAGCAACACGAACTCCAGTAAAAACCGGGGGTGATATCAAGTGCTCTCTGATACTAGTAAGTAATATTCAGTACCTGTGTTTTTGTCGAACCTTCGACGAAATTTGCGAAAACGAGATTGGCCACCTACATTCGGTCGTCGTCGGTGTTGTAGATGACATCAATAACTTTGTAAAACCTTCATAGAATTTGATCAATTCTGGAAAGATGATTTTTATGATCTAAATACAGTATCTGGAGTAAAAAACAAAAAAAGTATCAATTTCATTTTCCCGTATTTTACTGATAAATGTAGTTTGTTGTGCTGTTAACATTTAGAAACAGTCTGAGGTTTACGTCTTAGGACATAACACTTTTTTAACCTTCATATAAACTCATGCGAAACTTTGACAGAACTTTTTCTATCCTAAAAGGGTCTGAATGTAAATTTTGTAAATATTTCTATTTTTATTTTCCCGAATTCGTTATGAAAGATTAACTTATTGATTTGCAGTTATCATTTACATGCAGTTACGGTGTATGGTGTAAACTCCCCCAAAAAAAAAAACGTGTATGGTGTAATGGTGTATGGCATATGGTACAATGGTAGAAGGCGTATGGTGCTATGGTGTATGGTATAAGGGGAATGGTGTAATGGTGTAACGTGCGATCGGGAATAGTGTGAATAAATGGTGTACGACATTTAAAACTATGCAAAATATTGATAAGAACTGATTTTTAATTTTATACATTAATTTACAATATTGTGATCAAAATTCGTTTTTAAAATAAATAAATAATTTGTAGTCGCACGCTTTCTTTGAAATTAAATTGCATTATGGTGTTATGTGTAAGGTGTATGGTGCAAAGATGTAACGTGTATGGTGTAATGGCACAGGGTGTATGGTGTGATGGTGTATGGTGAATGGTGTAATGGTGTATGGTGTTAGTGAGAAGTTTACGCCATCCAAGGACTGTATAACCATGTACCTATCTTAAATCAAAAATCTTGTCAGGAGTTGATTCAGTGATGTCACGTTTTCCTTTTTTGTATTTTTAGGTATTATATTGACGATACACAAGGGTCTGAATGAGGGGTTTCCTCGTTTCATCATATCAAATTTTTAAAGATCATTTTTCTCTATTTTTTATTTTGTTGTTCATTTTTCTCTATTCGTTATTTTTAAGCTCTTAATTATGCACATTTTGCCCATTATTCTATATTCTGTAAACCCAATCCATACCCTCATAGGTCTCTGAAAGGCTTTGATTCAAAATTGTCAGGGATTTCGAACTAGACAAGCGGTATCATACTGTACAATCGTAACATTTGAAGATTCACTGAAAAAAAAAACCGACTGAAAAGCTGAAAAAAGCGGGTTTTTTTTCCAGGGGAGGGTTACATTCCGTGACATGACCCACAGCAAATACGTTTTTGGCTGTTTGCTTTTTTCAGATCGAAAATTTACAAATAGAATGTATGGCATGAGCTGAATTCTATTGCTGTGTACAAATAATGACATTATGAGTATATCCACCAAAAACAGTTAATCTCTTCAAATGCTCTTGATAAATCTGCAATGTCACTGCTAAGAATTTTACAAATTATGTCATAAAGTAATGACCCACCCAACAGTTTGAGTATAGCTTTAACAAGACTCATCATAGATACCAGGATCGAAATTTTGTACGCAAGACGCGCGATTCGTCTACAAAAGACTCATCAATGAAGCTCGAATTAAAAAAAGTTGAAAAGGCCGAATGATCGAATAGATAAAGGAAATGTGATGTTTCTAAGCATCAACCCCACTACATTAATAATAGTAGCTACAGTATTCGCATGTAAATTTTGTCTCTATATGCGTATAATTATTTCAGCAAGGGTCTAACAAGATTTAATAATTATCATAGTAACGTTATTTAGAAGTATTTCTAAAATATCAGGGCAGCTGCGTAACTATAATCAAAAACAGAAGAAATGAACCACTTCTGTAGATTTTTTGGAGTAAAATTTCTATTGCATATGTAAAAAATTAAATGAGTAAAATAAATCAAAATTTTGTCACAACGTTTCTGGGGTCATAAACACCAAATTCCTTGAAATTGAGAATTTTCTTAACTTTAATTTTCAAATCTCGAAAAAACACATTCTGTTTACAAAACAAACCCCAAAAACAGAACATGTTGTCAAGTTTGTGAAAACTGAAGTCTTGATTATCTTCTAAGTTAAACATGAAAAAACAAGGAATTAATTTTCAGTTTTTAATCAAATTTTTGTCTGACGACAAATTCTGAAATTGACTGAGCTCAAATGTTTTATTTTTGATATCTGTGGTTAAAAACCCTATTGTTGCCCCAGAAGTGAATATATTTCAAGGTTACGATTTAAATATACTAGATTTCTGTAAATTTGTAGCAAAAACAAAAAAATAGTGAAACTACTATATATGGTAAGATGTAGTGCTTTATTGGTTTTTGTTACGTATACTAGCCTTTAAAATATATTCAAGTTTATGCAAAATCGGTGTTACTGTATCAAATGACATGATTGAATTGTCGGAAGTCCCGTGCACACTTGACAACAAGTGAGCAACAAATCAAATTTGATATTAATATAGTCATATATTAACATTCTTCAAAGTCAAAGATAAGAATTCAGAAAGCAAATCATAATCATGGAAATTTTCAATGCTGTCTTGTGTTTCACAATGATCTTCCTCAGTATGGCACACATCGTTCACGGAGGAGATGTATCCGATCGTAAGTATATGCTTTAAGGTTACATCAATTTATTATGTGAGAATTTTTCAAAAAAGTGCATTAAACTCTATTATACTGTGTATAACTTGACTTCATATTTTCAAATAAATCAATACAGTTTGGTATCAGACCAAGCATAACATATACTCAACGCACATATATCATTGTTTACTCCAATGCCCCGGGTCGATGCCACTGTTGGTGTAGGTTGCCTCCCTGAGGGTATCAGCAGCCAAATAGGCAGCACTTCTGTGTTGAAACGAATTGTCATTAATATGGTCATGATTATGGATTAATTGTTTAAAAAACTTTGAATTTTTGAGAAAAACTAAGGATTTTCTACACTTAAAATAAACTACCATTTGGGTTCTCAATCTCAACTTCGTACTTTTTTTAAGTACTTTTTCGGTAAGAGTGTCAGTGTAAGTCTTTCGTAGACAAAACGCTCGTCTGGCGTACACAATTTTAATACTGGTATCTAAAATCGGGTTTACTGTAATAAAGTTTAGTCGGTCAGAATGGAAAGTTCTAATGTCTACCATAATAACGTGCAATTTGCTTGTGTCTGCTTAGTCAGTAGATAACTGGCGTTCGCTACATATTTCGCATGTTTTATTTTCTAATATGTACTTGATGCACATACAAATTAATGTTCCCACTAATCTTATAACCACACTACTTTATTCAAAGTATCTGCTTTCCGGTTGTCGTTAAGTTTAACACTTAAAATATCGAGAAAGTGTATACCATATACGGTATGCACTATCAACGACTAAAACCGTTTTTGTTGACGTCATTGTCAAATCTACAATCTACATTATTTTGTTTGCGTTAGATTGATTTGTATGCTTGTTTGAATTTTTTAGTAGGTTGTGTTGTATGTTTGTAATGTATGTTTACACAGTTTTGGCTGCTGGAAACTAACTGCTGTTACATTGGCCTATTGTGTCTGTTTAGGTTGCTCATCCGGTTCTTTCATTATAATGGAACTATAAGCAACTCTCATACAAGTGAGGGGTTTATCGAGCTATAAAACCATGTTTAACCTACATTTTCCTCGGAAAATGCATGTACTAAATGTAGTAAGGAATAATTATTGCAGTTGTTTTTGATTTGTTCTGTTGATTGATAGCGCTTGATTTTGCCAGTTTTTATGGACTTCCCCCTTTTTGAATTTGCCTTGTAGAGTTCGATATTCTTGTTGTAATTGTTCCATAGATGCCGGCAATTTAGCAATTTAAAACTTAAAGTAATCCAATTTTATGTAACAGAATCCATCCTGAGGTATTAAAAGTACTGAATTAAAAAACTGAGGTTCGGAAGGGCAAGCAGATCATGCTCCACCTTTGGCACCCGTTGTGTTGCTCATGTAAGTACAAATCCAGTGATAAGTCAGTAGGTCACATTCGGAGAAAAGAGGACAATTGGAACAAATATCCGTCGTTATCTGTGACACAGATATTCCATAACGGTCAACCAACTCATGATAGCTTCCGTACAATTGACGACGGGATGATTTTAACTTTACCACTTAGATATTTTTGTTTAATAGGTTCCTTATGAGCAGCAACGCTCTATCTAGGAAATCATGATAGAAAATGCAAGTTCTGGAATTCCGTATCAACTGAGAGCGCTGCTGGAATGTTGCTACAGAGAAATAGAAAGTTCACAATTGGGAAGCTGAAATCATCTTTTTTTGTCGAAAAGTTTTGCTTTCAACCGACCCTAATTGTCAATTTCTAGATGTAAGTCAAGATATGACGCAAAATTCACTGTATCTGTTGTATCCTTTATCTCAAGTTCTATTGGGTAGATGCATTCATCATAGTCACCAAACTTTGATTTTTTTATCATCCTAAAAGCTCCTGTATGAAGTCAGCGTCATATGAATAAAGGATCAAGACGGCTAGAAGTGGAGCACAGTAGGTTCCCATAGGTATGCCGATTGCTTGTTAAAAGACCTCTACCGAATTAACGTAACAAAAATGTTGTGATAATGTCAGTTTCAGAGAATTTGTCGTTTGAATTAGAGTTATTTTTTACAAAGTACGATTTATCCCTTAAGACAAGATACTCATATTAACGTTGGTTATTTATTTTTATGAAACAAAGCAGGATCAACTCTTTCAATTTGTCTTTTAGTTTGGAATAAGGAATGTAAAGTCAAATGATTTATTACTATTACAAGATGAAATTGTCTTGCATTGTATTTACACTAAAAGATGTTTGGAATTTTTAAGTATCCACATCTGATTCACCCCACCTCTAGAATAGGTAGTTTTACCTAAATCAGTCACTTTGAACCATCAGATTTTGGAACACCACAAATACGGAATAACCTTAATATTGAAATAAGCATGGTCTGAATAATCTACCTATTGAAATGGTAATCTAATTATTTTTTGTAAATTAGCTTATTAGCAGAAGTTGTAAGATTGTTTTCTTTAATCGCCCAAACAATATATTATTGTATTCAATTCACTACAATATTCAAATGCATATGCATGATTTATAAAATTTTAATACAAGTGCTACACTATTATTTACCCGTATAATTACATGAATAGCATTTAGAATGGTTAATGTGTTTGGAATGTTTCTTTTAATTCTAATTCCAGAAAGACTACCCTGATATTGATTCGGATTGCAATGAGATTACTGGCACTAATGGGTATAAAACTAATGAAAGTTAATTTGAACAATTTTAAAAGAGAGGGTAAAAAATACGACAGGAGCATTTAAAATCATAAGTCAAAAATAAACTGACAACGCAAGGCATAAAAAGAAAAAAATTCCAAAAGACAAACAACAGCATACTAAACAGAACGTACAAATCTCAAGACTAATCATTCATTACATTCATTTCTAGCATGCGTCCCTGTTCCCTGCCAAAATGATGGAAACTGTACGACAATTGATCCTACCCACTACGCGTGTTCATGTTCTATGGGTTATACAGGAAGAAATTGTGGTAAGTTACTTGGTTTTAGTGAATATATTTTTCACACCATAACTCATCTGCACTAGCGGAAATTACATTATTCTTATACTTTCTACAAGAACAAAAGAAGGTATAGGTTGTTGAAATTTGAATGTTCAGTTTTAAATGTTATATAAATGTATTCCTTTTGACAGCTAGACGACGTCTTCAATTTAGGAACTGGAAATGTAAGGCAATTGTCAATGGGACAGCTTATTGATAAAATTTAGAATGGAAATGGGGAATTATGTCAAAGAGACAACAACCCGACCAAAGAGCAGACAACAGCCGAAGGCCACCAATGGGTGTTCAACGCAGCGACAAAATCCCGCACCCGGAGGTGGTCCTCAGTTGGCCCCTAAATAAAATTGTGTACTAGTGCAGTGGAAATGGACGTCACACTAAACTCCAAAACATATAAATGAACTAAAATTAAAAAACATACAAGACTCACAAAGGCCAGAGGCTTCTGACTTGGACAGGCACAAAAATGCGGCGGGGTTAAACATGTTTTGTGAGATCTCAACCCTCCCCTATGACTCTAGCCAATGTAGAATAAAGAAACACATAGCAATACGCACAGTAAAACTCAATTTAAAAGAAGTCCGAGTCCGATGTCAGAATAGGTAACATAAGAAACTAAGCAAAATGACAATGATACATAAAATAACAAAGGACTACCTAGCATTTACTGACATGCCAGCTCCAGACCTCAATTAAACTGATTGAAAGATTATGTATTCATCATATGAAAATCAAGTACAATCCCTCCCGTTAGGGGTTTAGTATCATACCATCACAAAATATATGAGAAGAACATAACCCGTATCATGCCAACAACTGGTTTTAGAATAATAGTATTTATTTCCGATGCAAAGACCCTATCAATATTAATACCAAAATATGCAATCCTTAATGACCTGACGTAACTATATCCTTTCCGAATAAGTCTAATTAAAGGTTTGGTTAGCTTTTGAGGTGAATGCCGACATTTTTGTGCTTTGTAAAGAATATTACCATAAATATTGGATGTGAAATACCTGAACGTATAAGATGTCTGCATGTTGATTTATATTTACGAATGATGTCCTTGTACCGATGATAAAATTTATCAAATGTTTTGACTAGTTTGTGATATCGAAAACCCTGGTGTTATAATTTTTCAGTAATACAGAGATCTCTTTCGTTGAAATCAAATACGTTGTTACAAAAAAGAGAGATTCGAACAAGTTGAGATATATAAACACCATAAGATGGTGACAAGGGAACGTCTCCATCTAAAAATGAATAATTAACAATAGGAAATGAAAAATCATCTCTTTTATCATAAATATATGATAATATATATTTACCCTTGATAGAAAATATAGAGAAATAGAGGATACCCTTTATGCTAGTCTAAAGGTCTATATCTCTTCTACAGTATCAGAAGAGTTTGCTTATTACATCAAACAAATTGAATACCACAAAGTAATTTATATGAATACATAATTTCATATGAACAGGTAAAATTCATTGAGCCTGATTGGTAAAACTACGATTATTTTGTTATACTGTATTGTACGCTATTAATTAACATGAACTTTTGTTATTTATTACACCGTTATTTAAGAGCTACGTTATTGTTCAGGACTGATTTGTATTTAACTTTGTTCGCTGTACTTGTTTGATATTCCACGAACCGAGATTAAAGAGAGGTAGGAAAATACATTATATAACCCTGCAACATGTTCATGCCCTATTCCTAAATCAGGAGCCTTGTGGGGTTGCTGTTTTTGTGATATCTTAATGGGTTGGTTTTTGCATTTCATATGGGGAATTATTTATTAATGACAGTTCTTTATAGCTTCTATTAAATCTGTTCAGTTAATTTTTAGCTTCGTTGCCTTTTTTATGAGCATGACATATTATAAAGGCGCCTGTCTTTTGTTAGAACCAAGTGGTGAACCCTATATTTTGTTGTTATTGTATTTTGTTTTGTTTGATTGTTGTATAATTCCCTTCATCTTTTATTGCAACGCACTAAACATAAAACCAAAAACAGTTTGCAATTTAAAAGCATATAATCATTCTTTTTATGTATTGAATTTTTATAATCAATTAAACACACATATATTTATATATATATGTTATTAATTATATATCTTTCAGAAACAGCACTTCCAAAGGACGGAAGCACAACACTCTCAGATGGGTAAAATTTATTTCTTATCAGCAAACAAACTAAAAAGTCATGACATATGTTAATGGATAAAAATAGTTTATGTAAGGATTTTTTTTTTAAATGTACATATGATGTATTTTTATATATCTTTTATCATTCCTTAAATCATTACCATTGAACTTTTTTTGTAATTTATTTGTGTAAAATCGTAATTTTGAAGAGCTTATAAAACGAAAAAGGACAAACGTATATCCAAAAGCCATATTTGTTTTCTATGATATATTAGATTTTGTACGATATTCGTTCTTGTAGATTGAGCTCACTGTTACCTTGTGTTCAGATAGCACTTAAGAAGATAAAAAAATAATACAGTATTGCAAAAATTATCTTCCATCTTTCACAGTTTATCTGCAAAGGCTAAAGAAAATAGAAAAAACGGGAACCATTTAAACAATTAACTTTATGATACAACACATGTAACTCATACAAAACTGTAAAACAAAATGTGGAAACAACGTATGCAGCAAAGAAGTAACAAAGTAATTTAAGAGAAGCTAAATTATAACCACTGACATAATCTCCCAAAATAGAAAGTTGTTTCTTGGATGCACCGATAAATTTCCAATCCAATATATACTTAAAAAGTGATGTAAAAATGGTAAACAAGAAATTTTATCAAATGTACAAATCTCGCCATGGTTTATTGCCATGGTTACTTGTTTAATGAGAAATTAGTTTTGATTTTCTGAACATCTTGTACCGTAGTGTAGTTATGACAATTCTAAGAATATGTATGGTAACTTTTCAATTTGAACTAATGTTTCGGCCAAATAAGGCCTTAAATACCCATACTCCTTTGGAACTTTACAATGATTATGTGAATTTTTTTTTTATTAAAAACCGAAATGTATGCTGCATTTTTTTCATGTTTTATACAATTTATTTTCCAGGAAAATTGGTGGTATAGTTGTTGGTTGTTTACTTTTTGTTATTATGCTGTTCATGTAAAGGTATGTTTAACAGAACAAAAAAGGAAATTGCAAATGGTGTTTGTTGGTCTCCTAATCTTCATACTGTTTAATGGATATTTAAGAACGCGCTTTTATTTATTTCCTTGTCAAATTATATTACTAATTAACAAGCTTGACGTGAGTACCAGGGCGGGTGTAATTAGTTTCTGCTATCAGAATATTAATCTGTTGCTGTGAGTAAAATATTGTTTGATGGAAAGTGTGTGTCTCATATTTTATACCAAAAATTGTTGTGCCAAACGACAATTATAAGTAGAAATTAAAATTTCGTCATGTTTCTGGAACCATATTAACTGTCATTCCTGAATTATATTGGCACAGTAGTTTTTATATCATTAAAACATAATCTTGAAACGATAGAAGAATGTGTCTAATTATAATCCAAGGGACAACATAATTACTATATCATATCTCGTTCGTTCTGTTAACAAATCCAAGGGACAACATAATTACTATATCATATCTCGTTCGTTCTGTTAACAAATCCAAGGGACAACATAATTACTATATCATATCTCGTTCGTTCTGTTAACATAGACAGCAGTAGTTTATCGATGTTCAAATCTTATAAATTGATTGAGAAGCAAATCAAGGTATAAAGATAAACTCATCATAGATACCAGGATTGAACTTTTGTATATACGCCAGACGCGCGTTTCGTCTACAAAAGACTCAACAGTGACGCTCGAATCAAAAAATGTTAAAAAGGCCAAAACAAGCACGAAGTTGAAGAGCATTGAGGACCAAAAATTCCTAAAAGTTTTGCCAAATACAGCTAAGGTAATCTATTCCTGAGGTAGAAAAGCCTTAGTATTCAAGTAGATTAGACCGTTGGTTTTCCCGTTTGAATGGTTTTACACTAGTAATTTTTGGGCCCTTTATAGCTTGCTGTTCGCTGTGAGCCAAGGCTCCGTGTTGAAGACCGTACTTTGACCTACAATGGTTTACTTTTATAAAATTTTGACTTGGATGGAGAGTTGTCTCATTGGCACTCATACCACATCTTCTTATATCTAACCAACAAAAATTGAGAAAATCGCATGGACTCCAAAAAGTGCGATACCGGGTGTGTCGTTATGGTAAGTGTCTGCAATTTTGAAACTAGGATATAAATCCGTCATTAGATTTGTGTTTTTCGATAATTTTGATCAGCAATCAGCTTTTAAATTTGGTAAAGCCAAAGTTGTATGCAAAATGTTACCAAAAATCTGTGCCATAACCAATTTACAGTTCCTTGACCTTAAGTTATTGTGTAAGAAACTATGATAGTTATACAAATTATACGGAAATTCCACTCTATTTTATTTCTATTTTAAAATATTAAAACGAGGGCTATATAAATCTTTTTTTATATAATTATAAGTACACTAGAATAAGTCGGGGCAAGAATATGGACTATTTTGACAAAATTATTACTTAGCAACCAAACTCTTGTCCAATTCAGCTTTTTCTGTATTTTAAATGCGTATAAAAGTTGTATTTATATTAATAGGGCAACGAAACTAGTATTGCGCATGTCTTTACAACCACTGGGTCGATGCCACTGCTGGTGGAGTTTTTATTCCCCGAGGGTATCACCAGCCCAGTAGTCAGCACTTCTATGTTGACATGAATTATCATTGATATGATCATAATTATAAATTAACTGTTTACAAAACTTATGGAGCGAATACATGTACACTTGCTTCATGCTAAAAACTCAAAAATCTTGTTTTGTAATACATGTAAACATTCACAGTTAAACTAATTTAGTCTTTAAAGACAATAGGATGCATTTCTTGTTCTGTCATTTTTTAAACTTTCTGTTCCAGGAGCCGTTGAACAAATGAAAAATTAAAAGATAGCAAGCGCAAGATTACGACTTCTAAATGAACTGTAGTGATTATATTTTTTCTCTCCTATGTCATCAAATGAAGTATAAAGAAAATGTTTTGTGTAACATTTGTAGTGATTTTATTTGTATTTTCTCAGTGTTATCAACCACATTATAAAGTAGATGTTTTGTGTAACATTCTTAGTGATTTTATTTGTATTTTCTCAGTGTTATCAACCACATTATAAAGTAGATGTTTTGTGTAACATTCTTAGTGATTTTATTTGTATTTTCTCTAGTGTAATCAACTGCATTATAAAGTAGATGTTTTGTGTAACATTCTTGGTGATTTTATTTGTATTTTCTCTAGTGTAATCAACTGCATTATAAAGTAGATGTTTTGTGTAACATTCTTCGTAAGAATATTTGTATTTTCTTCTATCATATCAAATGAATTATTAAGTAATAGATATGTGTATTCTTTTTAGAAATTATATTTGTATTTTCTTCTATGTCATATAATAAATTATAAACTTCATGTTATGTGTAAAATTGAGAATGGAAATGGGGAATGTGTCAAAGAGACAACAACCCGACCAAAGAGCAGAAAACAGCCGAAGGCCACCAATGGGTCTTCAACACAGCGAGAAAATCCCGCAGCTGGCCCCTTAACAAAAATGTGTATTTGTTCAATGAAAATGGACGTCACACTAAACTCCAAAACATATAAATGAACTAAAATTAAAAAAAACATACAAGACTAACAATGGCCAGAGGCTCCTGACTTGGGACAGTCGCCAAAATTACGGTGGGGTTAAACATGTTTTGTTAGATATCAACCCTCCCCCTATATCTCTAGCTAATGTATAATAAACAAACACACAGCAATACGCACAGTAAAACCCAGTTTAAAAGAAGTCCGAGTCCGATGTCAGAAAAAGGTAACAAAAGAAACTAAGCAAAATGACAATGGTACATAAATTAACAAAGGCCTACTAGCAGTTACTGACATGCCATCTTCAGACCTCAATTAAACTGATTGAAAGAGTATGTCTTCATCATATGAAAATCAAGCACAATCCTCCCGTTATGGGTTTAGTATCATACCATCATAAAATATATGAGAAGAACATAACCCGTATCATACCAACAAGTGGTTTTAGAATAAATGTGGTTATTTCTGATGCAGAGACCCTATGTAATCTTCTTATTATTAGCTGCCGGTATTAGATCAATTTCTATCTTATTTGTTCTTAAATTCTTCCAAATTTCGTCATGTTGGGACTCTTTTAAGCTGAATATACGGTTAACGTTTAGCTCATTGTTGAAAGCCGTATGGTGACCTCTAACAAATGTGAAACTTCGAGTTTTAGACATGGTCCTTGTGGTTTTGGGGTTACCGGAGATCTTATCACTGCCCATGAACAAAAGATCATGACTTTTTCTAAGAATGAACCGAAAGTTTTCTATTTTTCTATTATTTCCACGAAGAAGTGTTGTTTATTGTTAGAGATTGCCAGTCTAAGAACCAGTATAAGCGTTATATGTTTATGCCATCTGACAAAGCAGTCACAAATTGTCCACAGATTTCGTTGTATTATGGTGCGACTATACTGAAATATTAAAAAACAAATGAAGACAACTCTTTATAAATTTCACGCGTCCGAATCGCTTTTTCTTTCTTCATCAGGAACGCTCAAAGCCGAACATTTGAAACCCAACCGTGCCATAAAAAATTCTAATACATCTGAAAGTTGCAACTTAACATATTGAAGTTTCTCCTATGTATTTGTTTTTAAACTTATTTCATGAGCCTCACCAGCTGTTCCATTTATAAAGCGAAAATTCCCGAAATGTGCATTTAGAATGAAGTTAAGGAACTTGTCAAATATTGACGATATAACGTTATTAAGAGAACTTATCTCAAGTCCGTAATAATCTAACGGCCTGATTTATGTAAAATCAGTCAACAAATAACAAATACCGTATGGGCACTTCTGTGTTGACATGAATTAATCATTGATATTGTTATAATTATGAATTAACTATTTACAACACTTCGGATTTATCGATTGTCTACTCCAGGAATTGATTACATTAGCTGTATTTGGTAAAACATCTCGTGATTTGTGGACCTAGATGTTCTACAACTTCGTACTTTATTTAACCTTTTTAATCTCTTTTTATTTGAGCGTTACTGATGAGTCGTTTGTGGACGAAGTGCGCGTCTGGCGCACAAAATTGGTTCAGATATGGTTCAAACGGTAAACGAGGAAAGGGAGGTTTTTAATTAAGAAGGTTTCGCTTTAAAAAGAGTTTTGGTAGAAGTATTTTCCTTTACGATGGGGTTCGAGGGAGAAGTTTTCGCTTATTAACGGGTTTGATGACTAAACCTTTTTTTAACAGCGGGTTTGGGAATAAGTTTTCAGTTAACCTCAACGAAGTTGAGAAGAACTTTTGGAGTATCTTCGGAGTCTATGTGCGTGTACGCATCCGCGTCCCCTGGTAAAGTTTCACGTCCAAGTTTTGAATATATCAGCAACTATACATGGTAGAATCATGTAATCTTGCAACCAAGGCGATTAAGCGTGAAATGTAGATCATAGTGACCTGAACTCATTTTGATTTGTTGTTGACCTACTATCCCGGATGCATCTGTTTAACGTCCGTTCATATCTCAGCAACTATACATGAAAGGCTCATGTAACTTGTATACAGATGCATCAGAGATAGAAAGTCAGCATCCAAGTGAAACAAGGTCACTGTGAATTACATTTCATGGTTAAGTGCCTTTGGTTAAGATTAACGTCCGAGTTCATATCTCAGAAACAATCCATGATAGGATCAGGTAACCTAATGTATAGATGCATCAGGGATAGTAGGTCAGCATCCAAGTGAAATAAGGTCACTGTGCTCTACATGTTACGCTTCAGTGCCTTTGGTTAAGTTTAACCTCCGATTTCATATCCAAGCAATTCAATCTAATTCCAAACTGACCTTGTAGGTATGTCCTGTTCGGCCAATGAAATTACGGCTTTCACGATCTTTAAAGTTTATCAAATAGTTAAGGGATTTTACTCCTTTTTCTAACAAAGAAATCGTCAGTCCTCAAAAACAGAGGACGTGTTTGATTGGCTTATCCATCCGAGGTCGACTCATTTGTATATCGTCATTAATTCATAAGTTCCATACTACTCACATATGACGTCCAACCGGGTTTTGTTAGATCTCTAACGCGACATATCAGGAAACGGGAGCAATGAGATATCGATTTCGATTGTCAGTTATATACATGGTAGGATCATGAAATTGTGTACAGATGTATAAGAGATAGTTGGTCAACATCTAAAATTAGGCCACTGTGATCAACATTTTATGCTTCGGCGCCTTTGGTTAAGTTTAACGTCCATGTTCAAATCTCAGCAACTATACAGAAGCATCAGGGATAGAATGTCAGAGTACAAGTAAAAGTAAGTCACTGTGAACCACATCACATAATGAAGTAACAACATCACATGATGAAGTAATCAGATCACGATATGAAGTTATCAAATCACGTAATGAAGTTTTCACATTATGTACAGATTTAACCAAATCACGTAATGAAGATTTCATATCATGCAATGAAGTATTCAGATCATGAAATAGTGTTTTCATACCAAATGTTAAAAAATTCTGATAAAGTAATGGAGAATTCATATGAATTAGAATTGTTTTGGCTTGTCATAATAGTTTCTTATAAGGCAGTGATGGCGTTCCATACACTACGATACACATATACTTATAGCCTACGCTTTAATCACACCCCTAGAAAAAACACTTATAACAATCACCTTCTTTTAAAGAAGAAAGTATTGATAGTACATCTACGGTGGTCTCTGCTGTTTCAATTGTTATTTTCAAATTCGAGGACATTGTCTATGTCTTCTAAACTTATCGAATAAACATAACCCTATATTTCAATACAGCATTTTCAAGCTATTAAAAAAACATTGCCGATGTCAGATAGAGATGCATATTTTTCAGTATTTGTAATATAAATCGCAAATATCTTAAAGTTGTATCAAAGCATTTGGAAAAAATCTTTCGAAAGTTATTACTTTTGTCTTATATTTATCAAAATATAGATCATGTTCCATTTCAAATTTTGGAAGACTGGGACCCACGGGACGGATTGTTTGATTGTTGTTTGCTTAACGTTCAGTGTTAAATCTTTCCTTAACATTCGGAACGAGAGCAAATGAACAGCAGATAGGTTCTGAAAGGAATGTTGATCGAGATGAAAGACGGGAAGTGTTGGGCTACACAGGAAAATGAGGGTGTCTTAGATAGGATGCGAATTCGTGGATTAGGGAATAATTGAATTTTCGTAAATATTTCATTTTGTGGTTTGCATACAAGCTTATAGAAAATTTGTACTTAGATGAACATTTAGATTCGTTGTTAACCTGTACAAAGGGACGCCACTAAAATTGGTTTCCCTCAAATAATAAGGAATCCAAATTTATAATTAGTATGATTGCTAGTAAGGTTCAGCAGTAGTATACAAATGTTCAAAACTCTTAAACTCGTTTATGATATATAAATCAAGATAATATACTTAGGGAATTGCATGAAAGAAGTGAGACAGGGTGCATCAACACTTATAACAATCACCTGCTATACTCAATTGTCTTTTCCTCTTATAAATTCATAAAAGGAAAGTTGCAAGAAAAACTTACAATAATCATCGTGTTTAAAATTGTTTTATTTAAAACAACATTTATTTTGGTAACAAGAGAGATTTTTTGTCTCCATTTAATGAGTAAGATTGTGCAATCAGCATATTATGTGTTTCATATGTAACATAATCATATAATAAATTCTTCAGTAAGAAAGTTTACTCTTTTTTTAGTCGAGCCTGCGACTTTTGTCTCAAAAGCTAGACATAGCGATCCTACATTCCGTCGTGGTCGTCGGCGGCGGCGTCCACAAATATTCATTCTTTGGTTAAAGTTTTTAAAATTTTAATAACTTTCTTAAACTATCCTGGATTTCTACCAAACTTGGATAGAAGCTTGTTTATTATCATAAAATAATATCCAGAAGTAAATTTTGTAAAAAAAGTCCTGTTTATCCGTATTTTTACTTATAAATGGACTTAGTTTTTCAGCCAGTTAACATTACATTCACTCTGTGGTTAAAGTTTTTTAAATTTTAATAACTTTCTTAAACTATCCTGGAATTCTACCAAACTTAGACAGAAGCTTGTTTATGATCATAAGATAATATCCAGAAGTAAAATTTGTAAAAAAAATCCTGTTTATCCCTATTTTACTTATAAATGGACTTAATTTTTCTGCCAGTTAACATTACATTCACTCTGTGGTTAAAGTTTTCAAAATTTTAATAACTTTCTTAAAATATCCTGGATTGCTACCATACTTGGACAGAAGCTTGTTTATGATCATAAGATAGTATCCAGAAGTAAAATTTGTAACAAAAATCCTGTTTATCCGTATTGTACTTATAAATGGACTTAGTTTTTCAGCCAGTTAACATTACATTCACTCTGTGGTTAAAGTTTTCAAAATTTTAATAACTTTCTTAAACTATCCTGGATTTCTACCAAATTTGGACAGAAGCTTGTTTATGATCAAAAGCTAGTATCTAGAAGGAAATTTTGTAAAAATTTATTTATTTCCTGTTTTTCCGTATATTACTTATAAATGGACTTACTCGTTTCTCGTTTTTTATATAGACTAGACCGTTGGTTTTACCGTTTGAATGGTTTTACACTAGTACTTTTGGGGCCCTTTATAGCTTGTTGTTCGGTGTGAGCCAAGGCTCCGTGTTGAAGGCCGTACATTGACCTATAATGGTTTACTTTTATAAATTGTTATTTGGATGGAGAGTTGTCTCATTGGCACTCACACCACATCTTCCTATATCTATTAGTTTTATTCCAGTTAACATTACGTACAGTCTGCAGTTAAAGTTTTTAAAACATTTATTAGATTCATTAACCATCCTGGATTTTTACCAAACTTGGACAGAAGCTTCTTACAATTAAAAGATAGTATCTAGAGGAAAAATTGTTTCCCCATTCAATAAATTTATGTTTCAACTCTTTAATAAATCTATAGATTTGATTGCATACTGTATTCATTTTTTACAAGCATAACTTTTTTTCATACATTTCAAATGTTTATTTCATTAACTGTAAATCTATTACGTGCATTCTCCTATCACACTGAAAACATAGACAACAGCAAAAGTAGACGAGACACTTGGTTCCGCGGAAACCTTACGAATTTTTCTTTATATTACATATTTTAGAAAGTTAAAAAAGAATCATTATTACAATTATTTATGTTTTCAGTGTTGTAAATCTCCTCTACATTTTGCCTGTAAGTTTGGATACACAGATGTGGTGGCGGTCCTGGCTTCTCATCCAAAAGTTGACAAAACTCTAAAGAACAAATATGCGGAAACTCCAAGAGATGTAAGAATTAATAGTATTAAAGGGTACAGCTGTATTAAACTTTTTGATATATTGATATATGAAAGTAAGGAGATGTGATATGATTTCCAATTAGGCAACTACCAACTAGAGTCCAAATGACCTGCATATTGGAAACTAGAGGTCATTATATGGCCTTCAGCAATGAACAAAACCCAGGGGCGGATCCAGGATTTTCGAAAGGGGTGGGGGTGGGGCGTAGTATGTAAAGTTCGCGAAAATTTATTTGGGACCTTTTTGGGGCTAAAAAACATAAAATAAGTGTAAAATGCACATTTTTAACGGTTCCTGGCGTGGGGCATGTATATTTTATTGTTAAAGTGTAAGCTAGGGTTGGACATTTTTGATGCCGCATTGCGTCATCCCCATTAATTGTCTATTATAAAATGATTGAATGGATCCAGAGCTATGTACTAATATATTTAATGTGGGATTTGTCAGTAAAAAATGGACATGGAAAATTCTCGTTTGTTGTATGGTTAGTTAGCATAACCTCACAGATTTCTTCTTGTAAACATGATATACGGCTATTCAATGAAGTTAATAATACGACCGAACAAAGACAAACAAGCAATTTTTATCCAAATCTTTGGAAGTGAGGGGTTCCAAATCAACCAAAGGCTACGAATAAGTTTGAAAATCAAATGACAACAAAGTTGTGAATGACGGTCGACAAATGGAGACATAAAGGCCACACCCAGCAGGCAGGTTGCAGTTGGGCCTTGAAAAAAGTATTCAGTATATCAGTTCGTCGAAACAGACATTCCGGTCAGATATGGGATTTACATGCAACCCCCAAAAAAAAAAAAAAAATACGCCCGTTTTTTATTCACCATGTTCATTCAATGCTGAATAATTCTGTTGGATTTTCTTTTTCTTATAGTAAAAAAGGGGACACGATAATTGTTTTCAATACAGATACGGCCAGAATGTTTGTTTATCTGTCTTGGAATAATAACAACAAGAATAATGAGAATGGCAAATTTATTAGCTTGGTAACCCTAAGCTAAAACTTCCCTTTACATAAGTCCTAAAACAATCATGTGATATGTCCCCGTGTACAATCATACAATTAAAAATAAGTACAAATAGAAAATGAAAGGATATGGAGTAAATGTACATGGGACAAAATCGCACACAATACATAGAAAACATAGAAAATTATCAATGAACAGGGCTTTTATTCCTGTTCTTCATCTTGACAGTTGATGTAGGGTCTTCAACAATGAACAAATCATTCATACCCTACAACAAGGTCAAGACGGCCTCTAGCGTCGACTTAAGCGGTACTATTGATAAAAATAAAGTAATTTTGAAAGACATCGATCGCCGCTAAAATATGCCTTGAAGTTACACATGTCGGGAGCGGTCAAAGAATTACATAATTTATAATTACGGGCGAGGTTTTTGAACATATATTTGTCATACATTGCCCAACAAAAGACCAATAATTTCGAAACAACAAATGATAGACAATACATATAAAACTAAAAAACAAATGATAGACAGCACGGGGCACATGGAAATATATGTAAGAAAACCTAGCAGTTTAAAAAAGTATAAAAGGGCAATATACAAAACAGATGACCAGACCAGTATTTTGAAGAAATTTAACCAAACATGAAATTTTGACGGTGTATTAATATGAGACATTCTCACATGAACAAGCACACCATAACTGTAAATATTATAAGAGCATACACCTCAAGCACGGGGAAACGTTCTACTGCTTCCACACAGCACTAGAGACAAACTCTAGAATCAATAGAAAATGAAAGGATATGGAGTAAATGTACATGGGATAAAATCGCACACAAATATATGCGCAAATCAGCGTAAAATAAAATAACCCGTTGAACCCTCAGTAATGCTACTGGGAGGGAGGGATAAGGGAAGCGAACATGACATGCTGCCATGATGCGAGCTAGCACATGTAAGTAATAGAAACGAGGCTGCGGGAAGGTGGAGCTAGGAACACGTGTAGTGGAGACAAAGAAAGCGTCGAGTGTTGGAAGGCGGAGCTTATAACACGTGTATGAATAGACAACTAATGACGCGCAATGACTTATCCAAATCGCTAAAATACAAATTATCCTAAATAGACCTTTAAGGCAAAAATCAGGGTCAGAATTTTTTCTCTAAAATATCTCAGACTGCCCTATCAAATCAAACGGTCCGTACCTTACACTTTAAATCTATCTAGAGCTTACTGACTGGGGATCATTATTCAACAATGTTATTAATTGGCTGGGGCGTGTGGGGTTAAACATATTTTCCGACAGTAGGTAAATAATATTGCTGTGGAACTTTTTTTTCATGAGAGTGTAATAGAGTATTATAAAAGGGGGTGAATCAATATTTTATAATTTAATTTTATAAAGAAAAGTATTAAGCTGAATCTAAAAGGCAATTCATGTAATTACTTTCAATGAGTTAAAAATGTCCTCGAAAATTTTGGGATGATTGCTCATTTTTTGCAAAAGATCTATTTGATTTTGCAGTGTCAAAATGGTTCAACATTATTCAAATTCAAATTTAAATTCAAATATCTTTATTCCTAATCAAACGGCCCATAAAGAGCATATAAATCAACACAAATCACAAATTTCATACAATATCCACAAAACAACACATGCAATCTAACATACATACTGATTGTTAATAATTAAACATGATTTAGAACAAATATGGAAACATGATTATAAAAATATGTACATAATGGGAGAGAGCCAGTACAAAGAGGAATAACTCCACTTGTTTATCTTAACTTTGTCTATTTTTTCCTGTCTGATCTGGAAATTTTATTTAAGTACAAACTAAAATCTGTATTAAAAACTAAATCTTCATTTGTCATCATCCAGATAAAGAGATTTGCTAAATTTATGTTTTTCAGATTTGGAAACTTTTGAAATAAATTTTGTGAGAATTCTAATCTTGGTGAGCTATATAGAGGGCACTCTAAAACAAAATGAAGCTCATTTTCTATCAAATTAAGTGAACAGTGTTGACAGAGCCTTTCACATCTAGACAAAATTTCAAGTTTTCCTGAAATTGTATTTAGTTTTCGGTCATGTTTCCCAGTTTCTATTCTCAAACTGTAGTTACTCAGTCTAAATTCTGTGAAAGTTCTTCTGCTGTTTATATATTTTATATTAAAATAACTTTCGTAATTGAAAGCAAATTTGAATTTAAAATATGTGCTGAGTTTTCCAGTATCTTTTGAATAGCTATGTTTTATGTCTAGCCATGTCTTAAGAAAGTTCTTCTGGAGACATTTTTCCAAATACAATTTAAATTTATTTTTACTAAGTTTTTTGCAGATAGATAGGTTAATATCTAGTTTTTCACTGTAAAACAGTATATTGGAATACCATGAGTTATTTGAGTGGTTATTGCTAGATTTATATTCATTATAGGCTCTGCTCAACAGATCAGATGGGGAGTGCTCAAGTCTATACCAGTACAAAAATATTTGTTTTAACAAATCTAAATATAATGGATATCTCCCAAGTTCTGAAAGGACTGCTATGTTTGTACAGAGTTTGGTAACACCCAGAATGTGTTTTCAGAATTTTAAGTTAAGCTTTTCCATTTCCCAATCTTTGAAAATATCAAATATAGAAAGATTTTTTTCTCTTTTGAGTAATGTTAATAACTCCCCAGTTCTCACAATGGGTTGAATGCAATGATCAAAAATATGTAAAAGGGTTTTAATAGATGGATCTAAAGATTTCATATCTCTATATAATTTGACACTTGCTTTCATACCCTTTTGAAACAGTTGGTTTTTTTTTGGAGGGGCTTCATTAAACTTTCCAGTGTTTTCAATTATAAGCCCTAAATACTTATATTGTTTGACACATTCTATAGAGTGTCTGAAAATAATAATAGATCATCTGCATATAAAAGGCAAGGAATCTTCTGGCCATCTAAAGTGACTGAATCTGTTTTATGATCAATGATGGTGGGGAGATCATTTAGAAATATCTTAAAAAGACCAGGGCTAAGAACATCGCCCTGTCTTACTCCGACCTCAGATGTGAAACACTCTGTCATTTTATCATCAACCCTTACTTACACACAGTCTGTCATTTGCATACATTGATTTCAAAATTCTATAAAAATAACCATTAACATCATACATTTGTAATTTGTACATAACATCAACATGAATAAATTTGTCAAATGCTTTGCGAAAATCTACAAAGCATGCATACAACTTTTTATCACCCGATTTTAGATATTTATCTATTATACATTTGAGAACAAAAATGTGATCAGAGGTGCGTGATCCCTTTGAGAAATCAATTTTGGTTTTGTGTATAATATTATTATCTAAAAGAAATTTATCAAGTCTATTATAAAGTATTAATCTAAAAAGTTTACCAATACTATTATTTATAGCTATTCCTCTGTAATTTTCAGGTTTCTTGGGATCCTCTGATTTGCAAATTGGACATATAAAACTCTCCGACCATTTTGCCGGATAAATACCTGATGCGAAATCTGTATTGTAAAGTTTTAGTAAACAAGTGATCAGTGTCTTAGAAAATCAGACTTTGAAGTATCCCCGTTTTAACATAAATACAAAAGGTAAATTTGTCTTCAACATTTCAATTACACAAAAATGTAAACAAACATTATTTTTCCTTATATGAATGACTTAATTACTATTTTTATAACAATGTCATTCTATATCAATGTTTCATATGGCTCTCAATTATTTGAAAGTAGCTTAATCTGAAAGTGGGTTAAAATTAGAATATCTGTATAAATTTTATATTTATAATCATGAAAGATCGGGTACCACTTGTTTGCAATTTGGATCGTGAAAAGGATCGCGAAAGATCCGGTGTCATTTATTGTGCAACTTATTGAAAGTGTTCAAATCATTTTTCAGTTGTTTGAAAATTCATTGTGTAATTGGTACAGCAAAAGACAGGACTTCCATGACTATTCCAGTTCATTTTTTTTATGATAAATTACCGTAACGACAAGTGAGGCCCCTCATGGGGCTGTCCAAGTAATCAAATAATCACATTTTTTTTGCCAATATAATCACATAATCATTAATTATTTTTTTAAATAAGATAATCAAATAATCAAAAATACTGTCCTAGATTATCAAATAATCATGAAATACTTGGTCTGGTAATCAAATAATCACTATAAAACGACCAAGTAATCACATAATCAAAAACCCCATGAGGACACTCACAAGTATGTGGTGCCCTTTAGCCTTTACTGAATGTCCGGCCGTCTGGCAACATTTTATGTCCTTAAAAATGCTTCATCTGATATTAAAAAATAAATAATAATTTTGTGAGCATAGATTTTCTTAACCTCCTTCATCTTCATACTCACACTCGAGACCAGGCGATGTAAAACATTATGTATTTGAATAATATAACGTTCCAGCGTACAAACGAAATCAAAAGAAAAATTACATCACATGTTAAAATAGTGAACACTTGTCGGAATAGAATTAAGTAAGATTGAGACAAAAGGATAGGATGTAATTATACAACTACCCACTGTTATCTCTAATAATGTTGATTAAACGAGATTTTTTAAGAGAAATAAAATGGTCGTCCAAAGGTACCGCCATAAGTACCTTATCATACCACTTAGGTAAAAAGGGGGGTGTTTTTATTAAGGAAAATCTTAACGAAGGTAGCTTTATGCAAAATCTGATGATTTAAACACGAACTGTTAACTGCATCAAATTTCCTTAAAAAGGTTAGAAATAACATGCTCATGACGTTAATTAAATTGTATAATTATCAATTGTCGACGTTTGACACACGGATGTCAATGCCTAATCAGCGGAGTTTTAATTTTAGCAATATCTAAATTACGATTTACGAGAACATTTTGAAATGGAAATAACGAATACGAAAGAATAAAAAAGCAATAAATATTTTTTTTTCTTTTAATTAATTATCGTTTCATTTAAAAAATGGTCCTTTTAGGGATCTTTTGTAAACATGTTCCTTTCTCCCCTCACTCTTTAATAGTAATGGGGATATTTTCCAATCTATAATTGAATGACCTAGACATGGTTGACCAAGATGAACTTTCTTTTGTTACTAGGATTGTATCAGAGTTGATAAATTCGCCCGAAAAAAGGTAAGACAAACATAGTAGTGTAAAGAATGTGGTGTACAATTCAGTGCAAACAAGGGGAGGGGCAGATCCAAATCCACAACATGATCCTGAACCCAAGTGCCTTTGGGAATTAGTACACTTCCATAAAAGCTTTACTGTTACAATTAAAGGATACAACTGATAAAATAATCGGGATAAAGTGGACTTTTGACCTCAAATTAAAAAAAAAAAAAAAAAATCAAAGTCAATAAAATTTCACATATTCTAAAGCACGAACAATCTACATTTTAACCTGTGTTACTTGTAATATAAATACATGCGAACGTAACTAATATACTTAAGTATTTCGTGTATTCGTAAAATTAATTAATCCCTGATCAAATGTAAATAACCTCTTAACCAACCTTTTTGCTTTCCAATGGAAACATCCCAATTGAATTCTGCGCATCCAAAAGCTGTACCATTACACGGTGTCGGTTGGTCAGGAGAACATGGTGGTAATTTGTCTGTTGAATTCATCGGTGTTGTTTGTATTATATCAGCGCATTGTTTACACTGCCTCGCTGAAATGGGTTGAATTCATCGGTGTTGTTTGTATTATATCAGAGCATTGTTTACACTGTCTCGCTGAAAAATTAAGTCTGATTTTTTATATTTGCATCACACAATGAATTCACAATGAATTCAGTTGCTGTGTTTTTTTTTTTTTTTTTAATTTTTTTTTTTTCAAAGAACTTATTTTCATTCTCTGAAAGAAACTGTTTAAACTATGCCTGTCTTGCAATGCATTCCGATAAAATTGCAGGACATGTGAATCACATTAGTATTTTTTTATTCCGTTTGGGATACCAAAAACAGTAACAATATGCATAATCAACATTCACATTAATTTCATACCAGTTTACAAATCTTATAATTCTCTATGATATGGTACCATGAAAAAATTCTAGTAGTATTTTTAAGAATGCATCTGGAAAAAAAAAAAAAAAAAAAACATCGCTTCTGAAAAAATGCTCCAAAAACAAGGAAAATCCAGATAGTTATAAGACTAAATTTATTATAATATTCTAATTCAAGTTGTTGTATGATATAATATTTTTCTGAATAGAGACTAATTTTTGCATAAACTCTAAAGAAATTTATGCGCTTAGTAACTTGCTTTCTCAAAGATATTATTTCCACAATATGCCACATACAGAAGTTTGTCAGCCCCAAATAATAAAAGTAAGGGATGACAAAACCAGGTTGTCATTCATTCTCAGCATCTACGGTCCAGTTGCGGATCCAGGATTTTGAAAAAGGGGGCCCAATAGAAAGCCAGCGTTTGGAGTGATACTCGTAAAAAACCTATGAATTTGTCATATATGAAGCTCAATAAGGGGGCCCCGGGCCCCTTGCCTCCCTAAATCCGCCAATCAGGCTGTAACATACAAATTAGTTAAATCTTACCATCATCCGCCAGTCCTCCACATAGTACAAATGCAAGAATAAGCAAGATGTTGAAGTACACCATTCTTTTCAAATTAAAAAGTAAAATACAGTTTGTTAAATACTTGTTCAGGAAGCTTATAATCACAGGATGTGTCTTGTCAATGTTGTTACTCCTTTTATTTGCACATTTATAATTTATTTATACAAACTCGTAGTAATTGTTAAGTTTTTATATAATGACCGCATACTGAAAAGATGTGTCGATATTTTAAGACAATGACTGTATATGATGTGAAAAATTATTTTAAAAAATAGTGTCCATGCCTTTACCTTATGAAAGCATTGGTTGCGTGCGGCACTTAAGATTTGTTTTCGGTTTTTGTGGTTGGTAGAATGAAGACGGTGTTGTAACCACGACAGTTGGATCATATCTTTAATCATCTGTGACGCAGATATTCTATAACGGTCAACCAAATCATGATGATGTTCGGTACATTTTCGAAGGGACGACTTCAACTTTCTTATTTGGAACCTTTGGTTCAAAAGGAAAGAGAAGAGAAGATATATACGTGAGAGACGAACAGAGGAAAAAATTGAATCAAAAGAGAGGAGAAGAGCAGACATGCAAAAATAGATAGAAGCGTTTGTCGCTTAGTCTCTTATATATTTCAATATATGAATTATTGCATCATTCCTATTCTTTGTCAGTTTCAAAGGCACCATTATTGCTATACACCTATGGAAATTGCTAAATTCCTACATTTTATCGATACTAATATTTTGGCATTGCACAAGATAATGTTTTGTTTTGATCGTTAATGACGTCTTTACACTAAATCCATTGGATGTTAGATGTGTACTGGTTGATACTCTAATCTTGTATATCAGTTATAGGCTTTGAACTAGGTTTCAATAAATGCGAGAGATCTGTATTTTGTGTCTTAAATGTTTTCATGAGTTGTTTTTGTGCTTTGTATCGATCTGATGAGTTGAGCCCTTTTCAACTGATTTTTGTAACGCCTTAGATGAAATTCGCAGTATGCGAGACAAAGGGATTACTATCCGGCGGCGATGTAAAGTATTTGTATAAAAATGTATATTTCAGAAGGTAGAAGACCTGAATGCTTCATATCTTGTAATACTATGCAGATACCTTATGTTACGAAGTTTCCGTCTGTCATCATGTCTATTGTCCTTGACCTCATTTTCATCTGCGACTGCTTATTTTTTTTTTAAATTTGTCACTTATTATGAGTAATAGGATAACTATATTTGGTAAATGGGTTCTTTGTAACGTCTACATGTCTGTCAGAAAGGGTTCACAGGACCTCGACCTCATTTGATGGATCAGTGATCAGGTTTAACGTCACGTGATTAGGTCCGTTTCTCAGATTATATGAGAGGGGCCTCGGTGGCCGCGTGGTCTAAGTGGTCGAACTACTGTATCACTAGCCTGTTAACACTGAGGTTGTGAGTTCGAATCCCGCACTGGCAGGTGCACTCGACTCCAATTTTAATTGACTAGGATTATAAGTTTTCCTACGGAAGGTCGGTGGTTCTCTCCGGGCACTCCGGCTTCCTCCACCAATATAAACTGACCGCCACGAAATAGCCTAAAAGTGTTGAAAGTGGCGTTAAAACACCAATTAATCAACCAATAAATCAGATACTATAAGTAGTAGGTCAACTATATGTGGTGTATGGAATGGTTGTAAGGGATACATGTCTGTCTAGCTGGTATCATCTGACCTTGACCTCATTTTCATGGTTCATTGGTATATGTTAAGATTTTGTGATTTGGTCTGTCTGGTTTTGCAAATACTTTGAGCAATAGGTCAACTATATTTGGTGCATGGAATGATTGTAAGGTGTGCGTGTTTGTCTGGCTGGTATAATCTTACCTTGACCTCATTTTCATAGTTATTGGTCAATGTTTAGTTTTTATGTTTTGGTCTGTTTTTTCAAGTACTATTAGTAACAGGTCAACTATATTTGGTTTATGAAATGATTGTAAGGTGTACATTTCTGTTGGCAGGTTTCATATGACCTTGACCTCATTGTCATGGTTTATTAGTCAATGAAAGGTTTTTGTGGTTATATCAAATTATCAGCTACTTTTAACAATAGATCAACTATATTTGGTGTACGGAATGATTTAAGGTGTATATGTCTGTCTGGTAAGGTTCATATTACCTTGACATCATTTTCATGAATCATTGATAATGTAAAATATATGTGATACTTGTAGTAAAACCTTTATATAACAGTCTTTCAACATGAATTCAATCATAAGTAAAACAGGCGAGATATTGCAGCATGTGCACTCTTATTATATATGTTCATATGTTGTGCTGTTACACCACTGGCCTAAGTTAGAGGGAGTGTTGGGCGACCGCAACATGTTTAACCCCGCCCCATTCTATATGTGTCTGTCCAGAGTCAGGAGCCTGTAATTCAGTGGTTATAGTTTCTTGCTGAATATTTGTTTTGTTTTGTTTTGTTTATTGTTTTGTACATAAATCTATCCGTTAGTGTTTTCGTTTTGAATTGTTTGACATTTATCATTTCGGGGCCTTTTATAGCTTGTGTGCGGTATGGGTTTTGCTAATTGTTGAAGGCCGTACGGTGACATAGTTGCTTACTTTTATGTCATTTGTCTCACTGAAAATCATTCCACATCTTCTCATTTTTTTACTATTCTCTTTTTGCATATGGTGTTTCTCATCCGAAAATTGGTTATCGACTATAAAGGCAGGTTTCATTAGTTTGAAATAAATATCTTACTTATCACTTGTTCTATTTATTCGCTTGATATAATCCAAAATATAGTAAACCTTTTCACAATTTTTGGTTGAACGACTGAATAAAAAATCCTAGCCAAAAAAACAAAATACGACAAAAAGACAAGCAACAGTACTCGAAACACAACATAGAAAACCAAAGACTGAGCAACACAAACCCAACCCCCAAAAAAAAGGTGACATCCGGTGCTCCGGAATGTTATCATGCCCCAATGTGACACCCGTTAAGAATCAAAGCATTCTTTTGTTACAAATATAAGCATCAAAAAGTAAGTCATATTCCGTTTTATCTTCTCTAAACATTCTATATTTATACTGTAGACTATAGTTTTTTTTTTCAGGTCACGATGAACCACATCAACAGCCTCATGTAGCGTTCCAGTAGCGAATGGGTAAATCCAAAGACTTTAAAATTGGTAGAGATATAAGTCAGTATAATTAGTCTTGACGGAGTTGTTTGATTTGTGGATTACTACATTCTGAACTACCAAGTTTATAATCCGACTGAGTTGTCGTCCACGCGTCCACGACCACTTTGTGTTTTTGTTAGATGTATTTCTATTTGTACCCATCTGATGAGTTAAGCCTTTTTCAACTGATTTTTTTATAGTTTGTTCTGATGTTGTACTGTTACACCACTGTCCCAGGTTAGGGGGAGGGTTGAGCGCTCACAAATATGTTTAACCCCGCCACATTCTTTATGTGTCTGTCACAAGTCAGGAGCCAGTAGTTCAGTTGTTGTCGTTGGTTCATGTATGTCATATTTGTTCATCGTAAACTCTTTTGTTATAAATAAGGCAGTTAGTTTTCTCATTTGAATGGTTTCATATGTTTCATGTCGGGACCTTTACAACCGACCACACGGTATGGGTTTTTGTCGAGCCTGCGACTTTTGTCGCAGAAAGCTCGACATAGGGATAGTGATTCGGCGGCGGCGGCGTTAGCTAACTTCTTTAAAGCTTTATATTTTAGAAGGTGGAAGACCTGGATGCTTCATACTTTGTATATAGATGCCTCATGTTACGAAGTTTCCGTTAGTCACATGTCCAATGTCCTTGACCTCATTTTCATGGTTCAGTGACTACTTGAAAAAAAAGTTAAGATTTTTTGTAATGTTAAATTCTCTCTTATTATAAGTAATAGGATAACTATATTTGGTATGTGCGTACCTTGCAAGGTCCTCATGCCCGTCAGACAGTTTTCACTTGACCTCGACCTTATTTCATGGATCAGTGAACAAGGTTAAGTTTTGGTGGTCAAGTCCATATCTTGGATACTATAAGCAATAGGTCTAGTATATTCGGTGTATGGGAGGACTGTAAGGTGTACATGTCCAACTGGCAGGTGTCATCTGACCTTGACCTCATTTTCATGGTTCAGTGGTTATAGTTAAGTTTTTGAGTTTTGGTCTTTTTTTCTAATACTATATGCAATAGGTCAACTATATTTGGTGTATGGAAATATTTTATGATCTATATGTCAGTCGCGCAGGTTTTATTTGACCTTGACCTCATTTTCAAAGTTCATTGATCAGTGTTAAGTTTTTGCGTTTTGGTCTGTTTTTCTTATCCTGTATGCAATACGTCTACTATATTTGGTGTATGGAATGATTGTAACGTGTACATGTCTAGTTGGCAGGTGTCATCTGACCTTGACCTCATTTTCGTGGTTCAGTGGTCAAAGTTAAGTTTTTGAGTTTTGGTCTTTTTTTCTAATGCTATATGGCATAGGTCAACTATATTTGGTGTATGGAAATATTTTATGATCTATATGTCAGTCGCGCAGGTTTTATTTGACCTTGACCTCATTTTCATGGTTCAGTGGTCAAAGTTAAGTTTTTGTGTTTTGGTCTGTTTTTCTTAAACTATAAGCAACAGGCCAACTATATTTGGTGTATGGAAGAATTGTTAGCTGTACATGTCTGCCTGGCATGGTTCATCTGCCCTTATCTCATTTTCATGGTTCATTGGTCAATGTTTATTTTTATTGGTTAATGTTAAGTTTACGTGACAGTGTAATAAAGCTTTACATTTAGGACTATCAACATAATATCAATGATTAGTAAAGAAGGCGAGACATTTCAGCGTGTGCACTCTTGTTCTCATTGTTGAAGGCCGTACGGTTGCCTATAATTGCTTACATCCACTTCATTTGAATTTTGGTGGATAGTTGTCTCATTGGCAATCATACCACATCTCCTTATTTTTATACTGGTAATAAAAAAAGTCATCAAAGAAAATTACACACAGTCAAGACATATCTCTTTGTCTACAGTTAATTCAAATAGGAAAGTTATGCATTATTGTCGATCTTACAACTTTCCTTTTAACCTTTATATTTTTATCATGAATACAAGACTTTTATTGATTTATCCAGGATTCGATTAATTAGAGATTGGACAATATGACTTATTCCAAAAATGTTCACATCTCACACTTTTGTCATTAACAAATAAATAAACAAACATTCGGATCCCTCAATGGATTTCGGATCGGGATACCTCGTGTGATAGAGACATGGTAAAATTGTTTTAGTAGAAGTTTTGCGCATAACCAATAAACATCTGACAAAAGAATGCCATAACTAGAATGACTACACTTGGGAACATTTCATTCTGTCCATTCGGTGATGGTCCCTATTTGCAGATTTGGCCATCAATTCCTTTAAATGCTCCCAATCCAATACCATGTCTTACTAAATCTGTCACTCTTGCTAAAAATGCATCCAGAAAACCTGACCTATCGCTTCCAACATTGGTTATGATAACATTATTGCAGGTTATTAGACCACTCGCTGAACAGTATTGAACTTCACGGTAATATTCTGAGTGACTGCAAAGGAATTTTTATGTTATATTAAAAAAAACTGATTAACAATCACCTGTAGTTTGAATATAAATATTATTACCATGCTTTCCTAGATATAAAAGAAATCAACCCAAAACAGTCCTTCGGGATGATGAGCCATTGTTTCATTTGATTAAAGAAAAAAACAGACATGTTCATCAACTTTTTTTTAGTAAACTTCAACATTTTAGTATACTATTACACAACTTTCAATTTTTCGCATTTTAATCTCCTTTCACTTATAGAACTCCCGTTTCTATAGTAGTTTGAATTCAGGATACAAAGTATGAAGATGCCTTTGCAGATTTTTTTATAAGTTTCTTCATTTTTTTTCTCCAAAACATGAAGATTTTCTTATCAAAATCCTGAATACCCTTTTCATACTGATGTCTATCACTAGTCATTCCATAAACAGTATTGTGTTGTGACCCTCTTCGACAGAAATGGTACTTTCGAATGCCCAACTATTTGTAATATTTTTACCATTAAAACTACTACTGTTTCGACTTCTACATGTACAACTTATAGAACAACTACTGCAAGATACTGTTTCTACTACTAAAACTTTTCTGTTTTTGTTTTTGTTCTGACCCGGTCCAATGTTTTAGAGAAGAATATCGAGTTACCCTCGTGTGGGTTCTTAGCCTAATGGTTAATACCGATGGCTGCAGCCAGGGCTGAAGGTAAGGGGTTTAATCCTCACTCGGGGCGCTGGGAATGTCAATGCATTAGATTTTCACACTCTCACACACATCTCTGGTACCCAGACCAAAGTCTGAACTAGAATGAGTACTTTGGGGGCCTCAGTTGGGACCAATTTTAAAATATCTCTTCGGTTTGTCGGTCTTTGCCGAGGACTGCGGCTTCCTCCACCGTATTAGCAGACTTCCCGGTGTCCAACACTTCCTTGGTGTCGGGTTGGAGATTTTTAATTGTGGTTGGTTGTAGTTTATTGATACATCTCCATTAACTCATTGGGGATTCTTCTGCATCCTCCCTGCTCTATATGTATGCTTCGAGGAATTAACGTACTTCAAACATAATAAATTTACGAAAAATGGTAACCATTTTGGACAATATGCCCGCTGCTCTTCATCATTCTAAGGCAATATTTATTGGACATTTTTTTCATCTTTCATTATATTAATCAGGAGTTCTAGTATGATTGCCAATGATACAACTATCCACATGACGCGTCGCCAGTAATTCTTCATTACATTAGCGACCGTCAAATCCCTAATTGACGGTGGCGACTCTTTAACTAGAATAATGCTATTACTTAATTCAATTAATTTAGAAAAAGAATTTAACGAACTTTTTTATGCAGTTTTTAGCTGCTATAATTTTAAGTTAACGGTTTTGTTATGATATTGTAACTATCATATTTATTTAGTTGGCCTAATTTGTTTTGTGTGGCCTATTGTATACATTGTGTACAAAATAATATACATTGTGTTACAACTATGCAGTTTAGAATTCACTGGAACAATCACTGATACTCATGGAATGATTAGAACTTTCTATTTCACTTACATAACGTTTCCAGAATGATCATAACAAAAGATGCGTAATTTATATTTCTAGCGTTGTCTAGAAATTTCCGTTTGAGTATTTAAATGCAGACCCAAAAGTTAGTTGAATATAGAGATTTAGAGATAGACATAGATAGACTTAGACATCGATAGATATCAACATTCTCAGCAGTTGGATTGACACTTTTATTCACAAACTACATCATACTAGATTGTGACCAATTGGATATAATATTCTGTGGATTCCGAGAAGATTTCCGGATAAAGAAAAGATAAAAGATTGGGCATATATTTTGACAGTTAAGTTGACATTTCTTTTTGTGTAATACTTCTTGTAAACTTGTGTATAATAAATCTTGTTAAATTTTATTATTGATTTGTGTCTTTTGTTGGCTACAATTAAAAGGCGATTTTCTGGCATAACAGTTTCAACAAATCTAACAATAAACAGAACAAGATTAATAACAAATAAAATATGTTATTGATATCAATTCTAAGTGTATTGAGGTAGATCCCAACAGATATAGATTTTTGTTTATTATTGAATTCTTTAAAAAAAATGCATACTATACTTTGCAATGACTTTGCAATGGCTTCTATAAACATTTGAGTCACAAACATGTCACCAGATTCGTTTACATTAACGCATAAAAATCACTACATTTGCGTGCAGCATTTTATAACATTTTCGCGCATTCATTTTACAAGTACACACAAAAATGTTATGAAAAATGTCGTAATAAAACCGTTTTATTAACAATTTTTTGATATTTTTAATATGATAGAATAATCTGTTAGATCAAAATTTGTGTGTTATTTACATTTCGGTCTACTTACTCATAAAAAAAAAAAGCTTTCGAAAAATAACAATGATACCATCCCTCTCCTAATATATCATAACTGCTCAATTCTTTTCTCACTTCTGCGTAAAACACACACACATACACACCTTTTAGATTGACATATGCGGGTTTTATTTTCTGGGGTTAAAAAATAATGTCTGTCTACACACCATGCAAATATCATATTAACCGAAATTTGTTTCAGATCTGATAAACGACACTCCATGGAAAATATTCATGGAATTTGTAAACAAGCGTATTTCTTTCATTAAGAAAGAGTACTTCTTATAAAAGATTTACTGTTACACTTAATGGATACAACCACAGAGATATAGTACAAATGATTATATGTCTCTGATACAACCGATCAAATGATCGGGATGATGTTTTTTTTTTACCTAAAATATGACATTATTAAAAACTTTTTTTTTTAAAGTAAAATAAATATATAAATCTGATTAATCTACATACACCTGTATTATCTGTAAAATAAAAATGTGCAAATTCAATTGATTATTGCGCGCAATCGTAAAATCAATCAAGTTATCCCCTAATGCGCGCTAATGTAATGCGTCCATTACTGAAATAACCTCTTTACTAACCTTGTTCTTTTTTTAAGAGAACGATCCCAATGAATTCTCTGCATCCCAAGGCTGTACCATTACACGGTGTCGGTTGTGCTGAAGGACATGTTTCCGAAAGAATGGTTGTATTCCCCGCTGCTGTATTATTGTTTAAATCAGCACACTTTTTACATTGTATATCTGAAATTTGAAAAAAAGGGGTATATTTCATTATTTGCACGATACAATGAATTTAATTTCTGTTTTTGTTATTGTTTTCTTTATGAATCAAAGTAATGATTTTGTACATTTCTTGTCTGAAAGCAACCATGTACGTGTAAGAGGTTAATGAAAAATGCATGGCTTGCTTTGCCTTCCGATAAAATTGAAGGACTGCCTGTTTTAAATCACATTAGTGATTATTTTTCCTTGTGTTACCGGAAACAGAAACTCTATGCATTCCATTGTCACTCTTGTTCATTTCATACAAGAGTTTATAAATCTTATAATTATCTATAATATGGTACTATACATGTAGAAAGTATTTCAAAGAATGCATATATTTTTGTTTTAATCGCTTAAGAAAAAATGCTCTAAAACAAAAGAAATCCTGATAGCAAAGACAACATTTATAATAATATTCTTATTTATGTATGATATAAAATTTTTTAAATTTGTACTAATTTTTGCATAAACTATAAATGTAATATTCGCCGTAACGTGTTGCATACGGTAGTTTGTCAGCCCCAAACAATAACTAAAGGATGACAAAATAAAGTTGTCATACACCAGGCTGTATCTTACCGTCTTCCGCCAGTACACCACATTGCACACATGCAAGAATACTCAATATTATATAATACACCATTCTCTTCAAATTAAAAAGTAAAATACATTTTGTTAAATACTTGTTTAGGAAGCTTATAATCACAGGATATGTCTTGTCAATATTGTTTCTCCTTTTACTTGCGTATTTACACTTCTTTTTTACAAACTCGTAGTAATTGTTTAGTTTGTCTAATTATAATGACCGCATACTGAAAAGATGTGTCGATATGATAAGACAACGAATGAATATATATACATATATATATGATGTGAAAAATCATTCTAAAAAATAGTGTCCATGTCTTTACTCTATGAAACCACAGATTGAGTGAGACACTAGCTTAAGATTTGTTTTCGGTTTTTGCGGTTGGTAATCCTTTAAAAATAGGTATTGATCATAAATTTCATAGTCCTGAAATAATTTTTGTCCTTTTCAAGCTTATATATTGTAAAGCACATGTCAACATGTATTGCTGGACTAGGAAAGAGAAGATAAAGAGGACTGAAGTTAATATAAAAGAAGAGAAAGAAAAGGAAAACGGAACAGAATGAAATAGGGCAAAAGAGGAAAAAAATACCAAAACACGGCGAAAAACTATTAATCGAAGAAAAACAGACAACCGCCTTGATCCACGAGAAAAATGGCGACGTAAGGACAAACAACAGTCTACAAAACACCATACAAATAAAAAGCCTGAGCAAGACGAATCTACCAAATACCGGGGGTGATCTTTGGTGCTCCGAAAGGGTAAGCATATCCTGCTCCGCTAGTGGAACCCGTCGTTTTGCTCTTTGCAATAAGAGATAAGTCGAATTCGGTGAGGTCAAAATCGAAGAAAAGAAGATTATGTTCGGTCATCTGTGACGCAGATATTCTATAACGGTCAACCCAACCATGATGATGTTCGTAAAACATTCGAAGGAATGGCGTCAAATTTACCCTTGGTTCAAAACGAAAGAGAAAGGAAAATACATAATAAAGAAAAATTGAATACAAGAGAATAGGAGAGATGCAAAATCAATAGAAGTATTTTATTACAACAGAGCATAATATCTTAATTATACCTTTAGATATATAAATTATTGGATCTTTCCCTTTCTTTTTTATTTTCATAGACACACTTTTAATTTTGCATATGACATTCTCATCCAAAAATGGTTTATCGATAAGAAAGACAGGTTTCATTAGTTTGAAATAAGTGTCTTATTTATCACTTATTCTTATTATTCTTTCTGAACCTTGTTGATAAATATTCCGTATCAACTTCAATATAAAATACTTGATGGTCTAGGTACTGACGTTGTTAATCATCCTAATAACGTGTTATAGTGTTCTTTTATTTGTCTTTGTATATTCTTAACTTTTACTGGTTATTCCATTTTTGTTAATATCTTTTTGGTGTGGCTCGGTATTTATACATCCCGCCATTGTATTATTGTGCTATGGTTTTTTTTTTGTATTCTTGTCTTTCATTTTGCTTAAAATGTGCTTTGTCTATAGAGTGTCTTCATGCAATTTTGTTTTTCTTTTTTAACATAGTTGTTTGTTTTTATAGCGATTAAGATAATAACACAATGTTGACTGCTGTACCCCAATCTTTGACATTTTTACCTATTATGAATGTTTGTTTTGTTCACATATTGTTGTCAATATAATGGAATTGTATGCGACTGTCATACAAGTGAGAGGTTTAGGTAGCTCAATCTGTATATATATACAGTAGAATATCTTTTTTTCATGCACGATGAACCGCCTCAATAGCCTCATGTAGCGTCCTTTTATCATGGCTTGTAGACAACTACATTGAGAATTAACAAGTTTAAAAGTTTTGTCGTTTTGGTACAAAAAAGTCACCAAAGATACCAGGCTTTCAAGACTTATTCTTCAGAACGCAAGACTCGCTGTTCTTCTACGTAAGACACATCACTGGCGCTTAAATCAATACAGTGGGATTGTAAAATGATTAAGAACGAATTCAATTAGCATTAAAAATTAAAAACTCCGAAAAAGAGTGCCAAGATTGACTATGATCATTGGTATTTAGGGTAGAAAAACTTTAGTGAAATGAATTATATTGATATTCTTTTAACCATTAAATAAAAAAAAAAAAAAAACGATTGCTTTAATATATCATAACCGCATAGGAGTCCTGAGGGCTGGTGATATTCAGTACCAGGCTTATACTTTAGTTGATAGTCCAAGGAGAATTGGATATTATATCCAATTCTCAAGAGTTGTTAAACCTATTTCTCTTATGGTGAACACTCTCATTGTGTTAAATTAAAAATACCGCGAATAGTTAGTCCAGTCTTTTGCACATACCCGTATGACATCATATGTCCTGTTCCGGAGTCAAATTTTAACATCAGACATTTTAAAACTTTTTGTACGCTTTAGATTTTAATAAAATTTGACAATAAGAAGATTTGCAGATGAAAAGTGTGAGTGTTTTGTATATTATTGAAAAATTCACATATGTCCGTTGCCGTTCTATATACAAGGTGTTAGGACGGGCCGCTGGAAATTCTGAATAGGACACCTTTTCAAGCTTGAAAATATGTAAATAGGTCGGGAAAACTACTGTTTTTATCAACCAATTTTCTCTCTTTTGACACTTTGGTATTCCACTCTTACATTACACACCACATCAGCCCATGAAACCCAAACAATATGAGAAAAAGTTACATTTTTAAAATCTAAATTATATGAAAAGGGTGGGGTAACAGAACCCCAGCGGCACCCCTTATCAATTAAGTATTGAAGTGGAGTGGAGTGTGATACCAGACGAGAATGATCTCTTCACGCAAGAAATAGATAACAGTCCACAACCATACCATAAGAGAATATTATTTTTATTATTATTATAATTATTATTAAGAAATTATTATAGACTTTTACTGAAATAAATACTCGTAGAAAGTAGTATTAAATATTTACACATATTGAGACAATATTTACATGTGAGCAATGTATAATTATGAACCTTTTTTCTTCAATTAATCTGTCAATGTTACGGTTGTACAGTATGATACATTTGTTTAATTCGACATCCTTGAACTATTATGAATAAATTAACATAAGCCTTCCAAAGATCCATCGTCAAAACCGAAAAGTACTAAAAACAAAACGAGAAATAATGTGATATAACTTAAACAACCGCTGACAAGACTTTTGATTTGGGACAGACACATGGTAATATGACAGGGTTAAGTCTAGTCTTGTCTTAGACTTTTCTTTCACCGATTATAGAAATATCAAAGGTACATAGATGGTTAAAGATCGATTAACAAAATCAAGATATTAAGCTAGAATTCTTTAAAGTTACATTACCTGCTTACCTTTCCTTAACACCTGAGATCACCCCCACTTTTTGGCGGGATTCGTGTTAGTCAGTTTTTAACTTTGTATGTTGTGTTTTGTGTTCAGTTGTTTGTCTTTTCTTCGTTTTTCGTTTTTTGCCATGGCATTGTCAGTTTGTTTTCGACTTATGAGTTTGGATTTGGTATTTGTTTGCATCTCTTTTATATTACAGACGACAGAGTTGACAAATCAAATCGTAAAAAGGGTTCCGCGGAACCCGGATGTTACTCGCCTGCGATTGCTATACTTATAATGTAAAAGTGTAATGTTGACTGCCGATAACTAAGTCCATTTATCAGTAATATACGGGAAAATAAAAACAAATGAATTTGTTTTCTTTAATTGCTATTTATTGACCATGAAGAAGCAAAGTTTCGTAACATTCCATGAAGACTTACCAAAGTTATCGATGTCTTAAAAGTGTAGTTCCTAACTATATGTAAATGATAACTGCAAAACACTAATTTCATCTTTCATAACAAATACTGAAAAATAGAAAGTATTTTCAAAATCTAGGTTCAGATCTCTTTATCATAGAAAAGCTTCTGTAAAAGAGGTGAAAGATACCAAAGGAATATTTAAACTCATAAGTCGAAAACAAACTGACAATGCCATGGCAATAAACGAAAAATGATGAAAAGCCAAACAACAGTACACAAAACACTGAAACTAACGACTGCGCAACACAAACCCAACCAAATATCGGGGTGATTTCAGGTGCTCTGGAAGACGTGGATCACGTAAGTACAAACTCGGTGATAAGTCTAAATCGGTAGGTCACATTCGTCGAAAAGAGGACGGTATTGTTGTTTCGACAATTGGAGCATATGTGAAACAGGCTGTGTAAAGTTTTCATAAATGGCTATAAAGGTTTGACAAAGTTATTGATGTCTCAAAACTTAAACCCCAGACTGTATCTTAATATCGATCCCAAAAAACAAAATCTATTTATCAGTAAAATACGGAAAATGAAAATAATACTTTTTTTCAAAAATCTGCTCTAGGTGTAATACCACCATTGATTTTATCCCGTCCAGTACTATAGAAAAAATTTCACATAACATTTCATTGCATATAAGAAAATAACCATCACTGGAAGTTAACCAATCAAATGTTCACCCTTTTTTTCTGAGTACAAGCTTTAGTAACCATGTAGCCTCAAGTTTCCAAAATATTCTATAGAAACACCAAATAAAAGAATAATGGTGCTTTGAAACACCAAAGATATATGTTTATGACTCAGAATTTGTTTACTGCAATGAAATGTACGACTAATTTCCTACAACTGTCAAATTCAAGGGAATATTTTTTTCGACCCTTTTTCGTATGCAAACGGATGTGATATACTATGATTTGGTGGTATTACACCTCTAGGCACTGTCTAGATGATGAAAAAACTTCTTTACAAGTTTGATCAAATTCCGTGAAGGTTTGCAAAGTTATTAACGCTACTTACACCGACGACGACGGAATATAGGTTACTATGTCTCGTTTTCACAAATTTCGTCGCAGATTCCTCAAAAACACAATTACAAGTAAAATACTCAGTAGCGGATCCCGGAGGAGGAGGTAGAGGGCGGTCGCTCCCTCCTTTGGTCGCCAAAAACGTTTTATATCATGTTTTTCACGATTTATATGATTTTTTAGCATAAAATCGTCTGCCTCGCTTTGAACACTCGGTTGAATATAATCAGTTTCATGGAATTGCAAAAATCCTGGATCCGCCCCTGATACTAAATATTGCTTATCAAAGAATGCATTCTGTTTCTTAAATCAAACTCAAAGAACTTAATCTGCTGATGTAGAGAACGCAACGCATGCAGTCATACACTCTGATACCGGCCGTCGTAGTGGGTTATAGGTGACCTTGCTATTTAAAAAAAAAATATCTAAAACATACAAATATTTATCAGTCTGATTGTTTCATTGAAGTAGATTTTGGTAGTAGACAATGATATGTCTTAACGAGGAAATAAATGTAAATTCGGGTGTCTTCCCAAGTGGAGAAACCTGAACAAGTATACAACTAGCATATATAATTCATTGGAAACAAACTAATATAATATGATATCTTAAAATACTTTAATGCTAGTGAATTCATCATAATTATCTTGCTAAAATCTAACTGTGATTTGCTTATAAATTGTTGTTAACATCAGACGAAATTATCGAATAAAGGAATAGGTTAATAAAATGTCAATGGTCTAAAGTATTTCATACAATTATCCAAGTAAGTATGAAAGATAGTGTAAAGAAGATAACATTGGGAATTAGCTTGCTATTTCCATTGAGTGCCGAAAGTCCCTGCACACATATTTGTCCAGCTACCTCCTGTGGTTGTCCTAACAGGATTCCTTTACGTATAAGAGCTGGCAATCTTCCTATGAGTGCTTGCTGGATTCCAGATGGCTCATTTGTCAAGTCGTTAATATTTGAAACATTGTAGCAAGAACTTCGGGAATCTAATGCACAATAGCGGAATCTTACAGTGGCACTGTCTGTTGCTAGAAAAACAAAACAAAAACACCTAAGAGGTTGTCTATACTCTGGAAATATAATATTATACTGCAGATTTTATACATATATTAATGTTGTTAATATATTTATAATCATTGTGCTTTATCAAACGAGACTGTTTCAGACTTACTTTTATATTTTCATCAATAACAAGATATTTTAAGTAATCAATAATCTGTTTTGTAATATGACCTTATGAAGTACTTGAGCTTAACGTGCCGTATACCACCTACTTCCGGTATCATCATGGTTAAGTTTTACATCCGAGGGTCGTATTTCGATACAATACATGTACAGTGTCGAAAATGAAAAAGTTTGTAAGAGTTTTAAAAACAGGAAGAAAAGCACGTCGAGTTACTCCTGTTTCGAAGACCTGTACTACAATTAAATTATATTTTTCCACCAATATAACTATATTTGTTTATGTTACAAGTTAAGACGTAATAAAGCTATATTACCGTTTGACGAAAATGAAGCTGGATACCGGAAGCCATTCTTTATACACTTTTTATACCGTAGCCTTTGGTGGCTAACTATGCCGTTTATGGTTTTTGGGACAACACCAAAACGGATGTTCATGCTTCTTTAGATGTCATTTTCAGCATAATATGTTCTGTGCATAAACGTGTAGAAGCTTGCTAACTAATAATTTAAAAAAAAACTGTTATTTTTCTTAAAGCACATTAAGCTCATGAAAACTACAAAGGTGTTTAAAATTCTAAAATACTGTGTCACTATTTTTTTAAGGGGCAATGGACTATTATATACGTGAAACAATTTCTAACTTTTCAGCGGTTCTTCGTTCTCACACATGGTATGCCTTATAATGAGGCTAAATATACCAAAGGGATAATCAAAATTAAATAGTCGAATAGAAAGCGGATAAACCAGGAAAAAAATAGACGAAAAACAATAGTCTACATAACATTAGTACTACTTGGAATACAATAGACTGAGCGACACGAGCTCCACCAAAAAAAAAAAAGCCGGGTGATCTCAGCCTTAAACATTACACAATAACTTATTATGAATGATAATATAAATAATATTTAACTGTTAGATGCTAGACCGGTAGTTGCTAGCTAAGAACATTTGTATAATTCTATTCATATGACAGCACGTACATACTTTGATTACATAAGTGATAAATTTATTCACCTTGGCTTGTCCCAAAAGCGACAGTTCCGTTGAAATCAGCACATCCTTTGGTTGAACTATCACAGGAAGTTAATGGTACTGTGGTAGAACATTCCGACAAAACGTTTCTAGACTGCAATGTTATATCAGTGCATTGTATGCATCGCATCTCTGTCTGTGTTATACAAAAGATAAAAAGTATATACATTTTTAAGAAGAAGAAATATTTGACAAATATGTAAGTTAACCAACAACTCATGATTCCGCAAAAAAAAACAAATTCGTAAGAAGACTCTGACACGTTGGAACTTGTATCATACATGCATTTATACTTTGATTAGTTAGATACAGAATGGTGAGAAGAAGAGACATCTTGAGTCTGTCTTAAGGATGTTCGCCACTCTGTTTCAAAATAAGAAGCTTTTTAAAAGACTGTTATAAAATGATAGTATATAAATAAAGGAACTAAAAAAGTAGAAAAAATGAAGGCTCATTGTGCTTGTTTTAGAGATATAAGCCATTGAAAATTTGGCGGGAATGATTCTCTTTAGATTTTTCATACTTTTAACATTGGCCGCTTTTTTGTTTCAAAAACTATGAAAAAATAACAAGGATTTTATGAGATTTTCAAATATGGTTTTTTAAACTATATGTAATAAAATTATGAAAAAAAAGTATGGGTTAGCGGAAAATTTTTTTTAAAGGCAATACATTGATAAAACCAGAGGATTCCGACAATCTGGCAAAAATTCAAAAACAAGAGGAGCAAACATCCTTAATCCTCAAATAAAGGTATTATTGTTTTAAGTGTATATGCAAATTTACAAGATCGATCGATCGATCGAGAGAGAAAAAGAGAGATTTCAAATCAACGTCTTAATCCTAAGTAAAGGTATTATTACTTATAAATGTATATATGGAAATTTGAGAGAGAGAGAGAGAGAGAGAGAGAGAGAGAGAGAGAGAGAGAGAGAGAGAGAGAGAGAGAGAGAGAGAGAGAGAGTTCAATGGATATTTCAAACTAACGTAAAACACCTTACCATTAGCCTGCACTGAACTGTATTTGAAATATCCAATTAAGACAATGTAAATGCAGTAAAAATTCATTTTGTTCTGTACAATATTCGATGTTGAGTTATTCTCCAATCTAAATTATTGTAGACTATTAATGTACATGTACATTACGATAAAGTGAGTATACAGGAAACTTGAAAGTAGTGGTTTACGGTTGTCTTATTTATAGGATATATCCAATTCAAGTATCGTAACATCTTTACAGTAAAAAAAAATCTAGTATAACAATCACATGTTCGTCGGTATATAGTAAACCATGTGTATAAAACAATTTCACAGATCTATGTAAAAAAACATTCAGACTTACTAGTGATAATATTAGCAAATAATATAAAGATCTTTGTACAATTGATAAGAATGAAAATGATGTATCAAGTCATGACGAAAATTCAATAAGAAACTCCGATTGTATTGCTATTCTTCATCTCAAAGACATAGTGATCTTTTAATACGGAGTAAAAGCTCAAATCGCGTTGCCCTTTAAAAATGGTTCCTTGCACTGTACATGAAGTAGTATAGGGTAGATATATATATATATAGAACTTCCTGGTTCAAATATAAGTTTATTTTAAGTTTCGTTACGTCTGGGGTTGTATCATGATCACCTTTTTTAGACGTTAACGTTGATTTTACTTGTGTTTTTGAATATCTTTATCTATGACTTTACACGAAAAACTTTGAATTTTTCGAAATACTAAGGATTTTCTACCCTAAGAATATAGTACATTATTTGTAAACCTTTCGGAATTTTGGGTCCTCAATCCTCTTCAACTTCGTACTATATTTTGCCTTTTTAACTTACTGTTCCGATTGGAGCGTCACTGATGAGTCTTTCCTAGACGAAACGCGCGTCTGGCGTACACAATTTTAATCCTGGTCTCTAAAGTGAGTTAATTTCTGGTAAACTCGCGTCTACTATATCTAAGTTTAGGCAGTCAGAATGTTAATTTCTAATGTCTACCCGAATAACGTGCGATTTGTTTTTTGGTGTCCGGTTAATAAGTAGATAACGGGCGTTTACTACATATTTCGCATGTTTTATTTTTAAGAAGCACTTGAACGTAAACGTTTGTTTACTTTTCGTGTTAACTTTTTGTGAACATTATGAATTAATAAACTAAATTTTCTTGTTTAAGTTACTTTTTTCTAAATAAAATACTGCAAACATGTATGCAAAAATAAGTTGTATATTTGGTAAACACTCTTTACGGCAGATTTTACAGAGCAATAATTCAAGACTTGAAATAAATAGATATGAGCAACAACCGTGCCGAAAGATACATGTATTTTCCCACAATATGTCTGAAACAAAGATGTTGCTGTGCGTAAAATATTGTTCGATGGGAAGTGTGTGGCTCATTCTTAATATTGCAAAAAATGTTGTGCAAAACTATGGTGGCCGAAAACGCGAAAACGCGAAATGGCCTTAACCGGCCACCATACAAAACGACAAATTTAGGTAAAATTTTAAATTTCGACATGTTTCTGGAACCATAGTAACTGTCATTACTGCATAATATTGTTTTTTTTTTTATCACAATCATTAAAACATAATCCTGAAATGATTGAAGACTGTTTCTTTTCATTAACAATTCAAGGGACAACCTAATTACTATATCAAATCTCGTTCTGTAAATATAGACAACAGTAGTTTATCGATGTTTAAATCTCGTTAATATTTTAAGAAGAGACAAATTATTTAAAAAAAAACTGAGGAAATCACTTGAACACCAAAAGGAACGAGACCTTGTACGTCGACAGTGTAAACGTCTCTGCTAATGCTTAAGCAAACAAAATATAATAGTATATCGTTGTACATGGGTTATTGCCTTTAAACATATTTTTTTTTGATCGATCTTCATCTACATGTATAATACACGTAATGCAGTTTCGAATTTGTTAACCGGTTCATTCCTGCAGAAAACATAAATTGATGTATATAAAAACACCTGCCATTATAATAATAACAAAATGTACATTAAGAATTTAAAATGAATCAGAATCAATCGAACTGTATTTTAAGACTAATTGTATACTAGAAATTGTGAATAAAATCGGAGTATTTCAGTACAAAATGCACGTACATATCAATGATTAATCTTATAACCACACTACTTTAATCAAAGTATTTGCTTTCCGATTGTCGTGAAAAACATTTTTAACATATTTTCACCATTCAATTTCTATATGTTTGAACTTAAGCTTATTTTAATTTCTGCATCTAACAAACATTTATAGTAAACAACAATAAAAAACAATTGATCGTTTCAGCAAAAAATCGTGTATTGATGAAAATAACTTTAATAAATTTCGTGCGCTTTTCTTTATTTACATTCAGGACTGCTCAAATTCAAACATTTGAAAAAAGTTAAATAACAAAAATACTGAACTCCAAGGAAAATTCAAAACGGAAAGACCTTAATCAAATGACAAAAACAAAAAAAGATCAACAACATCAAACGAATGGGAAACAACTGTCATATTCCAGACTTGGTACAGACATTTCGTTATGTAGAAAATGGTGGATTAAACATGGATTCATAGCTAGCTAAACCTCTCGCTTGTATGACAGTCGTATAGAATTCCATTATATTGACAACAATGTGTGAGCAAAACAAACAGATACAATAGGTAAAATTGTCAAAAATTGAAAGCCAATGATATATAAGACCTCAACACATGAAGAGCTATATGATCAAAAGGGACCTAAACATATCCAAATCTATCTAAGGTAAACTTTGCCTCAAGGAGTTGGAACCTTAGTTTATTAATAATGTCAAAATCATTGATCAACGGAAAATGTAAGAACATTTGGTTAAAAATCATGTCACTACTGAATCATTGACTACTGAATTATTATTTATGGGCCCTTTTGGTCATATTTCAACTGCTTCGCTTGGCTTTCAAATATTCGGCTCTGAGCGTTCTTGATGAAGGTAAATCCAGAAAAGCGCTTCGGACGCATGAAATTTATAAAGTGTTGTTTTCATTTTGTACAGTACTGGGTCGATACCGCTGCTGGTGGACTATCAGTCCCCGAGGGTATCATCACATCATCAGATCAGTAGACGGAACTTCTGTTTTAACAAGATTCATAACAATCTTTTCTAAAATTGTCCTTTTATAGATTTAAAAATTATGTTGAAACTAAGTTTCCAATCCTTCAGGCAAAGTTGATCTTAAATAGATTTGGTTATTATCGTTCCTCATAAAGATAAATCCAGGAAAGCGCTTCGGACGCATGGAATTTATAAAGTGTTATTTTGTGTAGAGGCATCAGTTCTGAGGTAGCAAATGTATTGAATTTTAATGCTGGAAAAAGAGGAAATATAAGCTCCTTCTCGTAAATATTTACATCATTTTTACCTTATCGAGAAAGTGTTTACTATATACGGTATGTACTATCAACGACTAAAGCTGTTTTTATTGACGTCATTGTCAAATTTACAATCTACACCTATTTTGTTGGCGTTAGATTAATGTGTATGTTTGCTTTAATTTCTTAGTCAGTTGTGTTGTATGTCTATGATGTGTGTTTACACAATTTTGGATGCTGGATCCCAATTTTGGTCACATTGGCTTATTGTGTCTGTTTGGGTTGCTCACCAGGTTTTGTAATTTTAACGAAACTATCAACAACTGTCATACAAGTGGGAGGTTTATCTAGCTATAAAACCATGTTTAATTCACTATTTCTTCTGAAAGTGGCTGTACCATGTAAGAAATATGGCAGCTGTTTTTCACTTGTTCTGTTGATTGATAGCGTTTGATGTTGTCAGTTTTTATGGACTTCCCCCTTGAATTTACCTAAGGGTTCGATATTTTTGTTATACTTTTTTCATAGATGCCGACAAAAAATTTAGCAATGATCCATTTTATGTAACATAATCCATCCTGAGGTATTAAAAGTACTTAATTAAAAACCGTGGGTGATCTCAGGTGTTCCGGAAGAATAAGTAGATCCTGCTCCACATGTGGCACCCGTCGTGTTGTTCATGTTAGTATAAACCCGGTGATATGTATAATTCGGTATGTCACATTCGGGGAGTAGAGGACGGGATTGGGATTACGACAATTGGAACATATATCCGTCGTCATCTGTGAAACAGATATTCTATAACGGTCAACCAACTTGTGATTGCGTCCGTAGAATTTACGAAGGGATGATTTCAACTTCACCTATTGGAACTCTTGGTTTAATAGCTTTCTTGTGAGCAGCAACCCTCGATCAAGGAAATAATGATAGGAAAGGTAGGCTCTGGAATATCATATCAACTTGGTGATATATACCATATGCACGCGCTGCTGGAATGTTGCTACATAGAAATGGAAAGTTCACAATTGGGAAGCTGCAATCATCTCTTCTGACATAAAGTTTTGTTTTCAACCGACCATAATTGTCAATTTCTAGATGTAAATCAACATACAAGGTAGACTTAACTGTATCCTTTATCTCAAGTTCGATGGGATAGATGCATTCAACATAATCTCCAAACTTCTATTTTTTTTTTAATGAGAGGACATAATCTTTATAACGGAAAGTGAAGTTAAAGGCAAATGCTAACTTGTTTTCTTTCTTCCTTAGTAATGTAGCTCATGTATGAAGTCAGCCTCATATGAATAACGGAACAAGTCGACAAGAAGAGGAGCACAGTTGGTTCCAATGGGAATGCCGATTGTTTGTTGAAAAACATGTCCTCCAAACGTAACAAATATGTTGTCAATAAAAAAAATCAAGCATCTTGATGAAGTCAGCTTCAGAGAATATTTTGTTTGAATCAGAGTGATTTTTTTTTAAGTACGAATTATCCCTCCTTAAGACAAGATACTCGTATTTACGTTGGCCATTTTATGCAACAAAGACGGCTTTACGGCTAGAAAAGACATTTACGCCTAAATAAACGGATAAAAAAGACATGTACGCCTAAACAAAGCCTTATTATCTGCTTTGAGGAGAACTGCATTTTGATAAATAAATATATGACTGTTCTCTCTTAATATGTTAATATATAATGGATTGTGGTCATTTTTATTTCACTGATCATGATATATGATGAATCGATACTATGACAAACTGAGAGCGTTTACTTTTAACAAAAAGAGAAATCACACAGTTTTCACGTCAATGCAGAAGTACAAGCCAATGTAGAGGGGGGTAATGGGGAGTTTCATCACGGTTCACAAAATGTAAAATTTGCTAATCACAGTTCACAACTAATTTGATAATCATTAATTACGTTGATCTACGTTGTTCACTAATTTCCTGGAAGGAAATTTTTAGTAAGTATACTACAGAACAGGAATTAGAATATTTACTATACATACTACATATATACAGTTTAAGTATTAAAATGATATAGGGCTATTCTTTTAGTGGCATTTTTATGATATTAAAGCATACAAAACATAAATTATATCTGAATTGAATCTAGCTATATTTGCTACACATTTTAATTGTCCTCCCACTTCTACTTATAACCCCTTGCATAAAATCAAAACATGCTGAGGTGTCAAGAACAAGTCCCATTTCTTCATGTTCATCTGCGACATAAGAGTAAGAATCATATTCTGAAACCTGATCAAACTGATCATTTTCATCCACTGAATCTGATGTAACGACTTCTTGCATTTCAACATCAGTCTGTTGAAATGCAACTCTGGTTGTGTTTTTGGTCGATTATTGTACATATTTAGAGGTAGAGTTCCAGTGTTGTATATGGTTGTCTGTTGTCTTAAAGACCTTTGTCTTACACACGAATTTTACAATATCAAGTTCATAATTAAAATGAAATTGTATTGAAAACAGTAGCTTGTCACGTTTAAACCTTTAATCATTTATTCTTATTTTCGATGATTTTTTTCTTTGAAAAAGTTACTGTACACACGTTTATTTTTATCAAAAATTTTACCGTTTCATAACTTTAAAAAAAATCATCTATGTATATTAATTTAACAAAAATGAAATACCGTGTTCCATTTTACGAAGGTCGTCCTTTTGTCTCTCATTTCTGTCCACATTTTCTCTGTTTTTCAATCTCTTGTAAAGTTGAAGATCCTGCTCTTTTTCTAATGATCGTTTTCTGCCTTTCTTCTGCTTTTTACTGTTTACAAATGAATCTGATTGGCTATCAGCAGCCACCATTTTGATAATTGGACAACCCTTTGCAAATACAATTTGTTTCTTAAGAACAAAAACTGAAAGAGAAGAAACAAATATAAATATATATATGAGGTTAATTTACATGTACTAAAAAAAAAATGTATGTTTCTTATTTAGTAACAGCGACACCGATCTTGACTCACTGCCCTTAAACCAAATAGGTTTCTCCTTCCGGTCTTATCTTCCATGTGTGAACCTTTAATACACAGTTATAACCCACAAAAACTTACTCTATTAAATTTTAAAGTTAAAATGTTTTGAATCGTTTCTTTAACTTTGTTATACGGACTCGAGAAATATTTCTTCTTAGTTACGGAATTTGAAAAAAATAGGAGCCATAGGAGACGTGTAAATATCTGATCAAAGAATTAAACGCATCTTTTATTAATTTGATAATGTTTAAAGTTTCATAGTACTGTAATTTTAGAGGATAGATGATTGATTGAATGTTGTTTTCTGACCGTCCAATGGCAAATACTTCATGCATATTTTATGACGAATATGCAATTTAGAAATTAATTTTCAAACAAGAAGTATGAAGTTGCACGCATTGTGGTTAAAAAAAGAGAGAAATATTTCTAAATAGGGAGGGAGCAACATATTGATAAGTCCAACAATACCACAGTCAAACAGTTACTAACGATACATCATAGTGTTGGATAGTCAGTTGATATCAGTTTGTTTAATCTTTACTACTTCTTACATGAAAATACGGATTTTTTGTTATTAAATTTTGCTGTTACAAAATGTTAGAAATTATTTTAAATAAAGGAACGTATCTCCCTCATGCAAAGCTCCGATGCCTTGCCCGGATTTGGCTATACTTTTTGGACATTTTTGAATTGTAGCTCTACATTTTTTTAATAAGTTTTTTATTTTTAAATATTTTGGTCTCGAGCATCACTGAAGAGATATTTATTGTCGAAATGCGCATCTGGTGCAGAAAAATTGGTACCGTTAATGTTATTACACAATTATAAAATTAAAATTGTCACATGGTGTCTTCTTATATGGTATAATTTACATTGTATGACATGTATGTTGTTATTCCTAGTTCTGTAATAATTGCCAACAATGTTAACTCGGCATACCATACTCGATAGAAATGCGGACGTGAAAGAAAGCACTCTTCATAACATCGATAACGGAGATCACTACTGTACTGAGGAGGTTACATTTCGACGATTTCATCATTTATAAAACAAGTGTTTCTGAAAGTTGTACTAGAATTTAACGTTGACACCGATATCGACTTGTATGATATAGAATTTATATTCAAAATTGGATTTTGTTTAGAATAGTTATACATCATTTCACGGAGATTAAGTTACATGCTTAACAAATCTCTGAAGCCAGTTTTTACATTACAAACAATATTTATGTTCATTTCATTTAGTCATAAAGAAAAGTTCTACAAGTCATTACAGACATGACAGATCATTACAGATCAAAACACAACCAATAACGGAAAAGGTCACATTTTTACATGCTAGGCAATATATACACGAAAAGGTTAACATAGAGAACATGAAAACGGATGGGGTAACAAAACCCCAGGGACACCCCTATTATTAATAAATTATTAAAAAAACCCTCCCCCTTTTAAATTGAATCCGACCGATAAAGCGTTTATCCTTATACCTTGTAAATTAGAACCTTACACAATTTCTGCTAATTCTATTTCCGATGATGCTTGGGTTGTTATAGCAAAAGTTTTTACACCATCTTTGGACTTCTCTATCCTGCTTATTTTAAGGTCAATGTCCTCCCCGATACCTCTTTTCATGGCCTCATCTGAAAGCCCTGCCTGGTCTTTTAGTACCATACAGAAGGTGCTAAACACTTTAATTGCAACAGGTGTTATCTGTACCCGTTTCCTCTCCTTTCCTCCAATAAACCTGTTGCTATCTATGCCTACACTCGATGGGCAACATAAAAAATGACAACCTCTAAAATATGGTTCATGGATGCTGCCATGATGAATCATTGATAACTTCAAAAAGAGGGACGAAAGATACCAGAGGGACAGTCAAACTCATAGATCGAAAACAAACTGACAACGCCATGGCCAAAAATAAAAAGACAAACAGACAAATAATAGTACAGATGACACAACACAGAAAACCAAAGACTAAGCAACACGAACCCCACCAAAAACTGGGGGTGATCTCAGGTGCTCCGGAAGGGTAAGCAGATCCTGCTCCACATGTGGCACCCGTCGTGTTGCTTATGTTATTACAAATCCGGTAAATAGCCTAATTCGGTAAGTCACATTCGTGAAAAGGGAGGGTATTGTAGTTACGACATAAGGAACATATCCGATATCATCTGTGAAACGGTTATTCCATAACGGTCAACCAACTCGTGATGGCGTCCGTAAAATTTACGAAGGGATGACTTCAACTTCACCATTTGGAACTCTTGGTTTAATAGCTTCCTTGTGAGCAGCAATCCTCTATCAAGGAAATCATGATAGGAAACACAAGCCCGGGAATATCGTATCAATTGGGAGATATATACTCCGTTACAGGCGCTGCTGGAATGTTGCTACATAGAAATGGAAAGTTCACAATTGGGAAGCTGAAATCATCTCTTTTGTCATAAAGTTTTGTTTTCAACCGACCCTCAATGTCAATTTCTAGATGTAAGTCAAGATATGAGGCAGACTTAACTGTATCTGTAGTATCCTTTATCTCTAGTTCGATGGGATAGATTCGTTCAACAGTCACCAAATTTTGTATTATTTAGTGAGAGAACATCATCTATATAGCGGAACGTAGAGTTAAAGGATATTGCTAACTTCTTATCTTTCTTCATAAGAAGTTCCTGTATGAAGTCAGCCTCATAATAATAAAGAAACAAGTCGGCAAGAAGAGGGGCACAATTGGTTCCCATTGGAATTCCGACAGTCTGTTAAAAAACACGTCCTCCAAACGTAACAAATATGTTGTCAATCAAGAAATCAAACATCTTGATAATGTCAGTTTCAGAATTTTTTGTTTGAATCAGAGTGATTCTTTACAAAGTAGGATTTATCCCTCCCCAAGACAAGATACTTGTATCTACGTTCGCCATTCTTTTTAATGAAACAAAGTAATACCAACTCTTTCAATTTGTCTTTTAGTTTGGAATGGGGAATACTTGTGTAAAGTGTAGAAAAGTCAAATGTTTTAATACTATTGCAAGATGAGAGAGTCTTAGATTGTATGTACTCTAAAAGATCTTTGGAATTTTTAGTATCCACATCTGATTCACGCCACCTCTAGAATAGGCAGTTTCACAATAACTTTGGAGCCCGGCTTTGATTGCTGGTAAAATAGATGTTAATAATTTAGAAAGAATTTAAAAATTTTAAAATTTTAAAATTCGCGCTACTTAAACTTTTAGCGACTGGTTTCCGTAAATTGCTTCCGATAGTAGTCATAGTACCAGACAATTATAGAATTTAAAAAAAACGACAACTCTAAAAGATAAATTGGGGTGATTTTTATTTTAATACCACAAAATTGTTCACGCAAAACGACGATTTAACACCTTCATCACGGAGAACGAATATAAAATTGATATGAAAACGAGTCACGAAAAATGCACTAATCACGAATCACGGATAGTAAATCCATGGAAAAACGAATCACGGAAAGCAATTTTTAAACCTCGATCACGGAGGACGAAAATAACCCATCAGCCCCTTCAATGTAAGCGCGCGTTTACCTTTTGAGTCTCCTAAAATTGTTACAAATTGTAAAAGTTAACGCACAGTTAACGTTGCGCTACGTGAAGTGCACACGAGTTAACACCGCGTTAGCTTTTCCGACCGTTTACAATTTATGTTGTACACTATACATACGCTTATTAGGCGAACATGAGAATCTCAAGAGAATAAGTTATAGCAATGCTTTATGGCATTAAAACTTGATATGTAACACTAAATATTTAGGCGATTTACATCGTCCGTATTTTTCGCAAACATCAGTTGAAACTATTTGGTGAAAATTAATATATCAATCTCTTTGAACCATCAGATTTTGGAACACCACAAATACGGAAAACCTTAACGTTGAAATAAGCATGGTCTGAATAGTCTCCCTATTGGAATGTTAATCTAATTATCTTTATGTAAATAAATTATGTTTCATCTTAAACATATTCTCCGGAATTTAAAATGCCTTGTCTAAGAAACAAAGACATTGCCTTGGTCAAGTACAAAAATCCTCTTTAAATCAAAGGCACACCAGGTCTGCTTCTTTTGGACAGTTCCCAGTAACTTTTCCTAAGATGGAAATTAAACTGGAGTGTGACCCTTTTCCCATAGCTGTGCCTAGAAACCTTAAAACTGTTATTTTCATTGGCTGTCTGAATGAGAAATTACGACCTATATAAGTATTTTCCAAGGCGTGACTATTGAGAAGCTACTATTTGATTGGAAGAAGGTTGTAAGATTGTCTTACCTCGCCCAATAATATATTACTGAATTCAGTTCACTACAATATTCAAATGCATAAGCATGATTTATAAGAACAAGTGTTAGATATCATTTACCCGTATACTTGTATAAATAACATTTAAAATGGTTTTTGAACTGTTTTTATCAATTTTAAATGCCAAAAGACTACGCTGATTTTGATTCTGATTGCCATAGGACCACTGTCATTAATGGGTATAATTATCATAATTAGTCAGGAACCTGATGTTCAGTGGTTGTCGTTTGTTGATGTGGTTCATAAGTGTTTCTCGTTTCTCGTATAGATTAGACCGTTGGTTTTCCTGTTTGAATGGTTTTACACTAGTCATTTTTGGAGCCCTTTATAGCTTGCTGTTCGGTGTGAGCCAAGGCTCCGTGTTGAAGACCATACTTTGATCTATAATGGTTTACTTTTACAAATTGTGACTTGGATGGAGAGTTGTCTCAATGGCGCTCATACTACATCTTCTTATATCTATATAAGACTAATGAAAGGAAATTTGAACAAATTTAAAAGAGAGACGAAAGATACCAAAGGTGCATTTAAACTCATAAGTCGAAAATAAAATGACAACGCAAGGCAATAAAAGAAAAAAAATACAAAAAGAAAAAAAAAAAAAAAAACAGCATACAAAACACAGCATAAAAATCTAATTAATAGTTAACTGATCGGCTCATTATCCTAATCTCTAGCATGCAGCCCTGATCCATGCCAGAATGATGGAAACTGTACTACAAATGATTCTACCCACTACGCGTGTTCATTTTCTATGAGTTATACAGGAACACAATGTGGTAAGTTACTTTGTTTTAGTGAATATATTTTTGATACCATAACTGATCTGTATTAGCGATAATAACATTGTTCTTATACTTTCTACAAGAATAAAAGAATTTTTAAATTGTTATATAGATGTATACCTTTTGAAAACTAGACGATATCTTCAATGTATGAACTGGAAATGTAAGGCAATTGTCAATGGGACAGCTAATTGACAATATGTTTTCACCCTAGATAGACAATGTAGTGAAATAGAGATAATCATATGCCTTTTATGCAATTCTAAAATCAAATATACACGTGGTCAAAACGAAACTAGACCGCAACAAATATCTGATATTTGAATAATTTATAGAGTCCCGTCAATAAATGAACAGAATATCGAATGAAACAAGTTCCCTACATTATACCAAGAGCCCATTCTCAACATTTACCCTTAAATTCGTTTCTATCTTTCGTTTCGCAGGTATCCTGCCATTCCAACGATGCTGGACTAGAGCCATGATCTCTACCTTCAAAGCATCGAGCTCTTAATTTGGAGCACAGGGCTCACAAACTTGCTTAAAGGAGCCCTAAACACGTAATCTGGAGCTCGACCACATATGGTGTACACCCCTCCCTCCCCCAACCTCTACTCTCACCATTAAATCAGTGTGAAGTCCATATCATATTATTTTCTGCTAAGTGCTGTTGGTATTTGTCAATTTTGAATTTTACAGGGTGGTAAAGGGTAAATTTTATGCAATGTTTTCTTTTTTATTTCACTTGTTTTCGTATTTAACGTTTTACCTCTCTATGTCTCGTGTTTGGTTCGATGTGCGTGCTTTGTGTTTCCCCTTATTTATTTTCCATGTTTCCTGTGGTACTCTTTATGTTTTTGTGCTTGTCAAAAAAAGTTTTGCAATTCTATTGAATATTTATGGTTCATGAACATGATGTATGCAATAAAGACCTTCAAATTGCTATAAATAAAAATTTTGAAACCAAATGCAATTTAAGGACGATTAAAGGTGACAGCAACGTCTTAATGTCCATAAAAATGACTGCAGACGGCTGAGAATGCCGAGTAACAACTTCTAGTACTTTTCCGTAATATTTGAGATGTTGTTTATCATGTTTTGTTTTTCCGTTTAAATTTAATTTTTATTTTCCGTGCTATTTTTGACATTTTTTTTAGTGTTTCCGTGGTCTTCCCCCTCCTTTACCATTCTCCTTAAAGTTTATAGCATAAAGCAAAAATTAAAATCTGGGTAATTTTTTGGACATATCCTGGACCATGCGTCTTTCTCTGGAAAATGCCTCCACCTTGAATAAATTATCTTGGAACCAGTATTTTTAAAATCATTACCAAGTCAGAAATATGACCAATTTCAAGTTTAGATACTTGCTGGTTGAATAAAACAATTTTTAACACATACTAAGTAGTCCAAATAATATTATAATTTCTTGAAAGGCTTTGTTTATGATTAACTGGGACGCTTCCTCATATTCCTATGACCGTCATTACTATCGCGCAGCGACGTTAAGGGCGTTTCAAGAAATTTCCCATTATTATACACAGGAAAAATCATATTGAACTCAAAGTAAGTTTTCTCTGCCTAAAGGCCAAAATGCACGTCAAAAGCGTAAACAGAGGAAAAAGGGTCTATTCTGAATTACATTCAAAACTTTTATTTATAGAAAAATATAAATACACTAGTGTCACGTGACTTCAAACTGAAAGTAAGGACACTTCCCCAAAAATTCAAAATGGCAGGTGCACGATGAAATCGGATCGCCCTGGTTTTGGGCTCCCTGTAATCAGGATAACTTATTTTACTGGAAAAGTGCTGTGCCTAGTTTTTAATAGAGGTTATTCAAATATAAAACAATAAAACCTGGAGATTTTTTTTTTTCGATTTATTGACTTTTTGGCACTTCGGGTTGTGAAATTTCTTTTACACAAACGCTATATAACTAGGCACAGCACTTTATTTTGATTTTCTTTACAGCTTATAACTTTTACCTGGTTGGCTGCACGCGACTGATGAAGCTAATTTGTTTAGCGAAATATTGCATGAATAATATAAAATATAACAACTAATTTTATAACACTCATTAGTGTGTTAAAGCTACATTCTTAGACACTTGTATAATTTAATGTAGTAACTGCATCAGTTTATTTACAAACTGATCCACGCCTAAATAGATTGAATGTTGATTGTTGTTATTTTTAGATACTATATATATATATATATATATCTATATACACAATCCAAAAATTTTCAGGTGAGTGAATCATGACATAGCTATAGGGGACAGGACAAAATAGTCAGCATGGAAATTAAAATGATATGTAAATGTTTAAAAAAAATAATGCCTACCATTGACAAGGGTACAATCAGTGGTTAATCTTTACCTGACCCAATAACAAAAATTAAAATGACTTAATTGTTAATCAAAACTTCATTGGCAACTATACCACATCATCTTATTATATCAAATTCAAAATAAGAAGAAAACAATTTCTGTCTGTGTTGGGATGCTGTCTCATTGCCGTACATGTATACTCAACATCTTTTGCTAAACCTGCTAGATATAAGAATCTCTTATACTGTGAAAATATTCCATCACAAGTTTCCAAGTTTATATATTCTTCAAAAAGACTCAGAAATTTTCGAGTGAATTTATTCCCAAGATATTAAATTATAATTATTGAACAATGCCAGGACAAAAAATGTGAGATTAATTATTGCAGTTTCAGAAAATGCTGGATACAAATAATACCATCATTTAAATGAATTTATATTTTTTTTGCCAAACGTTTACAATGGTATAACCAATTTTAATTTAGACAAGAAAGAAAACATTGCAAAATTTTCTGATTTCCAAGTATAGACAAACTAGATACACATGTACATGTACATGTACATATGTACAAATGGCAGCTACATGATATAAATGCAAGCAAAGAAAATACCCATTATAATTGTTTTGTTCAAACATTCTGTGGCTGTTACAGAGATCTTGCTCAGTATTGAAGGCCAACATCAATATGACCAACAACTGCAATTAAAACACTTTTTTATGCTTTTGAACTTTTTGTATACCTGTATTCTGTGTTATGAAATGAAATTGAAATATAAATCATGATAAAATATGATTTTCTTGTTCTCTGGTGGACAATATATGACTATTTGTTCTCTGATGGAGAGTTGTTTCATTGGCAATCATACATGTATGTCATATTCTTAGTTTTATAATTACATGTAACTCCATTTGTGGTGCATCAGTGAATTGTGTATGCCTACATGTATAATATCTTTATACTTTATCTTTTCCCTGTACTTGTCATAAAAATAACAAAACACTCATATAAGTCTTATAAATGAATATTTCCTTCTTTACAGTTCAACTGAATATCATATATATGTCTCACTGCAAATGATCTGTAGATCTCTCACTTGGTTAGATATTGCAGATTTATCAAATATTTCATGAAAGAGACGACAAATTACATCCGTGAAATACATTTTTTTTTAAATGAAATCCTTTTTTGAAACTCCAATTGTAAGAAAATTCACATATCTCCAAACTGCCTATACTGTGGATTCATTTATTTTCGTGGGTACCAATTTTCGTGGATTGGAGAAAACTTGCATGTTCGTGGATATTTAATTTCGTGGTTTTGCTGAAGTCTACATACAAGCCTATAGAAAATTTGTCATTCGTTGAACATTTAATTTCGTGGTTCACCTGTACCAACGAAATCGACGAAAATTGGTATCTAACGAATATTAATGAATCCACAGTATTTAGAATTCATTTTAACTGAGGTAAAAGCTCTTTAAGATTGTAAACATCAACTTCAATGATGATGAAAAAGAAGCTAAATTGTCCAGTTAATATTCCTCAGTCTCACAGCATCAAAACACTAAATTCCACTTCATTTAGTGTTGAAACAGTCAATGCTTCTGCTTAGTACATTATGTAGAATTGCTGTCTTTTTTCTACTTTTCATGGACATATTTGGTGGCTTTCTAAACAAATTTTAATCAGATCTTCCATAATGGCCATGATGAGTTATAAGTAACTTTCTACTGCTGTCTCACTGCAGGTCATCATCCCTGAAATATGAAAATGCAAATAGATTTATATATATTAAATGAAATTTTCAACATGCGAAAAGTAATCAAAGTTAGTGCAAACATACTTCTTCTAGAATTTACTGTTAAAATGCTAACAAAATAAATTAATAATTCCCCTGTCCTTATTTAATAATGTCTTCATTCAACATTTGAACAAGAATTTAATCTGTTTGAAATTTATGTTTCCTTTTACAAACTTGATTGAAGAAAAGAAATGTGCAACAACCGTGCCAAATAGATACATGTATTTTTCCACAATATGTCTTAAACAAAGATGTTGCTGTGAGTAAAATATTGTTTGATGGGAAGTGTGTGGCTCATACTTAATGCCAAAAATTGTTGTGCCAAACGACAAAAATATGTAGAATTTAAAATTTCGACATGTTTCTGGAACCATAGTAACTGTCATTCCTGCATTATATTATGCACAGTAGTTATCAATATCATTTAAAACATAATCTTGAAACGATTGAAGAATGTTTCTATTAAATAATCCAAGGGACAACATAATTACTTTATTATATCTCGTTCGTTCTGTTAACATAGACAGCAGTAGTTTATCGATGTTCAAATCTTATAAATCGATAACAAGGTAACCAACAAAAATTGAGAAAATCGCATGGACTCCAAAAAGTGCGATAACGGGTGTGTCGTTATGGTAAGCGTCTGCAGTTGTGAAACTAGGATATGAATCCGTCATTAGATATGCTTTTCGATAATTTTGATCAGCAATCAGCTTTTAAATTTGATCAAGCCAAAGTTGTATTTAAAATTTTATCAAAATATGTGACATAACCAATTTACAGTTCCTTAAGTTATTATGTATGATATTTATACAAATTATACGGAAATTCCACTCTATTTTATTTCTATTTTAAAATATTATTACGATGGCTATATAAATCTTTTTTTTTTTTTTTTTGTATAATTATAATTATAAGTACACTAGAATAAATCGGGGCAAGAATATGGACCATATTGACAAAATGATTACTTAGCAACTAACCTCTCGTCCAATTCAGGGTTTTCTGTATTTTAAATGCGTATAAAAGTTGTATTTATATTACCAGGACAACGACACTAGTATTGGTGCCTATCTTTACAGCCACTGGGTCGATGCCACTGCTGGTGGAGTTTTTATTCCCCGAGAGTATCACCAGCCCAGTAGTCAGCACATCTGTGTTGACATGAATTATCATTGATATGGTCATATTATAAATTAACTGTTTACAAAACTTTGAAGTTTTGAAATACTAAGGCTTTTCTTCCCCAGGAATAGATTACCTTAGCTGTATTTGACAAAAATTTTAGGAATTTTTGGTCCTCAATGCTCTTCAACTTCGTATTTTATTTGGCCTTTTTAACTTTTTGATTCGAGCGTCACTGATGAGTCTTTTGTAGACGAAACGCGCGTCTGGCGCAAATACAAAATTTAAATCCTAGTATCTATGACGAGTTTCGATTAAGACGAAATACAAAGTCAAATGGTTTAATGAATTGGTGATATCATAATAAATTGAAAGCCATGATTGGTTACAGAAAATACATATTACTTGTAATTAGTAATTACGTCAAGTAAATTCGTTCTTAAGGAGCGAATACATGTACACTTGCTTCATGCTAAAAACTCAAACATCTCGTTTTGTAATACATGTAAACATTCACAATTAAACTAATAAAGACTTGAAAGACAATGGGATGCATTTCTTTTTCTGTCATTTTTCAACTTTATGTTCCAGGAGCCGTTGAACACAGTGAAAAATTAAAAGATAGCAAGTGCAAGATTACGACTTCTAAATAAACTGTAGTGATTATATTTTTTCTCTCCTATGTCATGAAATGAAGTATAAAGTAAATGTTTTGTATAACATTTGTAATGATTTTATTTGTATTTTCTCCAGTGTAATAACCTGCATTATAAAGTAGATGTTATGTGTAACATTCTTAGTATTTTGTTTTGTATTTTCTCTATTGTAATCAACTGCATTATAAAGTAGATGTTATGTGGATCATTCTTGGTGATTTTATTTGTATTTTCTCAGTGTAATCAACTGCAATATAATGTAGATGTTATGTGTAACATTCTTGGTGATTTTATTTGTATTTTCTCAGTGTAATCAACCACATTATAAAGTAGATGTTATGTGTAACATTCTTAGTGATTTTATTTGTATTTTCTCAGTGTAATCAACTGCATTATAAAGTAGATGTTATGTGTAACATTCTTGGTGATTTTATTTGTATTTTCTCAGTGTAATCAACCACATTATAAAGTAGATGTTATGTGTAAATTCTTAGTAATTTTATTTGTATTTTCTCTATTGTAATCAACTGCATTATAAAGTAAATGTTATGTGTAACATTCTTGGTGATTTTATTTGTATTTTCTCAGTGTAATCAACCACATTATAAAGTAGATGTTTTGTGTAACATTCTTCGAAATTATATTTGTATTTTCTTCTATGATATCAAATGAATTATTAAGTAATAGATGTGTGTATTCCATTTAGAAATTATATTTGAATTTTCTTCTATGTCATATGATAAATTATAAACTTCATGTTATGTGTTAAATTGAGAATGGAAATGGGGAATGTGTCAAAGAGATAACAACCCGACCAAAGAGCAGAAAACAGCCGAAGGCCACCAATGGGTCTTCATCACAGCGAGAAAATCAGGCACCCGGAGGCGGGATTCAGCTGGCCCCTAAACAAAAATGTTTATTAGTTCAATGAAAATGGACGTCACACTAAATTCCAAAACATATAAATGAACTAAAATTTAAAAAAACATACAAGACTAACAATGGCCAGAGGCTCCTGACTTGGGACAGTCGCCAAAATTACGGTGGGGTTAAACACCCCCTATACCTCTAGCCAATGTATAATAAAACAAACACACAGCAATACGCACAGTAAAACCCAGTTTAAAAGAAGTCCGAGTCCGATGTCAGAAAAAGGTAACAAAAGAAACTAGGCAAAATGACAATGATACATAAATTAACAAAGGCCTACTAGCAGTTACTGACATGCCATCTTCAGACCTCAATTAAACTGATTGAAAGAGTATGTCTTCATCATATGAAAATCAAGCACAATCCCTCCCGTTAGGGGTTTAGTATCATACTATCATAAAATATATGAGAAGAACGTAACCCGTATCATACCAACAAGTGGTTTTAGAATAAATGTGTTTATTTCTGATGCAAAGACCCTATGTAATCTTCTTATTATTCGCTGCCTTAGATTTTAGTCGTGATTAGATCAATTTCTATCTTATTTGTTCTTAAATTCTTCCAAATTTCGTCATGTCGGGACCCTTTAAAGCTGAATATACGGTTAAAGTTAAGCTCACTGTTGAAAGCCGTATGGTGACCTATAGTTCCTAAATATATTCACGTCATTTTGAATCTGTTGTATAGTTATCTTATTTGACATCATACCACATCTCCTTACTTTATATTACTTCGAGACGGTATATTAAATCTTAAATCTAACAAATGTGAAAACTCGAGTTTTAGACATGGTCCTTGTGGTTTTGGGGTTACCAGAGATCTTATCACTGCGCATGAACAAAAGATCATGATTTTTCTAAGAATGAACCGAAAGTTTTCTATTTTCTATTATTTCCACGAAGAAGTGTTGTTTATTGTTAGAGATTGCCAGTCTAAGAACCAGTATAAGAGTTATATGTTTATGCCATCTGACAAAGCAGTCACAAATTGTCCACAGATTTCGTTGTATGATGGTGCGACTCTACTGAAATATTAAAAAACAAATGAAGACAACTCTTTATAAATTTTACGCGTTCGAAGCGCTTTTCCTTTCTTCGTCAGGAACGCTCAAAGCCGAACATTTGAAACCCAACCGTGACATAAAAGAATTCTAATACATCTGAAAGTTGCAACTTAACATATTGAAGTTTCTCCTATGTATTTGTTTTTAAACTTATTTCATGAGCCTTACTAGCTGTTCCATTTATAAAGCGAAAATTCCTGAGATGTGCATTTAGAATGAAATTAAGGAACTTGCTAAATATTGACGATATTACGTTATGAAGAGTACTTATTATCTCAAGTCCGTAATAATCTAACGGCCAGATTTATGTAAAATCAGTCAACAAATAACAAATACTATATCGGCACTTCTGTGTTGACGCGAATTAATCCTTGATATTCCCAGTTAACACAAAAATGTTTTTAAAATATATTTAAAATATATTGCACTATATCACAAAAATATCATAAAAATATTTTATAGAGGTTAAATGTATGGCTGTACTAATGTGAATTACATATTTTAAGGAAATATTTTTATTGTATGTTTTAAAATATTTTTCTTAAACATCATTTTAATATCTAAATAACATAATAAAGATATTTTTCAATATTGATTGAAAACATCAGAACAACATTTAAAATACATTTTCCCAAATCGATTGGCTAATCATCCTTTCAAAATGTTTTATGAATGTTATATAAATGTTTTAAAAATATTTTAGGCATGTTTTACTGAAACATTTAAAATAAATATGAAAAAATATTTCAATAATGTTATATGTATAAAATGATAAAATGTTTTACAACATTTTAAATAATTTGAGTAAAACATTTTAACATCACAAAAATGTTTTCTGGATATTGAGGTTAAATGTATTGCTGTAATAATGTGAATAACATATTTTAGGAAAATATTTTAATTGAATGTTTTAAGACTGTTTTTCTTAAATATCATTTTTTATACTTAAATAACATAATAAATATATTTTTTAATGTTATTTCAAAACATCTGGACCTCCATTGCTGTGTGTAATTAATTGAAATTTCAAACTATCTGCAAACAGAGAGTATAGCTGCAAGGCAAATGTAAAAATTGCTTGCACCGTCCTGGGCCGCCTTATGGAGCTACATTTATGGTTAATCTAATTCCACCTATTTCACTCCAACTGTGTCTAGTTTGGAGCCTGTGGTCCCTCTTTTCAAAATTCTGAATCTGCATTTGAAAAACAACTGCTGTCATACTGATCTTTATCCCACATCTCCTTTTACAATTGTCAGTTGATGACTGTGGAATCTACATATATTTTGGTTATTTTTGTCGGATTGATGCCTCGTTGACATAACCCCACTATTTCCCGTTTAAGATATCATTTTTATTCACAAATCTGATTTTTATTTAATGGTCCGTTTTTTTATTTTGAAGTATTGCCTTGAACACGTTCCAATTTCTCATGGATTCACTTACAGAAAGGTATTCTTTTTTTTCAGATTTTAAATATCTTTGTGCATTTTATTTGGTCTTCGCATTGAACAAAACATTTTTTGAGAAGTATTTCTTAATCTCTTGTTTGATCATGTGTAGCATCTGACATTTTTTTTTCTGAACAGCTTTTTGACTGTTTTCATTGTTGCCTTAGTCAACACTTTACAAGATAGCAACAATAAGAAATGCAAAACATTTATTCAATATTGTCATATCACTGTTCTTTTTCAATTTTCCTTTTGTTCCATTCTTTTTATTTCTTTTGACATCTACTGGCTTCTGTAAAAAAAAATGTAAACAAATTAGTCCTTCTGTTCAGTGATTAACTAGTAGAGATTCAGCTAATTTCATCAAATTACATAAGAAACTTTTTTTCTTCAATTTAATCCAGTGGTTTCACAAAAATATATCGAAAGCGTCATCTAATCAGTGTTACTGGATTCAGAAGCAAAATTTGTAGCTATTTTATACATCTGTGGAGCTTAGGGTGTATGATTATTACAGGAGTCTACAACGGTAGAGTTCACCAGTTTATAAAATAAGACTACATGTATACAGTACAATACTCCCAATTGAGAGTAGGGTCTGTAACCTTTTCTTGGTCTTACAAAAACAAAACAAGTCTCTTAAAGGTTATTGCATATTTTAACGCAAATACATGTAATATAAATTGAGGATTTTAAAGAATAAATACCTTCACAAAATTTGCTCCTCCAGGATGGTTTGAATCATTTCTAAGCTTATATACTTCTGCATATCTTGAATATCCTTAATTTTGGCACTGCTAATTGATCCTACAAAAGTTAAAATAAACAAAATAAATAAAATACAGGTAAGAATAACTCACATTGTATTAGTCAGCTACAAAGGAATCAACATTCAAAAATGAAAGACAAATCAAACAAGAAAACTAATTATGGCATAATTTATAACGTTTGACGAAAAACAAATATGTCAGAAATGAACCGACGACAACTGCTGAATCAAAGGCTCCTGATTTGGGATGGGCTCATAAATAATTATCTACATTTAACTGGCCTGGGCTGAAGCCGTGTAGGGCTCAATACAAATTACAAGTAACATAAACAATAGGGGCGGATCCAGCCATTTTAAAAAAGGGAGGTTCCCAACCCAGGATAAAGGGGGCGTTCCAACTATATGTCCCCATTCAAATGCATTGATCGTCCAAAAAAAAGGGGGGGTTCCAACCCCCGGAACCCCCCTCTGGATTCGCCACTGAACAATATATTATAGCAGTGTGCACCAAAATCTTTTCCTACAACTAGTCCGAAGACAAATATTCAGACATTTTCCTTATATGTCTAAACAAAATTTTGCAAAACTTTACTAGTCCGAATAAAATTTTACTGGTCTGGGGCATTGGATTAGTTGCTAACCATGCAGGCTGTTATAGAGGCAACGGCACTTGAGTTATCACATAGCAAAAGCTTTGATAACCAGTGCTTGACTAGTAGATACGTAGCCAGCGGTTTAGCTAGGAAAGTACTGCTTAAATAGCTCGTCTGTTAAAGGGTTGACTTGTAACACTGAAGAGTGAAGTCCTGGAGGAGACAAGCTCACTGGTTACAAGTGATTTCATTATGAAGTTTAAAATCATATAAATAACCCTTAAGTTTAACCCCTTTTGTATAAATCTGAATATTTATTGGACATAAACATCATAACATATATGCACCGACTAAATCATCACCACCCTTTTTGCATTGTGTTTGCTTAAATACACTCGTATTAATTCTTTGAATATATTAATCAAATTAACTAAGATATTTCCAGAAGCACTACAATGTTTTAAAAATGTGAACTAGTGTCATATCTTACCAGTTTTAACGCATGATAAGGTTATTCTTTAGTTTGTACGACTCCTTTGTCTTTGTTTACGGCATGGCGGTAAATAAAACTTCCGGTTACTGGTTCCAAAATTGCATCGGATCATGTTCGTTGGTCATCATGAACAGTTAAATTTTAAATTTGTAAACGTTTGTTGTCGGCACTGGAACAGAAAATCCGGAAAATAGCAATACGTGCACTATATAAAGCTATATATGGGAAGTACCGCTTCATATCACCTTTAAGTTTCTGTCATTTGATAAAATAAAGTTTTTATTCAATAACCTAAATGAATGTTTGCATAATATTGTTTAAACATTTTCTATTAAATGTTTTTGCGTAAATGTTTTCATAATATTATTTTAAAATGATGTTAAAATATTAGCAACAAAATGATTTGTAAATACATTTTCTCAATATTAAATGCGTAACATTTTAAAATGTTTTCATCAAATATTATAAAGAAATGTTGTTAAAATATCAAAAGGCATGTTATTAAAACATTTCATAAAACATTTTTAGAAAATGTTTAAAAACATAGGAACAACATTGTTAAGAATGTTTTATCCATATGCTTTTAAAATGTTTTCAGAGGTAGAGCCTAAATATCTTCTGAACATTTATAAAACATTCAAACAAAATATCTTAAAAAGTTATTGAAAACATTTTCATGAACATTTTACATCATTGTAAAAACATTTTCAAAAATGTTTTAAATAAATGTTTTTAAAATACCGAAAAAATATCTACATAACATCACAAAAATATTTTTTCGACAACGTTTTGAGAAGACATTTATACAACCTTATAAAAATGTTTTGAAAATGTTTTGTGCTACCTGGGTTGTCATAATTATAAATTAACTATTAAGAACACTTCGGATTTATCGATTGTCTACCCCAGGAATTGATTACATTACCTGTATTTGGCAAAACATCTCGTGATTTGAGGACCTAGATGTTCTACAACTTCGTACTTTATTTAACCTTTTTAATCTCTTTTTTTTTTGAGCGTCACTGATGACTCGTTTGTGGACGAAATGCGAGTCTGGCGTACAAAATTGTTTCAGATATGGTTCAAACGGTAAACCAGGAAAGGGAGGTCACTTCATGAGAGTTTTTAATTAAGAAGGTTTCGCTTTAAAAAGAGTTTTGGTAGAAGTATTTTCTTTACGATGGGGTTCGAGGGAGAAGTTTTCGCTTAGTAACGGGTTTGATGACTAAACCTTGTCATAACAGCGGGTTTGGGAATAAGTTTTCAGTTAACCTCAACGAAGTTGAGAAGAACTATTGGAGTAGCCGCGTCCGCGTCTCCTGGTAAAGTTTTAAGTTTTGAATATCTCAGGAACTATACATGGTAGGATCATGTAATCGTGCAACCAATGGCGATTAAGCGTGAAATGTAGATCATAGTGACCTGACCTAATTTTGATTTGTTGTTGACCTACTATCCTGGATGCATCTGTTTAACGTCCGTTCATATCTCAGCAACTATACATGTAAGGCTCATGTAATCTTGTAAACAGATGCATCAGGGATAGTAGGTTAGCATCCAAGTAAAACTAGGTCACTGTGAATTACATTTCATGATTAAATGCCTTTGGTTAAGATTAACGTCCGAGTTCATATCTCAGAAACAATACATGATAGGATCATGCAACCTAATGTACAGATGCATCAAGCATAGTAGGTCAGCATCCAAGTGAAATAAGGTCACTGTGCTCTACATGTTACGCTTCAGTGCCTTTGGTTAAGTTTAACCTCCGATTTCATATCCAAGCAACTCAATCTAATTCCAAACTGACCTTGAAGGTGTGTCCTGTTCTGAAATTACGGCTTTCACGATCTTTAAAGTTAATCGAATAGTTGAGGGATGTAACTCCTTTTACTAACGATGAAATCGTCAGTCGTCAAAAACAGAGGACGTGTTTGATTGGCTTATCGATCCGAGGTCGACCCATTTGTATATCGTCATTAATTCATAAGTTCCATACGACTCACATATGACGTCCAACCGGGTTTTGTTAGATCTCTAACGCGACATATCAGAAAACGGGAGCAATGAGAGATTGGGTTTGATTTCGATTGTCTGCTATATACATGGTAGGATCATGTAACCTTGTGTACAGATGTATAAGGGATAGTCGGTCAACATCTAAATAAAATTAGGTCACTGTGATCAACATTTTATGCTTCGGCGCCTTTGGTTAAGTTTAACGTCCATGTTCAAATCTCAGCAACTATACAGATGCATCAGGTATAGAATGTCAGCCTACAAGTAAAAGTAGGTCACTGTGAACCACATCACATAATGAAGTAAAAACATCACGTGATGAAGTAATCAGATCACGATATGAAGTTATCAAATCACGTAATGAAGTTTTCACATTATGTAAAGAAGTAACCAAATCACGTAATGAAGATTTCATATCATGTAATGAAGTATTCAGATTATGATATAGTATTTTCATACCAAATGATAAAGATTTCAGATAAAGTAATGGAGAATTCATATGAAGTAGAATTGTTTTGACTTGTCATATTAGTTTCTTATAAGGCAGTGATGACGTTCCATACACTACGATACACATATCTTTATAGCCTACGCTTTAATCACACCCTTAAAAAAAGGCAATACTAATTTATCCAATTCTGTAAAGGAAAAAAGTTGATAAATTATTACAATTGAAAGCAAAAATATCTTTTTCATGTCTAAATATTGCCAAAGATGCAAAGTTCCTTATTTTTTTAGTTTAAGGTCTTTAACTGGAATGTCCTATGAATAAGGTCAAATCAACCTACTCTCTCATAATCACTGATCTTGACTCTATCTATTTTTCCTTTTTTGTATTTTAAAGAAGTAAGTACTGATAGTACATCTTAAATTCGAGGACATTGTCTTTGTCTTCTAAACTTACCGAATAAACATAACCTTATAGTTCAATATTGCAATTTTCAAGCTTTCAAAAAAACATTGCCAATGTCAGATAGAGACGCATATTTTTCAGTATTTGTAATATAAATCGCAAATATCTTAAAGTTGTATCAAAGCATTTGGAAAAATCTTTCGAAAGTAGAACTTTTGTCTTATATTTATCAAAACATAGATCATGTTCCATTTTATATTTTGGAAGACTGGGACCTATGGAACGGATTGTTTGATTGTTGTTTGCTTAACGTTCAGTGTTAAATCTTTCCTTCACATTCAGGACGAGAGCAAATGAACAGTTAATACAACAGATAGGTTCTATAACATGTATAAGGAATGCTGATCGAGATGAAATTCGGGAAGTGATGGGCTACACTGGAAAATGAGGGTGTCTTAGATAGGATGCGAAATTTTGCATTGCGACAGGCTACCTAAGTGCCCCTCATGAGGTGATTCAGCGTCCAAACATAAATTCCGACCGGACGTGACTTTCCTTTTATACACCTTGTACAGCAAAAAGGGACGTCCCATTTTTCTTGATTAACCTCCATTAGAAACATCCACACCCAAAAATTTTAAAGCCAAGGATGTATAACTACTTGCGGAGCTTTAGCTTTATGACCGAAAGGGACACAAAAAGAATAGTTGAATCCATATAAGGTCTCTCTTGCTAATTTACTCATTGATTTTATAAAAATTAATTTCATTTCCTAGCACTGGTTTGGTACCGCTGCTGGTAATCTTCTAGTCATAGTCCCTGAGAGTGTCATTAGGTAGGTAGTAATGCAGTGATTGGTACTGACATATTTATTGCATACACTTCTTAAAAGCACCGTTGATTAATCAGAAAATGATAAGATAACTTAATAAATTAAGCATTTTCTTGATTTACTTTTATCAGGAACGATCAAACTATTTTTTTTAAATAGAAAGCCAAGAATGCATGAACATTTGAATACCTAAAGAGTTAAACAACTTAACGGACATAAAAAGTATAGCTAAGCCCACATTATGTCAACTTTTAAGTCTTAGATGCATGATTTGTTTTATTAGTTGTTATTGGCTTTGAACTAGGTGTAAGTAACTGCGAGTACTATCAGATCTGTACTTAGTGTCTTTCCGTTGTGGGGATGTATAAGTACCTTTCCTCGTCCACTCTGTGTTTTTGTTACTTGTTGTTATGCATTGTATCGTTCTGATGAGTTTAGCCCTTTTCAACTGATTTTTATAGTTTGTTCATATGTTGTACTGTTACACCACTGTCCCATGTTAGGGGAGGGTTGGGCGACGGTTTAACATGTTTAACCCCGCCACATTCCGTATGTGCCTGTCCAAAGTCAGGAGCCTGAAATTCAGTGGTTGTCGTTTGTTGCTGTATATCATATTTGTTTTTCGTTCATTATTTTGTACATAAATCAGGCCGTTAGTTTTTTCGTTTGAATTGTTTTACAATTATTTGTCATTTCGGAGCCTTGTATAGCTGACTATGCGGTATGGGTTTTACTCACTTTTGAAGGCCGTACGATGACTCTATTGAGTGTTTGAGCTTTTCTAATAGCAACAACGTATCTATTTATATATCTGCATATCGCCGTGATACATTGCGAATTCATTTCTTAAAATTGCAACTGATTGTAATATTTAACAGTTTGTCCACAGAACTGATCTTTCTATGACGGTACCTATATACCCATACTAGAGTAAACATGGGGTCGGTTATCGTAAGAGCATTAAATAAATAGGCAAAACATATTGTTATGACATTTGGATATTCGCTAATTTGATGGTTTACAGGGGCATTAGCTTTCAAATTCATGTTCACCGATTTAACCCAAATTCTCATATTTGATTTATAACATACTAAATCTTGTATCCAAATCACAAAAAGTCTAAAATAAACATTTAACAATGCATGGACTCGATAATATGTAACAACATTTCGTGTGAATTTTAGTCTAGACGCCATCTAATTAACCATCAATATGATCCCCGAAGAATGCTGACGGTCATAGAAACCCGATATAAACATATATATAAATATAAATAGACAGCGAAAACGTGCAATTCGATTTTTCTAGGTCTGTTTGATTTCATATTGTAGATTATGTTTAACTTGGTTTTTCCCGGTTTAAGAATGGGTTTTTGTTGATCGTATCAGTCAAAATCAGTTAAAATTGAAACAAATTGGTTGCTAAAAGCGAATTATTATTTCACTATTTCACTTTCATAAATGATTGAACAATTTTGTTTTAATATCTCGCAACTAATGCCCTTTTAATAATGTACTTAATATTTAAATTATACATAAACTGTTATAATCATACATTTGTACAACAAGGCTAAGAGCCGTGCTTTCAATTTATTGTAATTTTTATCTTTTTATTTTCTAAATTATCCACTTAAAGTATGTAAAAATTTTATAAACATAAGAAAAATATACAAATAAGTGTTTAAGCTACAAATTAACAAAAACAACTGATTAACTCGCATATCTTGGTGAGTTTTTGTAGCTTCTGTACGCGTTGTGTGTGTAGTATTTAATGACTAAATATAATGTCCCAGAATAAACAAGCCGGAATAATTCAGTCCCTCCGCATGATCGTCTCTACCACTCGCGAGGTAGCCATCATAGAGCAGCAGAATATAACGACTTAACTATCCGGGAAAGAACAAACTGATAATTTCTGAACGTTTGTTACGTGATATTTTGTATTTCCATCAAACCCAAGCAAATGTCGGAAGTAAGAAGAAAATTGAAAAAACGATAGTTCTGTTAAAAGATTTCAAAAATATTTATCTTAGATCGGAAAACAGAAAGATGGTTAAAAAAAAAAAAACGATATTTCTGTAAAAAATATTTTATTCTATTAATAGATACTAACAGACTACGGGAATATTCATTAAAATTATTAAATTTAAACTGAAACTCAATTTATCAGTAATAGAATATAATTATTAATGTTATATCATGTCCCACACGTTTAAACAGTTAACACATTTATGACAATTACTAAAAATGTATATGCACATATGAGCACTAACTCACAAATAGATTAGTTTCTAAAATCTATAAATTGAAGTGACTGAGAAAAAATATACTTTTGGTTTCAATTTTAAAATCCTTGCGTCTCACAAAAAATGCAAATAATATTTTACAATAATTATTCAATTACTACGTTAAATATTTTATACTATACCGTTTTAGTATGGTTTTATAAGTCTGCTGGTATTTTGTATAGCAATAAATTCATAAAATGAAAAGTTAAACTTGAAGAAGAAATTGGTTTGATCAAAAATTCCATCAGTAAATACTTGACGTTTGTGTCTATTGATAGTACATTTTATTATTTCAATCCTTTACGGGGTCGGACGATAAAGAACAAATTTGTAAAATAATTTCTATCTAATCATTTGGAAAAAAGACACTGAAATATATGACAAATTCGCCCATAAGATCCGAGAAGCACCGAAAAGGTGTCAATAGTGGAAAATGTTTCCTTTTTGTTTCACTTAAAGAGAAAAAAAAAAGACGGATTTGTTCAACAGCTGGGCCATCTCATTAAAATTATAAATATAAGGATAATTAGCCAACATCTTGCTGTCGTGATTTTTTAACTTGAAAGATCGCACCAAATTTCTGTAACGGTTTGCACTAATGACAGTTATATTTAAGTGTACTCTTGGGAAATATTACTTTTCCACAATCATTTCACTTTTACGAGATTTGATCACCATCACATGAAATTACATAATTCATCTTTGCTGTAAAAAGTACAGTGAAACCTACACTGACAAAAGAGAATAGAAACGGTTTGAATTGATCAGAGCAATACATATATCTGTCTCTGAATTTGCAAAATAGTTATATATTAATAAATTCTTTCAAATATGCATACATTTTGTTAGTTTCATCTGTCGTGACAAAGTAAAACAGAAAACATCAAGACAGTGTTTACCTTATATGCCAATCAACACAGATTTGTTATACGTGTAGTAAATTGTGAGTTGGTGATTTAAAAAAAAAACATTTTAGTAACAAATAATAATTTATTCCTAATGCGTCCCAAAAATAAATCATTTCAGATGGTTTGTAATGTGTTTGGATGAGATTCGCACTGATATACATGTACTTTATAATACCTATACAAGTAAAGAGTATAAAAGAAAACGATGATGTAATAGATTTTCATCTTTAAAAAAAAACTTTGACCTGCATTGAAATTGAAATTGGGTTCACAGACATCCGTGTACACTGAGTGCTTTAAAATATTGAAACGAAAAAGGGGTGGTCTATACTTTAAATTTCCGAATTAGTTTTAAAAGTAATATATGTATGTGTATAATGCTACTTTTATTTATAAAACAATAGGCGAAAAATACAAACGGGGCAATTAAAATCCATTAGTCGACTTCACCATGGCCAAAACGAAAAACGACGAAAATGCAAACCAAATTCTACAAAACTTTGGGTGAACTCAGGTGCTTCGTACATGTAACAGTTCTCGCTCCTCCAGTGAGAAACGTCGTTTTGCTAATATAATCATCTGATTCATATTAAGGACATTGCCTAAAACGTTTTCATAATAACACAAATTTCTTTGACAAATCTGAGAATATTTTATTCAATTATGACGGTAACGGCTTAATACTTGAGACCTCAGACGAAATCAAACGAATCACTATAAAAATGAAATCAAGTTGACGCTAACGATAGTCAAACAGCAGTAACCCTCTATCATGTAAATCATGATCGGAAACGTAGGCTCTGATATAACGTATCAACTGGGAGTTATATACTTCCTATTCAGGCGCTGCTGGAATGTTGCTACATAGAAATGAAAAATCACAATTAGGAAGCTAAAATCATCGTTTTTGTCGTAATGTTTTGTTCTTAACAGACCCTCATTGTCATTTTAAAGATATAATTAGGCAAACTTAACCGTATCTGGGATAGATGAGTACAACATAGTCACCAAACTTTTAACTATTTTGCGAGAAGACATCATCTTTATAGCGGAACGTGAATTTAAAAGATATGGAAAGATATTGCTTGCTTCTTTTCATTCTTTCTGAGAAGCTCCTGTATGAAGTTCGTCTCATATGAATAAAGGAACAATTCAGTAAGGTGAGGAACACAAAAGGCTCCTATAGAAATGCCGATCGTTATTAAAAAACGCGTCGCCCAAACGTAACAAACATAATGTCAATAAGAAAATCAAGTGTCAGTTTCAGAGAACTTTTTGTTTTGTTTGAATCAGAGTGTATTTTTAGTTTAAAATGAGAAATACTAACGTTAAGATTAGAGAAGTTAAAATGGATTATACTATTGCAAAATGAAAGATACTTAGATGGTTCGTACTCTGACAGATCTCTCAAATGTTTATGTACCCATATCGCCCATAGAGTAGGTAGGTTCGTTGTTATTCAGAAGCCAGGCTTGACTGATGATTGCCGTAATGTTAATAGTATGGAAAGTGGTTTTGTGGAGCGCAGACCAATCAATATAACGTTGTTTGTAAGGACATTTTTGTTATTTTTGTATCCAGTACAGTGAAGGCAGATCAAGTTCTTTATCGTTGTTTGAAATTTCAAGGGGACGTAAAACAGACATTTTCTTGTTCAGGATTTCCTCTTTGGTATGAGTCGTGGACGTATATGTTGAGTTTTCAAGTTATTTGTCAATGCCTACTTCCTTTTCATGCAGTTTATGTAATGTGATTTACACACAAAAACTATTTGGGACAACACAATATTTGTCATAGACGTATGACAGGCGTTTAGCAACGTTTGGGTTTTTGAAGATATATAGATACAGCATGAGTGTTCATAGACCCATTCAGTCTTTTAGTTCTAATTCATATTAAGACCTCTCAGCCTTTATCCATTCAGAAAGAGTATCCACGAATTCTTCCTCGAGTTTAGCCTATTGCCTGGCATAATTCTCAAATGAGTCCATTATATTTTAAAGTTGTGTTTCCTATTGATATTTGAGGCTCACAGTCCGTCGGCCCTTTGGTTAACATACTTCGAAGAGAAGTTTGGTGGACAATGTTAAATCATCATTTGCTGACTACAAATATTCTTCGAACAAACTTCTGTGTGATATTTTTAACATATACTGGTCATTTCCTATTTTTTTTTTAGTTTTTAGTAATGAAGATGTGATCATGCTGTTGTACGTCACGAGTCTTGTGGTTGGTTTTCTCGTTGGAACGATTTTACATTTTGTCATGTCGATATCTTTTGTTCCTAACAGTTAACCTATATTTGCTAACATCTACTTCATTTTGTATCTGGTGGATAATAAAATCATTGACAATCATACAAAATCTTCTTATTTTCCCATTGTTCCCAGAATTGAAAAGAAATCTACATTTTTTAAGCTCAAAATATTGACAGATGAACTCCTTCCTGAAATAAAAAAAAAAATATTGTTCAATCTAATTTCAAACGGTTTTTGGCATTTCCCAAGTCAAAAAATACTTAAAAACAGTAAAGCTGAATTCATTTGCCATGTCAGCGTTTTATACATTTATTTCTAACAATTTTTTTAACTTCAAATTATTGGAATATTTGTATCACGCTCTTGTTTATTTTGCTAACTTATTCTATTTCCTATGTGATACATGATTTACAGAAATAAACCACGACACACATAAACCAAACATTTACATTAATTAGTGAACTAAACCATGAAACTAAATTGTAATAAATATAAAATCAATTTCCAAAAGTGTCAACTTTTATTTCGGAATATTAAAAAGTAATTAAACGTCTCACTGCCCCAAATCATTATAAAATCACTATTGCACTACCAAACACTTCTCGAAATGACGACGTTATCACCTTCTTGTATCTTTCAGCTAATGAAATGGGTCTTCGTGTTGTTTGTTTGCGATTTGCCCAACCTTGACTCCAAGTAAACATACAAAAACTGATCAAGTAAGATATTAACATAGTCGAGAGCTAACATCCTTTTAAATAAGGGTAAAAACTTCAGAAAGAAAATCAAAATGAAAAGTGTCAATGCAGCCTTGTGTTTTACAATAATCTTTGTCAGTGTGGCACACATGATTTATGGAGTAAATGGAGGAGGTGGAGGAGGGGATCGTGAGTATACACTTTTAAGTTAAATCAATTCATAATTTGTGTACACTTAGAGACAATATGGTGCTTGATATATCGTTTAGGAAAAAGGAACATTGAGAATTTTTCAGAAAAAGAGCATTTAACTTTACAACAACGTTTATAACTTGACTTCATATTTTCAATTACATTACTACAGTTAGGCCAAGCATAACATGTACTTTTTGTTTACCACAATTCCTCGTTTCCTAGTAAACTATATTAACGTTTACGCGGTCAAAATGAAAATTTCTAAAGTCTACTTGAATAACCTGCGTTTTCTAGGTTTAGCTAGCTATAAAACTAGGTTTAGTCCACCGTTTTCTACATAAGGAAATGCCTTTACCAAGTCAGAAATATGACAATTGTTTTCCATTCGTTTGATGTGTTTGAGCTTTTGATTTTGTGATTTGAGACCTTCCGTTTTGAATTGGAGTTCGGTATTTTTGTTATTTTATTTTTTTCTTTGTGTTCAGTTAGTCAGAGGTTAACGGGCGGTCACCACATATTTCGCACTTTTTCTTTTTTTCTTTAAACATTCACTTCAAAGTAAAAGCGTGTTTTCTTTGAGTGTTAAGCATTTGTAAAAATGATAAATTAATAAACTACATTTTCTTGTTTTAGTAACGTTTTTGATTTTTGTATACAGTATTTTGAAAGTATTTCTTTCCGATTCTCGTGAAACTTTAATTTTGATTATTAAAAAAAAAGTTTCCATAAAATTAAACATATTTTCATTTTTTCAAATGGCTTATTCATCTGTTGCGAATGAAAACTAGATAAAGTTTCTCGTCAAAAAACTATTTTATTATTGCAAATTATTCCAAAATAAAATACTGCACACATGTTTGCAAATTAAGTTGCATGTGTGGTAAACAGTCTTTACGATAGATTTTACAGAGCAATGTTTCAAGACTTGAAATAAATAAAGGCGACTGTAGTTTACCGATGTTCAAATCTTGTAAATCTATAAAGAAGAGAAGAATCATTTTAACTAAATCAGACTGTGGGAATCACATGCACTCAAACAGCATATAAAGCATTGTTTTCTAATGTTATGTCGACAGTTGTGTTTTTAGATGGAATCTCTTACCGTGGATCCGAAATATTCAAAAAATTTTGAAATTTTGATTTTCATCAACATGAGTGAGTGGTGATAAATTTCTTGCAATGACATGGACCATTGCATCAATCACTTCTTTATATTTTATTTCATTCGTTCTATGTTTTGCATTTTGTTTGCTGTCATACTGACTTCATTGTCTCTACTCTTTATGAACAGGTATATTTGAATATGATTCATTACAATGTTGGAAGTTTCCTCTGAAAAAAGATATAAAAAAGTAGAATAACTTGCTAATTTTAAAGATGGAAATTTAAGATTTATAATTACAAGCATAAAATTTTGTTTTAATAATCTCCTTAATTACAAGTTATTAAAACTGCCAATGGATTAAAATTCATAACCTAGGGCAATATAATGTAAATCTCACACTTATTTAGACATAATTGAAATCAAAACAAAGTCAGCATCTCACTGATTATATTTCTTTGATCATCTGGGCCCGTATGCATAACACATCTTAACGTAAGTGTTCCTTAAACTTAGAATTCACTAAGAATTCCCTTAGTTAAGTAAATTGCTTAAGTCGTATGCATAAAATTACTTAAGTCATCACTTAACTGAGGAATACTTAAATCGGAACCTTTCCCGAATTGTCGTATGCTATATGTTACCTCATCGCATGTACTCATCCGTGCAAAAAGTTTGTTTTGATTATTTACATCGATTGAACAATACATAATTGTATAAAGAACTGGGGTTAAATTAATGTTGGTGTGTAAAACAGCTAACAAATACGTAACCAACTAAAATAACCAAACAAATTGCCGTATAAGGGAAAAGTTTGTTTTGGTGGTCGCGCGTGGGAAGAAAAAGATATTGATAATGCAAAACTTCCCCCTCCTAAAGGAGAGATGAAAGGGGATTGGACGGAAATTGTTTGATTTATCGATGTTTGCTTAAAGTCCAGTGGCAAATATGGCATGCATGTTCAGGACGAGAACAAATTAACAATAGATAAAATAAGTGGATCTTGTAATAAACGCTTTCCGGGATGAAGGTCAAGAAATTTGAACTACCACTGGAAAATGAAGGTATATTGGATAGGGACAGACATTCTCCCTTGCAACAGCTCACATACGGACCCAAAAGAGTTGCTGTAGGTGTTTTTAACGTGCAGTGTGTGGCACTCTCTACACGAGGCATCGGATTTAAATCCCATTCTGACCGACGTGGTTGCGTACTTATACATCTCGCACAGTCAAACGAACGCAGTCCCGTTTTGGCAAGGGTTTTACTGTCGGTCGAAAATAGACGAAAGTTACCATATTTCTTGTCGCCACTCACCCTTAGGAGTGGGAAAAAATAACAAATATATAACAATATAATAAAAAGAAAAGAATCCATGAGGAGAGATTCTTAACAGATCCAAAAGAAGCGGGACAACTTATGCATGGCGTGATAAATGTAAAATATCAAAAACGAGATTCTTAAGAGATCCAAAAGAAGTGGGACAACTTATGCATGGCGTGATACATGTAAAATATCAAAAGAGAGATTCGTAAGAGATCCAAAAGAAATGGGACAACTTATGCATGGCGTGATAAATGTAAAATATCAAAAGAAAGATTCTTAAGAGTTCCAAAAGAAGTGGGACAACTTATGCATGGCGTGATCAATGTAAAATATCAAAAGAGAGATTTGTAAGAGATCCAAAAGAAGTGGGACAACTTATGCATGGCGTGATAAATGTAAAATATCAAAATATTCCGAGTTATCCACTTGCAATTTATTCTTTACAGCAAACAAAATTCAATCACACGAGGAGTCGCTGAATGGAAACCCTACATTATCTTGTAGCAAACCATCCAGCCTAATAATGGTATATGCTAGTTAAATATAAATTTAAAAAAAAAATCTACGTCATCATATTTATTAAATAGATTTGTTCCATCTCTAAGGACCGACCATTCATCTTTCGTGGGTGATGCACGATGGAAGGGCAATATGTTTATTTTCTAGAGACAACATTATATTTTTTAACTCTAACAATACATGATAAAGATTTTTTTTTATTTCGATTTAAAATAAATTTTTATCACTTCCCTTTTACAACAATAAAAAGGGGGGTATGATCATTTTCCATGAATTCATATCAAAACAGGGGAATTTTTCAAAAGTTCTTCAATCTTTACTAAAACACGCATTATTAGATTCATATGTTAACTGTAAGGTATTATCAATATCTTTGCGTATTTCCGAATACTTCGCTTGACAGTTATCATGCCAAAAGATGACTCAAAACTGCATGCATTCATGCTAGGTTTTAGAAAAAATTGAGCAATTATCCAAATCTGGCGAGAAGGACTTTCTTAACCAAAACCAACATTTTATTGGAAGTTATAACATAAATTTCTTTCAGATACACCATAATTTGTTTAGATTAAAGTCTTCCTTCTGTGCAAAATTAGCAATATTTTGGTTAACAGCAATATATCACTGAACATATAAGCATATACAAAACATTATTGAATACGGGTTAAGTATCATGACTTATATATCATATATATAGACTTCGAATTCCACGGAGTAGATTTTAAAACGTTTTGATTTTGTCCCAGTTAGTGGCACATATTCAGGGGAAATTTGCCCAATATATGTAGAATAAAACCCAATATAATTGAAAATTAAACCGATATCCCCCAAGAAAACAGGATTTTGCATGCCTTAAGATCCTCATCGCTTCCTTCCTTCATACAGTTTTGTACTCATAGTTACAATCGATAGCAGACGGTGTATTTTATCAATCTAACATTTGATGTTATTTGTGTAAGCAGGCACGAACAAATGAAAAGAAAAATAATTGCATGAATTCCATGCGTGTAAAAACTGTGAGTACGTTTCGGAATACACACTAACGAGAATGCAAGATAATCTCTTGATTTTGTTGATTATAGGTGATTTTACGAAAATTACAATGATCGTTAATATTTAGCAAGCAATAAACAAACGAAATACTACTGAATATAATTATTGTTCAATTAAATGGGAGCTAATCTACCCATGTTCTGCAAAAAACGCATACGTTCGACTGATTTTATATATTTTAGAAAAGTTAAGGTAGCTCTATAGGTACCTTATACTTAAGTATAATCTTAGGCGTTTTCTTAGTATAGGGGGTTTTATGCATACAACTTAAGTTGTGTGGGCATGACTTAAACCAAATAAGATTTTTCTAAGGAAATACTTAGTTTAAGATTTTTTATGCATACCACTTAGGTAAAAAGCGCGGAGTTTCCTTAACTTAAGTATTTACTAAGGAACATCTTTACTTAAGTAGCTTTGTGCATACGGGCCCTGATTAGTAAAGACAATATGGCAGTTGAGAATTCTTCATTCTCTATTCAAAATTATAAAGAATACATATTTTTAGTGTCAAAATTGGATACATGTATCTATTACTGAAAAAGAATTTCAATGCATTAGCTCATTGTCAATAAGAATTTTGTATCCTTTCTTTATCTTTATATCGTAACATTATGTTTAACCAATTGTTTATCTATATAAAAGGTCTTAATGTATTGACAAACATTGAAAGTTATTTAGTTTTTTTTTAAAGCTAGAAATACAGTAAAATGTGTTAGATCTTGTTTAACATAATGCAGTTTGAGACTACAGATCTGAATAAAGCATTTAATAGAACTCCTAAGTCATATTTATACCTAGGCTGATGCATAAATCCAGTTGTATATTTTCATTTTAACTAGGTTATATTTCATCGAACTATTTATATACTAATCGAAATGATATTGAAAAGTAATCGATGATTACATCACAATTTTTGCTGTAATCGATTAAATTACGATTACATATAATCGAAAGTGTTGTCGATTACAGATTACTGTCGATTACCTGAAAACATGTAATCAATTACAATCGATTACGATTACCCCATCCCTGATAAGACCTAAACGCGTGAGGAACTGTATGAGCAAAAGGGACCTAAACATATCCAATTCATGTAAAGTCAACTTTGCCTTTGGGAGTTGGAATTTAATGTTTAAAAGTCACGTCAGTACTTAGGCATTGACTACTGACTACAGTCCCCGAGGTCATCATCAGCTAAGTAGTCAGTATTTCTGTATCGACATGACTTATAACAATCCTTTCTAAAATTATCCATTTATAAATTTAAAATTATTAAGAAAACTAAGGTGTCAACTCCCTCAGGCAAAGTTGACATTAGATGGACTTGACTTTTATTTTTTGGTCCTTTTTGGTCATTAAGGCTTTCAACTGTTTCGGTTTTTATACATCACATGCTTTCAAAATTTGGCTTTGAGCGTCCCTGATGACGGTTAATCCACAAAAGCTCTTCGGATGTATGGAATGAATTTATAAAGTGTTGTTTTCATTGCGCAAATCCATCCATCATGAGGTACCAAAAGTACTGAATTTTAAAGTTGAAAAAGAAGAAATATAAGCACTTTTCATAGATGCCGACCAAACAATTAACAATTCATACTTTAAATGAATGGAAAGAGAGAGCGCATGCGCAAAGTAGTGCCATTTTTTTTCAGATCATGTGGTTTATGCATACATTCGGTTACATGTAACTGCGAAGGCGTATGCTGCGATGACTGCATCTTTAGCACACACATGCATAGAACTATGTTCCACATTCTACGATCTACTACAAAGATCAAAGGTACACTGGCTATGATTCACATTTAAAAAGTAAAACAACAATAATATCGAACTCCAAGGAAAATTTAAAATGGAATGTCCCTTAACAATAGGCAAAATCAAAAGCTCTAACACATCAAACAATAATACATCAAAATTTAATAAGAACAAAAAACAGAACCAACGGCAGTAATGTATTCAATTTACAAACAGAACAGAATTTCAGAATACTGACACTAAATTATAGAAGCACCAAACACAAGACTCTTTTTGTAGCTGTAGTAAATAACCAGACATCATCTGTGGCACAGAATCTTGACTAAAAGGGAAATACCAAGCAAAAGCCCTACCAAAAATGCAATCATATCCAGTGAAGTGTTCCTGGAAAACTACACAGCTTTCAGATAACACTGTGGTACACTAGGCGGAGGAGTTTTTATCCCTGTACAAGGAACCGTACTAGGACCCCTTCTGTTCCTCTCTCACAACAACGAGCTACCAGACGCAGTTAAATCGAAATTAAGACAGTTTCGCGATGTTTGTCTGCAGTACAGAAAGATCAAACACAACAAGATCACATATTATAACAGCAATATCTAATAGCCTAGAAAAAGGGAACAAAGAATGGAGCATGCGTTTCAACGCTACGAAATGTTATATTCTTAGAATTAAGAACAAAAGCCAGAAATTGTACAGACTCTATATAGCTTGATTGAAGCTGAAGTGAACAAGGTCTGAATAATCTCCGTATTGAACTTGTTAATCTAATTTACCTTTTCTTCCACGTTATCTCCTAAGTTAAAGTGTCTACAAAATATAAATAATGCCTTAGTCAAGTACAATGATTACGGTAATCCCTTTAAATCAAAGGTACAATAGGTTTCCTTCTTTAATAGTTGGATAGTAACCAGTTACTTTTTTCTAAAATAGAAAATAAACTGGAGTGTGACCCTTTTCCCATAGCTGTGTCTAGAAACAGTTACCCTGTAACCTGCATTGGCTGTCTAAATGAGAAACTATATTTTATATTGTGATTTTTTCAAAGTTTGACGATTATGAAGATTATATTTGACTGGAAAAAGGTTGAAAGATTGTAATATACTGGCGCTAACAACATGTTACTAAATACAATTCATTACAATATACACATGCATATGCATGATTTATAAAAACAAGAGCTACAATATCATTTACCTGTATAGTTATATGAAAAGAGAGGCAAAGGATACCAAAGGGACATTCAAACTCATAAGTCGAAAATAAACTGACAACGCCATGGCTAAAAACGAAAAAGACCAAAAGACAAACAACAGTAAACAAAACACAAAATAGAAAACCAGAAACTGAGCAACACGAACCCCACCAAACTCTGGAAGGGTAAGCCATTCTGTGGAGCTTCACATGTGACACCCGTCAAGTTGCTCATATTAGTACAAACCCGGTTTTAAGTCTAATTCGGTAGGTCAATTTCGGGAAAAGGGAAAAGGATAGTAGTATCGACAATTGGAACATATCCGTTGTCATCTGTGAAACGGATATTCCATAACGGTTAACCAACTCGTGATTGCGTCCGTAAAATTTACGAACGAACGATTTCAACTTCACCACTTGGAAATCTTCGTTTGATAGCTTCCTTGTGAGCAACAACCCTCTCAAGGAAATCATGACAGGAAATACAAGCCCTGGAATATCATATCAACTGGGAGATGTATACTTCGTATGCAGGCGCTGCTGGAATGTTGCTACATATAAATGGAAAGTTCACAATCGGGAAGCTGCAATCATCTCTTTTGTCGTAAAGTTTTATTTTCAACCGACCATCATTGCCAATTTTTCGATGTAAGTAAAGATATGAGGCAGATTTGACTGTATCTGTTGTACCCTTTATCTTAAGTTCAATGGGATAGATGCGTTCAACATAGTCACCAAATTCTGAATTATTTAGTGAGAGAACATCATTTATATAGCGGTAAGTGAAATTAAAGGAAACTTGTAACTTCTTTTCTTTTTTCCTAAGAAGTTTCTGTATGAGATCAACCTCATATGAAGAAAGGAACAAGTTAGCAAGAAAAGGAGCACAGTTGGTTCCCACGGGATGTCAGTTTCAGAGAATTTTTTGTTTGAATCAGAATGATTTTTTACAAAGTATGATTTATCCCTTCCTAAGACAAGAAACTTTTATTTACGTAGGCTGTTCGTTTATATGCACAAAAAGAAACAGAACCAACTCTTTCAATTTGTCTTTTATTTAAAAAAATTTAAAAATGGTTGATAGTTTGTTGTTATTCAATTTATTTTGAATGTGAAAAAAAAGTATGCTGATTTTGATTCTGATTGCCATGATACTAACTTCACTAATGAGTACTAGTAATTGACTAATAAAAGGAAATTTGAACATTTATAATTAGTTACTTGATCGGTTTATTATACTTATCTAGCATGCAGCCCTAATCCATGCCAAAATGGTGGAACCTATTCTGTAAATAATTCTGCAAACAATGCTGTGTGTTCATGTACTACGGAGTATGAAGGAATCACATGTGGTAAGTTACTTCGTTTTTGTGAATACATTTTTTAGACCATAACTGCTTAGAACTAGCGTAAATTACTTTGTTCTTATACTTTCTAATATAATAAACAAGGTGTAGGGTAAAAGAATTTTGATTTTCAGTTGTTAATTTTATATAAATGTAAACTTTTTGACAACTAGACTACATCTTCTTTTTATGAACTGGAAATGTAAGACAATTGTCAATGGGACAGCAAATTGACAATATGTACTCACTCTAGATAGAAAATGTAGTGAAATAGAGGTAATCATATGCCCTTTATGCAAGTCTAAAATCAAATGGCAAGGTCAAAATCTATTCTACAGTACTCTCGATTTATTGCGGAAGTGTTTGCTTATTACTTTAAACAGAATATCACGAAGAAGTTTAAATGACTGCATAGTTTCATACCAACAGGTAAAGTTCTTTGAGCTTAATTGGTAAAACTGCGATTATTTTGTGATACTGTATTGTACGCTATTAAAGGGGCATTAGCTACGAGATATAAAAAAATTATTTGTTTTTGTTCAATTATTAATGAAAGTGAAAAAGTGAAATGATAATTCGCTTTGAGCAGCCAGTTTGGTTCCAATTTGTCATAATAAGCTATTGTTCATATACTTTCTAATTTTATTTCTTTATATTTTATGCAGGAAATATAAAGTAGGCGGATGAAATGTTATGTTTTTAAATAACTTTGGGTGATGTATTTTTTTTAGGTAAAGTAGTGATTTTGTTAAGTTTGATAAGGTGAAAATTTAGTATGTCTGAACCTGACATACTGAAGTATAGATCTCCTCAACATAGAATTGTCCATAGTTTTATTCAGAGCTAATAAAATATTTTTGAGATAGAGCAGGAGCGATTTTTTATTTTAATTTATTGTCTATAAATAAGTAACTGTGTTCTCGGGCAAGTTAACTACAACTTTTATTAGAATTTTTCGACTGCACTGCTTAGGTCATGTCGCCGACCATATGGTATTGGTTTTTCTCATTGTTGAAGACCGTACGGTTGTCTATAATTGCTTACATCCTCTTCATTTGAACTTTGGTGGATAGTTGTCTCATTGGCAATCATACCACATCGCCTTATTTTTATAGGAAAAATTGCTGATGAATTATTCACTAAGAAGTGAAAAATTTGACATCATTGAATCTGTATTCACTTTACCTTCAATTTAACGCCTTAGCTAGAGATGGGTTACGCATAAATTAGGCGTATTCAGTTATTAAAAGAACATTGAAAGTGAAACAAGTGTAAACCATTTGGTTGGCTGATTCGCTTAACAAAGACTCGTTCTTATACAGGTAAAAACGATGATTAACATATTTCATGAACCTATAATACGGAATCAATTCAAACAGACCTAGAAAAATCCAATTGCACGTGTTCGCTATCTATGTGTATCTATATTTATGTTTATGTCGGGTTATATGCTCGTCGGCAGTTTGAGGTCACCTCTTTGGTAATAAGATGCCGTCAAGACTAAAATACACACGAAATGCAGATACATATTATCGAACCCACGTATCGTAAATTGTTCATCTTAGATTTTTCATAATTTGGATATACGTTTTAGTATGTTATAAATCAAATATGAGAATTTGAGTCAAATCGGTGAACAGTAATTTGACAGCTAATGCCAATTCAATTAACATGAACTTGTGTTTTAGTTATTTGCTATACCGTTTTATAAGAGCTAAGTGATTTTCAGGACTGATTTGTATTCAACTTTGTTTTCTGTTCTTGTTCGATATTCCACAAACCAAGACTCAAGAGAGGTAGGAGAATACATTATATAACCCTGCAACATGTTCATGCCTTATTTCTAGATCAGAGAACATTGTCAGGTTGCTGTTTTTGTGATATCTTAATGGGTTTGTTTTTGGATTTCATACGGGAAATTTGCTATTAATGACAGACTTTTATAGCCTCTGTTCAATCTATACCGTTAATATGTAGATTCGCTGCGGTATTTAGGAGATTGACGTATTGTTAAGGCGCCTGTCATTTGTTGGAACCAAGTAATGAACCCTATATGTATTTGGTGTTTTTTTATTGTTGTCTAATTTCGTATTCCCTTCATCTTTTATTTCTACGCAGTAAACATAAAACAATAAAAGTTTGCAATTTTAAAGCGGATAATCATTCTATCTTGTATTGACTTTTTAAATATAAAATAAATATATGTATAATGTTATTAACTATATATCTTTCAGGAACAGCAACAGCTGGAAGCACAGCACCCCCAAAAGCTGGAAGCACAGCACTCTCAGATGGGTAAAATGTATTTTCATATCAGCAAACAAATTAAAATGTCAAGACATATGTTAAAAGAAAAAAAAAGTTTTTTAAAGGATTTTTTTTTAAATACACATATGATTTATTTTCATTGTTGTAGATTGAGCTCGCTGTTACCTTGTGTTAAGATAGCACTTAAGAAGTTGAAAAAAAAAATAATACATTATTGCAAGTGTTATCTTTCACCTTTCACAGTTTATCTTCAAAAGGTGGGAAAATAAAAAAAAATGGGAACCATTTAAACAATTAACTTTCAATTTAAAAATTTCGTCATGGTTTGTTGCCATGGTAATTGTTCAATGTGAAATTGGTTTTTATTTTCCGAACACCTTGTACCTTAGTGTAGAAAAATTTAAGAATATGTATGGTAACTTTCCAATTTGTACTAATGTTTGGACCAAATAAGGCCTTATTACCCACATTCATTTGTAACTTTACAGTGAAGAAATGTTATTAAGACCCAAAATGTATGTTGCATTTCTTCATTTTCTTATTCAACCTTTTTTCAGGAAAATTTGTGGTATAGTTGTTGGTTGTTTACTTTTTGTTATTATGCTGTTATAAAGGTAAATAGAAAAAAAGTAAATTGCAAATGTTGTTTGTTGGTCTCCTAATCTTCATACTATTTAATGGACATTTAAAAACGCGCTTTTATTTATTTATTTGTCAACTTACCAGAGAGGGTGTAATTAGTTTCTGCTATCAGAACATACATCTGTTGAAAATTTTCTTACCTATTATGAACTTGCTTTAAGTCTTTAAGTTTATTGCATTAATAAAAAAAATAGATATGAGCAACAACCGTGCCAAATAGATACATGTATTTTCCAAAAATATGTCTTAAACAAAGATGTTGCAGTCAGTAAAATATTGTTTGGTGGGAAGTGTGTGTCTCATACTTCATGCCAAAAATTGTTATGATAAGCGTCTTTAGTTGTGAAACTAGGATATGAATCCGTCATTATATATGTGTTTTTCGATAATTTTGATCACCAATCAGCTTTTAAATTTATTAAAGTCAAAGTTGTATGCAAAATGTTACCAAAAATCTGTGCCATAACCAATTTACAGTTCCTTGACCTTAAGTTATTGTGTAAGAAACTATGATAGTTATACAAATCATACGGAAATTCCACTCCATTTTATTTTTATTTTAAAATATTATTACGAGGGCTATTCAAATCTTTTTTTTTTTTATAATTATAAGTACACTAGAATAAGTCGGGGCAAGAATATGGACCATATTGACAAAATTATTACTTTGCAACTAAAGTCTCGTCCAATTCAGCTTTTTCTGTATTCTAAATGCGTATAAAAGTTGTATTTATATTACTAGAGAAACGACACTAGTATTGTGCATATCGATTATCACGAAATACAAAGTCAAGTGGTTTAATGAATTGGTAAATATCATAGATAAATTGAAAGCCATGATTGGTTACAGAAAATAAATATTACTTGTAACTATTAATTACGTCAAGTAAATTCTTTCTTAAGGAGCGAATACATGTACACTTGTTTCATGCTAAAAACTCAAACATCTCGTTTTGTAATACATGTAAACATTCACACTTAAACTAATTTAGACTTGAAAGACAATGGGATGCATTTCTTTTTCTGTCATTTTTTAAACTTTCTGTTCCAGGAGCCTTTGAAAACCGTGAAAAATTAAAAGATAGCAAGTGCAAGCTTACGATTTTTAAATGAACTGTTGTAATTATATTTTTTTCTCCCCTATTTCATCATATAAAGTATAAAGTGAATGTTTTGTGTAACATTCGTATTGATTTTACTTGTATTTTCTCAGTGTTATCAACTGCATTATAAAGTAGATGTTCTGTGTAACATTCTTCGTAATCATATTTGTATTTTCTTCTATGATATCAAATGAATTATTAAGTAATAGATATGTGTATTCCTTTTAGTAATTATATTTGTATTTTATACTATGTCATCAAATGAATTATAAACTTCGAGTTATGTGTAATCTTCTTATTGTTAGCTGCCTTAGCTTTTAGTCGTAATAAGATCAATTTATATCTTATGCATTCTTAAATTTTTCCACATTTCGTCTTGTCGGGATCTTTAAAGCTGAATATACGGTTTAAGTTAAGCTCACTGTTGAAAGCCGTATGGTGACCTATAGTTCCTAAATAAATCCACTTCATTTGAAATCTGTTGGATAGTTATCTTATTTGCAATCATACGACATCTCCAAATTTTATATTACTTCGAGATTGTATATTAAGTCTTAAATGTAACAATTGCGAAAACTCGAGTTTTAGGCATGGTCCTTGTGGTTTTGATGTTACCAGAGATCTTATCATTGCCCATGAACAAAAGATCATGATTTTTCTAAGAATGAACCGAAAGTTTTCTATTTTCTATTATTTCCATGAACAAGTGTTGTTAATTGTTAGAGATTGCCAGTCTTAGAACCCGTATTAGCGTTATATGTTTATGCCATTGACAAACAGTCAAAAAAAATTGTCAGCAAATTTCGTTGTGTGATGATGCGACTCTACTGAAATATTAAAAACAAATGAAAACATATCATTATAAATTTCATGCATCCGAAGCGCTTTTCTTTTTCCTCATCAGGAACGCTCAAAGCCGAACATTTGAAACCCAAACGTGACATAAAAAAATCTAATACATCTGAAAGTTGCAACTTAACATATTGAAGTTCCTTCTATGTTTTTGCTTTTAAACTTATTTCATGAGCCTTACCAGCTGTTCAATTCATAAAACAAAAATTCCCGACATGTGCATATAGAATGAAGTTTAGGAACACGTCAAATGTTGACGCTATTACGTTATGAAGAGTGCTTATTATCCCAAGTCCGTAATAATCTAACGGCTTGATTTATGTAAAATCGGTCAACAAAAACAAATATCATATGGGCATTTCTGTGTTGACATGCATTAATCATTGATATTGTAATAATTATAAATTAACTATTTACAACACTTTGGATTTTTCGATTGTCTACCCCAGGAATTGATTACATTAGCTGTATTTGGCAAAACCTTTCGGGATTTGTGGTCCTACATGTTCTACAACTTCCTACTTTATTTAACCTTTTAATTTTTTATTTGATCGTCATTGATGAGTCTTTTGAGGACGAGATGCGCGTGTGGCGTACAAAATTGGTTCAGATATGGTACAAACGGTAAACGAGGAAAGGGAGGTCGTTTCACGAGAGTTTTTAATTAAGAAGGTTTCGCTTGACAAAGAGTTTTGGTAGAAGTTTTTGCCTTACGATGGGGTTTGAGGGAGAAGTTTTCGCTTAGTAAAGGGTTTGATGACTAAAGCTTTTCTTAACAGCGGGTTTGGGAAAAAGTTTTTAGTTAGCCCAACAAAGTTGAGAAGAACTATTGGATTATCCTCACTGTCCATGTGGGCGTCTGCGTCCGCGCCTCCTGGTTCAGTTTTACGTCCAAGTTTCGAATATCTAAGCAATTATACATGATGGGACCATTTTATCTTGCAACCAATGGCGATTAAGCGTGAAAAGTAGATCAAAGTGACCTGACCTAATTTTGATTTGTTGCTCATCTACTATCTCTGATGCATCTGTCTAACGTCCGAGTTCATATCTCAGCAACTATATGCGGTGGGATTATGTAACCTTGTATACAGGTGCATCAGGGATAGTAGGTCACCATCCAAGTAAAATTAGGGCACTGTGACATACATTTCACGCTTAAGCGCTTTTTTGGTTAAGTTTATCGTCCGAGTTCATATTTCAGCAACTATACATGGAAGGCTCATGCAATCTTGTATACAGATGCATTAGGGATAGTAAGTCAGCAACCAGGTGACATTATGTCACTGTGAACTACATATTATGATTTAGTGCCTTTGGTTAAGATTAACGTCCGAGTTCATATCTCAGAAACAATACATGATAGGATCATGCAACCTTATATACATATGCATCAGGGATAGTAGGTCAGCATCCAAGGAAATAAGGTCACTGTGGCTATCATGTTACGCTTCAGTGTCTTTTGTTAAGGTTAACCTCCGATTTCATATCACAGCAACTCAATCTAATTAAAAAAATAACCTTGTTGGTCAGTCCTATTTGGCTAATGAATAGTTAAGGAATGTAACTAATTTTCATAACGAAGAAATCGTAAGTCGTCAAAAACATAGGACGTGTTTGATTGGCTTTTCGATCCGAGGTCAACTCATTTGTATATCATTATAAATTCATAAGTTACATATCACTCACATATGACGTTTAACCGGGTTTCGTTAGATCTCCCACGCGACATATCAGAAAACGGGAACAATGAGATTTCGGTTTTTAATTCGATTGTCAGCTATATACATGGTAGGATCATGTAACCTTGTGTACAGATGTATCAGGGATAGTCAGTCAACATCTAAGTGAAATTATGTCACTCTGATCAACATTTTATGCTTAGGCGCCTTTGGTTAAGTATAACGTCCATATTCAAATCTCAGCAACTATACAAATGCATCAGGGATAGAATGTCAGCATACACGTAAAATAAGGTCACTGCGACCTACATGTTACGTAACAGCGCATTTGGTTAAGTTTAACGTTCGAGTTTATATCTCAGACACAATACATGGTAGGATCACTTAATTTTGTATACAGATGCATCAGGGATAGAAGCTAAATATCCAAGCAACGTAAGGTCACTGTGACCTACATTCTAAGCTTTAATGCATTTGGGTAAGATGAATGCTTGAGTTCATATCACAGCATTAATATGTGTTATGATTATGTAACCTTGCAAACAGATGCATTAAGAATAGTAGGCCAGAATCCAAGCCAAAGCAGATCACAGAGACCAGCATTGGTGATTGCCTATGTTTTAAATACTGATGAGGTTTGAGAGGGATGTTTTATTAAACCAGGGTCTTCTCTCTGTATGTGGATACAATAGTATATCATATTTGCCTTAAGAACCATTCTATACTTCATTTGCACCTTTATTTCTTTAATAAACAACAGCTGTCTCAACTTTTTTTTACCACACCGAGGAAATTCGAGGGTAATTTCTTCTAAAACTTTGTCTAAATCATCATCGTCAATGTATGTGAAAGACATGAATCCAACCCATACTGTATTATCCTGCAATAAATAGTTTTTTTTCCTAAACGGCCAAAAATTTGCTTATGTCTTTAATAGAAAACCCACATTCTAACAGTTTTCCAGAATAGTCTTGGATATCTCATACTTTTTTCTTGAACCTTCAAGTTGGATAGGTACAGGATTCTCGAATTTTATGCATTCCACAGGTACTTTCATCATATCAGACGAACTGACAAGTCATAAACACTGTAGGTAGTATTTAGAAAGTTTGCATACAATGCTTGGCGGATGTTTTAATCATATATTAAAGTATTCGCATAATGTACCATGTTTTCATTTTCACATCATGCAATGAAGTAACCAAATCACGTAATGAAGTAATCACATCATGATATGAAGTTATCAAATCACGTAATGAAGTTTTCAAATCATGTAAAGAAGTAACCACTTCACGTAAAGAAGAATTCACATCATGTAATAAAGTATTCATATCGTGTAATAGTGTTTCATGCCAAATGATAAAGATTTCAGATAAAGTAATAGGAAGTAGAATTGTTTTGACATGATGAAAGCAACATTTGAATCATGTCATAGTAGTTTCTTCTTATAAGGCAGTGATGGCGTTCCATACACTACGATATACATATCTCTGTAGCCTACGCTTTAATAACACCCCTAGAAAAAGGTAATTCTAATTCATCAGTTCTGTAAAGGAAAAAAGTTGATCAATTATTACATTTGAAAGCAAAAATATCTTTTTCATATCTAAATATTGCCAAAGATGCAACGTTCCTTAAATTTTTGTAGTTTAAGGTTTTTATCTGGAAAGTCCTATGAATAAGGTCAAATCAACCCACTCTCTCTTATAATCACTGACCTTGACTCTATTCATTTTTCCTCTTTTGTCTTTTAAAGAAGTAAGTGTTGATAGTACATCTATGGTAGTCACTGCTGTTTCACTTATTATTTTCAAATTTGAGGACATTGTCTTTGTTTTCTAAACATTCTGAATAAATAAAAAAACATTACCAAAGTCAGATAAAAAAGAATATTTATCAATGTGTGTAATGTAAATCGCAAATACCTTACAGTTGTATCAAAGCATTTGGAAAAATCTTTCGAAAGTAATAACTTTAGTCTTAATATTTAACAAAATATAGATCATGTTCCATTTCAAATTTTGGAAGACTAGGACCCACGGAACTGATTGTTTGATTGTTGTTTGCTTAACGTTCAGTGTTAAATATTTCCTGCACATTCAGGACGAAAGAAAATGAACAGTTAATACAACAGATAGGTTCTGAAAGGAATGTCGATCGAGAGTTGGGCTTCACTGGAAAATGAGGGTGGCTTAGATGAGATGAGAAATTTTGAATTGCGACAGGCTACCTGAGGGCTGCTCATGAGGTGATTCAACGCCCTAAAAATTACGAACGGACGTGGCTGTCCTTTTATACAACTTGTACAACAAAAATGGACGTCCCATTTTTCAGGATTAAACTCCATTAGAAACATCCACACTCGAAAATCTTAAAGACAAGGATGTATAACTACTTGCGGAGCTTTAGCTTTATGACCGAAAGGGACACAAAAAGACTAGCCAAATCCATATAAGGTCACTCATGCTAGAGGAATATAACGATATTTTTGTTATGAATCACAAAGTTCTACCGAGGGCACGTTGCAAAACCATGTGCTTGAGCTTTTCTAATAACTATACTGTATCTATTTATATATCTGCATATCGCTATGATACATTGCGAATTTATTTCAGACCGTTGCATATGATTGTAAAATATAACAGTTTGTTCACAGTATTGGTCTTTCTATGACGGTACCTATACAATCATGCAGGCCAAGAGTACACACGGGGTCGGTTATCTTAAGAGCTTTAAATAAATAGGTGAAAAATATCGTTATAACATTTGGATATTTGCTAATTTGATGGTTTAAATGATGCACTTTACATTTAAATTATACATAAACTGGTATAATCATACATTTGTTCAACAAGGATAAAAGTCGTGATATTCAATTTTAAGTAGTTTTATCTTTTTATTTTCAACTTAAGGTACGTAAACATTTTACACATATAAGAAAAATATACAAACTAGTGTTTAAGCTACAAAGGGGTTCACGCACATATATTGGTGAGATTTGGTAGCTTCTATGGGCCATTCAGATATCCTAGGAAACAAGACTCTTGGAACGTCTCGAAAATTTTAGATCATTTATACAGGAATTTTCATATGTCTTTTATACGGTCCCTTTATGGATAGACTACCACTCGACTTTGTATATTTCAGGAATCAAAGGTCATGTGCAGATCGGAAATAAAAAAAAAGATAAAGACTAGATTGCAGCTGAAAATCATTTATATTTTCCAACATATTTGCCTTTTGACAGAACAGATGCCATATGATGTGAAAAGTAAAATAGCAAAACCCGAAATCCAAGGAAAATTCAAAACGCAAAGTTTTTATCAAATGGCAAAATCAAAAGCTCAAACACATCAAACGAATGGTAAAACAACTGTCATATTCCTGACTTGGTACAGGCATTTGTTTATTACTTATTACAGAATATTTATTAAATATCAAGTATACTGAAAATGCAATTATATGATTTATGTTTTGAGACGGTCCCTGTACGCGTTGTGTTTGTACTATTTAATACTAGGCACTATTGTGCATTGGGACAATAAACCTGGGATTACTATACTGATAATATATAATGTCCCAGAATAAACAAGCCGGAATAATTCCATGAATTCAGTCCCTCCCCGTGATCGATTCTCCAACTCGCGAGGTAGCCATCGTAGAGCAGCTGAATATAACGACTTAATTATTCGGGTTAAGAAAAAAATGAAAATGTTTGAACGTCTATGACGTCATATTTTGTATTTCCATCAAACCACAGAAAATGTCGGAAAACAAGAAGAAAATTTAGCAAAACGATATTTCTGTCAAAAATATTTTATTTCATTTATAGATACTAACAGAGCACGGGAATATTCACTAAAATTATTAAATTTAAACTGAAACTAAATTTATCATTAATAGAATATAATCAATAATGTTATGTCCCCTAGTGTTTAATAGTTAATACATTTATGAAAATTATAAACTGTAACATGTGTAATGAGTGAGCAAAATTTACTTGCATGGTTTCAATTCTAAAATCCTTGCATTTCACAAAAAACGCAATGAATATTTTACATCATTCAATTACTATATTACATACTTTATACTGTTTTAGTATGGTTTTATAAGTCTGCTTGTATTTTGTATAGCAACGTATTCACAAAAGGAAAGTTAAACTTGACTAATAGATTGGTTTGATAAAAAATATCCATCAGTAAATACTTGAGGTTTGTAGTAAATTTTAAATTTTCGGAAAAAAGTTATTAACAGGAACATATTTCAATCCTTTTCGGGTTGGGACGATAAAGAACAACTTTGAAAAATCATTTCGTTGTAATCATTTGGAAAAGAGACACTACCATATATGAAAAATTCGCCCGTAAGGTCTGAAAGGCACCGAAAGGAGAAAAATGTTTCCTTTTTGTTTCACTTAAATAGAAACAAAAGACAGATTTGTTCATCAGCTGGGTGATCTCATTAAAATTATAAATATAAGGATAATTAGCCAACATACATCTTGCTGTCGGGATTTAATAACTTGTAAGGTCGCACCAAATTCCTGTAACGGTTTGCACGAATGACGTGTATATTTATGTGTACTCTTGGGAGATATCACTTTCCCACAATCATTTTACTTTCCCTAGATTTGACCACTGTCAAATTGCAAAATAGTTATATATTAATTAATTCTTTCAACTATGCTTCAATTTTGTTAATTTCATCTGTCTTGACAAAGTAAAACGGAAAATATCAAGACAGTGTTTACCTTATATGCTGATCAACACAGATTTGTTTACATGTAGTCAATTATGAGTTGACGATTAAAAACAAATCATTTGAAAATCAAATAATAATTTAATCTTAATGCATCACAGAAATATAGCGTATTAAATGGTTTATTATTTGTTTGAATGGGATTTGTATCAACTGATATACATGTACTTTAAAATACCTATACAAGTAAAGAGTATACAAGTCAATGATGATGTAGTAAAGTTTTATAAAACAACAAACAATTTAATTATTTCTAAATAATATCATCATGTTTCATCTTTTAAAGATAGTTTGACCTGCTTTGAAATTGAAATTGGGTTCACAGACATCCGTGTACCCTGAGTACTTTACAATATTTAAACGAAAAAGAGGTGGTCTGTACTTTAAATGTTCGAACTAATTTCAAATCTAATACATGTATATGTATAATGACACTTCGATTAGTTTTATTTATAAAAGAAAAGGCGAAACAATACAAACGGGGTAATTAAAAGCCACAAGTCAAAGGAAAATAGACTTCACTATGTCCAAAACGAAAAACGACAAAAATGCAAACAAAGTTCCACAAAAACACCACACAGAAAAGACAAGATCTAACAACACGAACCAGTACAAAAACTTCTGGTGCTTCGTAAGGTTACAGTTCTTCCTCCTCTAGTGAGAACCGTCGTATTGCTAATATAATCCTCTGATTCATATTAAGGACATTGCCTAAAGCGTCTCCATAATTACAACAATTTCTTTGTTGGTATCTTGACGTCCCTACTTAAATTATTTAGGTTATATTGAAACGTTGAGTTACTTTTGTAGTTTTTATGTAAGTATTTGTACGGACCTTGAAAATGCATTTCTCCAAGACGATATAAAAAAGATTAACTGATTTAGAAGAATCAGGGTGTATTGTATACCACGTATAACGGTAACGGTTTAATACTTGAGACTTCTGACGAAATTAAACGAATCACGATAAAAATTAAATCAAGTTGACGCTAACGATAGTCAAAATGCATCAACCCTCTATCAAGGAAATCATGATCGGAAACGCAGGCTCTGGTATTACGTATCAACTTGGAGATATATACTTTTTATGCAGGCGCTGCTGGAATGTTGCTACATAGAAATGGGAAAATCACAATTGGGAAGCTAAAATCATATCTTTTGTCGTAATGTATTTTTCTGAACTAAACAGTATCTGGGATAGATGCGTTCGACATAGTCACCAAACTTTGAATTATTTTGTGAGAGGACATCATCTTTATAGCGGAACGAGAAGTTAAAAGATATTGCTTGCTTCTTTCCATTCTTTTAGAGAAGCTCCTGTATGAAGTCTCTCTCATATGAATAAAGAACCAAGTCAATAAGATTAGGATCACAAAAGGCTCCTATAGAAATGCCGATTGGTTCTAGTTTTAGTATCCATATCACCCATAGAGTACGTAGTTTCACTGTTACTCTGAAGCTTGGCTTTGACTGATGATAAACTTAATGTTAATAGTTTGAAAAATTGTTTCGTGGAGCACTTGGCAAACCCAGTAGTATTACGTTGTTTGTAATGACACTAATGTTATTTTGGTATCCAGTACAGTGAAGGAAGATCAAGTTCTTCATCGTTGATAGAAATTTCAAGGGACATAGAACGACCTTTTACCGTTCAGGATTTCCTCTTTGGTATGAGTTATTCCATATTCCGTTATCAAGCAGTTTTTTGTAATTTGATTTACACACAAAAACGATTGGGAACAACAAAATAGTTGTCATAGAGGTATGGCAGGCGTTTAGCAACGTTTGGGTCTTTGAAAATAGATGTTGCATGAGTGTTCATAAACCCTTTCAGTCTTTTAGTTCTAATTTGTACTAATGACCTCACAGTCTTTATCCATTCGGAAAGAGTATAAACGTCCTCTTCTTCGAGTTTAGCCTATTGATTGGCATAAGCCTCGACTGAGTCCAATATTTTTATAAAGTTGTGTTTCCAGGTGATATTTGAGGCTCACGGTTCGGCTCTTTGGTTAATATATATGTCGGAGAGACGTTTTTTGTGGACAATGTCATTATTTGCTGACTAAAAATATTTTTCGAAGAACAAACGTCTGTAAATATTTTAGCATCTACTGGACATATCCAATTTTCTATTTTTCTAGTAGTGAATGATATGATAATGCTGTTGTACGTAAACAGTGTTGCCGTTGGTTTTCTCGTTGAAACGGCTTTACATTTTGTTATGTCGATATCTTTTGTAGCTTCTATACTCTATTCGTTTCACTCATTGTTGAAAGCAAAATTGTGACCTATGTTTGCTAACATCTTCTTCATGTTGTAGATGGTGGTTAATTTTATCATTGGCCATCAAACCACACTTCGTATTTTTACATTGTTTCCAGAATTGAAAATAAATCTACATTTTTCAGCTCAAAGTATTGACAGCTGAACTCCATTCTGAAATAAAGATTTATAATATTGTTAAATCTAATTTCAAATTGATTTTTGACATTTTCCAAGTCAAACAATACATAAAAAACAGTATAGTTGAATCCATTTTCCTTTTCACCGTTTTATACATGTACTTTTAACAACACTTTTAACTTCAACATATTGGAATAATCGTATCACGTTCTTGTTTATTTTACTAACTTATTCTATTTCCTATGTATGATATATGAATTACAGAAATAAATAAATCACGACAAACATAAACCAAACCATCACATTAGTGAACTAAAAACGTTAGTTTTCTCGTTTGAATGACACCTTTGCTCAAAGTGGCAATCTTGTGGACAGTTGTCTTTGGCAATCATACCACATCTTCTTTTTTTCATTAGTGAATATTAAGAAGTAATTAAACGTCCCACTGCACCAAATCATGATAAAATCACTATGGACTACCATTAGCTCCTTGATATGAAGACGTTACCACTTTCATGTATCTTTCAGCTAATGAAATGGGTCTTAATGTTGTTTGTTTGCGATTTGACAAACCTTGACTTCAAGTGAACAAACAAAAACAGATCAAAGAAGATATTAACATAGTCGAGCTTACATCCTTTTAAGTAAAGGGTAAAACTTCAGAAAGAAAATCAAAATGAAAAGTGTCAATGCAGCCTTGTGTTTTACAATAATCTTTGTCAGTGTGGCACACATCATTTATGGAGGAAATGCAGAAGGTGGCGGAGGGGTCGTGAGTATACACTTTAAGTTAAATCAATCCATAATTTGTCTATACTTAGGGACAATATGGTGATTGACATATTGTTTAAGAAAAAGGAACATTGAGAATTTTTCAGAAAAAGAGCATTTAACTTTACAACAACGTTTATAACTTTACTTTATATTTTCAATTTAAATGACTACAGTTTAGTGTCAGACCAAGCATAACAAATACTTAACACACATATATCTTTGTTTACCCCAATTCCGCGTTTTCTAGTAAACTATAATTACATTTACGCGTTCAAAATGAAAATTTCTAAAGTCTACCCGAATAACCTGCGTTTTCGTTTTGTCCAGTTAGTCAGAAGTTAATGGGCGTTTATTGCATATTCAATGTGGGCAATGAATATACTACTACAAATTTGTTTTGTTTCCTTCCTTCGTAAGAATAATATACAACAAACAAACTGAAAATTTGAAATTTGGCTGATTATTTGTCTTGGCATTTATTCAACAATATTAAACAATATAAACCAAAAACAACTAACATCAACAGACTGACCAACAAGTTAAAACTTAATGACAATTGATCACTGAAGGGAAAACCAACAGTAAATGCAAAACAATTTCTAGCTGCTGGGCAGATCCATAACAGCTCAATGAACAATATTTAAATAAATCACTGCCAATTGAATCATGTTGATGATGACATTCAACGCACTTTCCATATTGAACTGAATGCCATGACGATAGACATATTTTTCTTCATTTATCACTGCAAATTCCTTGAATTTTCGGTTTTCATTGCATCTGCCGATGAATGTTAAAACTTCTGACATTTTGATGATACATGACAATCTAATTGGAACATTCAATACATTTGGATCTGTTCACCATGCAATCTGAAAAATAATAAAAAACTAAAACAGCAGCAATTTTGTTTATTAAAGGGAGAGGGTGGGTTAAACAATCTTGTTGAAAAGTTATCGTGGAATGAAAATTGAGCGGGAACACGTGTTTATATATGACCAAAGTCCACGAAGCGCTTCAAAGCATATTCTTTCGTATGTTTAAATATATGGTTATGTAAGGATTTAAAGGCAAACCGTAAATAATGGACTGATTGTGAATTTAAAACACAATAAACAAATAAATGTAATCAATGCAATAAATCAATTTAATTATTAGATCATTAAATTTTATTACTACATATTTCGCACGTTTTCTTTTTTTTAAACATGCACTTGAAAGTATACGCGCGTTTACTTTTCGTGTTAAGGAGTTGTGAAAATGATAAATTAATAAACAACATTTTCTTGTTTAAGTCGTGTTTGTTATTTGTATAAAATATGTTGAAAGTATTTCTATCCAGTTCTCGTGAAATGTTAATTTTGATTACAAAAAACCAGTTTCCATAACATTAAACATATTTTCTTTATTTCCAATGGCTTATTCATATGTTGCAAATGAAAAGTAGATAAAGTATCGCTTAAAAAAAACTATGTTATTATTCCAACTCATTCCGAAATAAAATACTGCACACATGTTTGCAAACTAAGTTGTATGTGTGGTAAACAGTCTTTACGATAGATTTTACAGAGCAATGTTTCATGACTTGAAATAAATAAAGGCGACAGTAGTTTACCGATGTTCAAATCTCGTAAATCTATTAAGGTAGATCGGGTGTCTTTCTCTGAGAATCCCTACTGGGCATGTTGCAAATATACTTTTTTGGTATACAAATATTTTACCGAGTATCATTCAATACACAACAGAAACATCTAAAACTTGAAATTAAAAGATTATACTATCAAAAATTAAGTGTCGTTAAGTGTGTTAAAATTTTCAGAAAAAAATCCTTTTAAATCAAGGGCAGATAATTATATTGTCTTTGACATGTTTGTGTTTTTTTGATTTTACAAGAACATAAGGCCCGTGATCCCTTATTTTTATTTGATATTTCGGAATTATTTATGAAAAACAATTCTCTCATTGAAGTTCAACCAATTCTATCATTTAATGATTCCTCAATAAGGAAAAATTAAGTTTCCCCTATATAACCATATAAAATAACTGTGATTTGTGTTAATTTTAATATATTTTAACGAAAAAAACAAGGTCCGTGAGTCCCAGTTTTTATATTGAAATTTGAAAGTACATTCACCCAAAAGTCGTTTACAGAATTTTGAAATCGTCGAACATTTAGTCACCCCAGCTACCTTAAGAAGAGAAGAATTATTTAACAAACATAGACTGCGGGAATCACATGCACTCCAAAAGGAGAGATACCTGGTATGTCGCAGGGTAAGCGTCTCGTGCAATGCTTGATCAGACAAAATATAATAGTCTCTCGTTGTCACTGTCGTATTTTAGGATGAACCTCCGTCAGGAACGCTTAAACCCAAACATTTGAAAGTCTATGATGTATAAGGTGTCAATTCCCTCATGCAAAGTTGATCTTAGATGGACTTGAATATTATTTTTGGGTAATTTTCGGTCATTTAGGTTTTCAACTGTTTTGGTTTTTATACATCCTTTGCTTTCAAATATTTGGCTTTGAGCGTTCCTGATGACGGTAAATCCACAAAAGCTCTTCGGATGTATGGAATCAATTTATAAAGTGTTGTTTTCATTGCGTAAAACCATCCATCCTGAGGTATCAAAAGTACTGAATTTTAAAGTTGAAAAAAGAAGAAATATCAGCACCTTTCGAAGATGCCGACCAAACAATTAGCTATCCAAAATTTTAAATGACTGGAGAGAGAGCGCATGCGCAAAGTAGTGCCAGTATTTTTTAAGATCGCGACGAAAAAAGAAGAAAATTAGAGTTATTCATCAGAAATATACATTGCATTCATACATAATCCAGTCCAATACACTCACATTCACTACTATTTAACATTACTATCGATATAGAAGTGTTTGTTACAATTATTACAACATAAATTGTATTTGAACTGTGCGCAAATGTCATCCGCAATGTTTTTCCAAATATTTATTTAATATTACAAGAGGTCGTAAATAAATAATTATGGCACATTAAAACCGCCTTATAGCTGGTAAACAATTCCCAATATATCACTTTGTACAAATCCAATACCAACAAAAACCTGGTCAATATCAAATTTGAAATTGGTAAAATACCTGAACAACACAAAGGAACCGCCAACTACTCAAAAGAAATATACACTGGTAGTATTTTCAGACAGTAAAGAAAATTGGCTACATAACCATATCAGGAGATCTCACACCTGACATCTCAGATGTAAACGTGTAGCAAAAATAACAGATCAATATAATTGGCTACAATCAAATTTGCACCAAAAATTTCTAAACAAAGGATCTTTATAGATATATGTTTGGTTAGGCACTTGGGACCTAACATCATACAACAAGAAATATATACCAATCAACACACACAGTGACGAAACGATAAAACACCTAGTAGAATATTATAATAATTGAATTGGTACAACAATATAACAACTGTAAAATAACCATACTAGAAACACCAGTCTATTCCATCTGCCACTAGAACTGTAATCGTAAACATAAATCACTAGAAGAGTTTTAAGACCAGGACAGTGTACTGGCAGATCAAATCATCAGGCAAAATTTTAAAGTCAAAGAAATTAACGACAGCATAATCAGCTATTCATCAAAATTTCAAATAATAAAATCAAAATATAAAAAGGAGAACACAAAACATCCGCCACCAGGAGGAAACAATTCAACTTCAAGTTATACGCAGACGGAATCCACCCAGACTATTTGTTGGCTAAAACCTGGTTAAAGAAAATTACTAACCAAGCACCAATTAACTGTTGGAATTAATAGTTGTCGTTGTTTTAAGTCAGCACGGGCCCTACCGAGCTAAACTGAAAACATCAAAAGTTTAAACCAACAAACAAGCAGCTTGGAACCATATAAACAGACTTAAAACAAAGAAACAAAGAAACTTATCATTAACTTTTGTAATAAAACATATGAAAATAATGGAATACACTATTTTTGGAGTGTAAAAAATTCTTTGGTTGTTTTAGATAAATTACGTGCTTTTGATGGTCCTTTTGATTCTGTTGACAGATTTGATTTTTTAACTCTTTACACTACACTTTCACACAATCTTATCAAACAAAATTTTTCCTATTTAATGAAATGGTCGTTTGGTAAATCTGAATGCAAATATGTGCTGCAACTCATTTAAAGCCTTCTTCGCTAATGAGAAAGGTAAATATGCTAAATATACTTACTGGAGGTGTGATGAGATAATTGAAGCTGTTAATTTCCTTCTTGATAATATTTATGTATGTTTCGGCAATAAAGTTTATCGACAGATTGTAGGTTTTCCTATGGGCACCAATTGCGCTCTTTTAATAGCAGACTTGTTCTTGTACTGTTATGAATCACAGTTTATGACCAAACTCAGTAAAGACCCGTCTAAATTGAATTTAATTGATAAATTCAACAACACTTATCGTTATCTTGATGATATTTTTTCGTTAAATAATCAAGAAGTTTCTAAATATACTGCCGAAATTTGCCCAAAGGCACTTATTTTAAATAAATCAAAGAAAAAACGGTAATAACTGTCCTTTCCTAGATTAAGATATTTCAGTTTTACATTGGAAACTCTACACTAAAATTTACGACAAAGGGACGATTTTTCGTTCCCTATTGTTAATTTTCCTTTTTTCGACGGTGATGTTCCTTTGGGACCATCTTACGGGGTTTATATATCACAACTCGTTCGCTATGCCCGTGTCTGTTGCGACGTTTTGGATTTCAGTGAACGTAGTCTATGTATTACTGTTAATCATTAAGTCAGTGATTTCGTTACCACAAATTACTTAAAACATTTACTAAATTCTTCCATAGATATAAAGATTTGGTTTTGAAGTTTGGTTGTACCTGTAGAAAATTTATTTCAAACGGGATAGCACATCCTAATTTTTACGGAGATGTTGTTTACCGAGCCCAGAAATTTAGATACGATCCTGGTAAACTTATCGTTACTTTAAATAAACTTATTCTAAAAGGATTCCAATTTAACACTGAAATTAGATCTTTGAATATTGTTTTGATTGGTATTAATATTGATTTTGTTATCAGTAAATTAAAAACAAACTAAAAATTATTTTTATATACAAATGCACATTCATGGCTCTACAATCTGTCGATACCTGTATCTTGGCATTGCACAAGGTCATGTTTTTCTCTGACTGTTAATGACGTCTTTACACTAAATTCGTTCGATGGTGGATGTGTATTTTAGTCTTTGATGCATGATTTTTTTTATAAGTTGTTATTGACTTTGAACTAGCTGTCAGTAACTACGAATACTCTCAGATCTGTACTTAGTGTCTGTTTGTTGTGGGGATGAATAAGTACCCAGCCACGTCCACTCTGTGTTTTTGTTAGATGTATTTCTATTTGTATCCATCTGATGAGTTAAGCCTTTTTCAACTGATTTTTATAGTTTGTTCTTATGTTGTACTGTTATACCACTATCCCAGGTTAGGGGAGGGTTGGCCTTCAAACTAGTTTAACCCCGCCACATTCTGTATATGTCTGTCCCAAGTCAGGAGCCTGTAATTCAGTGGTTGATGTTTGTTGCTGTATATCATATTTGTTTTTCGTCCATTATTTTGTACATAAATTAGGCCGTTAGTTTTCTCGTTTGAATTGTTTTACATTTGTTATTTCGGGGCCTTTTATAGCTGACTATGCGGTATGGGCTTTGCTCATTGTTGAAAACCGTACGGTGACCTATAGTTGTTAATTTCTGTGTCATTTGGTCTCTTGTGGAGAGTTGTCTCATCGGCAATTATACCACATCTTCTTATTTTTATATTAACACAGGAAATACGATGAAAATATTTACAACAATTACATTAGTGACACTCCTCTCTCACATTGGAAAATCCATCACCAGTGAAAATTATGGAACCATCGTCACATAGTAACACGCCTAAAAAACATAAATGGACAACAGCGGGTCGTAGACCCATTACGCTACCAACTGAACCATAGAAAGACCACCCAATGTTCGAACTGATCCTCCTACTTGCTTGGGATATAGAACTTAACACCGGACCAAAAACAAAACAATAAAGATATACTCATGTGGATTATGCATACATTCGGTTACATGTAACTGCGAAGGCGTATGCTGCGATGACTGCATCATCTAGCACAGACATGCATAGAACTATGTTCCACATTCTACGATCAACTACAAAGATCGAACGTACACTGGCTATGCTGCAAATGTGAAAGTATCAATGTCTCAATCTTATCCTTCCACAGCTATGAGTTGAACACGTCTTGCTATTATAATCCTCTAACTTACAACAGTACATTTGAATCAATCATATCGAACTCCCTCAGTCCAATAAAGGCCAGTAGCTCAAAGGGAAACAACTTCATTAGCAATAATACATCAAAATGCAATAAGAACAAAAACAGAACCAACGGCAGTTATGTATTCAATTTACAAACAAAACAGAACCAACGGCAGTAATGTATTCAATTTACAAACAAAACAGAACCAACGGCAGTAATGTATTCAATTTACAAACAAAACAGAACCAACAGCAGTAATGTATTCAATTTACAAACAAAACAGAACCAACAGCAGTAATGTATTCAATTTACAAACAAAACAGAACCAACGACAGTAATGTATTCAATTTACAAACAAAACAGAACCAACGGCAGTAATGTATTCAATTTACAAACAAAACAGAACCAACAGCAGTAATGTATTCAATTTACAAACAAAACAGAACCAACAGCAGTAATACATCGACAAATGTATTCAATAAGAACAATTTACAAACAATAACAGAACCAACAGCAGTAATGTATTCAATTTACAAACAGAACAGAATTTCAGAATACTGACACTAAATTGTAGGAGCACCAAAGACAACACTCTTTTGTAGCTGTAGTAAATAACCAGACATCATCTGTGGCACAGAATCTTGGCTCGAAGGGGAAAACCAGGCAAAAACCCTACAAAAGATGCAATCACATCCAATGAAGTATTCTTGGAAAAGTACACAGCTTACAGAAACGATTGTGGTACACTATGCGGGGGAGTCTTTATTCTGGTACAAGGAACCGTACAAGGACCCCTTCTCTTCCTCTGTCATATCAAGGACCTACTAGATGCAGTTAAATTGACATTACGACTGTTTCTCGATGATTGTCTGCTGTACAGAAACATCAAAACACAACAAGATCACATATCATTACAATAATATCTAATAAGCCTAGAAAAATGGACCAAAGACTGGAGCATGCGCTTCAACGCTAAGAAATGTTATATTCTTAGAATTACGAACAAAATCCAGAGATTGTACAGACTAAATCTACACATACTCCAACAGGTCCAACACAACCCGTACTTAGGAATTACAAATATCTGAAGACCTAAAATGGACAACTGACATCTCGAACGTAGCCAAGGAAGCTTATTCAACTCTCGGCTTTCTCAGACATAATCTCCGATTGCAAAAAGACAGCTTAAATTTCTATAGTAAGATCAACAATGGAATATGAGGCTATAGTATGGGATCCATATACAACAAACGACACAAACCAGCTAGAAAGGATCCAACGTAGAGCTGCAAGATTTATTACAGAGGACAATAAATCAAGAGAAAAGCACAGGCACTTGTCTTTGAAATTTTTTTTACCTTTACTTTAATATAGCACAATGTACTTCAATAAAGGCAACAGTAGTATACCGCTGTTCGAAAGTCATAAATCGATTGAGAGAAAACAATTCGGGTAACAAACTTAAACCGAAGGAAACACATCAACTATAAGAGGAAAACAACAAAACAACAGAAACACTGAAGTGAACAAAAAACAAACGACAATGCAACACACACAGAAACGAACTATTAGATAACAACTGCCATTTTCCTGACTTGGTACAGGACATTTTAAGAAAAAATGGTGGGTTGAACCTGGTTTTGTGGCTAGCCAAACCTCGTATATTTGAAAAATGTGACCCGATCGCAAACTTCCGTTATATTTCGATTCTGTGGTTGTCTATCCCACTGAAACTTGTTATGTCGTAAATTAACATTAGGTTATCTACAAAATGGTGTTTAACACGCCTTTTTTTTTATGTCGGAATCATTCATAACATGCCTTCCAAGTAGGTCAACCGAAAATTCTTTCGTCTTCTCACAGCCAAATGGCAAGGTTAATCTGGCAGTAAATAATATATTATAATTGTCCCTTTGGTATCTTTCCCCTCTCTTGTACATATCTCAGTTTCCGATTGGTCAATCTTATTGCTAAAAATAGATGTTTTTTTGGAGTTATCTCAATTTTAAGTCAAGAGAGAGTCTGAATGACATTAATGGAATGGGAAAATTTGAGTTTAAAAATAAAAACTCGTAACTCATTAGACATACCTCAAATAACACTCGGTATCTTTTACAAATTTACTATTTGGATGATAAGTTCTATTTGAGGTTTCCCGATTTGCTACCCTACCAACCGTAGTACGAAATTACAGCCGTCATTGACCTTTTGAAAATAATTGATATATGCACTTAATATCAACGTATGTTTTATGAATCATAATCAAAAGTATTCGGAGGATTTTTATCTGGAACTTGATATTGATTTCACGTGGATATTTTTTGTATTTATAGCAAACAATATTGTGTGTACTCGATTATGCTTTCAAGTAACCGTTAAAAGTAACCGTAGCAAGAACGGTTTCTGACTTACATTTATTTCCCCAGAAATTGAAAGGCAAAAAGAAGCAAAAATAAAACCACATTTATATTTTATCTGATTTTCGCTTGTTATATAGAATGAATAGATTGGAATTTTTTGGATAGGCTTGTACAAAACATGAAAAAAACAAGAGCTATTTTAACATGCAAAATTAACCTCATTGGTAAATGTATTAATGATGAAATAAGCATAAAACGTTTACATGTTGAACCTGGTCTTATACCTAAATTAATAAACCAATTGAACTAATCTAAATAAAGAGGAACATAAGTAAATTATCGACTGTGCAAGTTTCTAAAAAGATATAAGAAGATGTGGTATAAGTGCCAATGAGACAACTCTCCATCCAAGTCAAAATTTATAAAAGTAAACCAATATAGGTCAAAGTACGGTCTTCAACACGGAGCCTTGGCTCACACCGAACAGCAAGACTGTCAGATACACTCATTTTATGCGACTGTCATACAAGTGAGAGGTTTAGCCAGCTTTAAAACCAGGTTTAATCCACCATTTTCGAAATAAGGAAATGCCTGTACCAAGTTTGGAATATGACAGTTGTTGATGTGATTGAGCTTTTATTTTAATTTAAGTATCAGTATCAATTCTTCGCATTCTTTAATACGATTAGATATTGTCACTTACTTACGTTGAAATTTGAAAATATTTATTATCTTTACCATTCTTATATTTTTCTGCATTTTCACAAAAAATCGTCTTACACATGTATAAGAAATTTTCCGAATAATAAAAGTACGATGACGAAGAAAGGATCAAATTATAAGTTACGCTAATAAACTATTTAAAAGACACGAGTGTCAGTGCAGTCTACTATAATTATAAGATGATGATAATGATGGATTGCTGTTTAACGTCCAGCGGCAAATCGAATGGATATTATGTTAATGTAATATGAATATTAATTTCTGCTTTGTACTAAACCGACACGCTGAGCCGGATTTTAACGTGCATTTTTGCAAGAAAGTAGTCCACAGGATGACATGTTACCCTACCCAGACATATAATTCTGAATCCAAGCCAAAAGTTCTTTACTCTTACTCCTCAATGCATTGAACTTAGCGGAGAAGCAGCAAATACCAATTTTAAAAGTTTTGGTTTGATCCGACAGGGGTTCAAAACCAAAACCTCCCATACTCGAGGCAAACATGCTACCACGAGATCACCGAAAATTGTTCTTTTTTTTATTCAATGATTCTAGACATTGGTGTTTTTTCATCGGCACATAATAGTAAATATTTTTCAGTTTCAGTTTAGAATGCTTTTCTAGAAAAAAAAAATCTTTAGTTGTTGATAAAAAAGAAATGAGAAGAGTGTCCTTTTCCCACTCAAATGATCTGCTTTACTTATCGAATATAATACTTCCATGAATAATAATACTAGTAACTAATTTTAAAATCATGCAAGAAAATGTGTTTTTGTAAAAGGTGGTTGAGGGTTTGGTCACAGCTATAAATCCTTACGAATTCTATGCTAAAAGGAACAAAAAGGAGTATTAAACCTAAACGTTTTAACGACGTTAAAAGTGCAATAATGTGACCAATTCAGAAAAGAAGAATTCAAAGGCACTAAATACAACTGAATGCAAAACTTATCTGTTCAAGAACATGAAGAACTCATTCTTTGTCAGGATTGTAATCCATTGGAACCAGCTAGTAGAAGATAAAGTGTCCGCAAAGTCAGTTGAGAGATTCAAATCAGCTCTAAAACACCGTCATTAGGTGCTCTCTCTCTCGTTGAGTAAAAACCAGAATTAATATCTTCAACCTACACATACTGATACAGATACAGATACAGATGATTCCATTGTATGTAAAACAATCCATCCATTTGAGGTATTAAAAATACTTAATTATGATGCCAGTACAAGATTTTACAAGACTTTTATAATTCACAAATTGTTTTGAGGTACAAAAAGAACTATATTTAAATGGTGGGACATTATTTTCAAGAAAAAGAATAAATATTGGCACTTATATTGTTGGCGCCAAAATTATAAACAGCCCTAGACTTCTGAATAACAATGTAGGTACATGTTTTAAAGATCAAACATAAATATTGGTACTGTTAATTGTTGCCGACAAATATGTGTAAAAAATAAAGGCAACAGTAGTATACCGCTGTTCGAAACTCATAAATCGACAGAGATAACATCAAATCCGGGTTACAAACTAAAACTGAGGGAAACGCATCAAATATAAGAGCAGAACAACGACACAACAAAAACACAACATTAAAATGTAACACACACAGAAACGAACTATAAAAAAACTCATTCTGAAGTACCAAACGTACTGAATTATAATGCCGGTACCTAATTCCAAGGAAAAGGAATAGATTTTGGCACTTGTTTTATTTATAAAAAGCTTAAGTAATGGTTTTGATTTGTACTGCTCACGTTTCATCTGATTTTATGAAAAACAATCCTTCCTAAAATACAGAAGTACTGCATTATAATGGTGGTAATATATAATTAAAAAAAAAGAACTATTGACACTTTTAATCAATAACTGTTTAATATGTTGAAGATAACACAGTAAAAATTAAAACTTGCTATGTTACACTTAAAGTATGGCTTTTAACATCGTCCGTTTTTTTTAAACCAAAATCAGTTAAAATGCATATATCAATCTCTTTGAGCCATCAGATTTTGGAACACGACAAAACGGAATAACCATGAAGCCGAAGTGAACATGGTCTGAATATTCTCCGTATTGAACTTGTTAATCTTATTTACCTTTTTGCAAATTAGCTTTGTTTCATCTTCCACGTTATCTCCTGAAGTTAAAATGTCTAAAAAATATAGATAATGCCTTGGTCAAGTACAATGATTACGGTAGTCCCCTCTAAATCAAAGTTACACTAGGTTTGCCTCTTTAATAGTTGGATAGTTTCCAGTAACTTTTTCGAAAATGGAAGTTATAAACTGGAGTGTAACCCTTTTCCCATAGCTGTGTCTAGATACAGTTACCCTGTAACCTGCATTGGCTGTGTAAATGAGAAATTATATTCTATATAAATATTCTGCTTTTTTCAAGGTTTGACGATTATGAAGATACTAATTGACTGGCAAAAGGTTGAAAGATTGTAATTTACTCGAGCTAACAACATGCTACTAAATACAATTCATTACGATAAACACATGCATATGCATGATTTATAAAAACAACTGCTACAATATCATTTACCCGTATAGTTATATAATTAACATTTGAAATAATTTTTGGACTGTTGCAACTAACTTTGAATGTGAAAAAAAGTATTCTGATTTTGATTCTGATTGCCATGAGACTACCCTCACGAATGAGTAAAAGACTAAGAAAAGGACATTTGAACAATTATAGTTACATAATTCATCGGTTTATTACACTTATCTAGCATGCAACCCTAATCCATGCCAAAATGGTGGAACCTGTTCTGCAAAGAATTCTGCAAACAATGCTGCGTGTTCATGTCCTACGGGGTATGAAGGAATAACATGTGGTAAATGACTTTGTTTTAGTGAATATATTTTTCATACCATAACTGTTTAGAACTAGCGTAAATCACTTTGTTCATATACTTTCTTATGATAAAAGAAGGTGGAGGGTAAAAGAATTTTAATTTTCAGTTGTTAATGTTAATATATAAATGTAAACCTTTTGACTTTTGACAACTAGACTACATCTTCTATTTATGACTGGAAATGTTAGACAATTGTCAATGGGATAGATAATTGACAATATGTACTCACTCTAGATAGAAAATGTAGTGAAATTGAGGTAATCATATGTCCTTTATGTAAGTCTAAAATCAAATGGCAAGGTCAAAATCTCTTCTACAGTACTCTCGACTTATTGCGGAAGTGTTTTCTTATTACTTTAGAAGTTTAAATGAATGCATAGTTTCATACCAATAGGTAAAATTCTTTGAGCTTAATTGCTAAAACTGAGCTTATTTTGTGTTACTTTGTTGTACGTTATAAATTAACTTGAACTTGTGCTATTGTTATTTATTATACCGTTTTTAAGAGCTAAATGATTTTTCAGGACTGATTTATATTTAACGTTGTTTTCTGTATTTGTTTGATGTTGCACGCATGCCAAAAAATCCTCGCTCAAAACTTCGGTGGACCTCCTACGGCACACATTAGTAGTTAAATATTTGATTTCAACAAATTAATTGATGACCTGCATGTACGTGTCGATTAGAACACGGCTATGTACTAAATGGATCAATATTAATCATCCGTGTAATTTGCGCTATGGGATGTTTGCAAAATTTCAACGGAGGAAATTTCTTGGCATGGATCAAGGAGAGGTTGGAGACTTAATTATGTGACCAACAACATAAAATTGAGAATGGAAACGGGAATGCGTCAAAGAGACACGAACCCGACCAAAGAGCAGAAAACAGCCCAAGGCCACAAATGGGTCTTCAACACAGCGAGAAAATTCCGCACCCGAATGCGGGCTTCAGCTTGCCCCTAAACAAAATGTATACTATTTCTTACGGAGATGTTTTTAACGAGCCTGGAAATATAGATAAGATCCGGGTAAATTTATCGATCCTTTAAATACACTTCTTCTAAGCCCGTATCATGCCAACAACTGGTTTTAGAATATACGTGTTTGTTTCCGATGCAAAGACCCCATGACTGAATCAATATTAATGCAAAAAAATGACATAATAACAGTATCGTAACTATATCCCTAGGCCTTCTGAATAAGCCTATTTAAAGGTTTGATTTACTTTTGAGGTGAATGACGACATTTTTGTGCTTGTATAGAAAAAGATAAGATGTGAAATACCTGAACGTATATGATGTCTGCACATTGATTTGTATTTACTAATGATGTCCTTGTACCGATGATAAATTTAAGTAAATGTTTTGACAAGTTCATGCCCAATTCCTAAATCAGGAGACTTGTTAGGTTGCAGTTTTTTTTTATATCTAAACGATCTTTTGTGTATGTCATTTGTGTTTATTTCCGATGCAAAGGCCCTATGATTGAATCAATATTAATTTTTAAAAAATATGACATAACAACAGTTCGTAACTATATAACTTCTGAATAAGTCTGTTTAATTGTTTGATTAGCTTTTGAGGTGAATGACATTTTTGTGCTTTGTATAGATAAAGATAGGATGTGAAATACCTGAACGTATATGATGTCTACGCATTGATTTATATTAAGGAATGATGTCCCTGTACCGATGATAAAATTGAGTAAATGTTTTGACAAGTTCGTGCCCAATGCATAAGTCAGGTTGCAGTTTCTTTTATCTCTAAATGATCTTTTGTGTATGTCATATGGAGAATTTGATATTAATGGCAGATCTTTAAAGTATCTGTTAAATCTTTTCGATTCATCTTTAGATTCGTGACGCCTTTTATGAGCTTGGCATATTATTAAGGAAACTGTCTTAAATTGAAGACCAAGTGGAAAGCCCTATATGTCTTTCGGTATTTTGTGTCGTTTGATTAATGTCTTATTATGTGTGCTCTTCATCTTTTATTTCAACGCAGTTAATATAAAAACTATTACAACATTCAATTTAAAATCCTTTATTTTTGTTTAAGCTACATTCTCAAATATGAAATAAAGTTATATGAACTATATCTCTTTCAGAAACAGCAATTCCAGAATCCGGAGGCACTTCACTCTTAGATGGGTAATATCAATTTTCATTAGCAAACGAATTAAAATGTCAAAACACATTAAAGGATAAAAATAGTTTTACATATGAGTTATTTATAGAAATATAGATATCTTATCAGTGTCATTGAGCAAATCGTTACCCTTGTATGTTGTTTATCTGTTTGTATAACATCATAATTGTTTGGTATCCCATTCTTAAAAGTATTTTCTATGTATGAATGAAAAGAAATATAGGGTAAATGCCAATAAGATAGCAGTATAACGACAAACAGAAGCCGAAACCCTCAGTTAATTGTATGCTTTATTTATGCATTGCTTACGACAGTCGTTGTTCTCGATAACTTGTATCGTCCATTTAGTCATGTTCGTGGTTTCCTCGGCAGATAATTTGTCTTGGTAATTATCACTATTAAACTGTGGTTAGTAATGTCCATAACCATTTAAAACAATCTGTACTTATCTGAATTTGAACGAATAACGAAAGTATTGTGGTCCTCTTGAAATAGTTAATTGAGTTTTTATAATTATATGCAAAACAGTTTACCTCGAATATATTGAATTCCCAAAAGTTTTTGAACAGTAGATAACAAACCAGCTACAAGGTGTTAACTACAGGTTGTGTAAATATTGTTAGCTTACGTCAGACAGGTGTTAAATAATTCTAATTTGTTGATATCACTACACATGTGACTTTATACCTTCACCCTTATTTTTGTCGTTTAATCCGTAAGAAATCGCTGTTTTTACTCCTCGAAACGAGAAATCTTCTCTTTGTAAAACACAAATGTCGTATTCCAATGCTTTGCCAATAGAAATAGCAAAATTTACACACTCTCTTTTCAAAAGTGTTCCTTAGTTTATTAGCGTCAAAGATAGATACCAAATTGAAGGTAAAATAGGATAAAATATTTGTGAAATCATGCAATTATTGGTTACAGAAAGCTGCAGGCAGAAAAAAAGAAAAAAAAAAAAACATTGGCTAAAGTTAAAAGCTAAACAAACAAAATTACACTGAAACTACAAATTGAGCAACTTTACTTCTGCAAATACAATGAACTCATCATAGATCAAATTCAAATGCATACTGTTGATTTTGTTTCCTTGCAAAAGAGAGGCGAAGGATACCAAAGGGACATTCAAAAATTGTGAAACAACATTTTAAAAGCAGTACAAAATTGATTGCAAAAATAAATAGGGCTGCCGTGCATTTTTTGTGTCTAAAAACATGCAGAAAACCTCATTTTTAATGCTATAGATAGCATTTCTGCTTGTGGGCAAAATAACGTCGCAGCGTATATGTTGATGCACTATCGTCATGTAAGTTTTCCTGCCGTATACCACAATGTTATAAGAATCTCGGACATTTATTGAAATTATTTTGTAACACAAGAGTAACTAGCTGTTTATTCAACTCAAATTGTATGTCGAACAGTAGATTCAACGTGCTTTCATAAACATCATATCTGCTATATTTTTAGGTTACAATAAACTTTACGAAACTCATTGGATGGTGCTAATGTGTTTTCAGGAAATTCAAATGCATATCATAAGCAAAGTTGCTGAAATAAAAACTGCAATAAACTTTGCTGAGTTATTATATACCTCTGCTATTGCATCGTATGATCCTAAGGCAAATATTTGATAGTATCTTAATTAAATTAATTCGTAACTTCGCTATATTCTAAGCAAATTTGATCTTGATATATTGTTTGCACAATTGTCTTATTTATGAAACGTTGACCTATAGATAATCTTTTGATCTCTGTGCTGTCTCACTTAAGCGTGTGTATTCCCCATAACTTAATCTATTCGTAAATAAGTTATAATTCGATTGCGTCTCAACTTAACGGTTGTATTTAGAAAAGTAGTCTTATTACTGTAATTGAGCATACCGAATTATAGATAATTTAAAATGTATCTTTTGAATTTAAATCACAAATATTCAAGCTATTTGACTTCATAAGTTATTGCGTTCATTATTTTTGCGATTTCTAATTAATTGAACGAATAAACATTCGTTTTAAGGAAATACTTCATATAAGAATTTAAAAAGATGTTTCTAATTGAAGTGATATCAATCGTTGATTAATTCATTAAAACAAAGCACGAATTCATATTTTTACAGTGATTATGTGAAGAAAAAATATTATTAAGGATGTATTCCTCTGACGATTTTAACGTACATTGGAATCGGTTAACGGGAGATAACTCTTATTTATTTCAATTTCGCAAACGACCCGGAATGGTTGCTTTTCTATATGTTTGTATCCAATTTTTTTTTTCAGGAAAATTGCTGGTATAGTTGTTGGTTGTTTACTTTTTGTTATTATGCTGTTGAATTAAAGGTAATTATAAAAGAACAAGAAATGATATTGAAATGGTGTTAGTCTCCTAATCTTCATATTATTTCATGAACATTTAAGAACGCACTTTTATTTAAATCTTTAACAACTCATATGAAAAAAATTACAGGCTTTACATGAGTTACTCGTCGGTTGGCATTAGTTTTTGCTACCAAGAAATAAATCTGTTGAAATTTTTCATGTCCTCTTACAACCTTGTTTTAGGTCTCCAAGCTTCTTGTATTAACGAAAAAAAACGAAAACATTTATTTGCCAAAAAATACATGTATCTTTCCACAATGAAATAATTGAAAACCATGATTGGTAATAAATAAATAATACTTGTAAATTATAATTACATCAAGTAGATTCTTTCTTAAGGAGCGAATACATGTATACTTGCTTTAAGCTTAGGAATATATGTATAATAGACAAACATCTCGTTTTGTAATACATGTAAACATTCATTGTTATATTAAATCAGACTTCAAAGACAACGGGAGGCATTTCATTGTCTGTAATGTTTTAAACTTTCTCTTCCAAAACCTTGGAACACAGTGAAACATTAAAAGATAGCCAGTGTAACTTTATTTTCTAAATGAACTGAAGTTATTACATTTCTTTTTTCTCCTATGTCATCAAATGAATTTTAAAGTTGATGTTTTGTGTAACATTCTAAGTAACTTTATTTTTATTTTCTCTAATTTAATTAAATGCCTTACAGAGTAGATGTTATGTGTATTCTTTTTAGTAAATATTATTTGTATTTCTCTTATGTCATCAAATGAATCTTCTGATTGTAAGATGCCTTAGCTTTGAGTTGTAATTAAATTATCATTTTTTTTGTCTTATGCATTCTCAATTATTCCACATTTTATCTTATCGGTACCCTAAAGGCTGAATCTACGGTTCGGGTTTAGCTCATTGCTGAAAGCCTATGGTGACCTATAGTTCCTCAATAAATCCACGTCATTTCCAATCTGATGGATAGTTAATTGTCTCATTTGCAGTTACTACATCTCCTTATTCTATAGTACGTAAAGACGGTGTATTCTTCAACATGTTCAATCATGCTTTTCGGGTGCCACATGTGGAGCAGGATCTGGAGAACCTGAAATTACTCCAGATTGTTGTTGGGGTTCGTGTTGCTAACTCCTTATTTTTCTATGTTGTGTTTTGTGTACTGTTTTTGTCTTTTTTGCGGGTTGCGTTTTTTGCCATGGTAATGTCAGTTTGTCGACTTGTGAGGTTAAATGTCCCTTTGATATCTTTCGCCTCTCTGTTAAGGACTAAAACAGAGGTGCTTAAATAACCATTTTCATTTTGTTGGTGCTTTTTAATCAATTTTCGATAAAATCGAAGATATCTTTGTGTATTTAAGAATAATATGCCAGCTATGCTGGCACTTATGGTAGAAGCATCGTTTTGGAACAAAGAACGATAACTCTCTCTACACGACCCATCTGAAAAGTTTCGTCACTCTCGTTAAATCTCGTACGATTTTTTTTTTAATGGCTGCCAAAATTCTCGTATAATCGCGAACTTGAAAAAACAGGCAGAACGGAACAAATTCGATGTTAAATACGACATAAATTTTTGTTTGTTTACAACAAACAAAGAATTAGGAAATGTTGGTAGCTTGCATAGTTTATTTAAATTTGATAGTACCACGGAAATAACCGAAGTTTGGACGAACAAGTAACCTTTAACCTATCTCTCGTGATGTTGATCGTCTGCTTCATCTTTCCATTGTCACTGACAGCGGCAGCATATTTTCTAAATAATTACAGGTATTGCATTTACAAGTCATAAATCATAATGAATGATCATATGTATAGTTTAAAAGTTCCGTCCAGCCTTGAGAACACAGAAAAACCCTCTGAAAGCAATAATTTTTGGGAGAATCGTAGGTCATATGCAGAGGTAGTTAAATCCGGTGCTCTGGTTGACCATGACTACTTTTATTCATATGATACAGAATTCCTATATCAAGTCACAGTGATAATGACGTTGATTACACTTTCGAAGGTGACCACGGTTATTCCTATTGCTCACAAACAAATGCAGGTGAAACTCCCAATATTGGCAATGACATTTCTACTCGGCGGCAGTCTCCTACTTCACAGAAGCTTTCAGAAACAAACAAAATAAATTCTGCTAATTCTGTACTTACTCTGGCAAACCTAGATTCACTGCCCTCAACAAATCTTGTTATAAATAATAACACATTTTATCTTATACAGTCCCAGGAGATGGAAACTGTTTTTTCACTCTTTAAGTTTAATTATAAATGGAGACTTGAGTCTGAGTGATTCATATAGGTTAATTGTATGCTCCCATATTGTCCAAAATTGGATTTTATGGGAAGATAGAATTATGATAACTCATGATAAAACCATGACTCTTGATAAGTATATACAAGGCATGTTACATGGAAGAATGTGGGCTACATCCAGTGAAATTCAGGCTGCTGCCACATTATTTGGATGTAATATAAATATTTGGGTACCGCAGTCGCCTGTATATTTTATGCGTCAGTTTAAACCTGATCAAAACATTTTAACTCTACCAAATGTAGATATACTTTTAGCAGGTGCACATTTCAACCCTTTAAAGAAATCAACACCTATGCCTATGGCTGTAGCAACTTCACCCCAACAAATTAATATTCATGACCAAAAGTACAAACCAAAAGCAAAACTTGAAAAGAAAGTGTACCTCAAAAATCAGCTACAAAACCAAAAAGCAAGAAATTACATAAAACTGACTCTGAAATAGTACAGGAAATTGATGTAGGAAAAAACAAACAGAAGATGATGATCAATACATTTATACTGCCGAGCAGTGTTCTCCCACAAATTTCAAATAGCATCCCAGAAAATAGCAAAATCTTTAGATTATCAACTTAACAATCCTACTTATGGTTCCTTAGTCTTAGATGATAATGAAAACCTGATGAAAACAGTATTTTAAACAGACTCACTGTTAATTCAAAATCTTCTTTAAACAATCAGTATGATCCTCTTGCTGATCAAATATATACAAGATGCAGAAAGCTGGGAATACAATATGAATACCCAGCTAATTTAGAAAGTAAAAAATTTAACAAACAGAAAGCGTCGTTTGCAATACAAAATTAAAAACAGCTACAACTTTTAAATATTGATGAAAAGATATTCCAAATCCTCCACCTATTCATGAAAATCAACATTTTAATAAAGTTATGGATTGTATTCGTAGTTTTGAAATTAAACAAATGTCTTATTGTTTTGTTTTAATATTTGCAAAGAAAGAAAATTGATATGAAAATGGCTCAAGATAATGAATGTAAGCATTGTCATTTAGATAAATCGCCAATAAAATTATTTTCAGCAGAAAACAATATGGACCCTAAACATATTCCATCCGAACTTGTTGATTTAACTGTTGTTGAACAACAACTTATATGTAGAATCTCGCCTTGTATAAATGTTCACATGTTAGGTCATGGGGTATTGCTTCTGGTGGGCACTGTGTTACTTTCCCACAAGAAGTAAATGAACCAGCCAAAATATTTTTTAGACTGCCTGAAGAAATTAATGTTATTCGTGTACGGAAGCAGGGCAAAAATGGAACATCTAAAGATTTTGTAGTAAGACGGTTAAAAATACAAACTGCTCTTTTGTTTTTGAAACTGTACAATTCAGCTTATTTTGACATTATTATAAGTAAAGAAAGGTTAGCTGCATTGCCTATTGATGAAGAACTGTCAGATATACAAACAGTTGAATACCAAGCCAATACTGTTCATATTTCTGACAATGGCCCTGCCCCTGATCAAACAGACCCCGGTGAAATAGAAGGTAATACACATTCAAGTGTAATTTTGCCTGACCCACATATTAATATCAGGAAAAAAGTAGAAGATATTGTGAGTGATGTTGTTGGACAAGCTCATGGTGATGTTACAATTAACAAAAAAAGGTACAATTACTTTACCTTGGCCAACTAGGGAAAACACACCAGTATCTGAATTTACAACACATCATTTTTTTACACTTGCTTTTCCTTGTCTATTTCCTTATGGTACAGGTGATTTTTACATGAATAGACCCAGAACTGTTTCCTCCATGTGTGATTGGGCAGAACATCTGCTCTGGTATGATGATGGAAGGTTTGCCCATCATCCTTATTTTAAATTTGTTGTTCATAACATGATTATGAGAAAGAGAGCTATTGAAAATAGCAATTTTGTTGTACACCAAAAGCTAGGAGAACAACATTTATCTATTTCTGAACTTCGAGAAAAAATTCAAAATGGTGACAATTCACTTGCTAAACAAATTTTATACTTTGGAGCATCATTACGTGGCACTTCACAATACTGGGCACAGAGGGCTAAAGAACTTCGGGCACTAATACAATATCAAATAAATGACAAAAAAGGCCTACCTGCTTTTTTTACCACAGGTAGTTGTGCCGAATACCATTTTAAACCACTGAGAAGATTACTTTCTATTTATTTAAAAGAAACAAGCGGGACAGATGTAGATTTGTCTGACCGCTCAAAACTGTTTGAAGCCCTTCAAAAAAATACACATATTGTGGCAAAATATTTTGACCTGAGGACTAATGACTATTTTCATGATGTTATGTCTCCAGCTTTTGGTGTTACAACATACTGGTATAGACAGGAATTTGCTAAGTCTAGGGGAATGGTGCACTGGCATGGTCTCTGCTGGAGATCTGATAGGGAACCACATAATCTGATAAATGAATATATTGAGAAAGGTTTATCAGATGCAGAATGTGCTGCAACATTGTCTGAGTGGGCTTCAATACATTTTGGTTTAACGGGTTCCCATCCAGCAGGGCAGGATGAAAATGGCCTTTCTTTAAAAAAATTATGGCCCCCTCCTGAAGGTACTGCTCCCTTACCACCAGATGACAAAAATCCCCTAATTAAGTTATTAATGGATGTCAGTTTATCACAAGAAACATTGTTAGAAGACCACTTACTTTTAACAAACCGGTTTAACATACATAGGTGTTCAGATTATTGCTTAACATCAAAAAAGGGCAAAGAAAGACAATGTAGAATGGAATTTGGTACAGAATCATCCCCTGGTAAACAGTTAAGAGAGACTCCTGCCATAGTAAAAGACAAAAATGGCTCTTTACGTCTTGAAATGGCCAGAGACCATCCAATGCTTGTTCAGCATTCCAGATTTCATTCACAGGGCTGGCGGGCCAATGGAGATATTTCTTTAATTGTTTCAAAAAGTGATGTAGACAATCCATCTGTTGATGATATTCTTGCTACTGAAAAATATGTGTGCGGTTATGCATGCAAAGGTAATCAGCCTACAGGTGCAGTGGTTGATCTCTTTAATGATTTAGTTAATTGTGCAGATGAATCTACTGGTGCAACAGCTAAGTCTCTCTGTACAAAGCTTCTGATTGGTACAGTCAAAAGAGATATTTCTGCTGTAGAAGCTTCTTATGAACTTTCAAGTCTACCTTTATATAGGTCAAGTCATTCTTTTCAAAATGTAAGTTTGTCTGGCTCAAGGTTATTGAATAAAAATGGTGATGGAATTTGTGTTACAAAAATACACCCTAGATAGATATCTTCAGAGAAATGAAAAGATACTTCATCTTTTATGATTTCATTTGTAAAAGTGGTAAAGTTCCTGTTTTAACTGGATGTAATATTCAAGCATCTTGGCCACTTGATGAAAATTACTGTCGTACAATGCTTCTTCTTCACACGCCAAACTGGCGACAACTTTTGGATGTTAAAAATGACACCCTTTCTTGGGTACAACAAATGGAATCATTTTTACAAACTGATGTTTGTCCAAACTTTGTAAAAGCTGATATTGAAAAGCTAGAAAACACATCAATGATGATAATCAGGAAGATGATATTCCTATCACTTCTGAACAATGTGAGCAGCCAGAATGGATGGAATTAGTACAGCCTAATCCACTATATGATGATACTTATACTGATTTTAAATATGACAATGGGGGGCCTGAATATAATTGGTGTCAACCAACATTCAATTATCCACCTGATTTAGGTGTTTCTTGGCTTCAAAACCTACAGTCTTACATTGATACAAATGACAAAAAAATAGATATCCCACATGTTGATGTATTAAAAATGAATAATGATCAAAAATTTGCTTTTAGCATTGTTATGAAAACAATTCAGAATTACACTAACAAATCTGATCAGTTTGAACCCTTAAGGATGATTGTTTCTGGTACAGCTGGTTCTGGCAAGTCTTTCCTTATTAAATGTTTAGTTAAAGCAATTAGAAATACTTGTTTATCTAATAAATCTGTCCAAGTTTTATGCCCCACAGGAAATAGTGCAAACATAATATCAGGTGTCACCTTGCATAGTTTTTTGAAAATTCCTACACATAAGAAAGGACAAGAAATGAAACCGCCTGAGGGCATTTTAGGTGAAAATTTGCAAAGTAACTGTGATGGAGTTAAAGTTCTCTTGGTAGATGAAAGGTCGCTCATTGGTGCAACTACACTTGGTTGGATGGAATTTATGTGTCGATATGGCATGCAGAATGGCGAAAATTTTGAAAAGTCATGGGGGACTACCTGTAGTTGTTTTTTGGGGATGGTGTTCAGTTACCACCTGTATTAGATTCTCCTGTGTTTAATTCAACAAGTAAAATACCAGCATCACTTCATAGGGTTCTTGTTTGGAATGAATTTAATTGTGCAGTTAATTTGCAAAATATTGTCCGCCAAGGAATTAACGAACAACAGTTAAAAAATGTGCTGCTTGCCTTGAGGGAATACAAAAGTACATCAGAACATGCTCATTGGTTGCAAAAGTTTCAGTGGCACAATTTAAAACACTCCCATGGTGAATGTTTACTGAAACGAATGTCTGCTAATTGGCTTTTGTGTTTCCTACCCACCAGGAGGTGTGGACACACAATAAATCAAAATTAATTGAAGTGAATACACAATTTCCTATTGCTCAGGTAAATGCTGTTAGTAGTGGGTTTCATTCTAAATCTTCAGAAAGCGATAGGGCTGGTGGACTGCAACAAACCCTTTACCTCTGTAAATCAGCAAAGTAATGCTTTCTGTCAATATATGTGTACCATTTGGTCTGTTCAATGGTGCTATTGGTAATATTGTAGATATTATTTACTTAAATGAGAAAAGACCAGATGATTCCTTGCCTAGTGCTATAATGGTTGAATTTCACAGTTACACAGGTCCAGCTTTTATAGAACAGAATCCTAAATTAGTTCCTATTGTCCCAGTTGAAAGAAAATTAGACTGCAGCTGCAATTGTTGTAGAAGAAAACAAATCCCCCTAAGACTTGGTTGGGCTTCAACTATTCACAGATGCCAAGGAATGACAATTGGGAAAGGAGAACCAAATTCATACATAGTTATTAACCCTGGAACAAGAGCTTTTGAGTCAAAAACCCCGGGCGCACTTTTTGTTGCTTTGTCTAGGGCAAAATCTGCTGGGAATGATAAACTAGACCCAGATTTTGCATGGCATCCCTCTGTCTTGGTTAATGAAGACCGTCTATGTCATGTTGTGACTACACCTACAGTTAAGGCTAGAAATAATGAAATAGAACGAATTTCAAGACTATGTTTTCAAACAAATAACAAATATGCTAGCTTAGAAAATGATCAAGGTCTGTTATATTTTATTGAACAATCTCTTAATTTGACACTAGAAGAATGAAGTGAAATTAAGATGTAACAAGGTGGGTGACATGATAGTCGCTAACCTTTTTATTCTTTCAACTTTCATAATTTTTCCTTTTCTGTGACCAAAATGAATAATAAAAGTCCAAAATGATCAGTTATACACATTGATAGTAGTAACATTACATCTTTTAAATGAAACTTGACCATTACAGCTTGATATTTAACAAGGAATCATCTACCTCAGTCACTACTAATAGTTCTAATTTCAAATGTTTGGTGACATCATTTAGTCCTTTCATTTTTTAACACAGGAGAATCAGTCTTCAAATCTTTGGAATTATTTTCTCATCAATCGTCTTCCAACTTATTTTTTTCTTTTTAAATGTTTAAAATGATTGCAGGCAGTCACAATTAAATAATCTCCTTTTCTAATGAATTTTTATTATTTTGTTGTTCTCAAATAGCCATGCAGTCATAATTAAGATATGGTATTTCTTCATTGTTGAAGACCCTACGGATACAGTGATTGGGTTGTATACAGATATATATATAATCCTGGCGAGGAAGAACAAAAATTTGCGAAAGCAAATTTACAGATCTAACATTGTTGGGTTGATGTTTAGACGAGTTGTATATATATCCCGGCGAGGAAGAACAAAAATTTGCGAAAGCAAATTTAAAGATCTAACATTGTTGGGTTGATGTTTAGACGAGTTGTATATATATATATATATATATATATATATATATATATATATATATATTTCAGTTTATATTTGTCTCTCTGGCAACCATGCCTAAATCTCCTTATTATAAAATTCAATTTATTCTTTTAAGTTATTCTATAAGTCTTTTTCCAAGTGTGTTTACAATGTACATGCACAGAAAACTCTGTTTTGTTGGAATTTCATCAGTGAAATGAATGGTTGAGATTTATGATATATAATTCTGATTTTCATTTAATCTCTATTGTAGTGAACTCTTTTTTTTTTTGTAATATCAACACGAGTCAACGAACAAAGGTGGGTGATGTGAAAATCGCTAACCTTTTACTACAGCGCAATGATTGAGCCAGACAACTTATTTCTTAGCAAATGCAATTTTCTGATTATACCTTCGAAAACTTGTTGCTTCTTTTGAAAATTGTTATAATGATTGCTGCCATACATGTAAAATGATCTCTTTTTCTTGTTTTGATGGTCTTTAGCAGTTTGTCATAGGGTATTGTATTTCTTCATTGTTGAAGGTCCTACAGTGGATGGGGTTGTGTATATCTTTGTTTCTTGTTGTGAAGTAATCTTTTTTCTATCTGACTTGATTACCTAGAAACTTTCTTTAGTAAGGGAAATGGATCAGGGATATTTATGATGTACTAATGTTTACCAATATTGCAGTGAATTCTTATTTTGTAACATTAACACTGTTACCAAAGGTGGGTGATATGATAATCGCTAACCTTTTATTTTGTTTCTAATGTTACATTCTGATGGCATGGATGTAGCAAGATGTATCATATAAATCTTTTTAATCTGAACACTTATGTCATGTTGATCATTGTGTTGATCATACACAATGATTCATTTTTCTAGTAGTCTAGATCTTTTCAATTTCTTTCAATTCATTTTTGTTACTTGCAGTTAGAAGCAAAGTGGAAAATCTAGCAGTAGTAATTTTGTGTAACCAGTTACCTTGTTTAACCGTTAAATATTATCTCGCATATATCACTTTATGATTTAAAATTTCGAAGTTTTCTTTAATGATAATATACCTATTGCTTTTATATTGAACCAAATGTATTGGATAAATATTTTAATTAAGCCTTAATTTTACATAAATTTATAATTATATATATAAAAAAATGGTCAGATCACAGATGTGAACTTTTATCTAGATTTTTCCACTTTCTTTTATTGCAGAAATTCTGATAGTGATAAACTGACATCCAAACCCCAAAATGAATCTGTACTCTGCAGTTAATTTACTTGTTGCTACAAACATGTTCTTTCAATTACCAATTTTATTCAGTAATAAATATAAGGTGGGTGATGTGCTAATCGCTAACCTTAAACATGTTCCATTGTGTTTTTGTGCATCTTAGTCCATGAAATGATATTAGGCAATGCAGCTACTAACTAATCCGAAATTTGTCTTTTCCTAATAAACTGACATTCAAACCCCGGAGTAGGTCTATAGTTTATTTACTTGTTGCTACAAACCTCTGACATGTCCCTTTCAATAATCATCTTTTATCAGTATATTATAAACATAAGACTATAAGGTGGGTGATGAGCTAATCGCTAACCTTAAACATGTCCCATTGAGTTTTTGTGTGCATCTTATATTTACTATGAAACCATAATAGGCAATGCAGCTACTAACTTAGTAAAAATGTGTCATTTATACAAGGCGAGATGTTTTATTAACACATTATTAATTATATTTATTGATCACTCATTACATGACTATGAGGTGGGTAATGTGAAAATCGCTAACCTCATCAATACTTGCACATTTTGACAAACACTCAATTTGAAAGCATAATGGTATATACAGCATTTTAAAACTTATTCTGCATTTAAATACATTAATTTTGATACCCTTATAACAGGTTTTATGCTACTTAGGCTTTACCTGTAAGCATATAATATTGATTGATTTTGGTTGCTAAACATCCAGTGGCAAATATTTCATGCATGTTCAGGACGATAAAAGCAAATAAAATTCTACAAAATATATTATCATGATTATGGTAAATATGTTAAGTTCACCATTTTGAAACCTTTAATATTGATGATAATTTTAATGAAACATGAATAACTGCATCTCAGATGTAAGTTATTTTCTGATAACTATGTCAACTGTTTTAAGTTAAAATCTAAACTTTTAGTTTAGTAAGGTTACAGTAGTACAAAGAGTGATAACTCAATTAATACATACTGTGAATATTGAGTTTACACAGTTGTTTTACAATGAATATATATATATATATCTACATAGGATTTTTTTTTTTGGTAAATTAAATTTTACATCAAATTGAATAGATATGGGGGGACAAAAAGTTATGGCAGCAGCAAATTTCACTTCATTTGAGTTTATGAGTCCTTTTTCAAAACATCGGGTTTATTGCAATGTTAGGTCCCAGAGCATCAGATATAAAATATTTTTTATTAGGGTGGATGATGTGACAATCACTAACCTCAATTAATTCTTCTAATTTTCTTCAAAGCTAAGCCAATTAATTCTAAACTGTCATATATATACCACATTATATCATAAGTCATTTCTCAAAGTATCAGGTCCCATACAATCAGGTATAAAATAAAATTTTATTTAGATGGTTGATGAGACAATCGCTGTAGTATTTATAATTTTCATAAAAGTTCAGCTAATCAATTCTATACTGTCATGACTTATATATATATACACCACATTATTACAAGTTTTTCTCAAAACATCAGGTTTATTGCAGTGTCAGGTCCCAGAGCATCCGGTATATTATAACATAAAATTTTATTAAGGTGGGTGATGTGACAATCGCTAACCTTAAGTGGTATTTATAATTTTCATAAAAGTTAAGCGAATCAATTCCAAACTGTTATATATACACCACATTATTATAAGTCGCTTCTCAAAGCATCAGGTTTATTGCAGTGTCAGGTCCCAGAGCATCCGGTATAACATAAAATTTTATAAGGTGGGTGATGTGACAATCGCCAACCTCAAGTAGTATTTCTAATTCTCATAAAAGTTAAGCCAATAATTCTATACTGTTATATATACACCACATTATTACAAGTCGCTTCTCAAAGCATCAGGTTTATTGCAGTGTCAGGTCCCAGAGCATCCGATATAACATAAAATTTTATAAGGTGGGTGATGTGACAATCGCTAACCTCAAGTAATTTTCCTAATTTTTGTAAAACTAAGCCATTCAATTCCAAACTATTATATATACACCACATTATTATAAGTCGCTTATCAAAGCATCAGGTTTATTGCAGTGTCAGGTCCCAGAGCATCCGGTATATTATAACATAAAATTTTATTAAGGTGGGTGAAGTGACAAACCCAACCTCAAGTAGTATTTCTAATTCTCATAAAAGTTAAGCCAATCAATTCTATACTGTTATATATACACCACATTATTACAAGTTGCTTCTCAAAGCATCAGGTGTATTGAAGTGTCAGGTCCCAGAGCATCCGGTATAACATAAAATTTTATAAGGTGGGTGAAGTGACAAACCCAACCTCAAGTAGTATTTCTAATTCTCATAAAAGTTAAGCCAATCAATTCTATATTGTTATATATACACCACATTATTACAAGTTGCTTCTCAAGGCATCAGGTGTATTGCAGTGTCAGGTCCCAGAGCATCCGGTATAACATAAAATTTTATAAGGTGGGTGATGTGACAATCGCTAACCTCAAGTAATTTTCCTAATTTTTTTGTAAAAACTAAGCCATTCAATTCCAAACTATTATATATACACCACATTATTGTAAGTCAATTATCAAAGCTTCAGGTTTATTGCAGTGTCAGGTCCCAGAGCACAGGTATAACATAAAATTTTATAAGGTGGGTGATGTGGCAATCGCCAACCTCAAGTAGTATTTCTAATTCTCATAAAAGTTAAGCCAATCAATTCTATACTGTTATATATACACCACATTATTACAAGTCGCTTCTCAAAGCATCAGGTGTATTGCAGTGTCATGTCCCAGAGCATCCGGTATAACATAAAATTTTATAAGGTGGGTGATGTGACAATCGCTAACCTCAAGTAATTTTCCTAATTTTTTCGTAAAAACTAAGCCATTCAATTCCAAACTATTATATATACACCACATTATTATAAGTCGCTTATCAAAGCATCAGGTTTATTGCAGTGTCAGGTCCCAGAGCACAGGTATAACATAAAATTTTATTAAGGTGGGTGATGTGACAATCCCTAACCTAAGTAGTATTTCTTACTTTCATAAAAGTTAAGCGAATCAATTCTTAACTGTCATATATACACCACATTATTTTAAGTCATTTCTCATATAGCATCAGGTTTATTGCAATGTCAGGTCCCAGAGCATCCGGTATAACGTAAAATTTTATTAAGGTGGGTGATGTGACAATCGCTAACCTGAAGTAGTTCTTCTAATTTTTGTTAAAGCTAAGCCAATCAATTCCAAACTGTTATATATACACCACATTACTATAAGTCACATTAATTTTCTCAGAGCATCATGTTTATTGCAGAAGTCAATTACATTGAATTACCTTATTATTATGCTCAATTAATTATTGAAATTCCCTAAATGACTGTCCAAAATTTGAGTTTTTGTTAATGAAGGAAAGGTAATTCTTATACTGCCACTTACAAAACTTTATTAGTGGTTAACATTTTTTTTTGTCCCTAGAATGCATCATATCCTTATTGGAACAGACTCACGGGGGAAGTATTTGCATCAGTATGTTGAACAGTACGACCCATTTCCTGCAACCTAGAGTACACATGTAGAGATTTATCCTGGGAAAACTATTTCTCAAATATGTTATAATTTAATAAAAAAAATAAAAGTCCTTCCAGTGGAAGAAGACTCAAATATAGTTGTGATGATTGCTGGGGAATATGTAATCTTACCACTAAAATCAATCTTCCATCTGGAGGTTACATTTTGAATTATGATTATAAAACAAGGTCAGAAAAGGTTGAAAATTTGCAGACTGAACTGAAAAAACTGTAATAGAATTTCAAGATTACAATGTTATTTTAAAATTTGCCACTATTCCCCCTGTTTCTCTATTAAAAAACAATGAACGTTTTTCTGCCTTTTCATCTTCATTTAGTCAAGCCCAAATAAATGATGAACAAAAAAACCTTGAAGAAGATGTTATGAATGTAAATTCGTTTATTTCCTCAATAAATGAAATGAATAGTACTAGGACTGTAAGATGGGATAAGGACATAATAAAATTCATATGAAGAGAAGGGAACACATCAAACCCTAAAAAAATTCAAAATTTATTTACAAGGATTTGTATGATGGAGTTCACCTTATATGGAATTGGCATACAAATGGTATTTTGCCTTATGCCAATCCATTATAAATGACATTAAGGACATGCCAAGTCAACATTTAGATGTTGAAGAAGAGGAAGATGATGAGGAGGAGGATATGGAAAGTTGGGATTTTAAAAGGGTCGTTAAATTTTAAATTAATTAAATATTCCAGGAAGTTGTTGTTTTGATAAAATTATTGGTTTTCTTATTGTTTTGTTTTCAAATATAATCTGAAATTAGTTTTTTAAATGATAGGAGAAAAAGTTCATAAGAATTTTTTATACGTTTTCTAAAGTTGAAAAAAATAATTTCAAGCAAAACAGAATTTTATTAATTTTTCTCTAATTGATAGGAAAAAAAGTAATTCTTAGCTGTGTATACTGTTTAAATTTAAAGGTCTTCCCATCTTACAGTCCACTTTTTTTATTATAGGTGTGACATACCCTTACCGTAAAATACAAAAAATAAAGCTCAATCTGTAATAAAATAAAATATAAATCCGTTTAAATAGTTATTAAACATAAGGTGGGTGACATGAAAGTCGCTAACCTTATCAAACTTATTATACTACCCTCTTTTTGTAATAGATGTACAAAAATCTGTTGAAAATGCAGTAAAATCTGAATTGAATTTGTTTACAATATACAATGTAAAAATAAATACATGTAATTCATGTAATATAAAGCCACTACTTTAAACTAAAAAGAAGAAAAAAATCCCCATCTTGAGGCCCTAATGATATCAAAATGAAAGCTTGCATTGCTAATCACCAATATGAACCATTTATAAAGTAAGTGAAAACTGATATTTTTTTATTTTTTTTAGAGTTCTCAAAACAAAAACTGAAAATGTACATTGAACTTCAGTAAATAATAACCTTCATGTTACAACTTTTTTAAAGAAAAAATATCATATCATCTTAAATCTTAAACATGTTAAAACAGTCTTAATTTCAATACCTATCATAGTAAAATAGTTTTTAAAGCAGAAAATCAGTAATGTTTTTATTTTACCATTCAAAACACTATCCAGTTAAGTTGTCTATTCAATGTACATTTATAAGTATTGTTACTTAACTCCAAAAAATCTATTATTCAGTTCTTGTTTGAGTTTGTTCCTATAAGATACATTTGATTCTGAAGTATTTTCATTGCATGAAACAATTTAACAGTTTAAGGCATATCAGGCTTAATCATGTTATATATAACATTACAGAAGTTGACACACAGACAAGAGTTGTATAACAATTATGATTTTTAAGACAGACAACATTTAAAGTTCTGATATGCCATCCATGAGATAATGTTTGTGAATTTTGATTTTCATGACTGCTTGTTACAGTTGTTTTTAAAAAATTTTAGTCCACTATTTAAATAGTCTGCTTCTAGCTTCTTCCATGACAAAAACATGAATTAAACATATACTACAAATTTGGAATTCATAATTCTTTTGCTTGCAATATCTGACACTATTTTTGAGAAATGTGAATTAAAGCTTGCAGCTTGACAGTACTATTTAGGTTTTAAATACTTAATTTAGTCAATTTATATTATTAACTAAATCAGTTCTATGTAATGTCGAGACTATTTTATACAAGTATTCAATTCAATACTAACATTTTAGGTAATTTTGTTACTTTATAATTCATTATACATGTTATAATGAAAAATCCTTATTAAAACTTGCTACTTTTACAGCGGACGACCGTGAGGGCATTCGGGTGTATTGCTATCGCCTAGATTTCCATTACGTAACTTTTGTTTTGGTTTTTAAGTGATCTATAAACATGATGAATATATAGACATCATCAAGTGCAAAATAACATTCCTTATCGCTTGTTTTAAATTCATTTCAATGAATACTCATCAAATACTTTTTAAAGAAGATAAATTATTTATATTAAAATGTTTTTTGTATGTATATACATATAAGTAAAAAATCATTAATATCTATGCACACGCATGCAGAAGAATATCTCAGGAACATTTGCAATCTCAAGACACAATAACTCTGCATAGATGATTAAACATTTTTTGCAGGAAAATATGAATGCCTACTCAAATCCATTCTATTAGAAAAATCGAATTATTACAGAAGAGTGTCCACCATGCACTTGCACTTAATATAGTAGAATAGAATGATATATAAATGCATGAAAATTATATATACATGTAACTGTAATATACAAGTATTAATATAATATATAACAATAAGCCAGAGTATACTGATTTATATCACTACAATATAATAGTCATTACGGTGAGGTTTAATTCCCTGTCATTAATTTATCATCCACGCACGAACTTGTCCCAGAAAAAAATTATATCTGTACATTAATCTCACTTTCAGGTATAGAGATGTGATTTTTTTCCTGAGACAAGTGCTTGTCGGACATCCACAAGAACTTGCGGTCATCCAATGTTCAGTACCTCAGTACTTTGATTTGACTTGTTTTAGATGTTATTTTAAAAGCAAATCTCCAAGACAATTCAATACAGATATGTCAATATGTGTTATAGTTAACCATGCAATTTCTAATTTCACTCTCTTTCAATTGTAGAATAAAACTAATCTGCAATGGTGACATGAATTATATGTATATTTCAACCGGACTCAGATGAAAGAATGGTGAGTACTTTTTGTTATAAAATTGAGAATGGAAATGGGGAATATGTCAAAGAGACACAAACCGGACCAAAGAGCAGATAACAGCCGACAGCCACTAATGGGTCTTCAATGCAGAGAGAAAATTATTACATTATATTAAAAGTACTGAAATTCCTTATAGGAAATTTCATTTATTGACAGTTCTGTTTTGGGGCAACTAAAAATTTAACATAATCATGATTCTTTACTTGCAAACGCTTCTATTCAAAATTTACCATGCTGTTGAAGTGAAAAATTGTATCATAGTAAACAACTTAATTACACCAACTATTACCAGCACTGAATTGACTTAAGCAACATAATTAGTGGACATTACCATGATCAATCATCATTACCATAACTACACAATGACTTTGAAATTGTTGTTTTAATGGAATTACAATTTATATTTCATTACTTTAAAATATTCTATTTTAAAACATTCTGTTTTAAAGGTCCTGTACTAGTATTCAAAGATACACCAGAATGAGATCATGACAAATTCAACACCATTACCTCTCACAGTTTTAAGTGGCATCACTGTTGTTGAGAAAGAACTGCCACTTAATGAATTACCTGCACCAGTAATTGAAATTCTCTCTCATTTAAAAAGGTCATTACAGCTGATGCAACATACACTTATAAATATGTTTTTGAAGATATTCCCTTTAATAATGACAATTTAAAATTTAATGAATATGGTGACAGTGCCTATTTTAAAGATGAATTTAACAATGTGTACAATTTTGATTTTATTGAAAATGGATTTGACTATTTCTTACATTCCATTAATGTCAGTTCTGATGTAATCCTAAATGAAGATACTATCAAAAGAACTCTCCAACATTTAGGATTAAGTGCTAATTTATTACATAATCCATCCATAGGAATTGTTTTTTACTGTAAAGTGATAGATGAAGGAATACTGATTGAGATCCACCCAAATGTAAACATTGAAGAAAATTTGAAAACTTTCCAAAATGTTAAAAAGTCTGATGTGCAGAACATTTAGAGAAATCTTACATACAAGCTATGGTGATGCAAATCGTGTGTCCTTTTCTATTGGAGAAGTTGATTTTATTTTCTTTTGCTATATTGAGATGATTAGACATAAATTATGGGTCGATTAACCTATATATATATGGTATTAATATATCATATACTATGTGCAGCTTAGAGCACATGTATTTACAACATGCCTTTAAATGTTTTGAGGATATTTAAACAGATTCATCATATTGTAATAACTGGAAGAACTGAATTCTTTTTTACAACCTAGAATTTACCAATTCAACTGAAGAAAGAAATTAACTACAAAAGGATAGAAACTTTATTTGGTGATTACCTGCAACAGAAAATATTATTGACTTTGTGAACATTAATTTGAACTGCACATATTGTTACATTTGTATCTTTTAACTTTTTCCATTTTGTTTGGCAAGTGCCCCCTTCGACTTGTTTACTGAAAAGAAAAACAAAGGATATGGAGTATCCATCCATAACACAAAATCAGTTAATGCACAACAAACAAAAAATGCCCAAAAAAAGCAAAGGAACAGGATTTGTATTGCTGTTCTTCATCTCAAAGACATAGTGAGACCTTCAACACAGAGCAAAAAAAAGTCACCTCACTGCAAGTTTAATTAAGATGGCCCCTACAGCCCTAGCCGTTTTACTTGATTATATATTTTTCAAAGATCGTAAGGTGTCTGGCATTAATATTCATATACATGTATATCATGTATACATACCTGAAATTATGTTTCAACCCATTATTAGTCTTGAAAGTGTCTATGTTAGGAAATATTTAAGATTTTTCTATCGGTTAAAACCATGTTTCTTAAAATATTCAAGATTTTTCTATCGGTCAAAACCATGTTTCTTATTTCTCTGTGAAGAGCCATTTTACTGATAATGTGACCACAGAAGGAAATATTTTTTTCGTCAGTACAATTAAATACCTTAAATATCTAAAAGAATAGTTTATAAAACTATATTGTTAACCAGTTTACCACTGTAATTTAATATAAGTACTACCGTTGTCTGCTAGTACTACGTACTGCTAGGACTTTGAAACAAGTTTTCTATAAAGTTTAATAAAGGAAAAGTTAAGACTATGTCCCATCCACATGATAATTAATGGACAGGCATTTTATGTCCATTTTATATTTAATTTCTTAATGTGCCGGTTTTCCTGTCAGGCTCCTATTTTTCCGACATTTTCCTGTCAGTCATGACAGGGTTCTTATTGGCCCTCATGGATCCCAGGCTAGATCCCTTTATTTCAATTTGCTTTCAGGGATCTCCAAATAGTATAAATAGGGCTCTGCTCAGTGAAATGGTGGATAACTTGTTAGCTCAAGTCTCACTGCTAACTTGTAAGCTTAAACAAATTTTCCTTATTTATTCAAGTTATCATTACCAGACCAATTCCAGAACAGAATAGCCAAGCAGGTTAATATACTTCAATTTATGATAAGATGAAGTAAATGTAGCGGCAGTTATCCCCCACCACACTGAGTGACCTAAATGTCCCTAACTTCTGATTACAGGCGTCTGCATTTGTGTATATATATATATATATAAATAAATTTATTATAAACTTAGCAGTAAATACAGATAAATTGTATGTGTAATACAATAATTGGCAAGCATGCTGTATCCTGTGATGATATCGATATCAGCATTTGTGTGTGTATATATGTAAATAAATATAATATACGTTAGAACTTGTATTTTACAACTCAACTATAGATTATAATGAGGGTATTGCCTGGCATCCATTCGTCTTTAGAGGTAGAAAATCTAAGATGCAGTATATTCCTGACGAGAGTAAATGGGCCCTAAGATTGTCAACAGACCCTTCCACAATTACTCAACCTGTGGTGGGGTTTGTTACAATATCATCATTTATTTCACATGTTTCAGGATATTAAATTGGACTGGCTAGAAACATAGAATTCTAATAAAGAGATAACTCTCGATCTCTACATGACCCTTCTGAAAAGTTTCCAACTTCACAGAAGCTTTCAAACATTCAAATTCACAATCTGCTTATTCTGTAGGTACTAAGTCCTTTGGCAAACTTAGATTCACTAGCTGCCAAAATAGCCACAGTTGGTTTATTGCAATTAAGGAAATATGCTTAAAATATGGAAATACTGTCTTGTACAATGTTGTATGATTATTTGAACAGCCCAGGGATTTGGAATTTTTTTTACCATTAAAAAAGCTTCAATGGAAAAAGTAAGTTAAATCCAAAATTTATGCTCATTGGACATCAAAAATTTTTGATCAATCAAAAGGGTATTTATCACTGCATGGACTATAAACATGATAAATATAACATTGGATCCCTACATCCTTTTGAATTTCTGTCAGTGCAAATCTAAAAGACATCAGAAATATTCATGTAGGTCTTGAAATTGCTACTTGGACATGTTGGAACTATATCCTGAGTGAGTAACAAACCCACAAAGCCTCATTTTCAAAGAAACATATCTGTTCAATTTGTGAACTACGTTGTAAAGCAGATGAACCAGTGGAACACTTTATCATGCTTTATCCTGATCTGTCAAAAATTTTAAACAATGAAGTTTGAATCTAGCTAAAGATGCAACATCCCTGATCGGTCCAGCTTGTCTTCTCCAATTAATCATGGTTAATTATCAACCTGTTCTGTTTTGTGGACATTGATGTACACAGAACTGCTTTTGAGGAAACCAGTATATTTTAGAACCCCTGTGTTGACGTTTTCTGTATAATTTGCAAAACAAGCGCTTATATGCTTTACTAGTTAATCTAAATTTCTTATAGGCAGTAGGAATTCTAAATGATAAGAAGTATTATATATGTAGAATGATGGGCACACATGGTCTCAGAATAATTTGATTTTGCATTGAGATTTTAATTTTTTACTATTGAAATATTTAATCGTTTTATTTGTACTCGTATTTGAGGTGGTGGAAATGTTTATATTTCATATCAAGTGTATTGACATCATGACATTTTCCTCTATGTGAATCGAGGTGTGACTTGATTTGCAGAAATTCGAATACAGATTACAGACGGATACATGTAGGTGTCACTTGAAAATATCAGCCTTTTTCCAATTTTAGACAAAAAGATATGTAGGGACATAGTGAATTATTGGCTTGGTAATTATTATTTATAGCTGGCATCTAAGGTAGCGCCTTCCTCATATTAGTATAATAGACAAACAACGACGAAAACATAGAGTAATTAAATTCTTGAAAAACATTAACAGCCGGATATTTAAACAAGTTGTTGAAACAAATAATGTTTATAAAGTCTGGTATTTAAGTATTGTCTTTTGTAAGTACACAATAATTGCAATCAACTTTGTAATCTGCAAATACACAAGTGACTGGAAGAAAATAATAAATAGGGAAAAAAATTGAAATTAGTATTTGTCGATTTTCTTGATCCATGAATAGAATCTTTTCTAACATTTAAAAGTTTCAAAGCGTTTATCTCATATGGCTAAATGTGATACAGGTTTAAAATATCCCCATCATCCTCAATCTCAAAGAGCCTTTATCCAACACATTGATACTACTGAAATATCTAAAATATATTACAATGCACAATGTTGATACTGAAAACACTACTCTTAAATCTAATTGTGAAAATTCAAGCTTTAGACATGGTTCTTGGGGTTTTAATGTTACCGGAGATTTTAACATTTCCCTTGACCAAAAATATCATGACAAAAATTGATCGTCGATTGGAGAGATCGAAAAAGGAACTTTAGCCAAGGATTTTTATCATGACACCAGAATAGACGTTTATTTTAGACAGGAAGGTTTATTTGAGACCGGACGTCGATCTAAGGCATACACATATATGCAAGCCTTAAATCTATGTCCAGACTCAAAAGTCCAAATAAACACCGTATAGAGAAACAAAAGTAAAGATTTAGCAACATGAACTACTACAAAAACTTCATGTGCTTCGTACATGTAAACAGTTATTGCTCCACTAATGAGAATCGTCGTGGTACTAATGTAATCATTTGATTCATATAAAGGACATTGCATAATGCGTCTTCAAAATAACAACAATGTCTTTGCTGCTATCTTGACGACTCGATTAACATTATTTGAGCTATATAGAAACGTTGATATATTTGTGTAGTATTATATCGAATGGACCTTAAAACTATCTTCTCAAAGACGATACAAAAAAAATAAATGACTTTTACAAATAAGGGTATATCTTTTTTCAATTATAACGGCTGTGGTTTTATACTTGAAACCTTTGACGATATAACATCTGTCTACTCAAAGAAGAAATATATTAAGAACTTATTTGTGGGGAATCGGATTGGCGCATTTAAATCTTTTTAAAAGATACAAATCAAGATAAAACCAAAACTGTGGAGATCGCGTGAGGTCAAAACGGAGCGAAACCGGGTGCGCTGACAGGGGAAGTTAATTCTGCTATTCGTGCATCACAAGTCATGCGACTCAAAATAAGTCACAATGTCATAATTGAGGATGGGACAAAACTTGTAAATTTACAGATCAGGCGACTATTCTGCTATTTAAAGATCTTAGACGGCGAACATATTTTCGCTAGTAAGTTGATACACAGTCACATTGCGAAGACGGTTAAAGGATTAACTGATTTTTTTGTCGACATATAGCAATGTTTAGGTGATGGAAATAATAGAAGTCAAGTTTTCTTTTATTTATCAAGTGATTCTTCAGGTTTCCACCTAAATTTTCATCTACATCAGATAACGTACGGGAAGGACTGGGACGCTCAATATAGGGTCCTATTCTCGAGCACATGTGGCAGAATAAAACAAGTTTGTGAGTTTTTCAGTACCCAATGAGAACAAATGCACGTTATCGTAAAATGTAAGTCAAATTAAATAAAATATTTTCAATAAAGAAAATCATGATAGAGGCGCAGGATCTGATATAACGTATCAACTGGGAGATAAATACTTCATATGCAGGCGCTGCTGGAATGTTGGTACAAAGAAATGGATAGATCACAATTGAGAAGCTAACTTCATCCCTTTCGTGGTAAAGTTTTGTCCTCAACCGATCCTAATTCTCAATGTCTAGATGTAAGTCAAGATATGAGGTAAACTTAATATTATCTGGGATAGATGCGATCAACATAGTCACCTAACTTTGAATTATTTTGTGAGAGGACATCATCTATATAGTGGAACATGAAGTTAAAAGATATTGCTTGCTTTTTTTCAAATATTTCTTAGAAGGTCTTGTATTTATTGTCTTGTATGAATAAAGGAACAAGTCGGCGAAAAGAGGAGCACAAAAGCATGTGAAGGTTCCCATAGAATTACCGATTGTTTGTTGACATACACGTCATCTTAACGTTACAAATAGGATGTCGATCAGAAAATTAAGTTATCTTTTGATGAAGTCAGCTTTAGAGAATTTTTTGTTTGAATCATATTGGATTTTTATGAAACAAGACTGGACTGGTTCTTTTAGATTTGTTCTTAATTCTAGAATTGGAAATACTACTGTAAATGTGAGACAATTCAACTGTTTTATACTATTGCAACATGAAAGAGACGTGGATGGTATATACTATTAACAGATCTTTCGAAATTTGAGTATCCACATCTAATTTGTATTAACGACGTCACAGCCTTATATTCAAAATCTAGCAAACGCTTTGCTTCTATTTATATATATATATTGACGGTCAATATTTAAAATCTTGGAAAACGCTATGTTTCTATTTCTATATAGATTAAGGACTTTCACCCAGTCAGTACATTGTATCTGGTGATTTATTGTATCTTTGGCAAGCTCAAATTATTGACAGCTGAGCTCCATTCTGAAATGAAGCATTGGAATATTTGTATCACGCTCTTGTTTATTTTCCTAACTTATTTTAAATCCTATGTATGATATGTGGATAACAGAAATAAATCACGACACACATAAACCAAACCATTACATTAACAGTAACATGTAGTAGTTTACAAACGATTCCTTTGATCATTTATGTAGATGTGTTTCATTGGCAATCATACGACATTTTCATATTTGTATATAAATTAATAATGGACATGAAAAGTATTCAGTATTGTGAAAATGTTTACATATGTTTATCCAGAACTAAAGACAAAAACTCAGCAACGATACCAAGCATTTATTCTCTTTTCATTATATTTTAGTACCCTATTATTCTCTTTTCTTTATTTTTTGCCTCTTTTTCTCTATTCTTTAATTTTTAGCCATTTATTCTGCACTGTTTGCCCATTTTTCTGTTCTGTAAACCACCTAGACCCTCATATAGAACTTCCTGGTTCAATTATAAGTTTACTTTAAGTTTCGTTATGTCTGGTTTTGTATTTTGATCACCTTCTGCAGTACACAAAATGTTTTTATTGTTCACGTTGCTTCCGTTTTTAAAAGATTAATCTGTAGCTTTACACGAAAAATTCAAACAAAATTGGAGAGATAAAACTCGAATAATCAAGTCGTAATAGTCCACTCACTACGATCTCTCCACCGATCAGGGGAAATATCTAAGACCTAGAGTCATAGGCTTATTCGATCTATAGATGAAATAACATCCCTAAAGGTAATGCTAATTAATTCAATACTGAAAACTTGAGAAGGAAAAGTTGAAAATTTATTACAACTGACAACAAAAATATCTTTTTTGTTATATTGCCAAAAATGTTATATTCCTTGTTTTTTTTTTTTTTTTTTTTTTTTTTTGTAGTTTATAGTTTTTAAATACAATATCTAATATATATTATGATAAAACAACACACTCTCTCATGATCACTGATCTTGACTCTTTATATTTTTGGTATTTTGTGTTTTAAAGAAGTAACTGTTGATAGTATATCTACGGTAATCTCTATTTTCAGGCTGCTGTTTCAATTGTTATTTTGAAATTCGAGGACATTGCTTTTGTCTTCGAAACTTATCGAATGAACTTAACCTTATATTTCAATAAAGTATTTTCGAGCTTTGAAAAGAAAACATAACCAGTGTTAGATAGAGGAATATATTTTTCAATATGTGCAATATAATTCGCTAATATCTTTAGGATGTATAAAAGCACTTTGAAACATCGTTCATAAGTAATACCGTTTGTCTTAATATTTATCGAACAATTTTCCTTTCAAAATCTGAAGACTTAGACCAAAAGCATAGATTGTTCGATTGTTGTTTTCTTAATGTCCAGTATTAACTATTTCGTGCATATTCATGACGAGAGCAAATAAACAGTTTAAACAACAGGATATGGTCTGTAAGGAATATCGATCGAGATGAAAGACGGAAGTGTTGGACTTCCACTAAAAACGATAAGGGTGTCTAAGAAATTTTTCATTGCGACAGGCAACATAAGAACCCATAAGGAAGCGATTTAACGTCTTTATCCCGGCTGGGTATGGATGTCTATTTATACATCCTGTACAGCAAAAACAGACGCCCCATGATGTTATTGCAATGCAGACGACAGAAGTTCAGAGATAACCATATTTATATAGCCCAATTTGGGCCCAATTGAGACTTAAAATGAGAATAAACACTTCATAAATTTTGTGTGACCGAAGCACTTTTCTGAAGAAGAAAAACCTTCATCAGAAACAACTTAACGATAAAAAATGAAAGCAAGGGTGTACAAATACAATAAGCAAATGCATGTATGTTCATTTGTTGTGGCTTTCTTAATTGATTCTTTGACCACGTGTTGTGAACTTCGTCATGATCATGTTCGATGATATAGTATTAAACCCCAATTACCGTTACAGCAACTGTCCTTTAATCACTTAATTAAAAGTAAAAATTTATGTAAACACTACAATATTCACATCAACGTTCATATACTTACAAAGAATATAATTTTGTCAAATTGCCTCCATGTTGCGATCGATGATCAACAGGGTCATGACAAGGTCAACTGAAAATACAAAGTGAAATAGGTTAATGTCATTTTCCCGTAAAATAGATACTGTAATAATATGTAGTAGACAAAAAATGTAAAACTAACTAACAACTGATTACTATTTACTGAACAATTTCCCTGTTTGTTCAGCAAAACTAACCTTTCAGGGATACCCTCGTCAAATGCTGTAGACATGGTATTTCTATAATGGCATATAGTGTAATAAACTTGATTAAAACAAGAATGTGTCCATAGTACACGGATGCCCCACTCGCACTATCATTTTCTATGTTCCGTGGACGGTGAAATTAAGGTCGAAACTCTACTTTGGCATTAAAATTAGAAAGATCATATCATAGGGAACATGTGTACTAAGTTTCAAGTTGATTGGGCTTCAACTTCATCAAAAACTACCTTGACCAAAAACTTTAACCTGAAGCGGGACAGTATCATTTTCTATGTTCAGTGGACCGTGAAATTGGGGTCAAACCTCTAATTCGGCATTTAAATTAGAAAGATCATATCATAGGGAACATGTGTATAAAGTTTCAAGTTGATTGGATTTCAACTTCATCAAAAACACCCTTGACCAAAAACTTTAACCTGAAGCGGGACAGACGGACGAATGGACGGACGAACGAACGAAGGGACGGACGGACGAAAGAACGGACGCACAGACCGAAAAACATAATGCCCCTAGGTTGGGCATAAAACAAAAACAAAACAAATACTTGCATACTTGAGAAGCTTTATGACCGAAAGGGACCCAAAAAGAATAGCCAAATCCATATAAGGTAAATTTGGCTTGAGGGAGTTGAAAACCATACTTACTTATCAGTTTTATAAAGGGTTATTTCAGTTTCAAGCACTGGTTCGATACCGCTGCTGGTAGACTGCTAGTCACTGAGAGTATCATCAGCTAGGTAGTCAGTGTTATTGTATACACTTTTAAATTCACCACTAGTTGATTATTAAGAAAACGAAAATATCACTTGATAAATTAAGCGCTTTTCTGGATTTACTTTTATCAGGAACGATCAATCAAAACCCCGCAAAACTGAAAGCCAAAATTGAATGAATACTTGAGGAGCTAAATTTCTTACTCGACATTATAAAAGAAAAATACTCGAGGAGCTAATCGACATGATAATGTCAAATTTGCCTGAAGCAGATGAAATCATTTTTTTTTTTCATAATTTATGAATAACGGAGAGTTTAAGACAGATATGTTATACTTTTATGTAAATCATGTCAGGACCGAAGCACTGACTATATTCTAATGGACTAACAGTGCTCCAGAAGCGGTATCGGCCTCGAAACTTTGCCTGATTTCCCCGATTAACGATATTTATGTTATGCATCCCTAAATATTATTGCTGAGGGTAAGATGCACAACCGTGTGTTTGAGTTTTTCTAATCACAACAACTTGTTCTCCTTAAAATTGCGACTGGTTGTTTTTATACAACAATGTGTCCACAGTAATAATTTCCTATGACGATACCCGAGGGTCTTGATTTGGGGGCAGGGGAGTCCTTCATTTCTGTATTTTTCAATATTGTAGGCCTTTTTCATTTAAATTTTTGCACCCCATTATTCTCTATTCTTTTTTTGTGTCCATTTTTCTCTATTCCTTAGATTTTTCGCCCATTATTCTGTATTCTGTAGACCCCCATCCAGACCCTCATAATTCTATCCATGAGAAATAAATGATGTCGGTTATATTAGAAACTTTAGATAAATAGGCAAAATTTGATAATAATGAATTTTGGATATTTAAAAAATATGAAGGTGTGATATGATGGCAAATGAGACAACTCTCCACCAGAGACCAAATGACATAGAAGTTAACAACTATGATTCACCGTAGCTTTTTAATAGTCAAAATGATGTACTTAATATTTAAATGATAGTAATTTACTTAAACTGGTATAATCGTACAACCAGGATAAAAACCGTGACATTCAATTTTAAGTAATGTCATATCTCCTATTATTTTCTGAATTATCAACTGAAGGTATGTTAGTATTTTACAAATATAAGAAAAAATACACAATTTGTGTTTGAGCTACAAATTAAGAAAATATGTTTTCCTATAATTGATAAAGATAACAGTCATCATCTAAATCAATTTTAATTTAGAATCTAATTTTACCTTGATTTGTATATTCTTAATAGATATACGAGTTTTTAACATTGGTAAACTTCTGTTGCCTCTAAATTTAACATTAACGACGAAAAAATATCTTTTATTTTGAATTTACCAAAAAAATAACTTGTTCAGAAGTTTTACATTATGTTTTTGACAGAAAAATCAATTAAATTTTTGATGAAATATCATTAGATAGATCATAAGAATAAGAAATAATAATTGAAATTATGGTCTTGTATTCGACATAAATTTCAGATTTAATCATTCATATCTGGTTTAATTCACACCAACGATGTGACAGTACAGTAACAATAAAATAACCTTTATCAAGACCCAAAAGCAGGATATTGTCTATTATAATAATGAAAATATATTTATATAGCTATGGCTTGATAAATACATTGTCAACATTTGTCGACAAAGTTTCTTTCGCACAATGAAACAAAGCAATGTTGCTCAAGTGTTATTTAGTAAAATACGAATCCTGTGCCCAACTTTGCTTTCAAGGAAATGAAAAGGCTCTGATCAACTTTCTGTTTTAAATAAAATTGAGAATGGAAACGGGGAATATGTCAAAGAGACAACAACCCGACAAAAGAGCAGAAAACAGCCCAAGGCCACCAATGGGTCTTCAACACAACGAGAAAATCCCGCACCCGGTGAGGGGCTTCAATTGGCCCCTAAACAAAAATGTGTACTAGTTTTGTCGGATTAATATTTACCTTTAAAATTTGAAAGTTGGTGATTTCTTGGGGTAAAATTTATAAAAAAACACAAAGTAAGATGTGTTGATTACAACTTTTAACTCCATACGAAAATTCAAAAGAAAACGTCAGCTTCGATGTACAAAAAGCTCATATAAACATTACGAGTTTACCGAGTTTTCAGTCTTATTTTTCAGGTTGCGAACATGACGCTGAAATTCAAATCTTACGCTTTCTTTGTTTTTGTGAATAGTTGCATTTTGAGAAGCAGAGTGGACGCTACAGGTTAGTATTGGTTGTAAGAATCTTAAGGATGTAGTCAGGTGAAATTTTAAAACTCTGGAATTTAAAACTGATAATCTAAATCAGAAGAGCATTATTTAAGGAACAAAATAGGCTAAAATATTGAAAGGTTATGAAACTTTTTTTCGATATTTTTTTTTTTTTTAATGGCGGGAAAAGCTGACTTATATCTAGCATTGACATTATTTGGGTCTAAATCGTATGAAAAGAAATTTAGAATCTGCTTTGTGACCTTTTATGAGCTATTGAAGTCTTCTATGAAAAGAAAAGTGGGTGATATGGGGCAAAATAGTTTACCCTGTACAAAAACTCCTAAACCCGATATGACTACATCTTTAACATCGTTTATAGTTTAAGTTAATCTTATGAATACAAACAAATCTAAATTACACTTCAAAAAGTAACCTCTTTTTTTAAACTGTGGTGAAATACATTTTGGGGATAGACATAACATTAATGTAGGCTATAAACTAAAGATTAATATACTTATCATACATGCATACACGCGAAAATGGGTATTTAGCAACTTTAATCAAATAAAATTCTTAATTCAGAAGTATTGTCAACTATGATGTAAACAGTCCATTGAAAAGTAGTCCGATTCACATTAACGGTTCACCAGTTCTTTCTGTTTATTTGTGTAAAGCAAACTTTTGAAAGTAATCTTGCGGCGTTTGAACCCAGAATTTTATAAGAAAGCATGAAGACTTGTGTTTTACGTAGTGTTTTTTTTTTCTTCTTTCGAAGCAACAGTTTACCTGTAAAGGAATGAAAATATAAAACAGTCCAAACATTTCAATAGAGAAAATGTGTAACCGTAACATTGATTTCTTAAAACGAAAATGTAAAGAAAAAATATTTTTAAACAGGCTTTCGCCAATTCATTTGTTTTTGTCATTTTTTAAATAGAAAGACGTTGTCCGGATGATTATATCCGTTGTAGAGACGGGATCCGATGCTTCCCTCTTACGTCATTATGTGATGGTACGACAGCGCTCTGTAAAGATGGTAGTGACAAGGATCCTGAGTTCTGCAGAGGTAGTTATTAAGAGAATAAGGCAACAAGTTGATTTCTTTAAAAAAAGAAATGCAATCGTGAACCTAAATGTCTGTTTGGTATGAACGCTCAGATAATTGGTACATAAAGAAGCATAATTTTACCTTTTTAATATAAGATGTAGAAAAAATGATATGGGTTCTTTATGAAGCTGCTTTTTTATGTGGGTATAATTTTCTTGTTAAAGAAATAATTTCTCTCTCTCTCCCATCCCTCTCTCTTCCGATAGATAACATTACAACATGCAATCTGATTAAAATTCAGAACTATCTTACCTCGCGTGCTCGTACATATAAGCATACGAGGATAACGAAAACACATCTCTATATTTAGATTAGATTGTACAACATGCTAAATAAGAGACAACCACTGTTTGTTCCATTCTGAGGTGCCAATTTGGAAATTACAGGTAGTTTCCTGCCTAAAGTCGAAATGTAAATGCGAAAACAGTCTTTGTTTTGAAGAAGTTTATGAAATGAATCATGACTATTTGTTTGTAGCCAGTTTGAAAATAGTTCAAAACCCTAAGTTATATTCGAATTTGCTAATTGATTATTCCGAACTAAGACCGTTTTGGAAATCAATTACTCTGGTTTATATGGTTTGGTCATTGGCTATCATATTCGAGATATGCTTGATCTCAATTTATTTATATCCCAGGCATCAAACCCAAAACAGACTTTTAGAGTAGAAACAATTTGAAACCTCAACTTTATACTTGAATCAGTTTGCTCAAACATTTCGTTTTATACGTACGGATATTGATTTTAAGAAAAATAATGTTTTACTAAGTTATCGGCAAACACGCTCTAGACCTCTGTCAAGTAGACCCTCTAAATTCGCTTCTGACTACATATTTGCTCGACTCCTTGAAAACAAATTGACGGAATTCCCAAAAAACGTGCACCGATTCTTCTTTAGGTGGGACATGAAGTTGTGCACCAGCTGCTTCAACGTTTAATCTGATTTTATTTTGAGGGGGAAGTGGGTTGTTTCACATACCGAAAACAAAAGAATTGACTTTGCCATGTATAACTATATGTTTTGGAGAGGGAAGTCGACACACGTGACCTTTGGAAAACTCACACATTTTTCTAAAAAAAATTAACATACGCATCTCTAATTTCATAACAGAATCATGAATAGATAATACTCATCTCCCTGTTATTTTAAGTCTTTGGACAATTGCTAAATCCTCGCAAACCACATACCGGTAGTAATTAATGAAAGTTTTCAATGTCAAACATCGAGGAATATATCAAACCTCAATTTGTTTTATTTCATTGACCATAAGTTTTAAACAAATAGTGAGTTATCGCTTCAACTCCAAAGAAAATCACTCAGTGTCTGTAAATCTTTTCATACCTTTAGAATTATTTTAAGGACTCAAACGCAAATTCATTTATGAACTGTTTTGATGTGACTTGTAATTTCTGCATTTAACACACATAAACGATGCCTTTAAATTTCGTCGTAATTTCCAGAGTTAACTTGTATTTTAAAATAAGATTAAGTATGGTTTGTTTAAGTAAAAAAGGAAAATGTAGTATGTTTGCCAATAAGACAACTCTCCACTAGAGACCAAGTGAAGTAGAACTTAACAACTATATGTCACCGTATGACCTTCAACAATGAGCAAAACCCATACCGCATAGTAAGCTATAAAAGGCCCCGAAATGACAGTGTTAAACAATTCATACGAGAAAACTAACTACCTGATTTCACAGCGTTGTCATTAATTATAATTATTGCTTTTGTTTCCTAATTTATATTTAAGTTTGATAAAAATGTAGAGCCTTAATTAAAATAAAAATTCATTATCTTATCTCTGACTGTATCTATCATCACTCAGTCTCTATAAAGGACATTCGTTATTTTATTTCTGGCTCTGTATTAGTATTTCACCACTGCTATTGCAAATGCATAATCTTTTTTTCTGTTATACGACATCACAAACATCAAGCCCAAACATTTAATTAGTCTTTCAGAATTGTCATTCAACATACCGCTAAAATACATTAAAAAATAAAAATTTTGTTGTAGCATCTTATATCTGCATTTTACACAACTCAACGATTCTGTAAGGTTCAGTTTGTTTTTCTTTAACTTAATTTCTTTTTGTTTTAATTTGTATTTTTTTTTTTTTCAAATATTTTACCAGTTAAATAACATGTGACTTTAATAATTCCGTTTTTGTTATTTTAATCAAAGTTTGAACAATTTTAGAAACCCCTTGATTGTTCCCATCCTTCCTGGACGTAGAATTTTAATTGCTGCTTAAACGGACTTACTCTTTTTTGATTTCGCTAAAATGGCTCAGTTTGAAAATCGTAAAAACGCCTTATCCATTGACCGTCACTTGTTTAGCTTAAACTCTACTTGATCTCCAATGTGAATACAGCTTGTATTTCAGAAACCTTAACATATGCGACTCTAATTTAATTAGCTATTGATGTACGATATCAATCAGTCTCGATGAACACTTATCTCTATAGCAACTGTTGGACGCTAATACATATTCATTGGATAAATTCATTACCTATTACGCAGGTGGCCATAGAAAAGAACAGATGTATTCCGAAAAGACAGTAGGCATTTCCGGTATTCTGAAAGACTACAGCATCAATTAATATATATGCGTGAACCCCTGAGAACGGTTTATTAACTTTTGATCGGTTCCTACTTTAGTCTTAAATAAAATCATCGTTTCTCTGCTCATAATAGTTAAAAAGCAAGACTTGGCGAGTGTTTTATAATTTTCGGAAATCAACGAAGGGGAGGGAGAAAAATGCAAATGAAAAGTATACATTAACACCTTTGGAGTGGAACAGATAAAGTTTACACAATTTGTTTCGAAAAAAAAAATAGCCAAAAAGTAAATATCAATTTAGCAAGTGCCCTATGGTCAATTACCTCTCACACTGTAGACTATAAATACAGAATAAAATCCTGACAACATATACCATTATTAGTATTTGTAAATACATTCTGAAGAAAACCAGCACGTTCTTGCTTGAGAAATGTCGAACATGTTGCGTTTACAAACAGTGTACCAAAATGTAAATTATAACAAAAAATAAATATACTTGAACTCGACTGACTATTTTTCAAATCGGACTAAAGTAGTAATTTAGTAATTAGTACACCTAAGAGAGGTATTACGGATTACGGATATTCCGGATGACAACACACGCTTTTAAATTAGAAATAAATTGACTGTACGACAGCAACAAATATATATTTCTTCAATTATGCCGCTTTTCTTCCTGATATGATCTGTCATCAAATTCTACGATGCTGTTTGGCAGTAAAGGAAAAATATTCGGTAATATCATAACAAATTTACTTTGATTCTACACTACAGTACAAAGCTGTCCTTCCACTCATGCTAAATGTAGAGATGGAATCCGATGTTTCCCATTACGAGATATGTGTGATGGGGATACAACTTACTGTCTTGATCAAAGTGACGAAGATCCTAACTTTTGTAGAGGTAAGGGCTGAACTTCTATATACTATTATTTAATAGGTTGATGAATGTAAGTTGGGAAATATAACCCGATAAGATCAATACGCAAATGTGCTTTGGTTGCCATTTTACACCGGGCTACTGATATGGAAGAGGGATGCGTATTTTTAAAATGATTACTGTTAAAATTGAATATATATTTTTATATGACTGTGTAGGGGTCAGAAAGCTGATCCATATGTAGAATATTTGCTTTCAAATATTATTATCAATCGTTGTCATGGTTGTATCTATTATGGTGTTTGTTTTCTATTTTTGTTTTTTTTTTTTTTTTTTTTGTTGTATATATTGTTGTTCGTATAAATTTACTACATGTATCGCAATAAGCATAGTTTGCTAAATTATTATGTTTCCCTCTCTGTACCTTTGGCAATTGATTTTAGAGAATAGAATATCTATCTGTTTAATAGATCAAAATTGTGAACCTGGTTACAGTAAGTGTAGGGATGGTATACACTGTTATATGTCTCAATGGATCTGTGATCGTGCTGGAACATATCAATGTCCAGACCACAGTGACGAAGACCCAGAATTCTGTAAACGTGAGTAAATATTTTGGTACAAGTTAGACTTTCATTTAAACTTTCTCTCGAATATAGATCAAACGAACGCATTGATATTGACATTGAAGTTAATCAGTATTTTTATATTTTAGAAAATAACCAAAATTTATGCTCATTTTTATAATATTTAATTTTCTATTTACCATGAGAAATTTAGCAAGTGCGTCTACTATATATTTATAATATGTGTACAATAGCGTCAAATTAAAAGTACTACAAAGACAAGACGATATGTTCATACTTAGAACTTGGTTAAATGTTTCTATTCTTCAAAAGTAACATACCAGGGTACATATAACATGTCACTGATTTTGTGGTCACGTATCTCATGGGATAAGATATGCTAGAGCTACAGCTCTCATAAAGGTGATTTCACTGACAGAAGTATACCCTCAAATCAGTTTAAGCGAGTAAAAAAAGGAGGACTGAAATTATCACTTCACTAGATCTACCGTCGCCGTCCGTACATGTAGTTATGAATTTGGTGATCGTACGACGTCATGCGATTCCATCTTTGTTAAGCCTTATTTTTGTCTGTAAAGCCGTAAAATGGTAGTTTACCGACAATCCAATTTCATGAATACATTCAAGACAAACATATCAAGGTAAATAACAAAACCCAAGGGATTCCCATGAAATAAAAAAGGAACCGAATGCATGCACAGACTAAGCGTCTCTTGCTTATAATGCGTCACTTACCATGCGAATCAACACTCAATCGGGAATACGGGACGTTTAACCCTTTAGTACATACCTCCGCCCTGTATCTGTGATTAAGTGCTTTCTTCGAGTGCGAGAGGTCGTGAGTCTGATCCCGGCTCAAACCAAAGACTTTGAGAAATTTGCATTTTATGCTTTTCCAGTAAGCAGGCATCATTTACGAGTAGTAAGAGCATTGGTCGACTCGAAATCAGAATAATGTGTCTGAGTAGGATGACATGTGTACCTCCGGATTGTTACATTGTGAACTAGCACTTAAACATTACGCTCAGCGCGTCTATTTAGTACAATTCAGGCTATATTAGTTTATCGATGTTCAGATCGCGTAAACCGATTAGGAAGACACAAATCAAGGTAAGAAACAGAAACTGATGGAATTACACGAACTCCAAAAAGAGCACAGCCTATTACGTCGACAGAGTAAGCGTTACCTGTTATGCATGGATCACAGCCATACGAATTAACACTCTGTAAAAAATTCACAATCGGGAATAGAAAAAAATCGGTAGAATTACAAATCAGACGGCTATTCTACCATCTTTTAACCTAAGATCGCGAAAACATGTCGATAGTGAGTTGAAACAAAAACATATAATATCGGTCAAACAATATCAGACCATGACAGTAAAACTTATGAAGTGTCGATTTCAGTTGTTCTTCCTCATAATCCTGTTGGATAAGTTTTCATGTCAGAGGCATACACATGTAAATGAAGTCCGTATACTCTAAACATGTAAGAGAGTAACGTATTAATTAAGAAAGGTAAACTTCATACTATTGGGCAGAGGTTATCTTACTGCTAAGAAATAGAGATTTTACAATTAGGTAGCTGAAATCATCACGATTGTCATAGATTCTAGTTTGAAGTCGTCCATCTGTGTCAATACCATGGAAGAAGGTCAACATATGAAGCAGACCTAGTTTCGCGTTATGTCAAGGTCACTCGAATCAAGGAGATGCATGCGCTCACTGAGATGAAGGTAATTGAGTGACAGGACATCATCAATATATCTGTAATTGGGATCATTCAATAAGGCTGTTGTGAACTGGCTATTTCTGTATAGTCCTGGTATAAACTCGATTTTAACTGTATTGATTGACCCCTGGACTGAAAGAATAAAAAAAAAAAAAAAAAAAAAAAAAAATACACATTTATTACCAATTGGGGACACCACCTCCTGGTTTAATCTTGGAGTACTTTATTCGAAAGTACCTGTTTTGAGACAGGAATATTAATTTCAATTGTCGCCTGTTCATAAATAATGATTCGAACATTCTTTATCTCCTATATTATCAAATCCATATGCTGCTATTTTAAAATGTAAGTCCTCTTTATTGACCAAAAGTTTAAATCTAATCTTTTCCTAAAAGTAGATTTCTATGTTTATGCCGATGTATGAATCAGACATCTATATAATATTAGAAATCCATGTGATACATATAAAAAAAACACAGTTATATTACCACATCATGAATAATTCAGTGAAAGGGTACACTCATTATAAAACCACCAGAGTTCAGAAAATAGAGTTCATGTTTAAATTCTTCAAAAGATAAGCTCCGAACTAGATGAAGATTATTGAAGAGAAACGTGTTTTAAGTTAAAACGACAGTAGTTTACCGATGAATGAAATCTCGTAAATTGACATAGATGAATCAAATCTCGTAAATTGACATGGATGAGCACAGTAAGAACGGACATAATACTATTTGTATTTTACTAACATTAGGTTTGTGTGTTTCTGGTGGATTGTAGGTCTAGTAGAGCTAACGCTCTTGTATTTGAATGACATAAATGGTACATTTGTTTATATCTTTCAAATTCGTCATTAGTAATTGTCCAAAAACCTAGATTGTTAACTCAGACCACAATTAGATAGTTATATTTAATTATGAATGATCTATTATATAGATATAGGAAGAAGTGGTGTGAGTGCCAATGAGACAACTCTCCATCCAAATAACAATTTATAAAAGTAAACCATTATAGGTCAATGTACGGCCTTCAACACGGAGCCTTGGCTCACACCGAACAACAAGCTATAAAGGGCCCCAAAAGTACTAGTGTAAAACCATTCAAACGGTAAAACCAACGGTCTAGTCTATATAAAAAACGAGAAACGAGAAACACGTATAAATTACATAAACAAACGACAACTACTGTACATCAGATTCCTGACTTAGGACAGGTGCAAACATTTGCAGCGGGATTAAACGTTTTAATGGTACCAAACCTTCTCCCTTTTTCTGAAACAATAGTATAACATCACAACATAGAAAACACACGATAAAACATCAATTGGAAGGCTTAACTCAATCAAAACGTAAATTAACACACTATGAACGAATAAATTCGATCTGTGATACCTGAAAGTAAATACATAGTTAATAAAATATTAGGGACAAACATTCAAGGCCAAAAGCAAACAAACAAGTCCAAATAAAGCCATGGCAATACACCACCGCGAAATATTTAACCCTTAGAAAATAATCACTTTTGAAAAACCGGTTTTCATAATATATACAGGTAAATGAAAAATAACTTTGTCGTTTTAGGTATACTTTTTCTGTCTATATAAAATCTTCCAATAATTAGGAATACCAAGAAAGGTCTGTCATATAAATACCTAATTTAACACTAGATACATAAGGGGTAAATATCAACAATAAAACTTCCCTGTACAGATTAAAGGAGAATAATCTTGATGTTCATACAAATGTAGTATGAAGAAGTGAAAATTAGTAGATATTCCAAATAATCAAAGCTGGTATACAGACAAGATCCATATTAATATAGAATAACAAAAAAGTATTAAAAATAGTATCAACAGGTCGAATTAAAAGAAAGTACGATTTGAGAGTACTCGCAGTTACTGACAGCTAGTTAAAAGCCAAAAACAATTAATGATAAAAAATCATGCATCAGAGACTAAAATCAACTAAAACACATCCCAGGGATTTAGTATTTTAACGTCATGAACAGTCAGAGAAGACATGACTAGTGCAATGCCAAAAATAAATGTATCGACAGGTAGTAGGATAGTGAGGAGCTACTTCATAAGAGATAAAAAATAACGTGTGTGTGTCTCTAAACATCCCGCCTCAAAAGAAGATACAACTTAGTTATATTTTAATTTGCTAATGACAAAATCGATATTAGTGCCAATGTAAACTATATTCAGAGATCTAATTACAATATTGGTACGATAACCCTTACTTATAAGTTTGTTTAAAGGTTCGATGAGTTTACACGGATCACATAGTGATTTCCTCGCTTTAAGTACAATATTACCGTAAAATTTAGGATGTGAAATACCATTTTTAATAAGTTTTCTACAGGTACAGCCAAATTTACTAATCAAATCTTTGTATCTATGAAAGGATTTAGTAAAAGTTTTAAGTAATTTATGGTATCGAAATCCCTGACACAATAATTTCCCAGTGATGCATTGATTACGTTCGTTAAAATCTATGACATCAGAACACACACGGGCATACCGAACGAGTTGGGATATATAAACACCGTATGATGGAGCCAAAGGCACATCGCCGTCTAAAATGGAAAATTAACAATAGGAAATGAAAAATCGTCTCTTTTGTCGTAAATTTTAGTATGTAGTTTCCGTTAGAAATTGAAATGTCTAAATCTAGAAAAGGGCAACTGCTGCTGTTTATGTTAGATTTAGTTAAAGTAAGTTCTTTTGGGTAAATTTCGGAAGTATATTTAGAGAACTCTGGATTATTTAACGAAAAAATATCATCCAGGTAACGGTAGGTATTGTTGAATGTATCAACTAAATATAACAATGATGGGTCTTTACTGAGTTTGGTCATAAAATGAGATTCATAGCAATATAGAAATAAATCTGCTATTAAAGGGGCACAGTTAGTGCCCATAGGAATACCTACTACCTGACGATACACTTTATCGCCGAAACGTACATAAATGTTATCTAGCAGAAAATTTAAAGCTTCAATCATATCCTCACATTTCCAGTAAGTGTATCTAGCATTCTTTCCTTTTTCGTTACAGAAAAAGGCTTTAAACGAGTTACAGCAAATAAAGTTACAATGAGATTTTTCGAAAGACCATTTTATCAAATACAAAACTTTTTCTTTATAAGATTGTGTGGAAGTGTAGTGTACAGAGTAGAAAATCATAACTGTCAACAGAATTATAAGGACCATCAAAAGCATGTATTTTATCTAAAACCTCTAAAGAATTTTTAACACTCCAAAATAATTAATACCATTATTTTCATAAGCTTTATTACAAAAGTTAATAACCAGTTCTTTGATAGTAGTAAGGGAGGTAGTTAGAAGAACTGATAGATTAGTAGTAGAACACTTACTCGATGCGGAGATAAAACGGAATTTAAATGGTTTTTTGTGTAATTTCGGTAACCAGTACATGGTAGGGACTTTCAAATGTTCGGAAGATGCTTTAAGTTGGGTACTGGCAGTGGTATGCTTGTTAACGATTTGACTCTCTGTGGTGCGAACGGACCTAAATGTAGAGGAATTGATAATTTCGTTTTGAAGAACTTCCGTGTAGTATATGCGTCACACCACCACTACATTATTGGCTGCCTTGTCTGCCGGTACGAACACAAACCGCTCTGCGAGTACCTTGAGTTTATTTTTTATTCTTGAAATGGGAATATCATGGATCCTATTATTAATTTCAGAATTGTTTTCTAAATGAGATATTCGAATATTAACAATATTCATAATTTTATTCAAATAACTGTCTAAAGATTTTTATCCGATTTTCACGTTTGCACAAATTTTTACAGTAGGCAGACAGAGCGTCTTTAATGACCTGACGACACTGTTTCCAATCTATTATAGATGGAGGACGGTATTTCGGTCCTTTCTTTAGAAAAGTTATGACTTCACGGTCTTCGACGATGTTGAGGTCTCCTGTAATAACATGACCATAGGGAACATATATAAAACTAGATGTTTCGCAGTCTCAAGTGGAAGGAACATTATTTTCTATATTGACGTCTGATGTAATTGACGTATAATTAAAAATCAAATTTCTGCTCGGTTTTTTTATAAGAATACGAAATAATGGGTTGTTCTATATTATCAAAATATGGAGGTATTAAGCTTCCGTGTAGTATATGCGTCACAGTATTATGGTCCTTTCTGGTCTTTATGTTAAAAAACGTTTTATTTTCCAATTGTTTTGTCATGAGAGCACTTGATGCTGGTTATTCTCAGGGGTAGATGAAGGGTTTTTGAAAGAGGGGTTAATTGCAGAATGATGTATCTATCCTGCCGAGCGGAGCGAGTCGAAATACATTTTAGACGATTTTATTCTAAAAATCATATAAGTCGTAAAACAATTAGATTGTTGTACGACAAAAAAAAAAAAAAAAAAAAAAACAAAAACAAAAACAAAAACAAAAAAGGGGGAGGGGGAGCGGTGGGGATGGGTTACGGGTGGGTAACTACCCCCAACTTTAGATATACGCAATATTTGCATGGTAATCATATAAAATGAAAGAAGTTTTATAAAGGAGAAGGTCCGGTATATGCCATAAAACGTCACTTTTCAGATGTTTTTTGTCTAAAATGTAAGTGACCGCATTCGTGTTCAGTCTCAACCTTAATATCTGCTATGTATTATCATCAAATACAATATATATTTAAATATTAAGACTGAACACGAATGCGGCCACTTCCATTTTGGACAAAAACCGTCTTAAAATTAGAACAAATGCTAAAATTGTGAAGATTTCAGTAATATTACATAAATTTATGATGCTATTACCTGATGCATGTGCATTGTATTGTCAAAAACAGCCCATATTTATGGAACAGAAGCTTTGAGCGTTCGTTATGAAGGTAAATCAACAAAAGGACGTCGGGTGCATAGAAAGGAGTAGGCCCGGTAAGACATCATTTTTGACCCCAAAATATAGCATTTTTACCAATTTGTTAAAATGTAAACTTTTAGCTATTTATTGGAAAGAAGAATTATGTGTGTCTTATTAAAAACTTACATAGAATGTCAAATCTATCCGATTGAAAAAGAAAATAATAAAAAAGTAATATATTAGTATTTGAAAAACTAATTACAGAACAAAGTTGTCCTGAATTTGATGGCTGGGATGGCTGGAATGGTTGGAGGAAATGTCGAGACGGAAAGCAATGTTTCAACGTACATGGCTTATGTGACGGTATCGCTTATTGTAATGATCTAAGTGACGAGGACCCAGAGTTTTGTAAAAGTAGGTATTAAAATTTACCTGTGAACGTTACTTTATTTCACGCCGTTTTGTCCTAGGTTAAAGTTGTCTTTTTGACATTGAAACATCTTTTTTATTTATATTGTGTCATAGATCAAACTTATTCGTTCAGTGTATATTTATTTGTTTTTGTGTATTGTTTTTGATCGACTTAAGTCATTTCAATTTATATTTTATTGTGTGTCTTTTTATGTAGTAAGGTTATACCACTGTTTCAGGTTAGGGTGAAGGTTGACGCCTGTTAAAACATTTAAATCCGCTGCATTTTTATGCACCTGTCCTAAGTCAGGAGCCTGTTGTTCAGTGGTTGTCGTTTGTTGGTGTGTTTCTCGTTACTCGTTTTTTATATAGATTAAACATTTGGTTTTCCTGTTTTAATTTTTTTACACTATTCTTTTTGGGGCCCTTTATAGCTTGCTGTTCGGTGTGAGCCAAGGCTCCGTGTTGACGGCCGTACTTTGACCTATAATTGTATTCTTTTTATTACACACTGTGACTTGAATGGATAGTTGTCTCATTGGCACTCATACCACATCTTCTTATTTATATCATATGAAACAATTTCCTTACGTAATTCCTCTTTCCTTTACTGCGAATTAAATTCATGAAGTATTTTTTCCGCTGCTGTTTAAGACATCTTCCATAATTCAAAACTCAAAAACTAATTAAAATCGCGGATGAGTTCAATAATCTAAAAATCCTGAAATGAGGGATTATTTTTTTTTTGGAGGGTGACTTGTAAAAACATCCTTTATAAATACTTGTCAGTTGTCTAACGTATTCGATTTTTATCAGAAACTCATCCAAATTGGGACAACGGTTTTCCGTCATTAAATCCTCTTATGAGTTCAATAAGCAAACACTATTGGAATAGGGAAATTCGGAATTTATGCTATAACACTATTAACTCTGATCTCTTGAATAGGACCATTATCAGGCTCCCCTTTATATGAGAAGGCAGGGTATGTGTAGTTTCCTCCCCTTTATATGAGAAGGCAGGGTATGTGTAGTTTTCTCCCTTTATAAGGCGGAAGGCGGGTTTCCTCCCTTTATATGAGAAGGCAGTGTATGTGTTTCCTCCCTTTATATGAGAAGGCAGGGTATGTGTAGTTTCCTCCCCTTTATATGAGAAGGCAGAGTATGTGTAGTTTCCTCCCCTTTATATGAGAAGGCAGGGTATGTGTAGTTTCCTCCCCTTTATATGAGAAGGCAGGGTATGTGTAGTGTCCTCCCCTTTATATGAGAAGGCAGGGTATGTGTAGTTTCCTCCCCTTTATATGAGAAGGCAGGGTATGTGTAGTTTCCTCCCCTTTATATGAGAAGGCAGGGTATGTGTAGTTTCCTCCCCTTTATATGAGAAGGCAGGGTATGTGTAGTGTCCTCCCCTTTATATGAGAAGGCAGGGTATGTGTAGTGTCCTCCCCTTTATATGAGAAGGCAGGGTATGTGTAGTTTCCTCCCCTTTATATGAGAAGGCAGGGTATGTGTAGTGTCCTCCCCTTTATATGAGAAGGCAGGGTATGTGTAGTGTCCTCCCCTTTATATGAGAAGGCGGGTATATGTAGTTTCCTCCCCTTTATATGAAAAGGCAGGGTATGTGTAGTTTCCTTTCTAAAAAAGTATGAACAAAAATACCGCAGTCTCCAAGGTAAATTGACAAAAAGGGAATCCCACAAAGCGAAACCAAGCTAAAAGGTTATTTTTTTTAATAATATCAAGATCCAAGTGTCTTTTGACAACATTAATGTTTAGTAAGTGAAAAAAAAATTTTCATTCCCGGAAAAATTGATAGTCACACTAAGTTAAATCAGTACAAATTTACCTGTCTCATTACTAACATTTATTACTTTGATAACAGACCAGACATGCTCTGAAGGCTATATAAAATGTCGTGATGGTAATGAATGCTTTCCTTTGTGGGGTCTTTGCGATGGGGGAGATGGAAGCACCATGTTTAACTGTAACGATTGGAGTGATGAGTATCCAGAATTCTGTAGAGGTATGTGTTATCCGTCTCATGTTTTTACTAAATTATCTTTGATTTAATTGACGAATATGGAACTGTGAACATGATGAAGTGCACTTTAAGTAACGTGATTATAACGACAAATCTTATTTCGTAGTCGTCTAAAAAGCGATATCGCCTTTACTTTGCGCATCAGACTTATAGACATACATATAATGCATTTGTAATGATCATTGAAAATTGTTTTACAATCGACTTAACGTTTATAGAGAATGATCTACAGGTAAGCCGAAGTTATGTTATCCACCAGAATTGATGTTCTTCTTTTGGTATTTAAAACACGTTTACAACCAAGAAAACGAAACTGGATAATGCGAATTGGCCAATTCGAATCGATCGATTCGAATTAAAAGAAGAAGAATGTGTGAACGCGATTAGCGAATTCGATTCGCGCTCGATTGGAATTCAATTCGAATTAAATGTACATGTGAACGAGGCATTACTTCTAATCACGCACACATAACAAAGATAGTGTTGACAATTAAAGGTAAAAAAGTCTACGCTGTTGAATTGTAGGAAAAAGGGACAACTATTGTATACTATTTACACAACCAGGCGTCACATGAGTATAGTATTTTGTTAAGGATGGTCTCTGTTCTTGTTTTTTAAACTTTTTGTGGGATATTCGGAATCCGCTGGTTTTATCAATGTGGTGCCATTAAACATTTTGTGCACTACTCCTCCTTTTCTTTTCATGATATTAAAACATTTAGTTTACAAAGCTATTTTATCCTTGTAAAATCCTTGTTTTAATTTTTTAAAGTTTTTGAAAGAAAAACGTACAAACGTTAAATGTATGGCAGATATGGCACGTCAAATGTTTCAATATTAAAAAAAAAAAAGAAAAAAAAATATTGATTAAAAAAAATTTATGTTCAAAACTTGCAAATATATATGCAATATTTTTCTATATATATTAAAAAAATTATGTTCAAAACTTGCAAATATATATGCAATATTTTTCTATTTATATTCAAAAATTAAAATTTATGTTCAAAACTTACAAATACATATGCAATATTTTTCTATTTATATTCAAAAATAAAATTTATGTTCAAAACTAACAAATACATATGCAATATTTTTCTATTTATATTCAAAAATAAAATTTATGTTCAAAACTTTCAAATAAATATGCAATATTTTCCTATATATATATTCAAAAATGAATTTTATGTGCAATATTTTATATATATAGATGTGGTTAAAAAATATATATATAGATTCAATAATATTGTATTTTGGGTAATATTTGTAACTGAAAGAAGACAACTCGCCCAACTGCCAAATCGCCCCAACTTTCAACCAAATCGTCCCAACTTTCACCCAACTCGCCCACTTTCTACCAACTCGCCCCATTCATGTTGACAACTCGCCCCACTTATGAAAAAAAAAAAAATCAGGCCTACCAACTCGCTCCATTTAAGAATTAAATGGATACTGATGAAATCTTTAGAAAGACAACTTGTTTTTTTTCACTTCCTTTCTTTTGATGGAAACAAAGCAGAAAGAAGTAAGTATCAGCGTTTCTGTGATTTACGGTGGTATTGACCTTTGTCACAATATCTATATACTTTGCGAAGATGTTGATGTTCTAGACGCACCTGTTTCCAACAGTTCGCAAACGTTACCAATCCGTTTATTGATATAAAAACAAATTGCTGTTAGATTGGAATACTTAAATTGTTATGATAATATATCGCATTATGGTATAATTAACTGGTTTCTTTGCAGTGGCGTAGCTTTACATCTGTTATTACCAAGGCAGGGGGTCTGGGCGGCGCAACCCCCTAGAAGCTATTAACCAGTTTAGTGCATTATGTATGAAACTGCCCCCTTATTAATAACAGCAAAATTGGTTCATTACAGACTAACAGGGCATTAATCAGGGCTATTATGAATACTCAGGGCTATTATGAATAAACAGGGCCATAACGAAAAAACTGGGCCATTATGAATAATCAGGACTATTACGGATTTTCAGTTGTTATCAATTCAAATACATTTCTGGGGAAAAGAAACATCAAGAAATTGAAAGTTCCCAGGAATTATGACTTGTCTCATTTGACCAAGTTGTCAAGTTAATAATTACATAATACATTCCATGATGTATATCAATTCATTTAATTTTGAGTTTTAAAATCCAGAATGAAATCTTTTATTTTGTATGCCATATATTGCTTTGAATAGGACAACAATAAAACTATATTTACCTTTACATGTTATTCTATCACATCACTTTAAAAGTTTCTTTTTAATATTGCATTTGGTATGATTATATATATACAATTTCTCCACAAAAAAAAACTGATTTGGCTTGTTTAAATATTGCACATTGAAGGTTTGGTTCATAAAAGTGTTATGAAATGTGTGTTTTAACATTGACCCTGTTATATGTCCTCGGTCTGTAATAATGGCCTCGGAAGCTGAAATGTCCCTCGGCGTTGCCTCGTGCCATTACAGGCATTATCGACCATTATACCAGACCTTGGACATATAACAGGGCAAATATGAAAACACCCATTAATTAATACTATAGTTATACTATAGATTTATTAGTTGATTACTGGTACCTACGCTATTTTCAATGTTCAGATGAATACATAAAGTTCTCAAAAACATTTATCACTTTTTCAAATTAAATCCTTTCAGTGCACCTCCAAGATTTATATTCTGCACAAATAAAAGGAGGCGGATATGGGGTATACGTTAATGAGACAGCAAGCCAACAATACAACAAAATTAAAAGTCATCTAGAGGTCGACATACGGTCTCAAACAATAGACATAGTCCTTACAATATGTCAAGCTCCGAAGTTAAATTTTGCTGTTCTCTTTGTGAGAGACTGAATACTAATCTTGTGTGGTTTTGAACTACCAAAAGCATGTGTGCATTTGATTTATTTGTGAAATTTAAATACTGAAATATGTTATAAATATGTTATGAAAAACATTCTCTACGGGTGCAAAGCACCAATTCTTCTATTTCCACTAGCGTCGAACTTGTCCAATACAAGGGCTCGATCAATGTCTTTATCCTCGTGGATGTGCATTAAGGCCAACCCGTTTAATCGATGTTCGGTCATTGTTGTTCATTGCAGGCAACTATATAATATGTCAAGTTCAAAATTTTCCTGATTCTATAGAAAGTGTATGATTTAAACCAATACTATTTAATCTACGTTCATTTCAAAGCTATCCAAATAACAAAACACGTGAAGTTATCACATACGACAACCACTGACAAGGTTACTGACTTGCTAGCAGTACTGTAACTGTAAGTCAGCTCAAATATCTAATCAGCCGATATTTTCCCAAGCCGTCGTATACTCTAATATCGATGGATGTTTCTCACCGTGACATAAGCTTGAATGTCATACCAGTAGGGAGACAATACCTTGCTCGATACCCAGAAGAAACCTGTACAAAAATTTCAATGCAGAAAAATACAAACGAAACGATTCAGATTTATTAAAAAAAAATTTGTGACGCTTCATTTAATTCGTTAATTCGTGGGCCACGAATCAAAGAATAGATGATCATCACAAAACGGCGGACGGATTGAAAAACAGAATTTCTTGATAAGCTAAATAATCACATGTTACATGTAAAGTGCGCCACGGCACTCTTATTGGTTGTGTTTCGCCCTGATTTTTTAAATAAACTGCATAAATTAACAGACATATATAATACTATATATATTTCTGGAATTAATGACTCCTTTAAATATTTAAAATTCCCTGCTAGTGAACAACTATAAATTTGAAATAGCGAAAATAAAACTTGAGAACAACATACTAATTTTCTGTGCATGTTGAATGGTGTATATTTCATTTCAATTGGTATCAAAGTCAATGAAACTCTGTATAATTCCAGTACTACACGTAAGGGAAAATGTCAACAAACAACGATGTTTCAATTTTAGACGTTACCGGTCATGTATGATCGTTTGGATGTGGGTCTTTAAACATTTATTTTTAATTCTTTTCGCCCATAATATACTTTCATCTATATTTTAGCACCTTTTTTAAACCTCTAGTCTTTAAATTAATTTCATGGCAATTTTCTGTATTCTGTAAACCGCATCCAGACACTTGTATACTAGAAATTATTCTCAAACATTTTTTTTTTTCATTTTTTTTATTAACAAAGCAACTGCTTTGGTTGCCTCAACGTAAGCTTTGCCAATGGTTTGCCATGATTATTCAAGTAAGCTGGCAAAAAAATAAGTTATTCTCAAATAAAAACAACAATTATATAATAATGAATAAACCTACAAATTCATTTTAAGAAATGAAGCATCATTTAATTTCAATCAGAATCATATATTAAACTTTCTTTTTTTAGTAGTATTACAAGTGTTTTTTGTCTATTGTTATTTTAGCAGTATAGTTGGGGAGATTGTGTATATTAAACTACTTTTCATAAGTGGTGCGAGTTGGCAGGACTAAATTCATCGGGATTTTACTCTTGTGGGACAGGATTATATTGAGCAGGATTTAACTCTTTTCATTAGTGGGGCAAGTTTGCAGGCCTAAATTCAGCGGGATGAAACTATTTTTCATAAGTAGGGCAAGTTGGTTAACATGAATGGGCGAGTTGGTTGAAAGTTGGGGTGATTCGGTCTGAAACGATTTGGCAGTGGGGCGAGTTGTCTTCTTTCCATTACAAATATTACCCAGAATGCAATATTATTGAATCTATATATTTTTTTTACCACATCTATATAAATAAAATATTGCATATAAAAATTCATTTTTTGAATATATTTATAAAAAAAAAATATTGCATAATATATTTGAAAGTTTTGAACATAAATTTTATTTTTTAATATAAATAGAAAAATATTGCATATATATTTGCAAGTTTTGACATAATTTTTTTTTTTTTTTTTTAAATCAATATTTTTTTGGAATATTGAAACATTTGACGTGCTATAGGCAAATATACAGAAATTCATTTCCCGTCAAATGTTCAATGGCTTATATCTCAAAACCAAGCTTAATTAAAGACACGGACCTTTCATTTTTTTCTGCTTTTTTAGTTCCGTTATTTATATACTATCAATTTATAACAATTTTTTTTTAAAGCTTGTTATTTTGAAACAGAGTAGCGAACATCCTTAACTTGGACTTCTCTGGTTTCGTTGGAAGGGTATTACAATCCCGATCGTTGATATACGCAAATTTGTTGCATCAATTATCGAGCGTTTGGACATTGTCTTACCTGTTTTGCACTGAGATTTCCCTTTCGGCACTATGCGCCAACATAAACTACCATATTGATTAATCTTTTGATATGTTATCGTTAAAATAATTAAGCGGATTTATTTAACACTGGATGTTGGAATACAAAAAAACAACTTTTTTTTAGCAGTTTAAAGGGATATGGAATGTCGTATGATTTATTCGCTATCTATCAGACCTTGGGGTCATCCGAGTTTACAGTATGCCAGTACTTTAATTAGTTTTTTTTGTCCCCCCCTACAATTGCATTATTGCATTAAGATATGCCTAAGAGTTAGTTATGTCGCTTCTCTGGATACCTGTATTAGGTGATCGCCAATTTCTTGCAATATGAGAAAAAATACATATCGTAGGAACATATCACTGTCACCAGTTTATTCTGATAAATGCAAACAAATTTACCAGTGTATTACAGATTATTTGGAACATTAATTTTCTTTACCGACAATGGCGTATCAATGATTTTTGCCTTAGATTGAATACGTAATTTTGCAAGAATCAGTATTTAGTGGTGGGTTTAAATCAGGGCGTTAAATTGGTTTTCTATTTTGAATTGTGTCACGATTGTCATGCCGGGGTCTTTGATAAATTGTAGCTTACTATACGGTATGGGTGTGCGATAACCAATAGATGTTCATGTCCTCGTTCTGTCTCTGGTGAATAGTTGACTTATTGGTAATCAAACCATATCGCAATATTTCTATACCGTTTTTTCCGTTCCTTTCCTTGTTTTTTGAATTCCTTAAGATTAGGAGGTACAGAAACAATGAAAGAATACAAAATAAGATAATCCAAGTACAACTATCATTGTTAATAATTGATTTAAGCAAGTTGTGATGAATTGTGTTGTATAAAATTGAGAATGGAAATGGGGAATGTGTCAAAAAGACAACAACCCGACCACAGAACAGACAACAACAGAAGGTCACCAATAGGTCTTCAATGCAGCGAGAAATTCCCGCACCCGGAGGCGTCCTTAAGCTGGCCCCTAAACAAATATATATACTAGTTCAGTGATACACTAGTATACATTTTAATTGACTGAATAAGAAAGATGCACTGAACAACAATAAAACTGCATACATTGTACATACAGGCTTTCCATACACTCGGAATCAAGTATTGTAGTTCATATCATTTTTGATATATATTTCTCTGTACATGAAACATTTCGATATACATGTTATTTTAATCTGTTTGGTTTTTTTTTATTGTGAATAAGTATTTTTTAAATCCTAAGTGTACTACCGGCCGGGGTATTTTGTACGGCATACGACATATACCAATTAATTAATCTAAAATTGAAATTTTGTATGTCAAATATGCCAGTTCAAATAATTGACATGTAACTAAAACTGTGGTGTCCAGACGGCCCCGGATCCCAGGAAAATATTCAAGTGGCGAATAACCTAAGTCAACACCTTCGATATGAGCTAGGTCTGGTTCAGAACTTTGCCGTACGTAGGGGCTTGCTGAGGCGTACCGAATATGTGGTTGATATGAAAAATACATTAAGGGGCAAGTTACGTTAAGTTGCAATATATGTCTTTCTGTATTTTTATTTTTGCTGTATATTTTTTATTCAGTACATGAGTGTGACAAAGACTATGTGAAATGTCGAGATGGTATCCAGTGTATACAACGCAGTCGTCTGTGTGACGGATCTAGGTGGTATCCTAGAATTGACTGTGCTGACAACAGTGATGAGGATCCCGAGTTTTGCATGTGTAATTTAAATTTTATTTTACTTTTATTATGAATTGACAACGCATAAATTGAAGTAAAGAATAAAATGCTACAACCAGCGTTATACTGCTAAATAATTTACAATGGTTTTAACTGAATATTATTATTATTATTTTGATTCTTTGGATTTTCAATCTGGATATATTCGCTTTTCAAAAGAAAAAATGACCAAACGACAGATTTACGAAGAGTATAGTTACAATCTTGAAAATATTAATGCAACTTTAAGAAAACCTATAAAATTCTAAATGCAGTACTCAGGAAAAATATTGTCATAATTGAAATACGTTTTATTACAGTACATGAATGTGCTTCGGGGCACTCTAAATGTAGGGATGGTATCCATTGTTTCCCCGATACGTCCCTTTGTGATGGACTGGGCCACTATTGTCCAGATGATAGCGATGATAGTGAAGACTTTTGTAAAGGTTAGAGTTTTGCTCATTGGTCTAAATAGTTTGATTTAAAAATAAAACAATTGTCGAAAACACAGAAAATATCAAAGGGACGACAAACACTTGTCGAAAATATCAATGGGACTACAAAAACCTATGGCCAAAATGAAAAATAACGAAAAGACAAATAAAAGTCGTCAACACAATGCACAGAAAACTAAAAACTGAGCAACGCGAACGCTGTCAAAAAACGAAAGTGATTTCAGTTGCTCTGGATGGATAAACAGAGGCTTCCCCACTAGTGGCCTATGTTTTTTTTCTTATGACAAGAATGCATTGCATTCTGTACGAGGAGACGAGAAGGAAGTCTTCAGTGATGCTCGAGATCAGGTATTTGAAAGTCCAAAACCTAATACAAACGTTAAACAGTAGATATAATATAAATGGACAAAAGTTAAGCCAAATCCAGACATGGAATCAGAGCTTTGCAAGAAGGAAACTCATTTCTCCTTTAAAATGTTTTTCAAAATATTACAACAGCTAATTAGGTAAACCAATATACGTATTCCATGCCAGTACCGATGTTCTAGATATGTCCGGTGATACCCTCGGGGTCTTACAGTCTACAAACAGAGGCATTGACCCAGTGGTAGTAATAACATTAACGGTACTAGTTGTACTACACCTGATCTGTTACGCATATGTTCTATAACGGTCGACCAAATCATGATGACGTCTGTACTGCTTTCAAGTGAATGATATTAAGAAAAATTTAGGAAATCGTAGTTTTAAAAGCTTCCTTTTATGCAGCAACATATTTGTAGAATTGATAACAGGTTAAAGGTCAAGTTCGACCCATGTGACACAAATCATAAATGACAATGATAGTTATGACATCCAGAAAAAAACTAGTTAAGACTGAAACTCTGAGTATTGGTAAAAAAAAATAAATATCAATAACACTGAAAACATAAGTTCTAGCAGTATCCTATCAAATCTAAAAGTTGAACGAGAAAAACCAACCCCGCTCCTAATTCGAAAGGGTCAAAGGATTATATATTTGATAAAAGGTCACCCGGTTTCATCGCAATTCACTAGCATATAGGGCTATATGCAAAAAAAAAATACTATTTTGGTAACGAAACATAACAGTTATTGTAGCATTCATTGAAGCAGTAAAAAACAATTTACAAAATTATAATGAAAAAATTGCATGTCATTATTCAAAAACTTGTTTTACTTATTATATAACAGCGATATAGTTAAAGAGAGTTATTTTTATTATAACATATACTCTGATGTTTCAAAAGTCGGCACACATTATTACTTTTTTGTAAAGGCTCCGAAAGGTATTTCATAGCTTAACTCTCATTGCGTCTTGCTATATATCTAAAATACTCTGGTAGTATATTGTAATATATATGAGTTAAAACATGGAGGTGAATATAATGCTTCTATGGTCACAATAAGGCCTGAAATATCTGAATCAAATGTTGGAAGATAAATGTAAATCTAATCTGAACCATGAGAACATTCTGACTAAAATTGCGTCTTGTAATGCAGTGATACGTACAGGATTACAATGCTATGTTGTTAATTATCGTTACTACATATTGTTAAAATAACAAACTCTCTTGCACAGGATTACAATACTATTTCGTTACTTATCGTTATTACATATCGTTAAAATAACCAACACTCTTACACAGGATAACAATAACAATACCATTTTGTTACTTATCATTATTACATATCGATAAAATAACCAACTCTCTTACACAGTATTACAATACTATGTTGTTACTTATCATTATTACATATATTGAAAATAACCAACCCTCTTACACAAGATTACAATACTATGTTGTTACTTATCCTTATTACATATCTTTAAAATAACCAACCCTCTTACACAGGATAACAATAATAATACTATTTTGTTATTTATCGTTATTACATATCTTTAAAATAACCAACACTCTTACACAGGATAACAATAACAATACTACGTTGTTACTTATCATTATTACATATCGTTAAAATAACCAATTCTCTTACACAAGATTACAATACTATGCTGTTACTGATCGTTATTACAAATCGTTAAAATAACCAACACTCTTACACAGGATAACAATAACAATACTATTTTGTTACTTATCATTATCACATATCGTTATCCTTAATCACCAAATGTCTTCCACAGGATTACAATACTATGTCGTTACTTATCGTTATTACATATCGTTAAAATAATCAACACTCTTACACAGGATAACAATAACATTACTATTTTGTTACTTATCATTATCACATATCGTTATCCTTAATAACAACGTGTCTTACACAGCATTACAATACTATGTTGTTACTAATCGTTATTACATATCGTTAGAATAACCAACTCTTTTACACAGGATAACAATACTATGTTGTTACTTATCGTTATTACATATCGTTATAAATAACAAACTCTCTTAAACAGGATTACAATACTATTCTGTTACTTATCATTATCACATATCGTTATCCTTAATAACCAAGTATCTTACACAGGGTTACAATACTATGTTGTTACTTATCGTTATTACATATCGTTAAAAATAACCAACCCTCTTGCACAGGATAACAATAACAATACTATTTTGATATTCATCGTTATTACATATCTTTAAAATAACCAACACTCTTACACAGGATAACAATAACAATACTATTTTGTTACTTATCATTATCACATATCGTTATCCTTAATAACCAAGTGTCTTACACAGGATTACAATACTATGTCGTTACTTATCATTATTACATATCGTTAAAATAATCAACACTTTTACACAGGAAAACAATAACATAACTATGTCGTTACTTATCATTTTTACATATCGTTAAAATGACCAACACTCTTACACAGGATAACAATAACAATACTATTTTGTTACTTATCATTATCACATATCGTTATCCTTAATAACAACGTGTCTTACACTGGATTACAATACTATGTTGTTACTAATCGTTATTACATATCGTTAAAATAACCAACTCTTTTACACAGGATAACAATACTATGTTGTTACTTATCGTTATTACATATCGTTATAAATAACCAACTCCTTTAAACAGGATAACAATATTATGTTGTTACTTATCGTTATAACATATCGTTAAAAATAACCAACTCTCTTACACAGGATTACAATACTATGTTGTTACTTATCTTTATTACATATCGTTAAAATAACCAATACTCTTACACAGGATTACAATGACAATACTATTTTGTTATTCATCGTTATTATATATCGTTAAAATAACCAACTATCCTACACAGGATTACAATATTATGTTGTTACTTATCGTTATTACATATCTTTAAAATAACCAACACTCTTACACAGGATAACAATAACAATACTATTTTGTTACTTATCCTTATTACATATCTTTAAAATAACCAACACTCTTACACAAGATTACAATACTATGTTGTTACTTATCCTTATTACATATCTTTAAAATAACCAACTCTCTTACACAGGATAACAATACTATGTTATTACTTATCTTTATTACATATCGTTAAAATAACAAACTCTCTTACACAGGAGTACAATACTATGTTGTTACTTATCGTTATTACATATCGTTTAAATTTACTAACTCTTTTACACAGGCTTAAAATTCATTACATTTCAGTAGTATAAATAACAAAACTTACATTTCTAGAAAATCCCTACAGAATTAAATTTTGGGAATTTATCATTGGCACAATTCAGAGGCCATAATTCTAGTAATTGTAAGATGTATTATTGAGATTCTCTTGAAATCTTTTTTTGCAAAGTTGAAATATTTGACCTTCAGAGTGATTTTTAATGTGTATGTACCCTTTTTCTTTTTGATTTCTTTTTTTTTTTTAAAGATCTTTAATCTCAATAGTTCGTATTTTGTAGAAAAAAATTGTGCATCCGGTTACACTAAATGTAGAGATGGTATCCATTGTTTTCCTTACGCATCTTTGTGTGATGGACAAGAAGTTTATTGTGCAGATGGCAGTGATGAAGATGATGATTTTTGCAAAGGCAAGTCAACAAGTATTTATATATTCACCGTAAGATATAATCAACAAATAATTACTAGAGTAAAGATGATCAGTACAATCATTTTTATTTAGTAACAGAATCGTTTCCCTTAAATCAAATTTAATATTGGAAAAAAATGTAAACAAACTAACTGGTTAACATGCAATAATACAAGCACAATTAAACTTAAATAGATACTAGCACTTACGTCTATAAATATATAATGTTCTATGGATGATTGCTGTTAACTTTGCATCCATTCGCAAATATTTGAAAAAGGAAAAGCCGTAAATGACATTTATTTAACATTACAAGATCTGCTAATGGGATTAAGTTAAACGATTTCGAGGTGATATGAAAAATATAACAATTTTGTGAATCTCTGTTTATATCATTTATTTCAGCTGCTTGGTTCCAAGAGTAAAAAAACGTCATGAGAACCTGTAGTAAAGAATAAGCCTAAGGCAAGGTCTTTTCGTACAAATAAAAATAGTCACTTGTCAATTATGATTGTCACTTAATCGTTGAAACAGAAAGTATACACCGAGTTTTATCTAGAATTATATTGGCAAAAATATGAATGGTACTATTCCAAATGGAAGATTAAATGGTCAAGCATGTGGATTCATAATAATGAATAAGAGCATACTGTGAATTTATTAGTTTAATTCGAGCGTCACTGGTGAGTCTTTTGTAGACGAAACGCGCGTCTTGCACAAAAAAATTTCAATCCTGGTATTTATGATGAGTTTATGTAGTACCGAGCTGATGGGTCAAGTCATTTCTTACTGATGTTAACTATTTGTTCTTATGTTGTTATCCTAGGTTAGGAGGTGAATGAGTTCGCTCAATACAAATAGGTATAACCCCGCTACATACTGTATTTACAGTATTTGTTGTCTGCAATAATTATTCTTCGTTCCTTAGCTCAGTAGAAATTAGGCCGTTCGTTTTCTCTTTTGTATTGTTTGACATTTTTTCATCCCGGGGCCTTTCATACGATAAAAAAATGTAAAAAACAGTTTATAAATTTCATACGTCCGAAGCGCTTTTCTGGATTTACCTTCATCATAGTTTTTCTTTCCCTTTAAAACCAAGTGTCTTGCTGATAGCAAGGATTTAAAACTATACAAATCCCTGCTGATAGTTAACATGTTAAACGATTTCCACTGATTAATCAATTAACACATATATAGACCATCGCGACACATATCGAGAGTTGTCTTATCTTGCGAACTGGACACCAGATGAGTCAAGGAGATTAGAAACCCAGTTCAAAAGAATTATTTCTTAATTTGAGTTATCTCCCTCAAAAGTGTCCACAATTCTTGTACATGCAAGAAAGCTCAAAACGAAATATTTGACAGCCAAAGATGTATGAGAACCGAAACAGTTGAAGATCTATATGATCAAGAAGGACCTAAATAAGGAGTTTGATCATTGTTGAAAGACTTACCGTAACCTGTAGTAGTTCACAAACTATTCCTTTGGTCATTTGTGTAGATGTATTTCATTGGCAATCATTTTCTTATTTTTATATAAAGAAATAATAGTCATGAAAAGAATTCCCTTAAGTGAGAATGTGTACATATGATCAACTAGAGCTTATGAAAAAACTCATCACAGATACCTAGCTTATAACTTAATATGTCATCACAGATACCAAGCTTATAACTTCATATGTCATCACAGATACCAAGCTTATAACTTCATATGTCATCACAGATACCAAGCTTATAACTTGGTATGGAAGACGCGTTCTGTTTCGGCTACAAAAGTCTCATTAGTGACACTCGAATCAAAACAGTCAGTAAGAAAGCCAGTTCAAAAACGAAGAACATTCAAAACCAAAAAGTTGTGTCAAATCTGACTTAGGCCATCTTTGCCTAGTGGTAGAACATTTTAATGTTTTGAATGATTTTAAAGTTTTATGAACAGTTTACTTACAGGATACGATCGTTTCAATGATATTTAATGTCAGAACATGAGTGCTGGCTACTGGGCTGTTGATACCCAGACAACAAGGAATCTAATTGGTTTAACGCGCTTGTGTGCTTTTTTTTAAATTAGCATCATGCCTTTTTAGATTAACATCGAGTCAATTTATTTTAAGGCTGGCATCTTTCTCTTTCAAATCCTTTCTTGAACACTGATACTCGTGATTGAGTCTCATCCTAGTTTAAATATAAGGCCTTGCGGTCATAAACATTTCGAGCACATTTATCGTACTCCGACTCAGAAATCAACCAATCAAAATACTGGAATTGGTGTTTCGAGCACAAATGTTGTACTTCGAGTACTGAATAAAGTTTTATGACCGAGAGCCAAGGTATAGGACTAAACAGGAGTTCTATACAACACGCTTTTAAAACCCTATAGAAATTTCACTGTTTAACATACAAGTATGAAGGGGTTTATTTAAACCACAGTTTGTCAATACACAAATGTCTTACATATAAAACTAGGGGGTCTACAGAAGGTGTGTCGCTCAGCTAAATATATATACGTTTTCATCGATGGCCACATTCCAACATTGTAGACTAGAATATAATAGAATAGAATATAAAATAAAATAAGCAAGAACGCAAAAATCGTAAAAATCGTCAGTTAGCTCCTACAAGGATTCAACTGACATTTTCGGACACTTCATAATTTGTAGATCTTGTTCTGTTCATCATTTTTGCATTAAAAGTTTCTCTCTATCTATTATAGTTTTCAAGAAAATAGGCAAAAACATACACTATTATTTGTAATAAACTGTTGACACAGAGATATGTCTCGCTTTTTTGCAATTTTGATAGTACAATGCAAATGTTGAAATCAAAATAGCAATATTTAAACATGTAAAAAAGTATAACAAAAATACCGAACTCCATAGAAAATTCAAAAAGGGGAAGTCAATAAAAACTGACAAAAACAAACGCTATCAATCAACAAAACAAGTGAGAAACAACTGACATATTCCTGACTTGGGACAGGCATTTTCCGAAGAAAATGGAAAGTTAAACTATGTAAAACTATGCTAAACATTCAAAGTCAATGAACCATGACTGATGGTATATGACCAAATAAGCTCCATGGAAATGAAAAATGCCAATGCCCACAAAACTGAATACCAAATAACATTGACATTTCATAAATGGTTCCCTTTAAACCAATCAAAAAGCAAACTGTAACTGTAACATATACAAACGTTTTAGAGTCAATGAACCATGATGAGGGGACGGGGCTATATAAAAGGGTCTGGATGGGGTTTACAAACGTCAAATCGCGAATAAATCTCAAGATTTACAGAACAATTATGTCAATTGTTCAATTGTAAAGGAATGTACATATTCTAATGACAGAAGAATGTACCTATGCAATGTTATGCTTGTAGATTGTACATATCATATGCTTTTACAATATACCAGGTGTATAAAAAATGTACCTGGTATTATGTTATAAGAATGAGCCTAGTGTACCAGTAAATAGTGTACCTAGTGTAATGCTATAAGAATGTACCTAGTTTAATTCTATAAGAATGTACCTAGTGTAATAGTAAAAAGCGTACCTAGTGTAATACTATAAGAATGTACCCAATGTAATGCTATATGAATGTACCCAATGTAATGCTATATGAATGTACCCAATGTAATGCTATATGAATGTACCCAATGTAATGCTTATGTAATCAATAGCAAACAAAGACAAGGTTTTGGTTTTATCTTTTGAAGTGGAAAATATTAGTACCTAGATATAAGAAGATGTGGTATGAGTGCCAATGAGACAACTCTCCATCCAAGTCAAAATTTATAAATGTAAACCATTATAGGTCAAAGTACGGTCTTCAACACGGAGCCTAGGCTCACACCGAACAGTAAGCTATAAAGGGCCCCAAAAATTACTAGTGTAAAACCATTCAAACGGGAAAACCAACGGTCTAATCTATATAAAAACGAGAAACGAGAAACACTTATGAACCACATCAACAAACGACAACTACTGAACATCAGATTCCTGACTTAGGACAGGTGCAAACAAATGCAGCGGGTTTAAACGTTTTAATAGTACCAAACCTTCACCCTTTTTCTGAAACAATAGTGTAACATCACAACATAGAAAGACACACTATAAAATATCAACTGAAATAGCTTAACTCAATCAAAGGACATAGTAACACCATTGAACATACACTGAACAAATAAATTTGACCTACGATACCATGTAAATTCAAAATAAATAAACTAAGGGAAGAATAATAAAAGTAACATGTTATATCGGTATGAAATGTTAAACAATTTAAGAAAAACAATATGCTCGAACAAAAATATCAGCCATTTGCAATAACTTTAAACACAGCACCTGCATGAATGGATACATAAAAGTATAAGTAAATTAAAATTTAAAATTACTGCCCTACTGAGTTATCATAATTAGGATCATTAAAATTGCAAAATCAAAATAAATACACCGTACCAAATTTATTATTCAGATGTTATTTTGTAAAACTTCTTTTGAATTGTTGTGTTTCGTATGCTCTGCAGTATATTTATATTTCATTTTCTTTTCTTCTCCTATGCAATAAAAACAAATTATGTTAAAATGGAAGACATTAAATTTCTAAATGACTGATGTTATATGCAAATTTATGTAATATGGAATATTGTGGACTCTTTATTTGAAAGATTTGATATAAAAGAAAAATTATAAAAAGTAGTTAGAAATGGAAAGAAATAAATTTAGAAATTCTTAAAAAGACTAAGGTTCCAACTCCCTGAGGCAAAGTTGTTCTTAGAAGGCTTCGGCTATCATTTTATGTCCCTCTCGGTCATATAGCTCTTCACGTAAATCGGGTATTTATACATCCTTAGCTTGCAAATATTTGCCTTTGACTCGCGGCGTTCCTGGTCTTGCGGTCATAAAACTTTGGAGCACGATTATCGTACTCAGACTCAGAAATCAACCAATCAAATTATCGGATTTGATGTTTCGAGCACAAATTTTGTACTCCGAGTACTGAGTAAAGTTTTATGACCGAGGGCACTGGTAAAGCCAGAAAAGCACTTTGGACGCTCGAAACCTATTAAGTAGTATTTTCGTTTACATATAACATGTCGTCAAGTCAAAGAAAAAAGATAATGTTATGAGCTTCTGTTTGATAATTCATTTTTTTGTTACACAAATTATCTAGCCAAACATGGTGAACTGGCATAATTGATTTTTAAATGTCAGTATAATTATGTTGGTGAAATGAAAAGAAGGCCAAACAAACGAATGTTCGGTCATCGATCAAACATTAACAATAATGCACATGCACATGATATTTTTCATCAACATTTTAATTTGCTGATTATCCAATCCTTTTATGCGATTCGCATACTTGAAAACACTGTGACTAACAATTACCACCATGCATTACCTCTCCGTAGACAAAAAGAACACTACTGTTTTCCAGAACTAGGAAACGAGACATCTTATGGTTGTAATGACACAATTGGTGGTATAAGTATTCTAGCTTTTCCTGCTGCTCAGTGAATGTGCTGAATATTTTCAACTCTGGCCCACGATGTTGAAGCAGCAATGATCATCGTAATTATACATCACTTCTCTAACTGATATCTCCCCAAATGAGCTTCTTTTTTGTTTTATACAAAAGCCGTTTGAAATTCATCACATCTGCATGACACTATATTTACTCATCCTTTCAAAACTTAATTCGTCTTACAAATAATGTTTGGAAACCCCTGTCACAAATGTCAATTCTTATCAATACAATTTTACGTCATCTCGGATATAGCCCATCATAAACTTTTCAGTCCTGCTGGCATCCAAGAAAAGATATGACAAAGAAACGTTACTTGATAAGACTTTCTTATTCAAACAAAAATTAATAATTAAGCCCAAAATACCAATAACTCTTCTAAGAAGTTTAGTGACAACTTCGTCTTTGTTGGCAAATTTTTAGATCTTGTCATGCCGATTATATTTGCGGTTTACAGTTTGTTTCTCTCTCAGACTGTCTTCTATACTCCTTTACTCCTTTCATGTCACAACTGACCGTTTGTGTTATGTTGACTTTTTATAGACCTGACTTGCTCATAATATTTTGCCGTTTACAATCTATCTTTACTTTCAATAGTTTTGCCAAAAAAAAAAACAAAAAAAAAAAAAAAAAAAAAACAAAAAAAAAAACAAAAAAACAAACAAAAAAACAAACAAACAAACAAACATCTTTAAAGGGCAATAATTCCTAAATAGAGTTGACTGATATTTCGTCTATTAGACTTTTGTCAAAAATTGGGGTACAGCATTCAACATTGTTATAATCGTAATCACTATAAAAACAAATAATTATTTCAACAAAGAAAAACAAAGAAAAACAAAATGGCATATATACACTCTATAGACAAAATACATAAGCAAAAATGAAAGACAAAAATACAAAAAATGTCCATATATCACAACACAATGTATAAATACCGAGCCACGCCAAAATTATGTAACCAAAAATGGACTTAACAGTAAAGTTTAAAAATATAAAAAGACAAATAAATCGAACACTATATATAACACGTAATTATATGATAAACAACGTCTGATTCAGTACTTCGAATCTATACTTCAAGACCATCATGTATTATTTGTGAAGTTGATTCGGAATATTTATCAACAATGTATTAGTATCTTCCAATGAATTTTTTTAGAAAAAGGACGAGACGTTTTTTTACATAACCCTGGTTCATCACTTTCTACTCGGACACTGGTGACCTTTTTTCTCTAGTCAGAGAGCAGCTGCAAGCTCTTGAATACCGAATGAGTTCGGAAATGTACATCCCATATGCAGGGGAAGCTGAAATATTGCTACTAAGGTGGGGAAATTTATAATTAAAAACGTCTCGTTTGTCATTGCTATACGACGCGTCTCGTTATTTATATATCCAACATTCATGTATTTAGTTATGATGTTTCTTTTGTGAGTCCGGTTGGATATTTTGTTATGTCTTATGTTCGCTGTTGGAGACGACGTGGTCTTATACGTGTGGGTTCGATGGGTCATTTTGTGCTGAGTTGTTGTCTGTTTATTTCGTTTGTGGTTTGAATTCTGTATTTTCGATACATTTCACATATGTCTTATTTGTCAGTATAGTCGAGTTACTCGTGGTTTGTCTAAAGGGTTTTTGTTTTATGTTCTTTGTTTTCATGCATAGATATGTGTGTTTACTGTTTGGTCTTATTACAGTTATTTTATTTTTATTTTTCATATAATTATGTATGTAAAAGTTAAGATAAACTGTTATCACAGAGATATGTCTCGCTTTTTGTAATTTCAATAATGCAAATGTTGAAATTAAAATAGCAACACTTTAACATGTAAGTTTTGCAAATATTTAAAGTCAATGAACCATGACTGAAGGTACATGGCTAAACAATCTCCATGGAAATGAGATGTGCCAATGCTAATACAACTGCATACCAAATACCACTGACTTGTCATAAGAAGTTCCCTTTAAACATAAACACAAACTAATACATGTAAACTAATCAAAATTTCAAAGTCAATAAACCATAACTGAGGGGCAGGGTCAAATAATCTCCATGGTAATGAGATGTGCCAATGCTAATACAACTGCATACTAAATATCACTGACCTACCACTAGTGGTTCCCCATAACCTACCTAATCACAAACTAATACATGAAAACTAAGCGAAAGTTTCAAAGTCAATAGACTATGACTGAGGGGGCGGGGCCAAATAATCTCCATGGAAATGAGATATACCAATGCTTAAACAACTGCATACCAATTATCATTAACTTACTACTAGTGGTTCCCCATAAACTGACCTAATCACAAACTAATACATGAAAACTAAGCAAAATTTCAAAGTCAATAGACCATGACTGAGGGGGCGGGGCCAAATAATCTCCATGGAAATGAGATATGCCAATGCTTATACAACTGCATACCAATTATCATTAACTTACTACTAGTGGTTCCCCATAAACTGACCTAATCACAAACTAATACATGAAAACTAAGCAAAAGTTTCAAAGTCAATAGACCATAACTGAGGGGGGCGTTGCCAAATAATCTCCATGGTAATGAGATGTGCCAATACTAATACAACTGCATACCAAATATCATTGACTTACCACTAGTGGTTCACCATAAACTAGACCTAATCACAAACTAATACATTGTTGACGCCGCCGCCGCCGCCGACGCCGGAAACAAGATAGCTATGTCTCGCTTTTGACTGCGTCAAGCGAGACAATAAAAATCAGCTACTTCATCTGTATGATTTTAAGTTTAAAACAACTATATGCACACGATTTTTTTTTTTAAACACAGTTTTGATTTAGAAGAAAAACCAACATGTTTAGAAAATACAAATAACACCACCATTACAAACACAATTCCATTTTAATATTCTTGTCAATGTTAAAAAATACATAAAATAACAACATTACAAACTCAATCCCAATTTATATTCTTGTTAAGTGTCTATAAATTAAACTGTGATAATATAAACGTCACAAAAAATACATCACTTTTTGTGACGTTGATCCATTCATGTGACACGCAGTTTATATTTCGTTTGTGGTGTCCTGGTGTGCTGTCGTAAACTCACGGGAGGTGACCGTTGTTATTCTGCAGTTTACATGTTGTAATGTACTATTATATTATTCATTTATATATTTCTCTGTGCTGAGTGTTCTTGCGTTTGTTTGTACTGTATTCCTGTCACGTAGTGTTGTCATTTTAGCTGTATTTTTAACATTGCCATATAAGCGGGAGGTTCGGCTAGCCATAAAACCAGGTTCGGCCCACCATTTTTTCTTAAAATGTCCTGTACCAAGCCAGGAATATGGCAGTTGTTACACACAATCCGTTTCTATGTATGTTGGCATTTGCTTTTGCATTTGTAGTTCAGTGTTTCTGTTGTGTCTTTGTTTTCCTCTTATAGTTGATGTGTTTCCCTCGGTTTTAGTTTGTTACACGGATTTGTTTTTGTTTAATCGAAGTAACATAAGTCAAGAATAACAAATAAATATTCAAATAAAATGCCTTGCTGAGCGCAGCCTGATACAACCGCAGAACAGTTGGGGCAAGTTTGGACACAATATTCAAGCTTGATACTGTCTGAATTTGGATTGTGATCAAATTTTTGACATACATGTAATATAGGTTTCTGACACAAAATAAATGAGGTCAAAGATCTTAAAAATCTATTGCGCAATACTGCGCAATTGAAGATTTCTTCTTGAAACTTTTCGAAATATTTGAAATTTCAAAAATTTCGAAGAAAAAAATATGAACCCCCAAAAAATTTGGAGTAAAAACCCCCAAACTCATTCCCAGCTTTTCCTTTGTTGTATGGAACCTTGTAATACAATTTTAGAGAGATCCATACACTTAAACACAAGTTATTGTTTGGAAACTACAAAAATGCTTGTTTTTGTCCCTAATTCCTGCATGTTTGGGGCAATTACCCCCATACTCAATCCCAGCCTTCCCTTTTGTGATATGGAACCTGGTGGTACAATTCCAGAGAGATCCATATACTTACACACAAGTTATTGTCTGGAAACTACAAAAATGCTTCTTTTTGGCCACTAATTCCTAAACTGTTGGTACCATAACCCCCAAAATCAATCACTACCTTCCTTTTGTGGTATTGGACCTTCTTGTAAAATTGCGTAGAGATCCATTCACTTAAATTAAACTTATTGTCCGAAACCAAATGTGTCTTCGGACGACGACGACCAAGATGACAACAACATCATAGCATTATACGAACACAAAAAATGTTTGTGGTCGTATAAAAACTTGGAAGATGGACAAACACTTATACAATCACTGTCAACAGACAGTCCATAGACGTGCATAAAACTGTATGAAAAACAATTTTCTTTAGCAGCAACAGTAATGTCCTTACTGCTTGCGACAGTCAAAGATTGTAATATTATCTAATGTAAAATATGACTGCAAATGATTACATAAAAGTTATGTTTCCACTGCAGTATATCAACAAAAAGTGCATACAGTGAAATGTCTCGTCTTACACGGCTATTTATAATTTGGTTATCTCCATTTTGAGGCAAAGTATTCAAAACTTTCCATTTTCAGTTATTATTCTATAGTGTTATGACCAGGGTTTCCCCTGGGTCAATTTTCTTTTTCGCCACCTCTTTCGCAAAAACAATATATTTTTCGCCACTTTTAATTTTTTTTCGCCAACAAACAAAAACATATTTTTCCTTTAAAATTTCCTTCTCTAACAAAAAAAATTAGTTTGCCACATTGCTACTAGTATATGAAAATAAGAAGATGTTGTATGATTGCCAATGGGACAACTCTTCACAAGAGACCAAATGACAGAAGTTACCAAACTATAGGTCACCGTACAGCCTTCAACAATGAGCAAAACCCGTAACACATAGTCAGCTATAAAAGGCCCCGAAATGACAATTGTGAAACAATTCAAACGAGAAAACTAACTATGTATGTCTTTTATAATTCTAAATATATATTTTTTAATCTCATTGTCATAAATAAACACTCAATAATAACAAACATTTAGTTTTTAAAAGATACTGTAAAATTGCAATAAAGAATATCATCATGAAATCATTATGTTGACTTCTGCAAGGGAGCACGGGATTCATCTATAATAGTTTATAAGATACTTCCCGTCTAGATGAAGGATAAAATCAGAGATATTTCTTACTTTTGAATATTTTTCTTAACAATAGATTTCTTTTCCGGACCATCATTAAAAAAGTTTGGACGTAAAATTATGCCTCAAACACGTGCGTTGCTAAAACGATTGTAAATTACCAATTTCAAAAGAATTATTTCTCTCAAAAGTTATAAGATAAAATATAAAGTCAGAGATTTTCTTACTTTTGAACATTTTGTCATAACAACAGATTTTTTCCAGACCATCATTAAAAGAAAAGAGGAGACGTAAAATGTGCGTCGCTAAAAGGATTGTAAAGTACCCACTTCAAAACAATTATTTCAATCAAAGTTGTAAAATATCCTTAAAGTGACATGTGAAGCCATTTAACCACACCATTTCACGAAACAATACAATCAACACATTTATTAATTATAATCCTTTGTTACCGATGGCTATAAAATGCAATCAGATGATTATTGTCGTAAAGAGTTCAAGGTGAATTCCAGTATTGTCTGATCAGGAAAAGTCCAGAAACACTAAAAAGTAAACAAGATGGACGCAGTCGAACAGTTATATTTTTTTCGCCAATAACGAATTTTAATCGCCACAATTTTTATTTTTTCGCAAAATGCGAAAATGGCGACCGCCAGCGGAAACCCTGGTTATGACTATTGTATTTCAAAAGAAATTGTTTTACAACTGGTTTCACATAAAGTTAACATTATTACTAATCACTGAAGAGTATTCCATTCTCTATTTTAGTATTGGTTTGGCTCATTGTTGAATGTGATAATGGTAACCTGTACTTGTTTAAATTATTGTCCTTTGATGAATACTGTAAATTCAGAAATTATTGCAAGGTTTTTATAATTGCAAATAATGCAACTGGGTGAGTATCGCAATAATAAGAACTAGAATTTTGATATCTGATTCATATATATATCTGTATGCAATTATTCCTGAAATGGCAATAATTTATCTCACATTTTTGTCCATTCTTCAAAATTCGCAATAATAAATGCACGCAATAATTTCTGAATTTACAGTAATTGTCTCATTGGTAATCATACCTTATTTTTATAAACATCCCTATATGCTGAAACCACCGGGAAGCGACATAAAAATTCTGCAGTAACATTATCTTGAATGGTCCAATTGATACTGTTAATTCATAAATTATTGCATGCATTTATTTATGCCATTTTTGAAGAATGGACAAAAAAGCGAGATATTTAGTTTGATTTAAGGAAAGTCTGAATACAGTATATAATATATGTATCAGATATCAGAATGCAAGTTCTTTTATTGCGATTCTCACCTAGTCGCATAAATTAAAACCAAGCAATAATTTCTGAAATTACTGTTCATAAATTGTAGAAATAACTGTTGCATCGGAAGTTCCCTGTTCATGAAAGCAAACTTTTCACAGATTATAAAATAACTACAAATGTTCATGTTTATTTAAATTAAGTCATACTATCTACAATGTCACACATCATGCGATCGAGTTGGTCACATGGTTCAGATTTAACACTAACATCTTCCTGCTGACAAGAGAACTGGAGCAGTTCAGTTTTTACTAAAGTTTTAGAATCGAAACTTAAATCATCAGGGATATTTTGTAAACTTGACTGAATAAGTTCTTTAACTTTTTCTAAATGCAACTGAAATCTTTCGGCTATTTCATGTCTTTGTTTCTTCTGCTTTTCCATCATGACTCGCAATGTTTCTCTAGCTTGATGAGGTCTGAATTCATTAATCAAATGATGCATGTGAATAAATAACAGATTTAAATCTTCTAATTTTTCAGTCCTTTTCTGAGAGTCTGGTGATTTGATGAGAATATCAATAAGGTCCAGGAAGTTAACAAGAATTGAGTGATTCAGTTTTTTCAGCTCCCTCTTGTGGTCAAAACTTTGTGGATGCAGTCTTCGGAATCCTTGAGATTCCAATGGTTGTATTATTTGATCATCCACATTAAATGGTACCCCAAACATAGTGTAATTGTCCTGAAAATAAAATACAACAAAATGATATATAATAAAGGTTTACAAAAAGACAGCTAGCCTAGAAATGATAAAATGTTTATTAATAAGACCAAATATATCACATGATAGAATATTGTTTCTTGTGATGCATGCATATATATATATTTATTCCAAATATGCATTCACTATGGTGGATAAACTCTAAAACTAACAGATAATAGATCTTTTTTTAATTTTTCAGAATGAAAATTATGTGTATAGCATGTGCAAGTTAAAAGTTCAAAATCATTCTATATATATTCAAGGTTTTTTTAAACCAACTTGAGGCTCCAAGGAGCCAGTATCACTCACATAGTTTTTTCCATAAAATTGATACAATGCAACAGGATTATTTCTCATAGTCACAGGCGAAAAAGTAACATATTAGATAAACATTTTCATTGAAAGGCAATAATTCCTTCTGATATGTGCCATGTTGTTTTAATAGTAAATCTTGTCCTGCTAATAATTTTCACTATTTACAGTTTCTCTCTTTCTACCCAGGAGTAGATAATTCTAGCTGTATTTTGACAAACTTTTCGGAATTTTGGGTTCTCAGTGTTCTTCAACTTCATACTTTATTTCGCCTTTTTAAAATTTTTGATTTGAGGGTCCCTGGGGAGTTGAAAAAATTGGTAGTCTTGAAAATTGTCAATTCGCAAAAATTTTCAAAGTCTTGTAGCTTTTCAGAAGATCACTTTATGACTATTATCTTTTGGGAAATTTGCTGCATTTTTCATGAATAAAAATATGTTCCATATCCAGTATAAAATGTGGATTAAAAAAAAAATTGAAATAGAAAAGTATCCACAAATTCATTTGGGGAACTATTCCCCATTTTGCAGATTGTCCCCTGCCTAATGAAGACAATAATTCCTAAATGGAAATGTCTGACAGTTTTAATGAAAATAAATGGATTTTGCTCATGGTTGAAGGTTGTATGGTGACCTATAGTTGTTAACTTCTATGTCATTTGGTCTCTGGTGGAGAGTTGTCTCGTTGGCAATCATACCACATCTTCTTACTTTTTGATCTTGTTATTCTGAAAATTTCTGCGTGCCCCTGTCAGATTTTCTTTGTCTATAATGGTTTTAAAGATAATGGACAAAACTTTTGTTTTACTCTCATGTTCTATTTTTAGCCTTGGCAGGAAGGTTCATCACATGATCAGACAGAATTGTTTAAACTAGATACCCAACAGATGATTGTGGTCTAGTTTGGTTCCAATTGGCCTTGTAGTTTCAGAGAAGACAATTTTATAAAAGTTAGCAGATGAAAAGGGACAACAGATGCCAAGTGACCACAAAATAAAATTGAGAATGGAAATGGGGAATATGTCAAAGAGACAACAACCCAACCAAAGAGCAGACAACAGCCGAAGGCCACCAATGGGTCTTCAATGCAGCGAGAAAATCCCGCACCCGGAGGTGGTCCTCAGCTGGCCCCTAACTAAAATTGTGTGCTAGTTCAGGGAAAATGGAAGTCACACTAAACTCCAAAACATATAAATGAACTAAAGTTAAAAAACATACTAGACTAACAAAGGCCAGAGGCTCCTGACTTGGGACAGGTGCAAAAATGCAGCGGGGTTAAACATGTTTTGTGAGATCTCAACCCTCCCCTTATACCTCTAGCCAATGCAGAATAAAGAAACACATAGCATTACGAACAGTAAAACTCAGTTTAAAAGAAGTCCGAGTCCAATGTCAGAATAGGTAACAAAAGAAACTAAGCAAAATGACAATAATACATAAATGAACAAAGGACTACTAGCAGTTACTGACATGCCAGCTCCAGACCTCAATTAAACTGATTGAAAGATTATGTCTTCATCATATGAAAATCAAGTACAATTCCTCCCATTAGAGGTTTAGTATAATACCATCATAAAATATATGAGAAGAACATAACCCATATCATGCCAACAACTGGTTTTAGAATAAATGTGTTTATTTCCGATGCAAAGACCCTATGAGTGAATCAATATTTATACCAAAGTATGCAATCCTTAATGACTTGACAACAGTATCAAAGCTATATCCTTTCCGAATGAGTCTGTTTAAAGGTTTGGTTAGCTTTCAAGGTGAATGCCGACATTTTTGTGCTTTGTAAAGAATATTACCATAAAATATTGGATGTGAAACACCTGAACGTAAAAGATGTCTGCATGTTGATTTATATTTATGAATGATGTCCTTGTACCGATGATAAAATTTAGTAAATGTTTTGACTAGCTTGTGATATCGAAAACCCTGGTGTAATAATTTTTCAGTATACAGAGATTTCTTTTGTTGAAATCAAATACGTTTTTACATACACGAGCGAATCGAACAAGTTGAGATATATAAACACCATAAGATGGCAACGAAGGGAGCGTCACCATCTATAAAAATGGATAATTAACAATAGGAAATGAAAAATCATCTCTTTTATCATAAATTTTGGTATTAAGCTTGCCGTTAAAGATAAAGATATCAAGATCCAGGAAAGGGCAGTGTTCATTGTTGGTATTAGCTTTATTTAAAGTCAGTTCAGCAGGATAAATCTCTTTAGTGTACATACTGAAGTCGTCATTATTGAGAGCCAATATATCATCTAAATATCTAAAAGTGTTATTAAATTTTTGAATCAGATGTTGTTTCAATGGGTCTTTGCTGATTTTAGTCATAAATTGTAACTCATAACAATACAGAAACAGGTCTCCAATAAGTGGTGCACAGTTAGTTCCCATGGGAATTCCGATAACCTGACGATATACAAAAGCTTACATGGCTCTTTTGGCCACGTGAGCTAAACATTGATAGAAATTTAAATGACTTGTGAATTCATATTTTGAAAATAACAGACAAATGAGATTTTCATTGTTTATAAAATTGTTAATAAATGAAAAGTAAAGACAGCTTTTAAAGACAGACAATCAAAGAAAAGCGAAAGATACCAAAGGGACAAATCACATTCAAACCTATAAGTCAAAAACAAACTGACAATGCCATGGCTAAAAAATGAAAAACAACCAAAGACAATCAACAGCAAACAGACGCAACATAGAAAACTAAAGACTGAGTAACACAAACTCCACCAACAACTGGGGGGTGATCTCAGGTGAATTAAACACACTTTTAGAGCAATGAAATTCAAGAAGAGAAGAAAATATGACTTTTTTATTTGTGTAAAAAATATATATAAATGACTAAAGGGAGATAACTCTACCTACAAAATAATGTATCAATATCTGTACCAGTAAATAAACATTACCATTAGTATTATCTCTAAATGACAGGTGTAGTCTAAGTTTAACAGTGCAAGAAATGACCTACAAATCATTAAACTCTAGTGAAAGGTTCGAACACATATATAAATGAATTCAGGCTGTGGAATTGGGTTACTACTGACTAAAACTATGGAGGAAATCAGACCTCTTATGTAAGATATAGCTGTAAAATGAATTTTGAACACTAGCTCAATCATAAATGTAGACATATTACATGTATCATTACTCTGCTACAGCCATTGTTTTAAAAAGTCAAAAACTGACAAATTCAAATTAATTTTTACAAATCCACATCAACATCCTTTCATATTGGACAATAAGCATGATAAGCTTTTGTAAAATTTGTAAAATTTCCAGAGGGAAAAAAATCAGTGGGTTTAATATTGTTCTAGATCTTGTAATGCATTTAAAACTTGTTTCAATTTAACTTACCAGTATACACTGTAAAATACTGGTATGTGATATTAAAAGTACATGGATACTTCAAACATTATCTCTTAAATATTCTGCATTTGGCAAGTGTGTTCGACTCTAATCTTCATTGACTAGGATTGCCAGTTTTCCTGCAGAAGATCGGTGGTTCTCTCAGGGCAGTCTAAGCTATTCCAATTTAATACTGTATTGCAAAGCCTTCGAATCAACATCATAATAAAGGAGACCACAGTTCAAAAGTATGGAAAAAACATGGTGACAGGTCTGTATTAGTGGGACACTAGATTGTGGATGTCTGAAAATGGAATTCACCTGAGTGACTGGAGGTGAAAGTGCTGCCCTCGATGTCTGAATATGAAATTCCTTGAGCAGTCAAGGGTGTAACTTAAATAAGTTATTAGAGAAAAATAACATACATGTCGTTATTGTGGGCTAAAATATCAAAAAACTATGATAACATATGTATGTAACATGTTTCAAAGAGGCAAAATACATCCTTTACTTTGTTAAATTGTTTACAAGTTCTATTGGTATTATTATTGTCTTTACGTATACTAAACTTTACAAAATTAAATAATTAAAAATTAATAAATTAAACACAAGTGAACCAACGCCTGGTAAATCTTCTGTCAGTAGATTCCATAAAGTGGATACCCGGTATAAACTTTAGAAAGATATAACAGTTCATAGTTTGCCAATCATGTATAGTACACCTATGTTATTACAGAAAATATATGCCTGTAATAACTAAAGGGTGTTTTTACAGCTTCTCTACATCTCTTCAAAGCCATTTCTCAGACCCATATCACAATGTATTTTAATTTATTGTAACAGAGCATGCAAGGAGGTTCTGCCCAAGATTCCAAGTAATTCCAAAGTGTCTCATTTTATAAGTTACATGCCTGTAATAACTAAGCCTTGTTATTACAGCTTAGTGTATCCTTAATAGCCTTGTCTCATTGATTTACCATGGTTGAATATGTACAAATGTAATTACCTGAGAGACAGGAAGTGAAGCTGTTACCCTCCTGACTGTGACTAGAGGTGAAAGTGCTATGTTATTACCTGAGTGACTGAATGTGAAGGTGGTGCCCTCCCTGTCTGAATTTGTAATTACCTGAGAGACAGGAAGTGAAGGGGGTAGGCCCGGGTACCCTTCCTGACTGTGACTAGATGTGAACATGCTGCCCTCCCTGTCTGAATATGTTATTACCAGTGACTGGAGGTGACGGTGGTGCCCTCCCTGTCTGAAAATGTAATAACATGAGGGACTGAAGGTGAAGGTGGTACCCTTCCTGACTGAATATGCAATTATCTGAGAGACTAGAGGTCAAAGTGTTGACCTCCCTGTCTGAATATGTAATTACCTGAGACAGGTGTAAGTGATGCCCTCCCTGTCTGAATTTGTAATTACCTGAGAGACAGGAGGGGACGTGGTCCCATTCCTGACTGAATATATAATAACCTGAGTGTCTGGAGATGAAGGTGGTACCCTTCCTGACTGAATATATCATTACTGGAAATGGTGCCTTCCTGTCTGAATATATATAATTTCCTATGTGACTGGTGGTGAAGGTTGTACCCTTTCTGACTTAATATGTAATAACTTGAGACAGAAGGTGGTAGTGGTCAGTGGCGGATCCAGGGGGGTGGGTTCTGGGGTTGGAACCCCTCTTTGTTTTTTGACGATCAATGCATTTGAATGGGGACATATGGTTGGAACCCCCCTTTTCTCCTGGGTTGGGAACCCCCCCCCCTTTTAAAAATGGCTGGATCTGCCCCTGGTGGTGCCCTCACCGTCTGAATATGTAATTACCTGAGAGACAGGAGGTGGCGGTGGTGCTCTCTCTGTCTGAATATGTAATTACCTGAGAGACAGGTGTAGGTTGTGGTACCCTTCCTGTCTGAATATGTAATTACCTGAGAGACAGGTGTAGGTTGTGGTACCCTTCCTGTCTGAATATGTAATTACCAGAGAGACAGGTGTAGGTTGTGGTACCCTTCCTGTCTGAATATGTAACTACCTGAGAGACAGGTGTAGGTTGTGGTACCCTTCCTGTCTGAATATGTAATTACCTGAGAGACAGGTGTAGGTTGTGGTACCCTTCCTGTCTGAATATGATATTACTTGAGTGTCTGGGGTGAAGGTGGTATACCCTTCTTGCCTGAATATATAATTACCTGAGAGACAGGAGGTGGAGGTGGTGCCCTCCCTTTCTTTAAATTTTCATCTGTATATAAATGCACATACTGCATAGGAGGTAATGGAAAAGCACTTACACCCTGACTTTCTGCCATCTTCTGATGTCTGAAAAATAATGTTGCATGTAGTTATCTTTATAACCAGTTGATAACAGTTTGACTGAAAATTGCATTTATTGTCAATCTGATTTTTTTTAACATCTGTACAAAAAACCTTTTTCCTATTGAGTATTCAGGCTGAAACATTATAATAAGAACTTTATAGTGAGTTAGTTCAGAGACACAGTAAAGAGGGTCTGGATGGGGTTTACAGAAAAATAGAGAAAATAAAAGATAAAAAAAATAAAAAATAGAGAATAGTTGGGTGCTAAAATACAAAGAATAGAGAATAATTGGCAAAATCTATAATGAATAGAGAAAAGTGGCCTAAAAAATTAAAGACTACAGAAATGACTAACACCCCCCCCCCACATCCAGACCCTCAGTAAGTAGAAACAGATGTAACAGCTGATGTGTGTCAACTACAACTTATATCTGTCTGACCTTAAACTTGCTTCCAAGAATTTAGTATAATAATCTTTTAAATTGACTTCATTTTTACAAATAAATGACTGAATTCCAAGGCAATTATAAACATTAAATACTGTAAATTCAGAAATTATTGCGAGGTTTTTATTAATGCCAATAATCATGATAATGCGACTAGGTGAATATCGCAATAATAACTTGCATTCTCATATATATCTGATACATATCTGTATGCACATTTTCCTGAAATCATAATAAAAATAATTGATCTCGCATTTATGTCCTTTTTGCAAAAATCGCAATAATAAATGCATGCAATAATTTCTGAATTTACAGTAAAGAGATGTGCCATGAGCGCATGATACACCCATCGCCCTTTAAGCTCGTTTTTATGCTTCAATTGAATTTATATGATCAACTAGAAATACTGTGACAACTGCTCAAATAGACCTCCCCCCACTAAAAAAAAAAACATGCACACACAATGGTACCCACTGACATAAACCAAGAATAATTCAGCACTATTAAAGCTACCTCAAGTTAAGCTAAGTTTGAGGCCTCGACTTTTGAAAGAATAAAATTCTGTAACTTTCAATAGTGTGAAAAATGGACCATTTTCGACGATTCTTCAAGGAATATAGTTTTATTACTCCTCAATGTCATATCAGAAATTTATAAAAAAAATTAAAGAGAGCTTATTTCAATACAGTGAAACTTCTCTAAACCAGCCCCTTGGAATACCGGTTCTCCCCTCATACCAGCCAAATCGAGAAGTCTCAGCTGATTTGTATTCAATTAAAGGGTTATGTATATATAAAACCGGCCACCCCTATAAACCGGATACTGGCTAGTAGTTCATATTAAGTTAATCAAAATCAATAAAAGTTAACCTCATAAAACCGGCTTTCTCATCTGAAATCTCTGATCGGTACATATAATTTTCCGTGGTCCGACAGGCGGCCTGTTTTGAGAAGTTTCACTGTAGATGTAAACAAGGAAAGTCGACCTTCCTATGGATGGAAACAAGTGCCTGTGTTTATATACAAAGACAATGTACATAAAATTGAGAATGGAAATGGGGAATGTGTTAAAGAGACAGCAACCCGACCAAAGAGCAGAAAACAGCAGATGGCCACCAATGGGTCTTCAACACAGCGGGAAAATCCCACACCCGGAGGCGGGCTTCAGCTGTCCCCTGGACAAAAATGTGTACTAGTTCAATGAAAATGGGCGTCACACTAAACTCCAAAACATATAAATAAACTAAAATTAAAAAACATACAAGACTAACAAAGGCCAGAGGCTCCTGACTTGGGACAGGCGCAAAAATGAGGCGGGGTTAAACATGTTTTGTGAGATCTCAACCCTCCCCCTATACCTCTAGCCAATGTAGAATAAACAAACACACAACAATACACACAGTAAAACTCAGTTTAAAAGAAGTCTGAGTCCGATGTCAGAATAGGTAACAAAAGAAACTAAGCAAAATGACAATGATACATAAATTAACAAAGGACTACTAGCAGTTACTGACATGCCAGCTCCAGACCTCAATCAAACTGATTGAAAGATTATGTCTTCATCATATGAATATCAAGCACAATCCCTCCTGTTAAGGGTTAAGTATCATACCATCATAAAATATATGAGAAGAACATAATCCGTATCATGCCAACAACTGGTTTTAGAATAAATGTGTTTATTTCCGATGCAAAGACCCTATGAGTGAATCAATATTAATGCCAAAATATGCCATCTTTAATGACCTGACAACCGTATCATAACTATATCCCTTCTGAATAAGTCTGTTTAAAGGTTTGGTTAGCTTTTGAGGTGAATGTTGACATTTTTGTGCTTTGTATAGAATATTACCATAAAAAATTGGATGTGAAATACCTGAACGTATAAGATGTCTGCATGTTGATTTATATTTACGAATGATGTCCTTGTACTGATGATAAAATTTAGTAAATGTTTTGACTAATTTGTGATATCGAAAACCCATGTGTAATAATTTTTCAGTAATACAGAGATTTCTTTCATTAAAATCAAATACATTGTTACATACACGAGCGAATCGAACAAGTTGAGTTATATAAACACCATAAGATGGTGACAAGGGAAAGTCACCATCTAAAAATGGATAATTAACAATAGGAAAGTAAAAATCATCTCTTTTATCATAAATATTGGTATTAAGCTTCCTGTTAAAGATATAGATATCAAGATCCAGGAAAGGGCAGTGTTCATTGTTAGTATTAGCTTTATTTAAAGTCAGTTCAGCAGAATAAATCTCTTTAGTCATGTTAGTGTACATACTGAAGTCGTCATTATTGAGAGCCAATATATCATCCAAATATCTAAAAGTGTTATCAAATTTATGTATCAGACAGTCAAGGGTACTACTTGTACAAGTAATCTTTATTTACTTGAAGAAGTAAAAAAAATATACTTATATAAGTTAATTATAATGTTTGAATAATCTCCCCTTAATTTTCTCAAAAATTTACTTGTATAAGTAAATTTTTTTTACAATCCCACAAAAATTCTCATGTTTTGAGATGTAAAAACATGCCTTTAATGATTTTTCCCAGGTTAGCTCATAATTTTTGATTAGAGTTCAATGTTTCATCTCATTAATTCAACAAAGAAACTGATTGCGCAAAGATCTTAGGTATTTGCTTGCGCAAGGCCTTCAAAAATTGCCCCTTGGGGGCTTGTAAATGAGCAGTGCTCTGAAGATAACAGACAAATGAGATTTTCATTGTCCATGTAATTACACTAAATTAATAAGTAAAGACATCTGCAAAGGACAGACAATTTAAAATTCTATTAGAGCAAAGAAGTCCTAAGAATTCAAGAAAAGAAGATAGGATGACTTTTTTACTTATATAAGTAATAAAATGCTCTGCTGGGCGCAGCTTGATACGACCACAGAGGTCGAACCCTGAACAGTTGGGGCAAGTATGAACACAACATTCAAGCTTGATACACCACTGAATTTGGATTGTGATTAAATATTTGACACAGCATAGGTTTCTGACACAGAATGAATGTGGTCTAAGGACTTAAAAAATTTTAATTTACCTATTCAAACCATATCATTATTATTTGCTTTTATATATAAATCAGAAATAACCAATTTAAAATGGAATATTTTAAAGAAAAATAAAAGGAAAAAAAAATCCCTCCCCCAAATTTTTTGAACCCCCTTATGATTCATTACCCACAAACTCAATCTCAGCCTTCCCTTTGTGGTATGGTACCTTGCAGTACAATTTCAGAGAGATCCATGCACTTGAACACAAGTTATTGTCTGGAAACTAGAAAATGCTTGTTTTAGGCCCTTTTGGCCCCAAATTCCTAAACGTTTGGGCAATTACCCCAAACTCAAACCCAGCTTTCCTTTGTGATATGGAACCTTGTAGTACAATTTCATAAAGATCCATACACTTACACACAAGTTATTGTCCTGAAACTAGAAAATGCTTGTTTTTGCCCTTTTGGCCCTTAATTCCTAAAATTTTGAGGCAATTACCCCAAAATCAATCCCAGCCTTCCCTTTGTGGTATGGTACCTTGCAGTACAATTTCAGAGATCCATACCCTTGAACACAAGTTATTGTCTGGAAACTAGAAAATGCTTATTTTGGCCCCTTATTCCTAAACCTTTTGAGCAATTACCCCAAACTCAATTCCAGCTTTTCCTTTGTGATATGGAACCTTGTAGTACAATTTCAGAAAGATCCATACACTTACACACAAGTTATTGTCATGAAACTAGAAAATGCTTGTTTTTGCACTTTTTGGCCCTAATTCCTAAAATTTTGAGGCAATTACCCCAAAATCAATCCCAGCATTCCCTTTGTGATATGGAACCTTGTGGTACAATGTCAGAGATCCATACACTAACACACAAGTTATGTCTGGAAGTTACAAAATGCTTATTTTGGCCCCTTTTGGCCCCTAATTCCTTAACTGTTGGTACCATACCCCCCAAAATCAATCCCAACCTTCCTTTTGTGGTATTGAACCTTATAGTAAAATTTCATATAGATCCATTCACTTAAACTAAAGTTAGAGTGCGAAAACCAATGTGTCTTCGGACGACGACGCCAACGTCATACCAATATACGACCACAAAATTTTTTTGCGGTCGTATAAAATCTAATATCGACCGCAAATTTTTTTACGGTTGTATAAAAAAATCTGAATGTCTAAGGGACATAACTACGTAAAAATTATTTACCTATACAAGTGAATAAAATACACTTGTATAAGTATCCTAAAATATACTTATATAAGTATAGTTATATTTACTTCTTCAAGTAAATAAAATTACTTGTACAAGTAGTACCCTGACTGTCAGATGTTGTTTCGATGGGTCTTTGCTGATTTTAGTCATAAATTGTAACTCATAACAATACAGAAACAGGTCCGCAATAAGTGGTGCACAGTTAGTCCCCATTGGAATTCTGATAACTTGACGATATACAGAATCTCCATAGCGAACAAAAATATTATCTAGTAAAAATTCAAGTGCAGTTATCGTATCAAAGCAGGTCCAATTGACATAGTTCTTTTGTTTGTTGTTACTAAAAAATGACCTAAAGAGTTTGAACATATATATTCGCATTCTGACTTTTTAAATGCCCATTTAATTAGGTGTGTGAATTTTTTCTTAATAAGATTATGAGGCAAAGTGGTATATAGGGTAGAAAAATCAAAACTTTGAACAGATTCGAAATCACCAATATAAGCATGCAATTTATCAAGTACTTCCAATGAATTTTTGACACTCCAAAAGTAATTAATTCCACTATTTTCAAAGGCCTTTCAAGACTTCATAATTATTTGGACTAATTATACACCATTCACACACCAATACTCATGTATATGTGGTTGGGTCGGTATCGGGTCCGTTCGCTCCCAATACACGTTCGCACCCCCACATTTGCCCACTGGGTCCTTTTCACCCCATTTTATTCAAATACCAATTGAATTATTAGATGTTTTTGATGTATAAATCAATATTTTCAAAATGAAATATTTATTTGGGAGGATTAACCGATTTGATGAAGACCGTATGGACCATCAGACAAACCAGTTGACGATTTTCCGCCACAGTAGACTTTGAACTTTGATTACATTTGTGACTGTTAATTAATACATTAATTCTAAAATATACTGTTATATTGGTGCATATTAGATAGTATTGGTGTGTGAATGGTGTATAATTAGTCAAATAATTATGACATCGTGAAAGGCTATTTTATTTTTGTTTTGACCTATGCAGGAAGGCGTCAAAGCAAAAAATTAAAATAACCTTTCAAGACGTCATAATTTCATGAATTTGGACTAGGTGTATAATGTGATGTTTCAGGTTTTTTAAAAATATTTTAGTGCTCTTTTAAATTTCATAAAGTAGTTACTCCAAAGCTAAACATTTTAGTGCTGTTTTTAAATGAAACATTTCATGATTTGAATGATTGTGTGCGGTTAAAGTGCAAGTAGGAAACCTGTTTTAAAATGTCACTTTATTTTAAACAATAAAAAAAACTTATTTATAGCAATAAACAAACTAAAACACGATTAAAAATTATTCAACACAAAACCATTAAAAGGGTGCAAATGGACCCAGGGTTCTAACGTGTGGGGTGCGAACGTGAAAGGCGACGTGAATGGGAGGAACGTGATTTTGGGCGACGGCTAACCCGAATAATTTAGTCGGTATATTCCGCTGATCTACGATTACTTCATTAACGTCTGAATGCATAGACAATGAAAAATCTTCAAACAATCATTCTGAATTAGCTAGGGATTTACCTATCTCGATAAAATTGAAATGATTGCTGATTGGTTACCTCTTCTACAGGGCACCAATCACAATCAAGGATTCGTGAAGAGTTTTAATCGTGTTAGGATATCAGGCCCTCGCAAGTAGGAGAGATCGATTACTGGGAGGGACTGAATTATTCGGGTTAGAACGGACCCAGAATTTCGGTTGAGTCATTTGAAGACATTTCTCTTTAAAATTATAGCATATCGAGTACTTTTTTCTACATATGAAAAGAATAAAAGGGTCTTTGTCTTTGGTTTCTTTAACGATTTTCATGCTTACTGTAAAGATGACAACTATCAAAGAACAGTCAGATAAATGAACTGCACAGTTGACAGTAAGAGTTGTGTATTCCGTCTTTGTCTCAAAGATTTTTTTTACAAAACGAAGATTTAATGTTTTTTAATTCTATCAATACTTGATAATGAAATAAAAATATCAAGGAAGGAATATATAAATATATGCTTTCAAAGGTATCGAAAAGCCTCAAATGATAGAATACTAACTCTTTCATGTTAATAGTTCGTTTTGTTTATCAAATTGTGTGTAATTCCAGCCCTAATTCCAGGGAAGTAACTCCAGTTCAATTTCTTTGGAAGTTTCGTTTGAACCGCAAGCAGTAGGGTTTGGTCTTCAATAATCCCCAAAGGAATCTCATCAAAGAAACATTGATATCTACATAATGTAAAGATTGTATGCATTTCTTATTTAGTGAAAGCGCTTTCTGTTTCCAATAGCTACATATGAGAAAATTTGGAAAAATTTCATTGGTTTACAGTAGTTTTAACTTCCTGGTTTTATCCAGTGTTCAACTTCCTAAGTATTTTAATCATCAATCATCCTGATCACTAAGATTTATTAATCTCAGAATCACTGGAGTATGTTACTTCTTGTCTATTTGTCATGTAAGTTGAAGCTGACATGCCCATTACTTAGCTTAGTGGTGTTTACATGGTTGTATATATATCAGTATATTTTTGTTCAGAGTCAGAGAAGGTTAATGTTTGATAATATTACTGCATTATCAATAGCACTTTTAACAATGAAAAGCTTTGTTCTATTATTTAACCTCTGTTGGTATAAAGATTTTAATTATATGTTATTGTCAATATAAATTTAGTTCGAAACTAATTTATAAGGATTGGTTTGAATCGGTCACCAACCATTTAGGGTCCACTTTTAAACTGTCTTAAATAAGTCAATGCTGTTGAATTTTATTTGACATTTTTCTTATGAGTTAAGCAAGCAACAATTAATTATTTATATAACTTAGATAATTTACAATTATGGATCTCTTTCATGTTTTCAATTTATGTTACTTCTTAAAGGAAGTAATTTTCATATACTTTCAAAACTCAAGAAACAATATGGATCATTCATTTAAATTTCAGACGGTGTTACTCTTACCAAATAACATGATTAATGTAAAATAAATAACAAAAACACAAGAACAAATAAACAATAATTAACTTTAGAATGCTTTCAATTAGTGAAAGCAAGCTCAAAGTACTTAGCTGAAATAAAAATATATGTTTGGATTTGGTTTCCTGACAGACCCTGCATGTATTTCTAACCCTGACCCTAGCAATTTCTTTCCTTTTCTGAGAAAAATAAAAAGTTACAAATAGCGATTGACTTTACTTTCATTTAGTTGTTTTTCAGAGGAGAAAGATGTAACAATATACATGTACATCATAAAACCATGATGTTTGACATTTATAGCAGTTTAACTTTCTATTTCCTTCCTAATTGTGTGTCAAAGATAATTATCTGTGTGCTCATGTATATTTTAGACAAAGTTCCACTTGAGCATCATAACCTAGTTTCTCAAGTTGCATATATATATATTCAGTCGTATTTAATTGCAATATATATCTTCTGTAAATACTACATGTATAAAGATGCTTGACTGTACCTTAACTGACCACCTATTTCCAAATTTAATTGATAAAAGTAGTCATCTTGCAAGCACAGAAAAATAGGGGAATACTATCACTGACAAAAATTTTATCTGGTTATTTATAGGCAATGTCATTAAAATGTATATGAAGATTCAAGAATAATTACTAACTGGTGAGTCCAAAGATGCATCAAGATTGAAAAATATTGTATCAACTGAGCACATACATTTTATAACAAAAGTTGAAAAATAATCTAAATTTGATGTCATTTCATGCTCCATTTTTCATGGGGACTGAAAGGATAAATTATATAGCAATAAAATTTCATCTTCTCGCTGTTGGACTTGCCATGGGCAAAAATCCTTGGACCCGCCTTCAAAAATCCTTAGTGAGAACCCTGCAGTCATTATTGAAAATGGTTATGCCCTGAAAAAGTGATACTTGATATATCAAAATAAACAGGATTTCCAAAGTGTTTTTTTTTAAATTCAATCGTTGACACCTGTCATTGTAAAGATTTCATTAATTCAAATGGTAATCATAATTTAACCTATGCATAAAGATATTCACTCAATTAGCAATTATAATTTGATATTATGGCACTACCAGGGTCGCAATGGGGAAAGAGGGGTAGGGGTACAATTAAGTACAGAAATTCATATAAATATAAATTTCTATAAACTTGACTGTTACATGTATGTTAAGGAGATTTGAAATAATTGTCAGTGAGACAACTATCCACCAGAGACCAAAGGACGTTGATGTAAACAAATATAGGCACTGAAAGACATTCAACAATGAGCAAATTAAACCCATACCATATAAGCATGTAGTAAGTTATAAAAGGCCCTGGCATGACTCAATGTGAAATAGTTCAAAAGAAAAAAAACAATAAACAAAAAACAAATATCGCAGACAGCAACCGACAGTAGCCAATAATTTACAGGCTCATAAAGAATTTGGCCATGTTGGTAGGGTTAAGCATGTTTGTAAGCACTTTGAATCAATGCTGATATTTAAAGTACTAATTACAGGCCTTGATTTGTATTTCAATAAATGTCAAATTTACAGCATTTTATAATAACTTTTATTACAAAATCTTCTCCTTTGAAACTACTCTGCTTTTGGAACCAAACTTGGCCACAATCATCATTAGCCATGATTAGGTTATTGTGTTAAAACATTTTGTCTGATGATCCTGGCTGCCAACCAACATGGCTGACATGTCTGAAAATAGAACATAGGGTGAATTGCAAATTTTGTCTATTAAGGCCAGGATTTTAAATTTGTTGGTTTACTGATTTTTGATGTGAAAGATTCTGGTTGGTCTGGGAAAAAAAAAATGTAAAGACATATTATGTTTAGTATTACTGTGTACTTCAGCTTATTACAATATCCATGATATCTGTGTTTTCCTTTTTTTGTCATCATTCCTTAAATATGAGTGTCAAACATTTATTCTTGGCTGTTTTAAACATTGCCAATGAGACAACTATCCACCAAAGTTCAAATGATGTGGATGTAAGCAACTATAGGTAGCCGTACGGCCTTCAACAATGAGAAAAACCCATACTGTGTAGTCAGCTTTAAAAAGGCCAGATATAAAAAAAATATGAAACAGTTCAATTGAGAAAAGTAACGGCCTAACATACATATTCAGGACTAGAACATGTCAATATGTTATGAATTTGAACCTTATGTACATGGTTTAATACACAAGTGTTTGGATATGTCTTGCAGTGGGTCCCAACAATGCCTCTGATGTGGTTTAATTCAAATTTACAGCTAAGCCAAGGTAAGCTGTAATCTAATTGCAGGTCTAGGGTCTCAATCATGTCAAATGGCTTTTAATTTGATACTGCACATTAGAAAATGTTTGCTATGTTTACATTGCCATGAAATTAAAAAGTAAAAGTCCTTTTTAATCTACTTTTTGGTTAAATTTGAAAGTACAAAAAATGTACATGTATATATATATCATGTATATGTACTGTGTTTTTTTTAATATTCAGATATGATATTACATGTACATTGTACTGAAAGCATTGACATTTTAAATGACCTTGGAAATATATTGACTTATATTTAATATAATTCTGCCTTCAAGTTGGTATCATGTTCTATTGCATACATAATTTTCTTTCCAGATGTTATGCCATTTGGTTCACATGAAAAGGATATATGAGAATGACTGTTTTGATTGGATATAATGATTTGGTGGTAAATGCTGATAAGCAATAGACCAGACTAAGTTGCTGTCAACGATATTTTTTTAGTTGTGTATGATGTAGAAATTGGACTGTGAATAACAAAAATAGCTAAAATGGATTCACAAAAAGCAAGATTTTATGATGAAGCGTTCTGTGAACAAAAGCAGAATAACAGCACAGAACTATAAAAGTCGCTGGTTCATATTAGATAATGATACTTTGAGCTATAAAGATGGTACATTAGAGGTGAGTTGATTTTCACTCTAATGTGCATAAAAGTTGTTAATGTAGTCTGAAATATATCTCTACATGCTCTACATAGATGGACCCTAATGGTTTTCTCTTTTTCCAATAAAATGAAGATGTTTGACCAATTTTAATGATTTCACCTAATAATCTGCAAACTATTTAATAATCTGATACATTGTAATACAAATGTAATAGATGCACTGAATCTTTGAACAGCAAAAGTGAACACAAGATCGTACAGGGGTTGTTTCCCCTAAATCACAATTCTAACTTTTTTTTAAAGTTTGCCTATTACCTGTATCTTGAAAATAATTATGAATAGACAAAATTAATCCAGCAAAAGTAATCAAGAAGACAACATTTTGGCCCAGACAGTTTCATTCAACACAAATGTTCTTCTTGCATAGTATCAATTTAATTCAAAATCAACAAGTGGTTAATACAGGTTCCTTGGAGCGTCTAGTACATGGGTGTACCAAAAGAAGTACTTTTACAGTTCACTATAGTATAGGTCCTTCAACAATGAGTAAAACCTATAAAGTATTGTAAACTTTTAAACATGTTAAAAATCCCTGGGAAGATAAAAGTGAAAAAGTGCATTAGGGAAAAGCAACAACCTGATTGATACTACAATATAAAATGTATAATGAAAAACAATAACAGCAAACAATAACACAACAGGTGCAGATTCATGTGGGGGCACATGGGAAGTGCCCCCAAAAAAGTAATTTATAGATAAAATTACAGTAATTTGTTTGTCAAAATATGGTTCTCTCTATCATGTTTAACTCCTTATTCTCAGACCCCCTCCCACCCCACCCCCACTTGAGTGATTGTATATTTCATATTTGCATATGCTCCTAATAATAGTGTACACAAATATCCTGATTATTCAGCAAAACAACATCATGATGCAGGTTCCAGTACATGTGTACACGATAAGAGAATAAACACTTTATGTCACCACAAACATTTGACTTTCACACTACAAATACCTTCCTGTTAAGTTAAAAGCACTTCTGAATTTAGAGGAAGTAACTACTTCTGGGAAAAGATAGATATTTATCCAGAAGTGGAAAATACATGTACATATATATTTAGTTACATTGAAATATTGACATTTGTCAGCGGTTTGCATTTTTACTTTGGGATTTGACATGCAAGATGAAGTTGTTAGATTTCAGATAGATGTTTGGACTCATGGGATATGGTTATATGTTATCCATTATATCCATATTACGATCTTTGTATAAATATACAGCATCTAATGAATTTTGTTATGAACTTAATTTTACATGTCTATAATTGTATGGCTCCATCAAGATCAAATACGATCTGCTACCTTGGGGTTTGACTGTGGACTTTGCCACCTGACGTCTCATTTAGGAGGACCTGTGACCTTTGAAACAAGTTTATTGTTAAAAATCAACCTGTCAAATTTTCTTGTAAGTGACCTGGTGACCTGAGGCAATTTTGAATGTGACCTTGTGAATTAAGGGGTACCCTACTGGAGCCCAATGATTCAAATCATAGACAAAACATGTGTAATGAATGTGGTAGTCTCCTTCAATTGTTTCAGATTAGTATTTTCTTAATTAAATGTTTATTTTATGTTTAATTTGATCTAGACAGGCTAAAATACAAAGTAGCTTTAATAATTTAACTATAAAAGTATTTAAATTTCGTATTACTTTATATATTTGATGAATATTAATTCATTCAAGTTTTCTTCAATACCATATTTTATTTATATCTTTGAAATTGATAAGATTTTCCTTATCACTTGTTCAGGAGTTGCTTGGTGGGTGAAGACCACTCCCACACTGTATATATGAGCCGGCAGTGTAGCACTGCCACCCCACTCTATATACCAGCTCCCGGAATGATTCTCGAATTATTTAACAGCATCTACATTGGCATACGATTGGAAGTATACAGTAACATTTACTTTGATCTAAGTTTTGATTTGAATGACTATCACTGACTATTTTATTTTCATTCATTTGACTTGAAATACTTTTCTTTTCCATTTTGTTTGCAAACAATACTTTTGAATTAGTTACATTTCATTTTGAACTTAACTTTCGAAATACTATTCCTTTTCATTTCATTTGATAATGTTTTATTTGAATTTTGTACATTTGTAAATAAATTGTTGAGTTCTACATTTGTGTATTGATTTATGTCTCTATTCTACCAAAATCTGATATCAGGTATCCCAAGGATCGAATAGGGATGAAGTACTAGCCACTACACGTCCCGGGAGGTGTCGTCACAGACCCCCTCCTGTTACACATGAAAAATTTAGATGATTAAATTTTGATTGTGGTATATTTTTATTTCAAGATTTAACTATATTTACATAAAGATGTATATTAAGATAATTATATGCCTAGTTGTAAGTCAGTTTCCAAGTCACAATCATAGTCTTATTGATCTTTTCTTTGCCATTGAAGACAAAAGTTTAATTGTGGCGATTAAAAATCATGAATGGTGAAAGAATTTGGCGAAAGAAATATATTGACTTCCTCAATCTTCTTATATTTGTTTCAGGTTTTTCTGATTTTTCCCCTGATCAGACAAAACTTGGATTTCACCTTTCAAGAACTCGTCACACGTATCAATTTTGTCAAAAAATCAATCAGCAACAATGGACTAATTAAAAAAGGTGTTCATTGTATTGTTAAATGACAATGTGTGGTAAAATGGTTTCACTTACTTCCTTAAGGACTGTTTTTACAGATTTGATGAAGATAATTGTTTTGAAGTCACAATCGTTTTAGTGGTGCACCTGTTTTAAACATAATTTACGTCTCAACTTTGACTTTTAACGATGTGTTCGGAATAGAAAAATATTGTTTTGAAGAACATGAAGAAAGAGTTCAAATATAAGAAAAATCTCTGATTTTATTCTTAGACCTTAAAAGACAAGAAGTATTAATTAAAATGATTGAAGATGAACCCAGTGTTCCATGTGTTCCTAGAAGTAAAATTTTACAGTATCTTTATAACAGTTCTCAAAATATTCATTCTAATTGAGGGTTCATTTATTACAATGTAGGATATGCAATAGATATGTAGAATTATAATAAATGAGACAACAATGCTGCAAACTGATTTGTTTTGGTTAGCAAGAAGGAAAAGTTCTAAACAAAAACATTTCGGAAAAATTGAGAGTGACGAAAGAGGTGTGGAAAAAAGAAATTGATCCAGGGGAAACCCTGATTGTCATGATTGTAGATATTTGTAAATTTTCTAAAATCTTTAATCAAATACAAGTACCATGATGATAACAGGAAACTTTGTAGGAAGATATAAGCCTGTAACTTAGTAGGAAGATATTGACATTTATCTGATTGACATTGACATTTATTATATACTTAGTAGTAAATACATGTAAATTGTATGTGTAATACGATCAATGGCAATCGTGCTGTATCAGCCATCCGTGATGATATTGATATCAGTCACTGTTGCAAAGGCTTTACCACACCCTTAATCTGTATGACGTCACGTCATTGACATCAGTGATGGTTTCAAAGGCTTTATAAAACCCCTAATCTGTATGACGTCACGTCACATGAAAAAAACATCTACTTGAGATATATAATAAAGTGTATATGATATGGCTTTTCAATATCACACACCGTATCAACCCTCAAGCAGAGCTCTTGGGATTATATTGGTATCTCAGGTTGATATTGAAAAAGCCATATAATATTCTCTATTTATCTGATTGATCATGTTGATATTGATGCTTATTGCTATGCATATTCATGTTATTCACTCACCAATTACGTGAATTAGTTAAATCATTGAATTAAGAAAAATTTGATTTTTAACAAAAAATTGCTAAATGACAATGAATGAGGCAACTCACATTAAAACTTGACCAACTTTTTCCAGCTTTTTAGCATAAATTACAATTGAAATCTGTTTAATGGTAGATAAATTTCTTTCAACCAAATTCAAAATAATATCAAGAATTTGCAGAAGACAATTGATGCAGATATTTGTAATTTAATGCATATATATATATATGTATATGCTTTAAAAGTACAACCCTAAACCAGAGCTTCTAAAAACAATTTGAGACAGCTTTGATTATACCACTTGAAAATGATTACTCCATACTTTGATAAGGATTCTGTGAACTGACAGTAACTTATATAGGAGTTCCTCTAACAGGCAGTGCATCATTGCATGTTTAAGAATTAAACAATAATATAGAGTTAGGGAATTTACTAAACCATGTATACTGTTTCCCTAAAGTTGAATAAATGTACATTAATTTTAATAGTTTGTCATAGAACAATCATTTTAATATACAAATGATATAGACATGATACTAAGATATTTACATGTTTTTTTTTTTTTTCGTAATAGAAAGTAGGTAAATTGAAAGGTTCAATAAAACTTGAGAAAGTAAAAGTAGTGGAGGCTGTGGAAGACAAAACCTTAGACAATAAAGTCAACGTTTTCCAGGTAAGTTGAAGATATCTACTGTAAATTCAGAAATTAATGTGTGCATTATCTTAATTATGAATCACAGATTAATGGTCATAAAAATGTGAAATCTAATTATTGTGATTACAGATATTTTGTGAAGGAAAATCACTACTGAAATTATGAATGCGAGTTTGCATTATTGGAAACATGATCATGATGATACTGTTGCATTTTTCACATTAAAAAAAATTGCAACAATTTCTAAATTTACAGTACTTGTTTCTTAACCTTCTGGCAGAAAAAAAAAACTGACATGAAGGTAGTTTAAAATGATTTCGATTTTGATTATATTTTGCATAGATTATATTAAGAACTGTTCTTGATACATGTGATAATAGGTGCTTAACCAAAAAAAAAAAGCCTAAAAACAGTAAGTGTAGGCAGGAAAATTTAGGATGGCTTACCCATGTTGCCAGGATCTGAAATGATACACAATCTTACCATAGGTTTTAAGATTTCTGAGTTTTGAACTCTTGCCACTGTTTCAACGCCTTTTATCATCGTTTAACAGTTCAAAACAATCAAATGGTTTTCAAAATTTTTCTAAAATGTGGTCAGATTGGGTTGATAGAATTGAGCCCTATATCTCAAACAACTTGCTTGCTAAGAAATAAATAGTTTAGTCCATAGGAGCCACATGACAGTTAAGCAACAAAAGGTGAGGTATTCACTTTCTGCATTTTTTTGTCTTTTATGAATAGTTGCCTCATTGGCAGCCATAGCACATCTCCTTATAATATTTTTTTTTATAAAATTGTATGCAGTAAATATTCAATTTGAATAGGCAGCTTTATTTCCTCTTTGAAAAATAAAGCTATATGTAACTTTTAGATGAAAAAGCTTGTGTTGTTGGGTTGCAGTTTATTTGAAATTTACCCATTACAATCTTGATTAAAATACAATCCCCTATCCATGACTTGTTTACAAGGATCTGACAGCGCTCAATTGTACTTTCTGTTTAAAATACCTTAAAGGATCCTCAGATTTTGTCATATTGAAACACACCTTCAAACAGCTGGAATTTCCTCGGCTGATGTACAAGTATTACCAGAACAGAAAGTACATGTATAACAGAATGTTGTCAGATCCTTGTAAGCGAGGCTTGCACACAGTATCTGTACTGCTGATGTACAAGTATTACTAGAACAGAAAGTAGAACAGAATGTTGTCAGATCCTTGTAAACGAGGCTTGAACACAGTATCTGTACTGCTGATGTACAAGTATTACTAGAACAGAAAGTAGAACAGAGTGTTGTCAGATCCTTGTAAGCGAGGCATGAACACAGTATCTGTACTGCTGATGTACAAGTATTACTAGAACAGAAAGTAGAACAGAATGTTGTCAGATCCTTGTAAGTGAGGCTTGCACACAGTATCTGCACTGCTGATGTACAAGTATTACTAGAACAGAAAGTAGAACAGAGTGTCGTCAGATCCTTGTAAGCGAGGCTTGAACACAGTATCTGTACTGCTGATGTACAAGTATTACTAGAACAGAAAGTAGAACAGAATGTTGTCAGATCTTTGTAAGCGAGGCTTGAACACAGTATCTGTACTGCTGATGTACAAGTATTACCAGAACAGAAAGTAGAACAGAATGTTGTCAGATCCTTGTAAGCGAGGCATGAACACAGTATCTGTACTGCTGATGTACAAGTATTACTAGAACAGAAAGTAGAACAGAGTGTCGTCAGATCCTTGTGGCGAGGCTTGAACACAGTATCTGTACTGCTGATGTACAAGTATTACCAGAACAGAAAGTAGAACAGAATGTTGTCAGATCCTTGTAAGCGAGGCATGAACACAGTATCTGTACTGCTGATGTACAAGTATTACTAGAACAGAAAGTAGAACAGAGTGTCGTCAGATCCTTGTAAGCGAGGCTTGAACACAGTATCTGTACTGCTGATGTACAAGTATTACTAGAACAGAAAGTAGAACAGAATGTTGTCAGATCTTTGTAAGCGAGGCTTGAACACAGTATCTGTACTGCTGATGTACAAGTATTACCAGAACAGAAAGTAGAACAGAATGTTGTCAGATCCTTGTAAGCGAGGCATGAACACAGTATCTGTACTGCTGATGTACAAGTATTACTAGAACAGAAAGTAGAACAGAGTGTCGTCAGATCCTTGTGCGAGGCTTGAACACAGTATCTGTACTGCTGATGTACAAGTATTACCAGAACAGAAAGTAGAACAGAATGTTGTCAGATCCTTGTAAGCGAGGCATGAACACAGTATCTGTACTGCTGATGTACAAGTATTACTAGAACAGAAAGTAGAACAGAATGTCGTCAGATCCTTATGGCGAGGCTTGCACACAGTATCTGTACTGCTGATGTACAAGTATTACTAGAACAGAAAGTAGAACAGAGTGTTGTCAGATCCTTGTAAGCGAGGCATGAACACAGTATCTGTACTGCTGATGTACAAGTATTACTAGAACAGAAAGTAGAACAGAATGTTGTCAGATCCTTGTGGCGAGGCTTGCACACAGTATCTGTACTGCTGATGTACAAGTATTACTAGAGCGGAAAGTAGAACAGAATGTTGTCAGATCCTTGTAAGCGAGGCATGAACACAGTATCTGTACTGCTGATGTACAAGTATTACTAGAACGGAAAGTAGAACAGAATGTTGTCAGATCCTTGTAAGCGAGGCTTGCACACAGTATCTGTACTGCTGATGTACAAGTATTACTAGAACAGAAAGTAGAACAGAATGTTGTCAGATCCTTGTAAGCGAGGCTTGCACACAGTATCTGTACTGCTGATGTTCAAGTATTACTAGAACAGAAAGTAGAACAGAATGTTGTCAGATCCTTGTAAGCGAGGCTTGCACACAGTATCTGTACTGCTGATGTACAAGTATTACTAGAACAGAAAGTAGAACAGAATGTTGTCAGATCCTTGTAAGCGAGGCATGAACACAGTATCTGTACTGCTGATGTACAAGTATTACTAGAACAGAAAGTAGAACAGAGTGTTGTCAGATCCTTGTAAGCGAGGCATGAACACAGTATCTGTACTTAAATCAGATTGAAATTTACTCCACTCATTTACTTGGGAATGTAAATAGTCTTTTTGGTCAAGGTTAGACAATTTTCAAGTGTTGTGTGTTTTATAAGGTTTATAAATTTTTTGTGTAAGATCTTATAATTGATAAAAAATATTTTACATAAATTTATCATATAACTCCAGATACTGACTCTTCTGTTCAACTGAGATTTTTGATAAAAGTCATTAAACAAGGAATTGTTTGAATCTAGAATAATTTGGAATTCTGGAAAATTGATGAAATGAACGATGAAAACTAACATAACTAAAGAGCATGGCTAAGGTTCATTTTACTTTGACTGATATTTCAGTATGAACTACTGTAAATTCAGAAATTATTGCGTGCATTTATTATTGCGATTTTTCAAGAATGAAGAAAAATGCGAGTTTTATTATTGCGATTTCAAAAAAAGTGCATACAGGTCTATATTTCAGTTATCAGAATGCGAGTTCTTATTATTGCGATACTCACCCAGTCGCATTATTCGCATTAATAAAAACCTCACAATAATTTCTGAATTTACAGTGACTAATCTCCCTTATAGTTAGCCATTGTTAGCCATGCATGTATAGCTAATCCGCCTAAATTGAGTTAGTTTTCATCATACATTTCTTATTAATTTTCCAGAATTCAAAATTATTCCAGATTCAAATTAAATAATTCCTTGTTATTATTATACTGACCTTATGAGATGTAGCTTACAGTTAATTTCACTTTATAATCTGGTGCACCGCTGCAATCTAATGCGCACATCAGAATTAAATAAAATGTGGTGATGATCAAAAGCTCAGTGTAAATTATTAAACAAAGAAACTAAAATGTGTCGTTTAAGATAAAAGTTAATGATTTTTTATGAGGTGGAAAAAATATATATATATATACATTCGTACCTGTAATCTTAGCCCATGGCCTATGTAAATATGATATTCTACAGTTAATAAATCTTTGGATTTGTCTCATTTAAAGTCAATTAGTGAATAATGTAAGGTACCGTACTACGAACACTTCCAGTTAAAAATAGGATAATTTACAGTAAATTTTTTTTTCATGATTTTTTTTATGTTTATATAACATGAACATGTGTCTATTTAAATTCTATGACAGAAATTGATAATGGGACTTAATTTCTATATTATGGTTGTTACAGGTAGTATATGGGGAAGGAGCAGAATTTTTTACATTATATATTGTTGCCCTGAAGGATGACCAAAGAAAGGAATGGATAGAAGAACTCAGGGATGGTAAGACACATCTTTTATTCAGGATTTGTAGTGTCTTTCATTTGGGGATAAATACTTTCTTACATTCTCAAGTACAAATTTCATGGCAATTATTTTTCTTAGTTAGTGGACACGGATAACTTGGTATAAAGCTCTGACTAAGGACAGGTAACTTAGGCAAACATTCTTTTTGTGGTATGATTGCCAATAAGACTACAGACAAAGCAGAGACCAAATGAAGTGGATGTAAGACTAGATTCCTTTAACATTATCTTAAACTCTTTTTTTAAGCAGTGATCTACAAATTTCAGCAACCCATGAAATGGGATTTTGAAAAATAGGCAGGTATGTGATATGTGTAATACACTAACACATTCTATCCTTAAGGGGGTTGAAAAATATATTGGTCTTTGAAATCAGTTTTGTTAGTTTTAAATTAATAAACATGATAAAAAGTAAAAAAAAAAAAAAACGAACTCCAAGGAAAATTCAAAACGGAAAGTCCCTTATCAAATGGCAAAATCAAAACCTCAAACACATCAAACAAATGCATGAAATGGAAAACAACTGTCATATTCCTGACTTGGTACAGGCATTTCCTTATGTAGAAAATGCTGAATTAATTTGGTTTTATAGCTAGCTAAACCTCTCACTTGTATGACAGTCGCATATAATTCCATTATATTGACAACAAATGAACAATGTGTGAACAAAACAAACAGACATAATAGGTAAAAATGTCAAAAATAGCGGTGCAGCAGTCAACATTTTGTTATAATCTTAATCACTAAACAAATATGTCAACAAAGAAAATCAAAATGGCATATAGCAGAAATGCATTTTTAATTAACTATAAAAAAAATTAGTGAAGTGTTTCTAACTTGAACTTTGGTAAAGTGTTGAGTGATCTTACCCATATAACTCAATAGTTTAGATCATCTTTTCTTCCTTTTGGAATGATTGTACCAGATATAATTTAAAATTTAAAAGTTATCCGAAAGCACCCCATCCCAGATAAGTTGATCTTGTCAAGCTAATTAAGTAATCTGTACCATATACATGTATAATTAATCATGAAACCAGGATGTAGTTGCCAAATTTATATTATTATTTGAATTAACTGCAGATTTTTTTCAGCAAATCTAAAGAAAACAATATAATTTACAGTTAGTTCTGCTCCTAGAAAGGAAAGGTTGAGGAGTATGATCATTGTGATTAGAGTGTTCAGTGCAGACTCATAAATATATACATGATATATGTGAAAGGAAATATCTTTTTTATAGATATAAGAAGATGTGGTATGAGTACCAATGAGACAACTCTCCATCCAAGTCACAATTTGTAAAAGTAAACTATTATAGGTCAAAGTACGGCCTTCAACATTGAGCCTTGGTACACTTTTAATTTTCCAACTACCATCATCTAATATAGTTGTTTTTGACTAATGGTAAACAGAGATGATACTTGTATAACACTATATGGGTCTATCATGAATGTTTTCCTGTCAAGGTCAAGGTCTCTCCCGGAACCTGGCTTTTTCCACCAATAAACACTAGCTGCCATGATATTGGCAAAGTAGATGAAAACTGTGCCATTAATATTTTACACAGACAAACAAACAAATCCTGAATGTGTTTGAAATGTTTTTCTGTTGTATCATTTAAGAGGGGCGGAAGGACCTTTTTAGCTCACCTGGCCCAAAGGGCCAAGTGAGCTTTTCTCATCACTTGGCGTCCGTCGTCCGTCGTCGTCGTTAGCTTTTTACAAAAATCTTCTTCTCTGAAACCACTGGGCCAAATTTAACCAAACTTGGCCACAATCATCATTAGAGTATCTAGTTTAAAAATGTGTCCGATGACCCGCCAACCAACCAAGTTGGCGCCATGGCTAAAAATAGAACATAGGGGTAAAATGTAGATTTTGGCTTATATCTCTGAAACCAAAGCATTTAGAGTAATCTGACATAGGGTAAAACTGATTATCAGGTCAAGATCTATCTGCCCTGAAATTTTCAGACAAAATCTGACAACCTGTTGTTGGGTTGCTGCCCCTGAATTGGTAATTTTAAGGAAATTTTGCAGTTTTTGGTTATTATCTTGAATATTATTATAGATAGAGATAAACTGTAAACAGCAATAATGTTCAGCAAAGTAAGATCTACAAATAAGTTGTCATGACCAAAATTGTCAGTTGACCCCTTTAGGAGTTATTGCCCTTAAAGGGAAAATTCGCGATTTTTCACTTATCATCTTATTATGTTCATAATACCATAAAAAACATATTCACCAAGTTTTATTTTGATATGAAAAGTAATAAAGAAGAAAATTGGGAATTATTAATTTTATTTATCCAAACTTCCTGATTTATGTGACATAGTTTAAGTCTTTTGCATGCGGGAGTAAAATTAATCTCATTTAAGTCTTGTTCGTTAACCATCTAATAACGCGATTTAAAGCGCATCGACGACTTTCGGTGTAGCTATTTACCAACTAAAATAGGTGATAGCTATGCAACTTTTAAAATTAGATTGTAGGATTTATGTTTTAACGATTTTGATACAATTTTAGTAATAAAAGTAAATCATACAATAAAACATTTTTATGATTTTTTCCGACAAATACTTTAAACAAACATAGGAAACTGACATGATCGATAGTGTATTAAAAATACTTGTTTGTATTGACCTTTTGCTTCAGTCCAGCAAATATTACTTGTACTGTAGAAATAGAATGTGTATTGTTATGTGACACTTAGTGAATGTTGAATTCGTGGGTAAACTCAAGGTAATTAAAAGATTAGCATTCTGTAATTGTAATCCTTTGATCTATATGCAGTGAATTGTAGCCGTCACGGTTTACCGTTCCAGGTGTGAACAACATTTCGTATGAATGATAAACGGAGTGCTGGTTTTAGACACAGAAAATATAAAAAAAAATTAAAATTAATTTAGTGGAGTAATTAAGTCGCACAATAACTGGATAGTCGTTGTATATTTTTATATTTTGGGTAAGCTCACTTTTAAATGAATTATGACCGCCGATACTTTTGTAACGATGAAATACTGAATTAATTTAATTGAATAAATTTATAAATAATAATAGCCTTCTGAACACGAGTGTATGAACTAAAAATTGTGCTATTTTAAATTAGAATCGGTAACCTTGAATATTTGAAACAGATCATTACCAATTGCAATTATAGAATTTAGTCCACCCAAAGCGATCTTTATTTACATATTCAGGATTTAATGTTCTCATCAAAATATTTTAAATCTCAACGCATAAATACTTCAGCTATTTGAAAAAAATTGACAAAAATTTAAGGATCTTCTTGGAATGGAATTGAAAATTACGAACAAATATTCTTTTCAGGTGTGAAAACATCAACAAAATTTATACATAATCGGAATGTCCCTATTAAAATAGTCTTCGTCTCTGGCGTATAATACTTTAGCTATTTGACCAACGATTTATATAAAAAAAGACAGAACCAATTTGATGTCATCTTTCCTATTTTTGTATATAATTATAAGTCTGTTTTAACTGGCAAGAATACCCTAAAGCGGACAAGCAGTTTATTCTTTAAATTTCTGTTATTGAATACCAAGAAAGAAAATAAATCCTGAAATTAATTTGAAACTTTAGTACTCAATAGTTTTCCTGGAAAAAATCACATCCCTTGGGGATAATCAGTTTCGTCCAGTGACATATATATAACATACATGTCGGAACAGGAAATTTGGCATAAAATACTTTCAGAACCATATTCACATTATTATCCATTATACCCAACAATTGTGATGATGACGAATTTCTTCCTTTGTTCGAGAACTATCTAATTGAAATATAAATCTGTGATTTTACTATGTCCATAACCCGATGAACCAAAGCAAGTTAGATATCGACCTGTATTTAAATCAAATTGGTTCTCTTCTTCTTCTTCTTTTGGTATACAATAGTCCATCGACATCCGATGATTACATACTGTTGGCATACGTGGACTAGTCTAATTACAAAACTTTTACCCAAATTTAAACAAAATGTATGTTTCTTTCTTATATTCAATGTATACATGTATATTTTAAATTGCGACTATCTATAGTTCCGTAACTTTCTATCCAGGTGTATAAACGAATGATCGACAAGTGTGTACATTTTGTTAAATCAATACTTCTTGTATGTTTCAAACTGTCCTTCACTATTATATAAGTATATACTTACATTTTCCCAAATTTACCCTTGGAAAAATATGTAAATAGATTTTATTTTATCATTTTTTATTTTATTTTTTTTTTTTGGAATTATTAAGATTTTTTGTAAATAATATTCTTTACACCAGAATTGTTATTTATAAGCAAGCGTATCGTTAAGTAATGACTAGTATATCACTATCGGACACGCAAGACAGAGATGTATATTATACACCTGATAATTCAAAATAGAAAGTTACAAGTTATCGGCCGTGTATACTGATCAATACCCTCAGAAGTGAAACTATGCATGAACTTGCAAGCCCAACAGGAAATCGCTTGAATACCTGGACGTGTCACCTCACAATACCTTTGGGAGAAATACCTTTAGCCATGCTGGTGATCAGATAAGGGAAGGTCCAAATTTATTTAAATAAGTTTATTGCATAATAGAATTATGAACAAATTAGATTTTGAAAATAATTTTCACGGAACACTTATTCATGATCATTAATGAATTTGAACTTTGACTTTTAACTAATTTCCATATAAACAGTTTAAAACGACAGACCATGGTTATTTAAAAATAATAACATTTTCCGTATCAAGTTAGTAAGTCGGATAAAACAACCGTACGATTGAAAAGATATCGACACGCAATTACGACTACATTAGGTTACTGTAGTTTTGGTCCTTTGTGGTTTATAGACCTATCGTGGTTTCTAAGCGGAGAAGATATCAAAATGGCGCACGCAGAGAATTGATACTCTAAATTTAAAATCGATGGTGATCTCTTATCTAGCAGAATAAAACTTTGATACTTATGAATTTGAGCTTTTTACACAGAATGGACATAATATCAATTTTGATTTTTTAAGTTTCCTTTAATAGTCAATTTTAACAATTTTTCGTAAATTTTGTAATCTTTTACAAAATCTTCTCTGAAACTACTGAGACAAATTTAACCATACTTGGCCATAATCATTATTAGGGTATCTAGTTTAAAAATGTGTCCGATGACCCGCCTTCCAACCATCATGGCCAACTTGGTTAAAAATAGAACATAGGGTAAAATGCAGTTTTGGTTTATATCTCTGAAACTAAAGCATTTAGAGCAAATCTGACAGGTGGCAAAATGTTCATCAGATTTAGATTTATCTGCCCTGAAATTTTCAGACGAATCCGACAACCCGTTGTTGGGTTGCTGCCCTGAGTTAGTAATTTTACAGAAATTTTACAGTTTTTTGTTATTATCTTAGATATCATTATAATATCTTATACTATTAATTATGATTTCCAAAGCATCAGTAAATACAGGTGAGCGACACAGGCTCTTGAGAGCCTCTAGTTTCAGGATGTAGGGAGTTGGTTTTTATATTTGCAGGAATCCAGGATTAACGCTCCTCGAATTAATGATTTATTTTTCGGGATCCAGGGAAGAATGCCTAATTTTTTGGGAATTCAGGATGACACCCCCTCCTGCTGCCCTCATTTAATATCAATTTTGTCAGAAAAAAATAATTATCTATTTGTTTTTCTTACATTGCAGCTGCAGGGAAGAAACATGCTTGTTTCTTTCCAAAGTACCACCCCGGTGTCTGGACTAAATCATTGGGACGATATTCCTGCTGTGATCAGATAGACAGGAATGCTGTAGGGTGTAGTTTAACTACACCAGAGAAAGGTAGATAGTCATCCTCAATATTTGAGATTCCCCAAGGGTGACTAGGGTATAGAAATATGCTCACTTTTGGTCTTCATCCCACTGACAGTAAAACCCTTGCCAAAGTGGGTTTTCTGTTTGGCAATGTTTGGTGTGTGGGATGTATAAATACTCACCCATGTCCTGTTAGAATGGGGACTTTAAAGGAGATGTGACACGATTTTTATTTTTATTTTTTTATTATTATTAAATTAATAAATATTAGTCTTAAAACATGTTTTATACAATTTTGATTATCAAAATCTGATCAATCGGCATTTTTTAGGTCGAAGAATCAGGCTTTTGTCATAATGAATGATTTTTAATTAGATAACGGTCACGTGATCGTGCTTACGTCAGTGGTTACAAGCTCGGAAAATGTCTGTAACTGGACGATGTCGATACACTATGGACGGTATTGACAGCACTTTTCAGGATTACTGACAAACTACAAAGACAATTGACCTCATCAATTTGAGCCATTGTGTGTGGAAAATAACCAAGAAAAGGATACTAATTATTCATGCGAAGAGTCCAACAACTACGATTTTTCAGACTCGGATTGTTACCATACATATGGTTTAGTCTGATGAATAAATTTAAGAAACCGCTTTCTGCATTTTTTTATTCAAATAAAACTATTTTAAGCATAAATTTCTAATTATTGATGATCTAATTGTTCCTTTTCTCTCTGTTACGGTAATGTTATAAGATCTTATAATTATCGTGCACCAGAAGCAGAAAAACGAGTAAAAGTCAAATTAGGCGTTCGCAAAGGGTCATTTAAAAAAAAATTGTTTAGTTAAGTAGAGACATTTAATAGGTATAAATTATTACCAAAAGTTATATGCTTTTGGTTGGAAACGATGGTCATACATCACACCAAGGATTTGTATAGTGACAAATCTTTTAACACACCTTTTCTGCATTAGGATATTCAATTAACAATTTTATTACTTCCCCCTTTATGTAAACAATTCAATTCAATATATTATTTACGTCTCACCTTGTGTATAAAATTACACAATACAAAACATTTATTGGAAGCTGTTGTTTTCGTAATTAAATTTTGACACTTATAGCATACTTGACCAGGTGAAAGGTAAGAAGGCACCTGTAGTGTGATTTAGTCACGTGTTATGTTATTTACCTTTTTAAACCTCAATTTTTAAGAAAAAATATGTTATGTTGAAATAATTAATATAGTTATACATGTTATACTACACTTCTAGTATGCAATTCCACCCAGACCCTTTTAAATCTAACTTCAAGTATAAGGAATTTCACAAAGTAAATTCATATTCACATATTTCCTGCCCTCTCTGCAAAATATAATTTAGCTTTACTGGGCTTTGATCTAGCTTACAGTATTTGTGCAGTGTCTCTACTGTTTTACGTTAGTGGTTTCTGTACATCGTGCCGATCTTATGAATTAGACTGATTTTTATAGTTCTTACGTACTGCAGCAGTCTGCTGTTAGACCATGAACTGTCACACATTGGGGATAGGCTCACAAACATATACCCCATCCCCGGACACATTTTGAATGTGCCTGTCTTAAATCAGGAGCATGTAGATCAGTGGTTGTCGTAGGTTTATGTCTGTCAAATTTTTCTGTAGAAATTATTTTGTTTTTGTTTTAAATAAGGTCGTTAGTTTTTCTCGTTATTTCATGTTTCACATACGGTATGGGTTTTTCTCATTGTTTGAGGCCGTACGATTATACCAAATAATTGGTTCAAACGACACTTTCTTCATTTATTATTAAGTTACCATTTTAAAAAGAAATGTTTTTCATCATCTGAATCTTTACCAACTAGAAAGTTGTCAATAATTATATTCGATGTCCAATATAAGAATGTAAAAGACTTAAGATTCATATTCTCGTATCATTTCCTTGTTTGCTTTTTATGTTTTTTGCCTAACAATTTCCTATGGAGTTATAGACTTGCAAACATACACGGCAGGAATATATTACTTTTCCATCTCAAGAAACCAATTAAAAAATGCATCTGTAAAATACATTTTTATATCTGCATATTCTTAAAAGCAGTGAAAATATCTGTATACAGATTGTCTTTTAGTTATCAACACTGGTTAGGGTATTTAATTGGTGGTGCATAGGGTATTGTATGGTCGTACTACAGGTATTCATTAAACATCAGGTAGTTGTAACTGTATTACTGTAACGATAATATATTCCAATCTCACCTGTGCTCTCGGCAAAACCAACATCCAGGATGTACACAAAGAGCTTATGAAGTAATATTGCGTAATAACTATGTCTTATCAATCCCCCATGTGGCGTGACACCTGAAGCTCGCAACTTCAAACGGGACCTGAAATTGCGATCCCAATCACCTGTACCGTACACCTGTGACCTATGATGAACTCATGGCATGGCACCCGAGACCCCAACTCTGGATTCCTTATGAAAGTGGGCGGAAAGAAGCGTAGTTTGCGGCTTTTTAAAAAGTCCCATCTTTACACCTTCTAAGTCTGCGTATCATTCGAAAAACAGAAAATATTTTGTCAATATTCTTTTTAATTATCTTGTTGAATCCTTCGGCATCACACATAATCATTGTTTATAACTGACAAGCGTTTTGTTGGATAATAATCGAAACTGAAATTGCACTGTACTCATATGTCAATATGAATGAAAGGAACCACTGACGTAGTAGCCTCGTTCTGAGTGACTTCCGGGATAGAAATATGCATATTTGACAGGTCGATAAATCGTTGCATTAAAATCTCATTAAAATACATATTTTATCAAATATTTGAAACTTATATTGCTATCGATGTATTTTTGGGGAAAGTTAAGTATAAATAAACATTTTGAAACACAAATTGAAAATCGTGTCATGTCTCCTTTAAATAATTAGATGCCTTGTGTAGATAGAGTGCATAAACAGAGGAAAATAAATACTTGTGAAGTTGTGATAAAACAGTACATACATGTATTATCACTATAAATGAAGATGACCCCAATCAATTTTGAAATTCACAACAGTTGAAAAAATGCACAATATTCTATCTACCTGAGTGAAAGCCATTGAAGGTCCACTGTAAGTATGCTGTATTAACTACATACTCGTGCCAAATATAAAAAACCGCAAACATAATCTAAGTTTGACGACAGCCTGTCATGCTCGATGGACTCCAGATTGTATTATATAAATATTCACCAATATTATTATTGCAATACATACATTATTCAAAATCATACAATTCCTATGTATATACATGTATTATCCTTCAAAACCAAACCAAACCAACTTTGACTAAATACACCCCTTCATGGACGGCCATGGCCGGCCAGGAACAACGAGAGATAAAAACTATATAATCAACCAAAACCCTCCAGAAACCTGTGTCAATCGATGCCAAGTGTGCAATCCCGTCTCCAGGGTCAGGTGCTTGGACGTACACCTTAAAAATAAGTATTTTGGCAAATCAAAATGTAATCATAAAAAATCATGAAAACATCATCGCATATACATCCAAAATGTAAGTTATGTGTTCACTCGTAACACAACAGCTAGAAAGTGACCCTATGCTTTATTACCAGAAAGTACACCCATTGATCAATAGTAAGCGTCCCTATTATATATTCATATGACCCGTACCTGTCAATACAATGTTTTCCCACTATACTTAAACAAAATATGGGAAAATACAATTAATCTGTGTAATTGACATTCAAATATAATAATGTCATGCTTAAAAAATGTAAGGTAATTTCAAATGCTGTACATTCAGTAATTATTGTGAGGTTTTTATTAATGCGAACAATGCAACTGGATGAGTATCGCAATAATAAGAAATTGCATTTTGATATCTGATTCATATATCTGTATTCAGATTTTCCTGAAATCGCAATTATTAAACTCGCATTTTAGTCCATTCTTCAACAATCGCAATAATAAATGCACACAATAATTTCTGAATTAACAGTACATACTAACTTGAACTGAAATTGCATTTTGCAATTTTTTCAAATAAAGAGGTTTATGAAACTTATTTAAATTAAAGCTTGATGAATGATTGAACTTATTTATTAAATATTTTTGTGTGCTCCAAACTGTTATTACGGTCATATAATTAGTCCAGTAAAACTTTTCAGATGATGCAACTGTACCATCTGTATCAAAACAGCAATCTGTGATAAACAAACCACTTCCACCAAAGCCTGAGGACAATAATCAGTCTCGCGACAAGAAAATCTATATTGCTATCTATAACTTTACTCCCGTAGAAGATGGAGACCTTGAACTTCAGCAGGTAAATTTTGTATTTTCCTAACAATTAAATAGAAGAAAGGTTTATAAACTCTGTAGATAAGAAGAGAACTGAAGTGATATTAATTGATATGATATTCAGTAATAAAATCTTGCAGTGATATAGCATTTTTTGCTGACGCGACATAAATCAAACATAATTCAATCAATCAATCAGGATAGAAATTCAAAAGGCAAGTAAGTCAAAAAGGTTTCAATGTTAAAAAAAACCATCACAATTATTTCTTTTAGAATTTCTAATTGATTTATTCCAGTATTTTTAAAGATGATTCTGTTCTCTTTTGATATACTTATTATTATACGACCACAAAATTTTTGTGGTCGTATAATGGTATGACTTTGTTGTCGTTGGTGGCCAGGGCTCACGCTAGCAGGCGACTGAGGCGAAAAAGTCGCTTTTCCATCCGTCCCTTCGCTTTGCCAGACTGTCAAAAGCAATATCTAGTCGCCCTGATCTTCACAATAGTCGCTTTCGTCATCAGCTATTTTCAATTTTTACCAAGTCAATGAATCAGCAATTTTTCATTCATAAGTAAAGAAATTCAAAGATATAAAGATTTATTTCTTTATAAAAGAGTGTATAGCATTGACTTTACAGATTGGTTGTATGTTATTTCAAACAGACAATTATCTAAGTAAGAAGTATTTTCTTTCACTTCCGGTACTTGTTACGCGAGAGCGTACATCAAAACATTCTGATTTTCGACAAAATAAGAAATATTTGTTCACACTTAGGATCGGAGGCGGGATTCAACATGAGCGGAAAAGCTATGACCGTAATCCGTAATCTTACGATAATAACTACGGACGCATGAATGGCACAGCTGACTGAAGAATAATGATCCCAAAAGGAAAATTGCGCATTTTACACGCACTTTAGCAGACTTTTGGTTAGATCTCCTTGCTTAATGTAAATATTTCCATGTAAATGCATTGTTTCAATTTATTGATTAAAGTTGCTTAACTTTGGAAAATTTATATATCTTTTTAATGAGAAAGAATGAATTTCAAAAACATGATAAACAGAATAGTTTTTTAATTGAACTTTGATTGATATATGCTGGGACTAGTATACTTTCTTTTCCTTTTTGATATAAAAAAAAGTTCTTTTTAGTGCTGGATATTTAGTTGATGGTTTCTTAAAAGAGGAAAAATATAATTGTGTAACTATAAATCAGTGATTTTTTAAGACACAAACTGAAACAACTGTTGTATACTCCATGTATTCAGGTATTAATTAAACAATATAAAAAAATAAATAAATAGGATACATATGGCCCTTTATATTATAGTAAAAACCTAACATTGTAGCACAGTGGTAATGTATCTATATACATAGTATGCTAGTTTGTTATATTATTATCTGTATTGAATGTTAGTATTATGGTTTTTCTATAGGGAGAAGAATATGAAGTTGTAGATGATACCAGAGATCATTGGTGGCTAGCTCAAAATAAGGCAGGGTAAGTTGTCTGACCCAAGACTGTTCATACAGATCATTGGTGGCTAGCTTAAGATGAGGCAGGGTAAGTTGTCTGACCCAAGACTGTTCATACAGATCATTGGTGGCTAGCTTAAGATGAGGCAGGGTAAGTTGTCTGACCCAAGACTGTTCATACAGATCATTGGTGGCTAGCTTAAGATGAGGCAGGGTAAGTTGTCTGACCCAATACAGATCATTGCACTACAAACAGCTCAGAGTCTGAAAAGACCAGTTTTTGTGCTCGACCAGTAAAGTCGAGCACAGATTTTACTCGACTAGTCTCGACAAGGTCTCGACAGTACTTAACTGTACTTAACTGTACTCGACTTTGGTCTCGACTTTACTTAATAAGTCTGATTCAGTAATTGATGATCTTGGTTATAGTCTGAAATGGTCTCGACCAAGGCTCGACCTGTCTCGACTCAGTCTCGACCAGTCTCGACCTGTCTCGACTAGTCTTGACCCTCAAATTTAGTCTCGACTGGTCTGAATCAGCCCATCTAACTAAATTAAATATTGATCTTAAAAAATTCCAGGTTATTTGGTAGTTGGTTCATTGCTGGGAAATTAAAGAAGTAAATTAATAGGTAAAAAAAAAGCAAGAATTTTCAGTTTTGATTAAATTCAGATAGTCATCTTTAATTATTTCTATAACTTTTTCAAATCAACTTGGATTTTCATAGAATTATACAGCTATCTCAATTGATCTTACTGAATCCCAGGTTGTTATGTAGTTTGGTGTATTGCTGTCAAATTTAAGGATTTAATTAATAGGTAAAAAAAGATTTGTCATTTTGGTTAAATTCAGATAGTCACTTTAATTATTTCTATAACTTTTTCAAATCAACTTGGATTTTCATCAAACACTTTAATTATTTCTATAACTTTTTCAAATCAACTTGGATTTTCATCAAACTCTACATCTATCTCAATTATACATTGATCTTACTGAATCCCAGGTCGTTATTTAGTTTGGTGTATTGCTGTCAAATTTAAGAATTTAATTAATAGGTAAAAAAAAGCTAGAATTTTCAGTGGGACTGAATTCAGCTAGTCAACTTTAAATTTGTTTATTATTTTTTCAAATTAACTTTCATAAAACTATACAGCTATCTCAGTTGTATATTGATCTTACTGAATCCCAGGTCATTATGTAGTTTGGTGTATTGCTGTCCAATTTAAGGATTTAATTAATCTAGGTCAATAAAGCTAGAATTTGCAGTTTCGAACTAAATTCAGATAGTCATCTTTAAATTTTTTTATAACTTTTTTAAATCAACTTGGATTTTCATCAAACTATACAGCTATCTCAATTATATATTGATCTTATAGAATGCTAGGTTGTTTGGTACTTTGGTTTATTGCTGTCAAATTTAAGGATTTAATTGATAGGTAAAAAAAAGCTAGAATTTTCAGTCGGACTGAATTCAGATAGTCAACTTTAAATTTGTTTATTACTTTTTCAAATTAACTTGGATTTTCATAAAACTATACAGCTTAACCTGTATGAAATATTCCACACAGAATGTACACGGAATATAGTAGGAATATTGCATTGAATTCCTACCAGAAAAGAGTGATATTCTAGTCAGACAGTAGTAGGAATCCACACGGAAAATAGCCAAAAAATTTAAATTAGCAGGAATTTCTTAGTAGGAATATTGTATATTCCTACCAGGAATATCTAAATTAGCAGGAATAATTTGGCGGGAAAATAAAATTCCTACTAGAAAACCTGGTAGGAATTTTTCAAAATTCCACATAGAAAAAAAATATTTCCTAGTAGGAATCTAAAAATATACAAATTATAAGTGTATATTCACAAATACACAACTGGGTCAACCATTTAAGTTTGAATCTCAACAACAAAGAACATAGAATGCATGGAATATATTCATTTTAAAAAAGGTTGACTTTTGAAATGTATGAGGAAGCTGTGATATATACATGTATCCAAGCTGAAAATTGTGTTATATATGTAGATGGGCAAAAATGTTGATAAGATGAATTTTAAAAGAGTAATGAACAAATAATGAGTAAAATTATGCACTATTGTAGAATTAACTGATTACTAAATATGTTGGCAAACCATACATGTGATGGGCTGTGAAACTCATATCAGGAGATTGGGAAATTTTGGTCAGGAGATTAGGACTCGGATCAGGAGGTTTTTTATCGACATAAATTTTGTTGTAAATGTAACCGTATGATGTAGAAATTGTCTTTTAAAGTGTTTTTTTTTTCTTCAAATTTCCATCAGAATTAATATGTTTATAGTACCCTTGTTGCCTTTCTATTTGAATAATATCACATTATTAAAAAAAAAAATATTGAGAAGAATCTGTTTCTTGTTTTGTTTTTGATCATTGATTGTTCACTGCTTGCAAATAAATCATTATGACCTTTTCTTTGTGTATAGATTTGTGTTCATGTCTCCATCTCCTTATCAATGGTAACTGTATAGACAAATAAGAAAGAAATATGCTATACATGTATATTTATAAAATGATAAATTAATTAAAAAAATAACAAACAATCACAATAATATTGCATGGTTTTTAAGCATTATGAAAGTCATATTTCTAGAAAACATAAGACTCAAACAGTGTAAAATATTTTGCTATTTTAAGCTGAATCACTGATAATCTATAATATACAGCCAAATATTATTTAAACATATCTGAATCTCAGAGCCATGTAGGAAGTACAACTGACAGGGATTTTTATTTAAACTAGAATCTAGAACACTATATTTCAAACATGAAATTGAGATGGTCAGACCAAGGAGGTTATATGAGAAGGAGAGTGAACACTCTGCTTGATACAAAATTAGCATCCCCAGGATAGCAATTCGATCAGAGGAAAATGATAAAAATATAAAGAAACCGACATGTTTATCACCCACTTGATATGGTCCTCTGATGTACCAGGCTGTTACCATGAACAGTCCGTGTGATTAGGAGAATCGCTAATGTCACGTGATTGTAATCGGTGAGTGGGTCATCAAAATTCAGGTGTACTTATTGTAACTAATCAGTTTTAATGTGTTTTATTGTGCAATATCAGTTGACGCGAAATTCGAAAGTATATCGTCTAACTACGGTGAAAATCGGCTAAGAAATGACAAAGTTGTGAGGGTTTAAAGAAATTTAAGAATGCAATTTCTGTAGAACCCCACCTTGCTTTAAACAAAGATTTTCGCTTCACCTGTGTGATGCTGCCCATGATAATTAGTAGGTAATATCATAAAAAATAGAGGAATATGTGAGGTACTTTCCTTACGGTGACCGGCTGCGACCGGAGCGAATATTTGTAATTGAAACGAAGAGAAATTTATCGACAGCCAGCGAAAAGTTTGTTTCTCATTGCGTTAGGCTGTAGATATAGGCATACAGCTGCTTAGATTTTCACTTCCCATGTTTGCTCCTGGAAATGGGAAGTGGTAGGTTATATCCTCGAAAGGAATATGTGATGTATCCTTAGTTAAAGTGACCGGATATGACTGGAGCGATTTAATTTTCAGGACATGGCAGTTTTTTCTCTCATTAAAATCGTTTCTGTGCAAAATAAAATGTTTTGCATCGGTTCATCTTATTTTCCAATATTTTAATTTTGGTTCGCTTTGAATTGACGGGCTCTCATTGAAAGCAAAGGAACAAAAAAAAAACAAAAAAAAAAAATAAAGAAATATGATAACAATTTTAATTTTGAAAATACTCAATGTGACAACGCCAAATAAATACTGTGTTATACACTGCATGGGTTTAATTAAGGTTTTGTTAAAACCAGATCTTCATTGTCTTAATAAACGGTAAAAGTCAGAAATTTACACATGCATTTTGTACATTAATACTAGGATTGCAAGGCATGTAGATTGGTACCCTCTATATGTGTTTTTTTCTGACAATACACGTGGTATGTGTAGATTTCTTCTTAATCAATACTCTTTTCAGGCCATGCACGGTTGTAATATATAAAAAAAAATATGTCAGTGTGTTAATAAAGATACTACGACAGTAAAGCCTGTCTATTCTTTTATTTACGGACATTTTTCCTGCACATTTTATAAATATTTTATGTTTTAAATTTTAATTCCATATATATACATTATTTACGAAGCAATTCAGGTCTACTGAGTCGTATGCGTCTTGCAGATGCAGAATCTTTCTGGATCAAATTCTTTTCAAGCTCCAACACTTAGGCATCGCTTATAGATACATCGTTGACCATTATCAAATGATGACTGAAATACGTCAACAGAAAACATCCGTGTGTATTTTTAATAGTCTGGGATCCTGGCCAAACCTTCCTTCTTGTAAGTAAGGCTATATATATATATGTGTGTGTATACTGTCGAGAATTGAGCCATGATCTCAGCCTTATTTTGTAAAATCTCGGTCGGTTTATTACACTTGGTGTTTCCGTTCTTACTCGGATGTGTAATTTGGACAAAATCTCCTCTGCTACCGAATCGATCTTAACTAATTAACACCCACTTACAGAAAAGGCGGTAACATTTTATGTGTAATTAGCGTCTTTCGTCCTCTCTCCTTCTCATATAACCTCCTTGGTCAGACTTAGTATATAGATTTCAATTTAATCCTTGAAAAAGTCTAGATTCCTAAAATAATTTATTATATAAATTTATATTTTTATTTGACCCAAAACATTTAAATTCATTTAATTACCATCCTTATATGATTATTTGATTAAAATATTAATCATTTATATTCTTTTGACAATTTACATTTTTGAAAGAAAATAACTTAAAACAGGATAAATCAAAGGAAGTAACCTAAATTTGTTTTTCAATACACAAAGTTTGTATTAAACAACGACAGTTAACCAGAGGTAAACATCGTTGATTACCAGTATGTTTGACACCCAAGCTGTCAAGTAAAGCCATATAATTATACATCTTCTTTGATTTACAGGTAAAATTTAACACACGTGTCAATTACACCCGTAAGGTAGTAAAATAATGGCGGCTGAAAATTTTCATTCATGAAATATTTCATACATGGGAGTTTTTTCTCCTGAACGGGAGGAAGGAGGAGACCCCTGAAAACGGGATTATTGTACTCCCGTCGGGAGGTTCACATGTATGGCAAACAGATAAAAAATTTCATCTAAAAGTATAAAAATTGCCTTCAATCTACATGAGCCAAATTTTCTCATATTTAAATAATGTAGTTGTTTGACCCAAAAAAGTTATAGAAATAATAAAAGTTGACTATCTGAATTTAACCAAAATGAAAAATCTCTTTTTTTGACCTATTAATTAAATCCTTAAATTTGACAGCAATACACTAAACTACATAACAACCTGGGATTCAGTAAGATCAATGTATAATTGAGATAGCTGTATAATTTTATGAAAATCCAAGTTGATTTGAAAAAGTTATAGAAATAATTAAAGATGACTATCTGAATTTAATCAAAACTGAAAATTCTTGCTTTTTTTTTACCTATTAATTTACTTCTTTAATTTCCCAGCAATGAACCAACTACCAAATAACCTGGAATTTTGTAAGATCAATATTTAATTTATATAGATGGGCTGATTCAGACCAGTTGAGATTAAATTTGAGGGTCAAGACTAGTTGAGACAGGTCGAGACAGGTCAAGACTGGTCAAGACAGGTCGAGACAGGTCAAGACAGGTCGATCCTTGGTCGAGACCATTTCAGACTATAACCAAGATCATCAATTACTTAATCAGACTTATTAAGTAAAGTCCAGACCAAAGTCGAGTACAGTTAAGTACTGTCGAGACAAAGTCGAGTCTAGTCGAGTAAAATCTGTGCTCGACTTTACTGGTCAAGAACAAAAACTGGTCTTTTCAGACTCAGAACAGTTTGTAGTGTTGGTAGCTAGCTCAAAATAAGGCAGGGTAAGTTGTCCAATCCAATTTAAAAATAAGAAGATGTGGTGTGATTGCCAATTCAGTGAGGCAACTCTCCAACGGAGACCAAATGAAATAGAAGTTAGCAACTATAGGTCACCATGGGGCCTTCGAAAAATGAGCAAAACCCATACTGCATAGCAATTTATAAAATGCCCTGAAATGACAAAATTAATGTAAAACAATTCAAATGAGAAAACTAACTGCCTGATTCATGTACAAAACAATAAAAGATAAAACAAATATGATATACAGCAACAAACAACAACCACTGAATTTTAGGCTCCTAACTTTGGATAGGCACTTACAGAATGTGGTGGGGTTAAACATATTTGTTGGCATGCCAACCCTCCCCTTACCTGGGATGTAACAGCACAACAAAACACACTATAAAGATCAGTTAATGAGTTAACCAAGACTGTTCATACAGTACACACAAGTATTTCTGTTGAATATCACTTTTTGTCCGCCATATTTTGAAGTATGAGCAGACTACTTGGCTCGGAGTCAGAATAATGTATCATGAGTAAGGCAATATGTCCTCTTGCAGACTGTTACCTTGTAAAAGAGAGACAAAAGGTACCAAAGGGATATTCAAGCTCATAAGTAAAAAATAAGCTGACAATGTGATGACAAAAAACAAAAAAAGATGAAAAGACAAACAATTGTACACAAAATACAACATAGAAAACTAAAAAATGATCAACAGGAACTCTATCAAAAAATGAGGGCGATCTCAGGTGCTCCAGAAGGGTAATCAAATCCTACTCTATAGGTAGCAACTGTGGTGTTGCTCATGTAAGAACAAAACCTGTGATAAGTGTAATTTGGTAGGTCACATTTGAGGAAAAGCTAGCATATTAAAAGCTTCACTCAGTGTGTCTGTCTAGTATAAATATCCCACTAACATGTTATTGTTCTGGATATGCATTAAATATTTGTCACTGGACACTGAGCAGCCATCCATCAATCAATAAATCATCTAAAGGATGTTATTTGATAGATTTATCATAGTTATTTTCAATTCAAGAAGTAAAAAAGTGTGTCATATATGTTCTTCATTAGAATGCTCTCAATTTTTGGTAAATATATAGAACACAATTTATTGTGATCCCTTATGTATACTTCTTTAAGCTTTATGAAACTGAAAGTTAACTTCATGACATTGAACAATATGAAATTTAATCACTGGTATCATGAGTTTAAATTTTTGACAGACATTCTGGGCCTATTATATTTTACTATATGGTAAAGGTTTTGCTCATTGTTGATGGCCATACAATGCCTTATAGTTATTTATATCCTTTCGTTCCTGTTGGATATGTGTCTAATTTCAATTATACCACATCTCCTTAATTTTATATACATAATCTCTTTGAAGTTTTTGAGGAACAGAAATTGAATACCTTAATGGTTTGTGGTTTATATAAGCTTTTTGTAGATCATTTTATTTGAACTGTTGTAATACAATTTCATATTTTGTATACCGTTCTATTGCATTGTAGTTTCTTATTGATAGAGGAAATTTAACTTGTATAAAAGGTGAAATCTGATGACAATTTGATGTCATTGATTTACAAATATATTCCTGTACAAATTTACTGTAGACTGTATGTGCAAGAGTAATGGTACCCTTGAGGAGCATTTTATAAGAGAGGTCTACTATACTTGAATATTATTCCTGTACAAGTTTATTGTTAACTGAACGTACAAGAGTAATGGTATCTCTCGAGGTGCATTTTATAAGAGAAATTTGCCATACTTAGATACTATAGTCATGCTAAGATTTATTTTTTGCAATAAAAGTCTTAGTTAATAACAGTTGTATGTTTATTTTTTTTTACAGACTGCAAGGATATATTCCAGCTAATTATATCAAGAAAAAGTTTGATTTAGAAATATTTGAGTAAGTACATATACATAAGCATAATTAATGTATATTCAATTGCTTAAGAAGGTTCCAAGTATGCTTGAAGGAGTACATTTTAATACACAAAATGCCCAAAAAATTCTCTGATTTCAAGGAGGTGTGCAAGTCATTGACCTCCGAGCATGTATTGTTTCACAAGGTAAAGTTCCTTAAGGGATTGCTTTTGGTATTGTTTTTACAGAGAAATGATTGATGCCATATTATTGTTACACAGGAACTACTTAATGATTTACCCCCAAATCACTGGAAACTGACATACCATCAGAAAAACAAACAAATTCCTGAAAGTGAGAGATTGTTACATGTACTTCAAAGTAAAAAAAAAAGATCAAAACTACATTTATGATACTTTTACTGCATAAGTAGTAAATTACATTTTAAATACAATGAAATACCTTCTTTATTGATCACATACCAAGACCTACTAGCAGATTCTTTTTGGACCCTCAATCTTTCCATTGCTTTGAACAATCATAGAATTTCTTAACAGCTTTTGGCCAAATATTGGTCCTTCGACTTAACCTTCACATGGACTTATAGTCTGAAACCTTCACATGGACTTATAGTCTGAAAATTACGGTATATATTAACATATTAGGACTATTAAATGTGTAAATGAATCTTCAGGTTTCCAAATTTAAAAAATGATATTTTTTTCTAAATGAGGAAATATACTTTAATATAGCTATAAAAATGTTGATATTTTTAGTTGGTTTTGTAAGAGTTATTCTCGAGAAAGAAGTGAGCAGGTATTAAGAAAGGAAGGAAGAGAAGGATGTTTCCTAGTGAGGGAATCAAGTACACCTGGAATGTTTACTTTGTCTCTTTATACATCAGAAAGGTAGGTATTGTCATGATTGTAGTGTCACAAATATGGTTGTACACTGCTATTTTTGATATTTTAACATTAACTTTCATATTGGTATTTAATTATTAGATTAATACAAGCTGCCAATTCGATACATTTATATAATCAAAGTTTGGTTATCATCTCCCATTCAAATAAATAATAAAAAAAAGATTTCTTAATTGAATGACAAATTGAAATCCTCCTTATTTTAAACATTTGGAGAGAATGAAGTCGTTATAAGAAATGTTGTCTTCCTTTACAAACAGATCATCATTTGCATATATGACCTATGAATTGAACATTTACTAATTTATAACTACAAATGCATAGTTCAGGATTATGAAAATGAACATAGTATTTTTGTATTTTGACAAAATTTTAAAGTTCAACCATTCCCTTATGATGTTGAAATATTTTTGAATTCATAATAATATATTAAAACATTAAATACATACACTAATTTTAAAAGAACATTTTAATTTATATTTAAATAAACAACCATGCTTTTTATGCATGCCTTAAATGACTTTGAATGAATGGATATTCTATAAAAGAAAAGAAAAACTGATTTCTGATTACTGTGGATTCATATATTTTTGTGGATACAAATTTTTGTGTATGGAAAAAAAAATTCATAGATATTTGATTTGGTCTAGATACAAGCTTATAGAAAATATTTACTTCCTTGAACTTTTAGATTTGTGGTTTATCTGTACCCATGAAATCAACGAAAATTGGTATCTCATGAATTAAAATGAATTCACGGTATATAATTAACATCACTATATGAATGTATTGCAAAAAAAGGGATAAGTAATTCACAGATTAAGGACATGCCTATATTACATAGCAATTTTAGCCATATCCCATTAGGTTAGACTTTATATTATTTTACTGGTATCTAACTAACAAACAAACAAATATATAATATTTTTTAAGGTTAGTAGTGTTTATGTTGAAAACATGATAATACATATTCATATAATTTGGCCTTACTGTGAATGTTACTTGCAGGCCTAGGTCAAGCATTAGTTCAAAATTCAGGTACTAAAAATACTGCTTTATTGCAAACTTTCCCTTGTCAGACTTCATTCAAATTTCTTGTCAGATACAAATATGTAATATAATGGTCAAATAATTTGAAAATTTGTTTAGAATAGTCAAATAACACTAACTTATCTATCTGCTGAATTTTATGGATTAAATTACATCTTGTGAGTAATTGTAGGAAGGGGATTACAACCGTAGTCCCAAGTAGGCCTCTGAAAAACATGAAGGTTTCTTGTTGATATCTATTTTTAGTTATGATAATTATTAATTACCGTTTCCAAGAACCTAAGAACTTAAGAGGAAGTAAATTTGAGTGAAGTCTGTATCCATTACAAGTAGAAGCATGTGCCAGTCATTTTAGAAATTATATAATCTTACAGTAATTTTGTAATATTCAGATCTGTATTTTTGTAGTTATTTTATGGGAATGGTGTAATTTATACACTGTAACTGCTTGCATCTTCTTTGAATTCATTTTTAAGGTTGTTTTTTTGGTGATACGTCATTTGTACTTATTCTGTGTTTTTTTTTGAAAGTTTTTTTTTTTGGTTTTTGTCTCGCCTGTGACGAAAGGTGGTAGAAAGCAAGACATTAGGGATTGCTTTTCCGGCGATGGCTGCGGTGTCAAAAATTGTTAAGTTTTCTGCTTAAATAAGTTATTTTGATAGGAACTACTTGAATTGTGATAGATCATTGATATTTAATATAAAGTTGCATTATTATCAGTACATATCAGTTTGACAACTATTTCAAGGCCCTGCCCCCTAGGTCATGATCCAGTGACTTTGAATTAATTAGCAATTTTCAATGTAAAGTTTTCTGCTTAAGTTAGTTTGATAGGAACTACTTGTGATAGATCAATGATATTTTGTATGAAGTTGCATTACTATCAGTTCATATCAGTTTGATGACTATATCAAGGCTTAAGTCAGTTTGATAAGAACTACTTGTGATAGATCAAAGATATTTTGTATGAAGTTGCATTACTATCAGTTCATACCAGTTTGACAATTATTTTCAGGCCCTACCCACTAGATAATGGTCCAGCGACTGAATTGATAAACCATGTTGCTATCCATCAGATTGTCTTTTTCTGAATTTTATGCCGACAGGCGAGACATATCTCTGCGTCAACAGTTTATTTATTTATTTTTTCTGAAGCAAATACTCATTAGTATGATAGAAAAATTCATGAAAAGTAATAATATGACAATTATTCGATAAGATCCGATAGTTGCTCTGAAAATGAATAGTATTGATTTCTTTTTAATCGTATATTCTCTTGAAAACAACATGTTGTCCCAGTTGCTTTTTTTGTTGTGGGTTTGCTATCTCATGGTCATCTCAATTTATTCATATTAAGGAAGCTGGAATTGAAATACAAAGAATAAGGCACGTTTATTTAGAAACATTTTGTTTTATTTATAGTTATGTGTAAGTATTTTTAGTTGAAATATACTTTAAACATTTGTTAAATATTTATTGGTATATCTGGTGATGGTTTCTGGAGAATTATTGCATCCATTATATACTATGTCATATGGTAAAAAGATTATTATTAAGAATTATAGTTTCCTCCTCACTCTAGCACAGCTCTAACCTCCATACACTTTCTGCACACTATATAGGTACATGGAACCGTAGTCTGTGGGTGTCTTTTAATATATATATAATACTGTATATTTTTACTCTCGGGGGAATGTGGTGTTAATGGCAGATTGTTTCTGTTAAATTTATTTACATTTTTTTTTAAACATCCAGGCCTAGGGAAATAGAGCTTGACATACTGAATGTACTGTTTAGGCACAAATCTTTTGTTGAAGACAATATATTGACCTGTAGATGTCCTTTAATTTGTAGTATCATTGTAGAGATTTTTATATGTTATCATAAAATTGAGAATGGAAATGGGGAATGTGTCAAAGAGACAACAACCCGACCAAAGAGCAGAAAACAGCCAAAGGCCACCAATGAGTCTTCAACACAGCGAGAAAATCCTGCATCCGGAGGCGGGCTTCAGCTTACCCCTAAACAAAAATGTGTACTAGTTCAATGAAAATGGACGTCACACTAAACTCCAAAACATATAAATGAACTAAAATTAAAAAACATACAAGACTAACAAAGGCCAGAGGCTCCTGACTTGGGACAGGCGCAAAAATGCGGCGGGGTTAAACATGTTTTGTGAGATCTCAACCCTCCCCCTATACCTCTATCCAATGTAGAATAAACAAACACACAGCAATATGCACAGTAAAACTCAGTTTAAAAGAAGTCCGAGTCAATTGACATCAGTTGGGAAAAAATAAACACATATTGAAAAACACTGCATACACAGGAATCTCATTGATGCAAACTTAACCCCAAAAAATTGAAATAAAATTCAATCTACCAGTGTTCACAGCATTTTGAAGAAGATCAAAGTAAATATATTATTTTTGCTTAATATGCTTTTAGTTTTTCTTTGAAATTGCTTTATAAAAAAATGTATTAAACCTAGAAATATTATTTCCTTCTTTAAGATGTTATGGTGTTGTTTTCTATTTAAATTTGACAGGAGACTCAATCCTTCTTCTTGAGTAATCTATTATAGGAACAGAGTTATAATACAATTAAAAATAATCATTAATAATTTTCAAAATTTGTATTTTCAGTGATGGAACAGTTAAACATTATCATATAAAGAAAAACACTGAAGGAATGTTTTACATAGCAGAAAAACATGCATTCCCATCAGTTCAGGATTTAGTTCATTATCACAAACATGATTCAGCAGGTAGGTCACAAACATGATTCAGCAGGTACATGTAGGTCACAAACATGATTCAGTAAGTAGGTCACAAACATGATTCAGCAGGTAGGTCACAAACATGATTCAGCAGGTAGTCACAAACACGATTCAGCAGGTAGGTAATAGAATTTTAGGTTGATGGATGGATGGATTGCTGTTTAATGTCCGATGGCAAATTAAGTGCACATTCAGGACGAGAACATGATGATATGATGTGAATACATACCCTGCTTTGTTGTAGACTGACACGCTGAGCCAGATTTTTAAAGTGCTAGTTCACTAGGTAACAGTCGGCAGGAAGACTTGTCAACCTTCCTGGACACATTATTCTGACTCTGAGCCATCCAGTCTTTGCCCTTACTTCTAAATGCTGAGTGCTTAGGTAGCAATACACAGTAAGGAGTATGGTTTTGCATTTTGGCCCCAGTGGATTTTTCAAATATGAAAGTTATTGTGCAAAAAATTCATTTTTAGACAGCTGAGTACTAATTTAGCCTTCAAAGTTAGTTTATAAGAACATCAAGAGTATTTTTTACATGTTTTATGGGCTATTTTCTGTTTGACTGTCCGTATTTTCATAGCTAGACCGCCATAGGTCCAGAAATTAATGTAATGTTTACAAACACTTTTTTCTACATGAAGTTTTTGACGCAATTTTACAAAAAATGAGACATAAGACATATAATTTTTATTTGATTTCTTGATAGATATATGTAAACAGTTTCAGAAAAGGTATCACTCCAAGGGATTGAAATTCTACTTCTGGCCAAATTTTTGGGAAATATGTGACATCTTTTCCCCCCTTTTTGCATTATTTTATAGCAAATAAATGCAGATTGTTGCCATGGATACACCATAAAGAAATTATATTTTACCAATTTAACTACTGGATTTCAAATCTATGGAAGATACTGATTACAAACATATGCACATATATGACACAAACAGTAAGCATAATTTGTAAAAAAGCAAGGAAAAGGGGATGGTAAAATTTATGAGAGTAAATTTTTACATTTTTTCCTAACTGTGTATTGCTACCTTAGCAGCAAATACTAATTTTCAAGTTTATGGTTTGACCTGGTCTGAGATCAAACCCACGGCCTCCCGCACTTGAGTCCAGCACACTACCACAAACAAGACTATGGAGGCAGTAATTTAAGATTGAAAGGACTATGGGTAATTTTAAAACACAGTTTGTTTAAGAGGGACCACAGTGAGATATCTTGGTAGCTGGTCACATCTACTTATTTCAGTCTCTACTGTAGATTTTGGAGACTGCATCAAATCATATAGATAGTTAAAAATGCACATATTTTGATCCCAAAGGGCTATGGTTTGGAATTCTGGTTTCCTCAAATAACTAATTCAAAATGTATCAACTAAAAGCCTAAAACTACTTCAAACAAACAAACAAACAGTATTTTACTGGGGTTCTGAACTTTTTTGAGATGTAAATTGATAGAAATTTGTTATTTGTTGGGTATGAAATCCATTATTGTTTTCTTAAATTATGTACAAATCTTTTGTCTAATTTACTGTTTTACGCCTGCATATATATTTTGCTTATAGGTGACTGTTCTTAATTTTTTCAGGATTATCAACTAGATTAAGAAGTCCCCCAGCACCAGAGGGAGGAAAAACAGCACCAGCTACTGCAGGATTTGGTCATAGTAAGTTTAATGTATATATGGGAATATGAAAAACTTTGGTGGTTGCTATTCCATGAAAGCCTTGTGATCTTTTCACAAAAAATGTTTTGACTTTGATTCATCATGAGTTATGCTGAAATGTTCATGACATAAATATTTTTCTGTTAAGATTTTTTGTGACTATAGTCGATGGTTGTTTATAATAATGAAAATTGTTTCGGTATTAAATGTGCAACTGAAACTGGTCTGGTATTTATGGAAGATTTGATCAATTCATGAGATTTTTGCATTACAAGATGATAAATAAAATGCTCCATTGCAAAAATGTATTGTCTTTTTTAATGATGTATGATGGTCAACAAAATTCAAATCAATTGTATCATGAGGTGCTTGAATATGTTTGCATAATATTACTTACTTGTCACAAAATACAGATGAGTAGAATTTTGAAGATGTCTTCAAATTTTTTTTTCTAGCATCTTGCATTAGATGTTAAATTGTAATTGATGAGATTATTTAATGTATGCATTGATGTTTTAGGTAAATATGAAATAGATCCAACAGAAATTGTTATAGAACAACAATTAGGGGCTGGATGTTTTGGTGTAAGTAAAAGTTTAAAGAAATGCAATGTTAGAAAAATATGTGACAAAATTTATTGAGTTTTTATTTATCAAAAGTAGTGAAATAACAAAAGAAAGTTTTAATTTTTTAATTTAAATGCTGAACAGATGAATTGATTTTGTAAAAGAATGAGGGTGACCTAACTTTGCATGACCTCTTTTTTCTACACAAGAGTTGTGTCCCATATACGTCAGAGTTATCGTTCTTTGGTATACTACTTACTATGTGGAAATCTTGCATTTCCTGTAGTCTTTGAAAATTGTACTTTTAGATAGTAACGAAAGATGGCATAATCCTCAGTCCTTGTCATTGGTTATGTTTTAATATTTTTTTTATTATTTAGTGAAATAAGTATTGATTGTATATATTAATATCTAAGGCAGTCTCTTTTAAATTTATTCACAAGTTCTGAAGACATGGGGCGATTATGAGCTTAACATACAGTATCGTCACTAATCACTAAAGACTATAATTATGTTGACCTTTAGATATCTGGAGAGTTTTTTAATGTTGCTACTATTCAATTCATACTGTAATAGTTTATTTCTAACATAAATTAATTTTTTTTTTAATAGGATAAATATCTTGTTGCATCTATTGCGTCGATTTAAACATTACTATTATTTCTGAAATTAGTTGTAATTGAAATTTGAAAAAAAATCTTTGTTCATTTTAGACTGTTAACCAGGGTAAATGGAAAGGAAAGGTTGTAGCAGTTAAGATGATGAAGGAAGGCACAATGTCTGAAGACAGTTTCATAGAGGAAGCAAGAACTATGACGTAAGTCTGATACACAAAGGGGCTAAAAATAGATTAACAAGAAGGCTAGAAAAAAGTAGGAAGCTAAAAGGACAAACAAAAAATTAAAACAGTGTTGAAAAAATAGAAAAAAATAACTTCAATAAGAAAGCAAGAACTGAGTAAAGTCTGAAATATAAAAAGAAAGAAGAAACACTTTTGGATTGATTGATTGATTGATTGGTGTTTAACGCCACTTTCAACACTATTGTGCTATTTCGTGGCGGCCAGTTTTTATTGGTGGAGGAAGCCGGAGTGCCTGGAGAGAACCACCGACCTTCGGTAGGAAAACTGACAATCCTAGTCAATTAAGATTGGAGTCGAGTGCACCTGCCCCATGCGGGATTCGAACTCACAACCTCATTGTTGACTGACTAGTGATACAGTAGTTCAACTACTTAGACCACTTGGCCACCGAGGCCCAAACAAACACTTTTGGAAATACAAAATAGAACCTAAACACAATGACTGAAGGCAACTTCATTCATTATGTTAGAACTGTGATGAAAATCTTGACATACAAAAAAAAGATAAAATACAGTGTCATAAATGGCTTTTAATGCAAATTAATTATAATGATAGATATGCAGGAAAGATTGAATCATATAGTAGGGTGCCCAGTCAACAAATTTGATCGATTTGGGTTAATGGAGTAACACACGGCTATATTTTATATCATTGGAAAGAGGAGAACAAGCCTCATTGAAATATTGATGTCGTCATTTTCTACAGTGGTCATGATTTTCTTAAATTTGGGTCAAAGGTCAAATCTAAAATTTCAAGGAAAACGAGTCACGTTTAGACAGCTGGCCACCCTACATATTTGCGTTTATAGCAAAATAAATTTAAACAATTCAAAGGATTATAACTATAGTTTCTATATTTAGGACTAATTTGATAATTTTATTGCCAAATATGGTTCAAGATTGACATTTGTACATATAGGGTGCACATTTACAATTTTCATTTAGCTGTTAAATAACGGTGACCTTGACCTTTTAAAAGTTCCAAAATCGGAATTTTACATAAGATTCGATACAAGTGATCTTTAGAGATGTTTTTAGATATTAACATTTATAAGTTGCCCTCCCAATATGTTATTTTTCCGTCTTTTGATAGAAGGTGTTCATCATGATTTTCTGGGTAAATATCCAATTTTCTTTTGGTGAACGTGGAAGCACATCAAATAGTACTTAGTTCCAAAACTGATGAATATTAATGCAGAATTGATTGAATTAGCTGGTCTGAGTATATATTTGCTTCACAGAAATAAAAAGAAAAACTGCAAATGGTGAAAAAGGGGAGAGTTTTTGTTACAAGTTATGAAAACAAAATGAGAATTAGAAACAGCAGGCTAATCACTTCATCTTACACACTTATATCAAGTGTAATGTACATGACTTATCGAACACAAATTGGCCTACAATTGACATGAAGTTAAAGATCATCTACAAAAGAAAGTTTTGTACAGCATCAATGTATTTTACAAACACTTTTAATACATTTTATAAATTTTCTCGCCAGCCCCATCCCTTTCTTCAGAATATAAAATGTTCTACCCAAACGGCCAGTACTATTATATCGGTACTTTGTGTTTTTGTCTTCATGTTAGTTGTTTTTGTGCTTCATGCCGATTTGATAAGTCAAGCCATTTCAAACTGTTTTCAGCAGATTTTTCTTATGCTGTGTTGTTATACTATTGTCCAGGTCAGGGAGGGTTAAAGGATCACAAACATGTTCAACACCTCCAAATTCTGTATATGTCTGTCCAAAATGAGGAGCCTGCAATTAAGTGGTTGTCGTTGGTTGCTGTCTGTTGTATCTGATATTTTTGTTTTTGCACGAACGGTGGTATATTTTTGTTGTCGACTCGTTCCCACCGAGAGGATTTAGGTCCAAAACATCATACAAGACTTTTGATGTGCCATATTCGGTGTGAAACAAAACCGACCGATTTGATTCTTATACTACAATTATAACAAAATATTTATTCAATAAAAGTTTCAAGTTTTGAAAACAGACACAAAACAGATTTCTCCGAACAAATTGACAATCTACAAAGTTAGCTGGCTATTCACAACAAATAAATCAACCACACAACAAGCAAAAAGACAAATGTTTTGAGTGACCTCTGTCCTTGTTAATGACCTTATAGTGTAAACAACAAAATGATTAATGGCACGAGATAATCCGTGTTTAATCAATACCAAAATGTTGACTTAATTTGTGTTTTTAATTGCTAATTTCTTCAAAACGATTTTTATTTCACGCATGCAATTTGGCACACACATGCACTGTGTCTTATTGCTTAAATCAGAGTAAAAAATATTGTGATGATACACGTAATAATTTTGCTTTCGATGAAAATAGGGTAAATTTCGGGTAAAATTTTACTCTTACTAAAATGCTGAAATACTTATATCAAAATCACTTAAATACTTTCCGATTTCGTTATATGATATATTTAATATATAAACTATATTATAGGTACTGTTTTATATACCAATAAAGAATGCAATGATTTTATTTTTCATGTTAAAGATTCCCGTACAATACGGTATCTGGTGGTACCCTATAAAAACATGAAATTTAGAAAATCGTGACCACGGAACTTACGACGACAATCATGATTGTAAAATATAATGATTTTCCTATAATGTGCAAAAAATCAGCCGTGTGTTATCCGTTAACTTATACTCGTTAACTAGAGGACTTTTGGACATTGGGAACCCTACTAATAGAAGAACAAAGAAGAATAATGAAAGTCCATCAAAAAGGAAAACGTGTCTCTGAATAGACTCTGCAAAGGGTTATGAAAGTCTGATATGTAAACAAATGAACAAATAATGTGTCTGAAGACAGCTCTAAAGAAAAAATTTAAGGGGATACAGAACACCTAAGGGAGTTAACTCTTAAAAAATCAGTTGAACATTTTATTCACATACTATTAGTAAAGAGAAATCAAGCTTCTTCTGTATGTGCTTGTCCCAAGTCAGGAGCCTGTAATTCAGTGGTTGTCGTTTGTTGCTGTATATCATATTTGTTTTTCGTTCATTATTTTGAACATAAATCAGGCCGTTAGTTTTCCCGTTTGAATAGTTTTACATTTGTCATTTCGGGGCCTTTTATAGCTGACTATGCGGTGTGGGCTTTGCTCATTGTTGAAGGCCGTACAGTGACCTATAGTTGTTAATTTCTGTGTCATTTGGTCTCTTGTGGAGAGTTGTCTAATTGGCAATCATACCACATCTTCTTATTTTTATATTCTCAATGATCAAAATTAGTGTTTGTCATACTGCTATATGGTATGTATCCAATGAAATTATTTCTGTAAATTGTTAGGTTCAAATTTCTTGAAATTTTTATATTTTGGTCAACAGGTGAAAGTAAATATTTTGTCAAAATTTTATGAAAATTTAACAAGCCAAATCTATTATAGTCAAAGTGTTGGGTATCCCTTAATATAGTCCAAATTTCATGATAAACACACTGGAACTGGAATTATATCATAAATATTACATGTATTAAAAGGAAATGTTGAGAAAATGACAACCTGAAAGCTACTAAAAACAGGTTTATCAAAATAAATATTCAGAGTGCATTTAACAATGGACTAATAGCCACATTGTATGTTCTTGATCTTTAAAACTAAAGAATATGAAAAAAGAAGATGTGATATGATTTCCAATGAGACAAATATCTAACCAAGACCAAATGATGTAGATATTAGCAACTACAGGTCACCATACAGTCTTCAACAATGAGCAAAACCCATTGCGTATAGTAAGCCACAAAATGTAGAACAGTTCAAACCAAACAACCAAGCCTGATTTATGTACGAAAGAATCAACAAAAAATAATTATGATTGACAGCTACCAACAACAAACAGGAAATTATGAATAGACACAGAATTGAATTCAGCAGAGTCAACCAGATATCTGACATGATCACCAAAATCTCAATACTCAGAAAATCGTGACAATACCAAGGACAATCTGTCTGAGAAGTCTTAAATATATACATAAAGAATTGGTCAAATGGAGTAAATGTCTCATAAAGGCTTGTTTAATGAATGTGAAATTTTCATTTAATTTTCAGACAATTAAATCATCCAAATTTAGTACAGTTGTATGGTATTGTAACTAAAAGACGACCACTTATTATTGTAACAGAATTAATGCCTTACGGTAAGTTTAAAAAATGTAAGTCAACAGTAAGGTTTACCCTTGTCCGTACGTCTCGAAATTGGTTTCCATTCTCTAACTTTAGTTTGGCTCAACCAAATATTATGAAACTTATACACAATGCTTATTACCACAAAACTCAAATCAGATTCGAATTTGGGTGGCGTCACTTTTACAGTTCTCTAGTTATATCCCTTTATAATGTAATATGCAAGCGGGGGCATCATCTGTGTCCCATGGACACATTCTCCATTTATTTTAATTTACTATATTCATTACGCCCTCTGATATACCCTATTACCTGTTAGGTGGTACTACAAGTCGAAATTTTGTAAAGTAGAAATTTATGGAATGATACAGAGTCTTGGTAGTAATATTAAATTGTTGACAAAACTTGGATTAGTAGAATCAGGTAACCTACAAAATCCAGTGGATACAATTCGTGGTCGGAATCCTCTAGTATAAGATTCCTTTGATGTCCTTTTTTGGGACCTTTTTTTTGTTTGTTATGGAGGGTAGTTGGTCAAGAAGTTAAGAAAAATGAATAAGGAAACAAATGGTGTATGATTTATCTCCTTGACTATCAATCTATTACAATTTTGAGACAGAATCTTGTCACCTCAACTCTGGGTCAACAATTTCCCTGTTTTCTATATGGAAAGCAAGTCCCAATAGACATCAGAGTGATCTCGGTTCCTCAAGTGTAATCATATTTTGTTTTTGTTGTCATCTGTAATACCAATATTTACCGATATCAAATATTTAGATTTTATTGTTCAGTCCACTTTGTACCTTATGTTATTGAGATAAAAAATGGGAGGGTTGAGAACTCCAAAAGTAATTTAACTTGACATCATGATAAAGTCCCTTCCAAAATCCTTTTAAGTGGTTGTACATATAAATAAGAAGATGTGGTATGCGTGCCAATGAGACAACTATCCTTCCAAGTCACAATGTGTAAAAAGTAAACCATTATAGGTCAAAGTACAGCCTTCAACACGGAGCCTTGGCTCACACCGAACACCAAGCTATAAAGGGCCCCAAAAAGACTAGTGTAAAACAATTCAAACAGGAAAACCAACGGTCTAATGTATTTATTTGTATGCTAATAAATGTTTTTGCTCTTTGAAGAATTTTGTTCTGATGGCAGATCTGGTAAACTGTCAAAAATTTTCACAACTAGTTAAAACTCTGGGTGACTTGTTGAAGACAATGCATATGTTGTCCTCTATTTGTTTTTTGTCTATTTTCGATGTCATTGGACTGCTTGTAGTTGTTGTATACCCCTCATTGTCTTCTACATTAGGACTTAAGAGACCTTGTTATTTAGGGTTAAAGTTCATTTAAGGGTTTACAGGGGTGTGGAAATATTTGTTGTGACCACTTGTCCCCGGGCAAGTGAAATTGTAAAATTTACTTGTCCGGAAGAAAAGTTACTTGCCCTGATTTCTCAATGAATTTGGAATGAAGAAGATGTATTTTACTGTAAACGTGTATGTTTCTCAAACAGTTTTGAAACACAATGGAAATGGTATTCATGGTCTTCTTTTGTATATTAGAATGATAAAAAGATAAGTGGAGTATAGACCACTATGAACTATAAAAACAAAAAAACAGCTCTAAATTAAAGAATCTAGAGGCCAATATTGCAATATTATTCAATGCTAGCTTACATGAACCTGGGAGATTATATCATGGCTTATATTTTCTTCACTGTGAGCCAATGCGTAGTTTTAAAGTTAATGAAGGGATGAAAACCAAATAATTGATGAATTATTGAATTGTTGTTTGCATGCACCCCCTCCTTTTACCCCCAAAAAAACTTTTGGTGGACCAATTGTAATTTGAGATTTATTTTAGATACCTAAGCGAAATCAAAATTTTATAGAACTTTAAAATCCTCTATTCCGTTTTTTTTTCCATGATATTTGCGCTTTGCCGCCTCTGATTTCCGTTTCTTGTAAAAACCAAGTTCTTTGCTCAACAATTATATTTTTTATGAGACGCCTCTTTTCCGTTGGTCAACTTCCGAGCGATGACCTATCTTAAGATGCTTATCCAACTCGACCGGTCATTTAGTTTTCATTCTTGAGAAATCAGTCTTCGAAATTAATAATGACCATTTACGGTGTACCGTTGCTATAACCTGATCAACGATCCCGGATCAATGGGAAAAAATCACAGAATATGAATGAAACCCGGGTCCGCATACCTATTTTTTTGTTTGATAATCGATCTATTTCTTGATCATTGATGGTGTTTTACTAAAACATGTTGTTTTCGTCTTGTTATTTGATATTTTTTCTACTTTTGTGAATGGATTTTGGGGACTTTTCTATATGATTATATAAATCACCAATGTCAAGCATCATTTTTATACGACCGCAAAAATTAAAATTTTTTTGGTTGTATATTGGTATCACGTTGTCGTCGTCGTCGTCGTCAGCGTCATCCGAAGACAGATGGTTTCTGGATAATAACTTTAGTATAAGTAAATAGAAATCAATAAAATTTTAACACAAGGTTTATAACCACAAAAGGACGGTTGGGATTGATTTTGGGGGTTATGGTCCCAAAGGTTTAGGGGCCAAAAAAGGGGCCCAAATAAGCATTTTTGCAGTTTCCAGACAATAACTTGTGTTTAAGTGTATGAATCTCTCTGAAATTATACCACAAGTTTCCATACAACAAAGGGATGGTTATGGGGGGTTATGGCTCAAACCATTTGCAATTAGGGGCAAAAAAGGGGGAAAAACAAGGGTTTTTATGGTTAAAGGACAATTTAGACAATTTAAAAGCAGTGTAAGGGAGATAATCCAATCCATTTAAAGAATACTGTTGTATATATGTTTGATTACCACCCTTACACTGCTTGTAAATTATGTATTAAGAAATGATGATTGTCTTGAGATGATTAGCTGTAAATTTATTTTTAGAAGTTACTATTAATTAATATTAATTTTAACCATGACTGTATGTCATTTTATATTTTAATATTTTATGATGTATTTAAATGAGTAGTTATGGTTGCAAACTCCATTAGAAATTTGAATTGAGATTATTCTTGGAAAAGGGAAAGGGAGTTGAAAAAATTTGGGGGTAAGTAAGAACTTGTGGGGGCTACAATTTTTCTCATTTCAGATTTCAGAAATTAAAAGAAAATTTCTTCAAATATTTTTTTGGGGTGTTAATATTCAACAGCATAGTGTATTGCACAAAAGCAAAAAATTGAATATAAATTCAGATCATATAACCAATTTTAAGTTCTTTGACTACACTTATTCTGTGTCAGAAACCTATTATGTGTCAAATATTTAATTACAATCCAAATTCAGACCTGTATCAAGCGAGAATAATGTGTCTATTTTGGCCGCAACTTTTCAGGGTTGGACATCTGCGGTCGTATCCAGCTGCGCTCAGCGAAGCAATTTATTTTACTTGTCCACGGGCAACAAAGACACAAAAAATTGCTTGTCCGGTCGGTCAACTGTACGAGTCGGGCATAGCATTTCCACACCCCTAGTTTAGGTTTGGTAAGGGTAAGGTTAGGTCAGGGTTATGTTTAGGCTTCGTTAAGGGTGGGATCAAGGATCTAGTAGGGCTAGGAATAGTAACAGTATAATCCTATAATGCAGCGGTACCCTTAAGAAAAAAAGTAACCATTTACTCTTGCTGATATCATGCTATTTCTTTATTATATTTTCTTATTATAAATCTATATATCATGTTTTATAATAGATTACTCAGTTTAGAATTTTGATGGAAGAACTTACGAATGTAGATATATATTTCCTTTTGAATTTTACAGGTTCACTTTTAACTTATTTAAGAAGACATAAGGCTAGATTAATGCCTAAAACTGCAACATTATTGGACATTTGTTCTCAAGTATGTAATGGAATGGCTTATTTAGAAAAACGGAAATTCATTCATAGAGATCTTGCAGCAAGAAATTGTTTGGTGGGAGAAAGCATGGTTGTAAAGGTTGCTGATTTTGGTTTAGCAAGGTAAAGAATACAGTGATCTTAACTAATGTAATACGCAACAATTGAATCTAACTCGGGTTTAAACAGTTCTGTAATAACAGAACATGTCTTTAGTGATATAACTTCTAAGTTATTTCAACTCCAAGGGTTGACTGGAGTGTAGAAATATGGTCATCCCTGGGAAACTTTTGTCTGGCAGTTAAACCCTTGCAGAAACTTCTGGGTCAGGAATAAGATGGTAAAACTGAAGCCTTGTGCAGGGTGAATGCATGACTCAATGCATGTTAAAGAACCCATGCAAAAACTCTGAGGGATCAATAGATGGCCTCCTGCATGGAAAAATTTCTGCACCCATCTAACTTTTCCTCATTTTGCAGTTGAAGTCTAAAAGTCAGCTATAAAGGACCTTAACATGACAAAATGACAAAATGTGAAACAATTAAAAAAAAAAATCCAAACTACCTAATTTATGAAAAAAATATTTATTCTTATTAACATTGCATGAAAGTATCATTTATGAGCAAAAGTATCACATTTTAATCATGTTAACTAGGGCCCTCATTGAGGATGCAGGTGCCTTTCAGTTTTCACAGTCCATCAACAAATTTTGCAAATGCAAATTCCCAAAGATAAGTTGCAATGCAATTTTGTAGTTGTTGCCATTTCAAATTAATTCCTGTTTTCAAAAAGTATCAATTGACAGCTACTTTGGAAATACATAAGGACTTTTTTAGAAAAAAATATATGGGGGTGTGTTGGAAGGCACTTAAATTATTTTGTATGGGTGGGGCAGGTCACAAGTTTCAAATTATGTGGTTATGTATGCAAAGTAAAATGCAATTGCATGTGTGATGGCCATAAAAAAAATTGCCTTCCAACTCCCCATCCCCATATTATTTTTTCTAGAATAGCCCTAAAACAACCCATGTGGTCTTGATAGGATTTATTACTTGACTTGAGAATCATGTAAGATATCATCAATGTCACTAGTTTTGTAGTGTAGCATAGATATGATTTTAAATAGTTTTGTTTTATACTTCTAGATATGTATTGGATGATGAATACACAAGCTCTCAAGGAACAAAATTCCCAGTAAAATGGGCTCCACCTGAAGTATTAAATTTTACTCGTTTTAGCAGTAAATCTGATGTATGGGCATTTGGTATGTATACCAAAGTATAAAAACATAACTGAACAGTGTTATTTAACAAATATTATGCAGAAAGGGGGTTCAACCTGAAGATTCACCTTTTTTTTTGGAGTCAAAATATGATATTTTTCAGATATTAGCCCTCCCCTTTAGAATGACTAAAGGTAAGTGATAAAATGTGTCAATTACTTGCAAAGAGAAAGTAGTTTACCTATGACACAGTGCTTTCCTTCGAGAAAACTTGACCACATTAAAATAATTGTATCAAAATAAAGATGGTGCAATTAATTAAAAACCATGAAATAAACAAAGACAATGTCATTAATAAGGGAAAAAGACAGTAGTAAATATTCCATCAAATTAACAAGTACAATTACAGATTATCGATGGTATTTCACTATTTTCACATTTCCCAACCGATTGTGAAAAAATTGTTCTCCTTGCTAGTGAAATATCTGTTCTCGGCAAATGATTGGTCGAAATTTAATTATGACGTCAAATTTTCTTGGTTTCTTTGAATTTCCTATTGTGACTTCATGAAATTAGGCCACCATGTCTGATGACGTCACATATAAAGAACACAACTTTCTGCAAATCTTTGAAAAGGAAGGATAAAAATCATTAGAGAAACAGATTCCACCACTATAACTCGTGTGTTACAATATTTCTCTACTCTCAACAGTAAAATTATAATTATTTAAAAAGCTCAGCAAGCCTGACTCTTTAAATATTAAAATTTAACTGTCTCGAGTGGAAAAATATCATAACACACTTGTTGCAGTAGTTGAATCTATATTTATCGATAGTATTTCAAAAGAGAGGGTGTTTCTCAGCTACAATCTCATTGAAGGGTGAAAGCATTGAGATGAGATATGGCTGAAAAACATCCTTGAGTTTGATAGACCATTGATAATCTGTTTATTGTTGTTTTCCTAGGCAATGTCAATGACTCAGGCTCATGACATCATACATTCTTTTATTACTTCACTGAGAAAAACCTGTATCACTTGAGTAGCGTGATATGAAAAATATCAATAAAAAAGATCAAAGCAAAATTTAAGAAAATAGCAATGACATCAATTATTAGAGAAACAGTATTTCAAAGCCATCATTTTATAAAACGTTTAAAAGACGTATTTACACTTGTATGCAAATTTGTCTGCCATTACTTAAAATCACACAAGTTCCCGTAAAATTTGACATCACAATTTAAAAATTTGACGTCATAATTAAAAAGTGATTGTTGCTTGACCTTAGAAGGTTATTCTGAGACAGATCTAAGGTCATTCTGAGACAAAATTCAGCTAAATACCAAAAGTGTAAATATATTTATTAATAATTTGACTAGCACATTTTACTGCAGGCCATACTGAAAAAAGCAGTCTGTGTACATTTATGTTCTACTAAAAATTTACATACAGAAATCTTTAGATGATGTTTTACTAATTTTTGAAATCTGATATAATGTACTTTTTTTTTTATTACAGCTGTAGTTCATGAACAGAAGTATGCTGTAACATCTGTTCTATAAAAATACACCTTATTATGGAGAACATTGCATTTCTGTTAATTAGTAAAAAAAAAATAGAATAACAATATAAAAATAAAACTAGCAAACTGCTAATAGCATTTTACAAATGTGAATAAAAAAACTGTAAATTAATATTTTTGGCTCTAGGTCTATTCTATATTACAATTGATGTGGAAGGATTTGTCTTCAGAAGTTCCCCTAAAACCAAGTCTTCATAGACATACTACGAGTTATATTGCATACATCAAATGTACATACAACCATAAATGATCTAACAGCCATGTATGTAAAAGACCTCCCTTTATACCCTCTTGCAGTCTTTTTAATTTTTAATCGCACTTACACTAGAAGATGAACTGAGATTGGAATTTTCATGACAGACATTAACTACAAATTAATTATATATATAGCAGAGGTTTGTCGACATCTAAAACCATTGGTTATCTCACACAAATTTTTGCTCTTGGTAACAAGTGTATGTTTATATTGCAGGAGTGCTTATGTGGGAAACTTTCACTGGAGGTCAAATGCCATATGATAAAATGAAGAATGTTGACGTCGTTGATTATGTCTGTCAGTCTCGTAAACGATTAGAACAGCCTCAAAGTTGTCCAGAAAAAGTTTATCAAGTTATGATGAAGTGTTTTAGTCATGTGAGTAAATAATTGGCTATCAGATGTTTTTTATCAAGCAGATATTTGTTTTCAGTAATCCTGAATATGAGCAAATATTCTCATCTCTTTTGAATAATGAATATGGGATGATTGTGGTTCAGACAAAACAATATAAAAATAAGGAGATATGGTATGATTGCCAATGAGAAACAACTATCCACCAAAGTTCAAATAAAGTGGGTGTAAGCAATTATAGGCAACCGACGGCTAAGTAATTTTAAAAGAATTTTAGTGCTTACTGTGGATTCATTCATTTTCGTGGGTACTAATTTTCGTGGATGGAGGAAAAAATGTATTTTCGTGGACACTTCATTTCATGGTTTTAACACATTCCATGTATTCTGCATACAAACCTTTTTAATTTTTGTACTTAGTTGAAAACTTAAATTGTTGGTTCACCTTTATCCATGAAATCCACAATAAATAGAACCCACAAATAATAATGAACCAACAGTAATTTGTTATATCTCAGTGGCGTAGCTAGACAAATGTTGAAGGTGAAGCCCAATTCGGCAGGGGGTCTTGGGGCCGCTCAAGGCCCCCAGTGGGTCCAGGGCAAAGTCCTGGTAGGGGGCCAGGGGGCAAAGCCCCCGGAAGCTCCTGGATTTTAGGGTTTTAGACCCACAAATATTAACTGAAAATATTGAATGTTAAGGTGTAGTCAAAAGCATTTTTGTTTGATACAAGTCAGATAATTTTGTGAAAAAATATATATTGTTCCTCAAAGAAACTGTAAAAACCAGGAGATTCCAGAGGGATAAAAAAGTTATATTTACTAAGACCAGTGTCTCGCCTATTTTAAGAATCTAATAAATGTTTTAAGAACTTTAACTGCAGACTGTATTTAATGTTAACTGGAAGAAAAACTAAGTCCATATTAAGTAATATACGTAAAAACAGGAAATATATATATTTTTTTAATTTCCTTCTAGATACTAGCTTTTGATCATAATCAAGCTTCTGTCCAAGTTTAAGAAAGTTATTGAAATTTTAAAAACTTTAACCACAGAGTGAATGTGATGTTAACTGGCAGAAAAAACTAAGTCCATTTATAAGTAAAATACGAAAAAAAGGATTTTTTTCTTCTTTAAAATTTATGTCTGGATACTATCTTCTGATCATAAACAAGCTTCTGTCCAAGTTTGGTAGAAATCCAGGATAGTTTAAGAAAGTTATCAAAATTTTAAAAACTTTAAGTTCAGAGTGAATGTAATGTTAACTGGCAGAAAAACTAAGTCCATTTATAAGTAAAATAGGAAAAATAAGGATTTTTTTTTTACAAAATTTACTTATGGATACTATCTATGATCATAAATTATATCATATATTAAATTATTAAAATTTCAAAAACTCTAACCACACAGTGAACATTTCTGGACGCCGCCGCCGCCGCCGCCGACGGAATGTAAAGATCGCTATGTCTCACGTTTGTGACAAAAGTTGCAGGCTCGACAAAAACCACACCATTAAAAATTGTTTAGAGATGAGATGTAAACAATATATTCAGGTTAATATAGTGGGTACCCAGGTTAGGGCAGGATTGCGCCTTCAAATTAGTTTAGCCAGCCACATGCGGTATGTGCCTGTCCCAAGTCAGGAGCATGTAATTCAGTGTAATGGTTGTCGTTTGTTGCTGTATCATATTTGTTTTACTTTCATTATTTTGTACATAAATCAGGCCGTTAGTTTCCACGTTTGAATTGTGTTTGTGGATATGAATTATTAAAAGAGTCAGAGTAAATCTCTCTCACCAACAAAAAAGCAAGCTCATACTGTCAATTACTTTATCAATGGACGTCTCCTTGTACGCGTGAAGGATACATCTTTAGCCCCGAAAGTCGTTCGGTTGTCATCGTATAACGCAGATATGTTTTAACCCGGCACATGACACTGAAACTGCGTTGATTCAGCAGTGGAATTGGTCACAGGCATTGTCAATTCTGCGTTGCATTGTAAATAGCAGAACACCCTGCAGACACAATATTCGTCTGCTATAAAAAGAGGGGAAATAAAGCGCTGGTGATGGGAACGAACGCCGGGAGTCTTGAGAAGTCATATCGACTCGTTGACTTCTACAACTTTTTGTTTATTTAACCGCACAGTGCCCATTTATTTTCCCCTTCACTTTCTCTCACTCAGAGTCTCCTCCCTCTCTCTCATACCTCTAGCTCGTTTTTATTTTTTATTTTTTTTATTATGATTTTTTGTTTTTGACAAAACGATGTTGAAGCCTTGGCTTCCGAGCTTATGCCTAGCTACGCAACTGTATCTCATAGATATAAGAAGATGTGGTATGAGTGCCAATGAGACAACTCTCCATCCAAGTCACAGTTTTTAAAAGTAAACCATTATAGGTCAAAGTACGGCCTTCAACACGGGGCCTTGGCTCACACCGAACAGCAAGCTATAAAGGGCCCCAAAAACGACTAGTGTAAAACCATTCCAACAGGAAAACCAACAGTCTAATCTATATAAAAAATGAGAAACACTTATGAACCACATCAACAAACGACAACCACTGAACATCAGGTTCCTGACTCTCTGGATCTACTTAAAGGTTGTAAAACAATCAGCCTTAAAAATAAACTTGAGGAAATAATCAATGAATTGAAAGAAATAAATGGAAATGTCTCCTACAGAAGCCAAGTAGAGTTTTTCACATGACGTGAGGTAACATAATGCATTTGTAACCATGATGTCTGATAGAAATGATGTCATACGGATTATTGGATAAGATAAAGCCTTTGCAACAGTTACTGATATCAATGTAATCACTGATAGCTGATAAAGCATGATTGCCATTGATGAGGGGTGGAAGGACCTTTCAGGACATCCAGATTGGGCCTTTATTTTTGCTGGAATTCAGAATTGACACTTATTGGGACTAGGGAACTACTGATAAACATTTGCTTTATTTTTGGGGGGAATTTGGAATTCAGAGCTCGTTCCAGGAATTTGGGATGACACTATCTCTTAACCCTCCCACTATTAATTGTATTACACGTACAACTCACTTGTATTTACTACCAAGTAAATAGTAAAAGAATTTATTGACTTTCTCTTTTAAGGATGCAGATGGACGTCCATCATTTCAAGATTTATTACAGACATTAGGTGGACTGATGGAGAGAGGAAATTATCCATTTATTGGTCCTGTGTGACCTCTGTCCGAGTTAGTCTTCAAATTCCTCTTTATTGACAATGAATATATCGAACACAGTGTTAAGTCTCTACCAAAACAGTACATTTCTGTGATTAATTGTATGGTAATTTTATATTGACCTAAGTAGAGATGAAAATTTGATAACCTTGTTTTTCTAAATAGCGACTTCTTTTAAAACTGGACTAGAGTGCCACTGTCTTATGAAGAAAGGGCAGAGCTTTCATTTGTAGGATACCAAAGTTAATGTGTGAACTTTGTTCAACAGCTTGATGTGAGTGAAGCTGTTGTATATATCTACGTGTTTATTTATTTCTGTTGCAATTGGAAATGAAAACATTTTAACATGTTGACAAAAATATGTGTAATAGTTTCTGCAGTGCTGTTGGACATGTCTTTAAGTATAATAAGAAATAAAAGAAATGTTTTGCAAAATATACTAGGATTAAGGTTAAAGTGTAAATACAGTTTGCAACATTTATATAATTGTGAAATGTGTATCAGGTTCTACTATAGAAAAAAAAGACTCTTGACTGAAACTTTTAGCTAAGCGACATTTGTTTATTTACCTTTATATATTTTTGTTCATAATGCTTCACTTGGCCATTATTTTGATTTATTATCATTGCTTTTATACTTGCAAAAAACAAAGTTTCGGGTGCATATAGAAACCACCCTGTTTATTTTTTTTGTCTTGTCAATGATTTTGTAAGTACAACTGTCTGGTTGATTTCAATGAAATTTCACACAAAAGCAGGAAAGAGAAACCATGTAAGGATTTGCATGTCAGATGTTAAATAATTATACTCTGACATCTTTAAGGAGAAAAAATTGGAAATAAATTTATTTTGGTTATCATTTGTGTGGTTAGTAAGGGTATATTCAAGGGAGAAATTTTGGCATAAAACATTCAGAATTTGTTTCACCTTGCTCCTTGAACTTGTAAGGTCATACACCTCTAACCTCAAATACTGGATCCAAGCCTGGTTTGTCAATTTTAGTACTTGTAAATAAATCAGTGCTTATAGTACATGGAAAGTAAAAAAAAATTTACTGAAAACAGAAACCAATCTTGTTTTCGATGGCCTGTTTATTCTAGAGTAGTTTTAATCGGGTAATGACATACCAGTAAAAAAGTGCAGTATTTCTAATTGTGTTATTTGCTGTTTACAAACATAAATATTTAACATTCTTATAAAAAATCATATAAATGTAACACATAAAACTTTAAAAAGAATATGTATGTATAGATTTGAATACAGGTCAAAATCAACAGATGACTTTGTAAACATATATATATGATTTATTATTAAATTGGTTTTAGGACAAATTTAAAACATGATATAATCTTGTTTTTCAAAGTGCTATTAATGTACTAAGATTAAGATTTTGAAAATTGCTTAACTATTGTGATTTAATTACCAGGTTTCTCAGGAAAACATTTATTGTCATTCCTTATAGAAATGGACCATATTGTTTCCAGCTTTTTTATGATTGTTTATGACTTACTTAATAGTGCCAGTTTTATAATTACATTGTACATGTAATGATTATATTTTTTAAATGCTGATACATTTGTATAACACATTGTATTATTAAATACATTTCCACACGAGGGTCTGGAATGGGGTCTTCATTTCTACATGAGGGTCTGGAATGGGGTCTTCATTTCTGTCTTCATATAATTTTTCAGCCATTTTTTTCTATTGTTTATAATTTTTGCCATTTTTCTCTATTCTTTATTATTTTCCCATTATTCTATATATTCGTTAAACCCCATCCAGACCCTCAGACATCACCATCTAATATGTGTTTGGATTTTATTATATAGAAATATAATTCATCACTGAAAGCTTTAATATTTATATTAGTGTTGTTATTTTCATACTTTTTTACAAGAATGTACATTTTGAAGTCTTCCGCAATTTAAATACTAAATCTTTGTCAGTACATCGATACACTACAGTATTGTAATACTCTTTATATATATAAACTAGTAATTTTTCATCGTTTTGAATAGGTTATTTTCATATTAATGACTTTTGACTCCGGAGTTTATAATTTTTGACAGGTAACCTACTCTGTGGTCGGACATTCTGGTACTCTGCCAAGTAAGAGCAACCAAGAGAGGTCAAATCAAGATTACAATCGATGCTGTTTTGGAAAATAATTCAACTGTTTTATGATGATTTTGTTGTGTATGGAATACATAAAACAGTTAAATTCCTCCCCCTTCCTCGATTCAACCGATATAACTCATTCATAAAAAAATTAATCGAGATTGGTGTATATCATAATATAAATTACTAAAGCGACATAAAATGTGATATATGTATTGTGAAAAAACAACATTTTAAGCATTTATATTGATATGTCTTTAAAACTTGATATAGTCTTCTGTGTATAAATGATTCAAGTATTAAAAACAAGCCAAAATGTAGAAAATTTTGTAATAATTTATCATTTGAATTAATTGCTTAATGCTGTATTAATTTAAATTATGGTTATAGTTGTTAATTACCTTTCAAAAGGTGCTTATTCTTACTTATTGTTTCAGATGCTTTTTATACATATGTACAGATAATGAACATGAATGCTAATGAAATAGGACATCCATGACAATTTATAATACTATGGGATTGTTTAATGACCTTGACCTCCCATACAGGTTTCAATCGGTCAGCTGTATTTCATAAAAAAAAAAGAGCTCACAAAAAATAAATAGAAATTGAACACTAAGAATTATTGTAACCTTAAACTAAATAAAAAATGACAACAATTTTATTCTATTTATCATACCGTTGATTCTTTATTATTTGTGGGATACCAATTTACTTGGATTTTGTGGGTATAGGTAAACCACAAATTCAAATATTAAGGTAGATTAACTGTATACCGCCATCTTGGATTGTGTAAAATAGCAGTACACAACTGGTCTAGTTCTTTCCTTAAATCTGCTAGTTTTGCGACAGACTGGTATTTAATGTGTAAGACTGTTTATTAAATAAATAAAATTAGTGATTTATTGCATTTTTTAGTCTGATTTAACAAATTCCCAAGTTTTGTTTTGTTTGATTCAAATTTTCAACTTAGCCATATAAGGGAGATAATTCTTTTAATATAATTTTTGTACAGGAATGTTAAGGAAATTTTCATTTTTTACTTGTAGCAAGGAAAACAAATTCTGTGACACCATTTTTATTTTTCTTTTCTTAAAGCATAGTATAATACATATCTTCTCATATTTTATTTCAAAATTTTATCCCATTGATTTCTTTTTAACCACAAAAAAGTGTTTTTTCATGAATTATCTATGCAAAAGTGGGCAATTTTGTAGACTTGTAGCTTGAACAATAGCAGGGTGACCCTTTCTTTTCATTATATATTTGAAAAAGGCATGGTAAAATCTACATTTTGGCACCGTGAAAGAAAATTCAATCTCAGGAAATATTTTCTATAGGCTTGTATTCAGACCATACAAGTTTTCCTCATTCAGTGAAAAATTTTGGTCCCCCTGAAAACAAACAATTCCTCAGGTCACCAGGTCACTTTTAAGCAAATAAAACATTCAAATAAAACGTTGGTATCTAGTGATATTTTTGAATAGTTGGATCATACAAATTTAATTTAATGCTTTTCCATCACTTTAAGCTTTTTATAGCAGAGTATTGTTTCAAATAGCCACATCTTCTTGCTTCAATTTAAAATTCTTTTTTAAAAACTGGAAATAAAAAAAAGCAGAAGTTACATTTTAACAAAAGATTATCTAGATCTTAAATGAGAAATAATTGCATGTGTTCGAGGACAATCATTATGAAGAATTTTATTTTCAATTTATTTTTTTTTATATTGAATCCTAAGACTTTTAAGGTGGATCATACTTAGTTTTATTTCATGCAAAAAGGGCCTATTTCAAAAAAGTCTACAGCAATTTCTAAATTTTAGAGGGGTCTTGGTGGCTGAGTGGTCTAAATAGTTCATTTACAATGACCACTAGCCTGTAAACCCTTTTGTTTGTGAGTTTAAACCCTACTCTTGGCAAGGTCCGTTAGACACTGACCTTAATGGACTAGGATTGCCAGTTTTCTGGTGAAGGTTGATTGTTCTCTCTTGGTACTAGGGAAACCTCTATAAAAACTGGCCACCATGATTTGGCCAGGTATGCTGAAAGTGGTGCTAAACACCAACAACCATTAATCAATCTAAATGTTAAGTTGTGGGGCTTAGTACACATGCTGTTTTGCAATAAATACAATCAATCGTAAAGAAACTAAACTAGAATAAATGTGAATACAAATACATAATATGCTAAGGTATTAGACTGCTCTGTTTAAAAATATATATTAAATTATTGCCTCATTTATTATTGAGTTTCACAATTATGTACTTACAAATATTTCGACATATGATAAAATATTGTGATCAATCTGCTTAAGGTAGATTCATGGTATACCGCCATCTTGAATTGTACAATCCCAGTACAAAATCGGTCTAGTTATTTGCCTAAATCTGCAAATTTGGAGACAGATTTACAATTTATTGGTTAGACTGTTTATTTATGTAAATAAAATTGGTGATTTATTGTATAACTCAAAATATTTAAACAAATATCAAATTTTGTGTTTTTAGAATCAATTTTTCAAATAAGCCATTTCAGGAAGATAACTCTTTAGTAAAAATATATACTGGACTGATAGGAAATTTTAATTTTACTTGTAGCAAGAAAACAAGTTCGGTGACACCATTTTTCTTTTATTTTCTTAAAACATATTATAAAACCTATCTTCTCACAATTTATTTCAAAATTCTATCTCATAGATTTTTTTATGCACACAAATGTGTTTTTCATGAACAATCTAACCAAATTTAGGCAATTTTCAACAACTCATAGCTTTGAAAATAGCACGGTGACCCATACTTTTATTATATTTTGAAAAAGCAGGTTAAAATCTTCATTCTGGCAAAGTATAAGAAAATTCTATCTCAAGAAATATATACCTATGATCTACCTTAATATATGTAATTTTATAATTATGGTATAAAAATATATATTTGACCACTTATAATGCTGTTTGTTAATTGCCATAATAAAAAATGCTGAAAATAAAAATCAGAAACCTAAATTTGCATTCAAAGCACTTTTTGTCGAGCCTGCAACACTTATGTTGCGAAAGCGAGACATAGCGATCCTAGATTCTGTCATTGGCATCAAAATCTAGGTTCAGTCTGTGGTTCAAGTTTTTTAAACATGAATAAATTAGTCAAACCTGTTATGAAATTTGGAAAGGGAATTATTTCCAGGTTATTTATAACCGAAAGACAGTATCCAGATCAATAATTTGAAAATATTTTTTTTTCCTTTTTCCGTATTTTACTGATAAATGGACTTAGATTTTTTTACAGTTAACTTTTAGATACAGTCCAGGATTCAAGTTATAATAACACTGGAACACAGACAACAGTGAAAGCAGGCGAGACACTGGGTTCCGTGGAACCCTTATGAATTTTTTGGATTAATTAAAAAACATGGAATACTCTAGGCCAGAAGGTTGGAGGCAAAATATGAACAAGTGAATGGTTTTCTGTGAAAAGGACTTTAGTACAAATTCGTGACTGAAACGCCAAGTTTACACCTCAATAAACTCTGTAAAATATCTTAATTAAGAAGGCCTCACTGTGACTTTGAGATGAAGACATACCTGCCAACCCTCCCGTTTTGAGCGGGAGACTCCCGCTCAAATGACGAAATTCGGGAAATCTCCCGCTTGCTGGTACCCTCCCACGCAGGAGTATAGAATCTCCCGCTTTTGCCGTTTTGGATATTTTAACCTTGAATGACAAGTCAACATTAATTACGTTTTTGTGTCACTGATGAGGGTTGTTGTTACCTGTAAATCACAGTCCATGTGAAATTAAATGGCTTCACTTGACAGCTTGGGTGTCAAACATACTAATAATTAACAATCAATAACGACTTTTGCTACAAGCTTTGTGTTAATATTGAAAACACTTCAAAGAAATTTCGGGTATTACTTCCCCTGTTTAATCCTGTTTTAAGTTAATCTTCTTAAAATAATGTGAATTGAAAAAACAATATAAATTAAATACAAATTGAACATAGAATCATAAAAAGAAGGCAATTAAATGATTTTGTATGCCTTAGGACAATAAAAATAATTAAATTTTGAAAATCCCTTAAAAGAATTATACTTCTATCCAATGTTTGATTTGAAATTGATAAGAAATGTATTGAACAATTGTAAGGGAAATGTGCATGCATGTAACAACATCTTTAACACTAAGGGTATACACCTGAAACAGATATGATACTGAAAAACTATGGGATGCAAATGTGAAAGATGATGAAAAAGGAAAGAAACAAAGAAACAAAAACACCATGTGTAGGATATCACCATATTAAAAGAAATAAAATATATCTATTAACACTTATATGTGTTTTGTAGATGAATAAATAAACAGGTCATATATTTCACTTGAAAATGTCGTTCGCAAAAATCTCCCACTCAGCTGTCATAGCTGAGGGGGAGATCTCCCTCTTTGAAGGTTTCAGAGGTTGGCAGGTATGGATGAAGAACAGCAATAAAAGCGCTGTTCATTTACTTTTTGTGTGTTTTTTACTGTGCATGTTCTGATTTTGTGTCATGGGTGGATACCCTGTATCTTTTGTTTTTCTATTTCATTACATATACATGTAATTAATGTAAAATGCATGAACAATTTTGTCCAGATAAAATATTTCAACAGCACTTAAAGAACTAGTTTGCCTGTTTGGGAATTCATACTCTTGTCTGGTCTTGATGTCATAAAACTGCTTTACATATGTATAAACAATTTGGTTGCCATGGGACACAATGAACATAAAACATTGGAATAAATTTTAAAGCTAAAAATGGAATTATTGAGAAATAAGTTTAACTTTTTTAAATTTAAAAATGTTTAATAAAAATTTATAGACATACATGTGAGTCGTCAGGGTATTTGTATTACACCAATTCACAGTTATATGTGTATTTATCCTCTTGTCTATGAAAGCGTTATTTCAACTTTCATTGGAAATTTGATCCTGTGGAAGTTCAATGTCGTAGTCTAATATTTCTTGTAGTTCATCTAAATCAATATTCTGGTCCATTGCATGATCAATCATACTTTGGGAATATCCATTTTGGTATAAGCATATCTTCTTACACAAATCAAAGGATAAAAACATCAAAGCATGGTATGGAAACACCTGAAATCATAAACTGTAGAAAGTTATCTAGGCGAGAATATAGTTGTTATATAATCAAATTAAATGTAGATATAAACTATTGTTATTTGTTGTCAAAATCAGCTGAAATTCAGTTGTCCATTTTCGGAATGTAATATCATTGCTTTGAGGTAAATGCCTTAGTTGCCTCATATACATGTATACATTTCTTCTACTGAAAGTTATTTTTTGGCAACAGGTTATAAAGTCCATTTTAAAAAAATCAATCAAAGTAGGTTACTAAGAATTTGGGTTTTCTTTTGGTGAATTATACTTAAGGTGGTACCAAACACCTTGCCTAAAATTAATTTGGCTCGTTTAATTTTCATAAAATTTTGAAAAAATATTTACTTTGACCCTTTGACAAAAATATAAAAGAAGCTTAATATTTCCTTATATTAACAATAGAACGTGATTAAACCGTTAAGTTGATTTTTACAGAGTTATCTCCCTGTAGTGTTATGTACCATCTTAATGGAAAAAATTGTCAAACAATACACAAGAATGACTGATTGAAGTAAAAATTTAAGACTTTGTTAGTTAAGGATTTAAAAAAGTTAAATGTGATATAAGTCAGACCTTTCTTCATTATTTAGATATTTAATTGCTCTTTGATTTGATTCTACATGTAACTTGAAGATACCCTGATCAAAGCTGGAGTCAATCCTTGCCAAAAACCTTTAATTCCTTGGAATTGTGCTATAGCCCTGAAACAATCTTTGGGTCCTTTAAACGTAACATCCACTCCACCATTATTGACCAAAACTGGACTTTGTGCCTGTAAATAAAATTTTACAAAATATTCCAGAATATTGTTTCCTGGTAGGGTGACTGTTTTCCTGTGGACTATAGTGGTGAAATAACACGTTCAAAATCGGGCTGTGTGTTGGTCTAATACAAAGCAGGGTTTATATTCATATATCATTACCATGACCTTGTCCTGAATAGGTATTTAATTTGCTGCTGGGCATTTAACAGCCATTCATCCATCTGGTTTCTTCAAAATATTTGAAAATAATGAAAGGATACTTGTACACAAAAAAAGTGCTGCAACTATGAATTCTGTTGAGATCTTGAGAAAGACTACACATGCATAGCAATATTTAAAATTGAATAAATATTAATGTATTAGTTGTCTTTCTTTTTTGGTGATAATAGGCTTCATTTCAATAATATAAATCCCTTTTATTAGCCAGTATTTGAGAATCGAATGCTTCCTTTTGCAATTTTATTAGTGTGTTAAAGTGTTGACCAAAGCACATTTGGTATGAATTCCAAAAGCGCTTCATAGTAAAAATGTGTGCACGATCAATGCTTATATAAAATTACAAAAAGAAGCATTTAGTTTTTATAATTACATTTTTATGCAATAACGATGAAATTACAAATTATAGCTTTTCGTTTGTATTTATTATGCATTGTTGTGATGTCTTTTGAGAAGCATGTGCAGTCATGAGTGTTGCATTTTATTGAAAAATCTCATTTTTGAAAGACTTGCATTTGTCATCAGCCAATTAATAGTACAGATTTTTATGAAACATACATGTAATAAAACTATTATAAATATAAGCTAAAATATATAAACTCCCAATGGTTATGTTGATACCTGCATTTTTCTTCTGACAACATCGAATGGAAATGAAACAGTCAAAGCAGCAGTGGAGGCTAGACATCCATGAAGCATAACTTCAACAGTTGAATGATTATATCTTGGTTGTATCCATAACTGATCAAGGACCTCATACATTAAAAATGTGGTAATGGCATAGGGTACAGATCCTGAAACAAAAACAAGAAAAATCAGCAAACAAGATAAGAGATTGATTGATTGATTGATTGCTTAATGCCATAAAATAATGATAGAACTTTTCTTTATATATATATAGATGAATCCAAACCACATCTAATATATTACATATTATCATTTAACTTACCATTATTGAGAGCATTTTGAAAATAAAAACAGAAAAAGAGGCAAAACTTTTCTATAAGCATTTGGCTTAATGTCTTTATTTTTGATGCCATAGGAATATATATATATATATGATGTCTTATTGACCTATATCCCATCATACTTCATCTCATTTTAATCATTCTTTAAGTTGGTTTTACTAAGTAATTGTCTTCAGAAAATTCTTAAACCTTATGTTGTTTTACACTTTGTACACTCTTTTTTTTTTCAACTACTCATTCATATTTTTTAGGGAAAGGGGGGACAGGCACTTGTTTCTATCCATGGGAAGGTCAACATGGATAGTCGATCTTCCCATGGATAGAAACAAGTGCTTGTGAAAGGGGGTGCCTTTATATCCCTCTCATGCATTAAGCTCTAATTCCTTGCTCGGCTTTGGCTATACTTTTTTGTCCTTTTTCGTTTATAGCTCTTCAACTTTTTAATAAGCTTTGGATTTTCAAATATTTTGGCCTCGAGTATCACTGAAGAGACATTGATTGTCAAAATGTGCATCTGGTGCAGAAAAATTGGTACCGTTTATGTTATTACCAATTAGAGTGGTAAGTAGTCCTTTGTAAAAAGTGCCCTTTCCTTCGTTTAATAGGATTTTTTGGAATGTATCTGTTACTCCTTTATATGCTGATAATCTTTTATCATATGGCTGAATACGGTATGACAATCTACCAAGAAAATTCCCATTTTAATTGTTGATAAATCAGATAATGAATCCAGGAGTGAGGTAAGACTTTTATACAGCCTTCATGTTTCCTTTCCAGCATCCACGTACCCCATGGATGTTTTTGACTTGTTTTGTTATTTTGAGAACATCTAGTGGTGCAGTTAAGGTTCGACTTATACATGCTGATAAACCGCATTTAGGACAAAGGGAAAGTAATTAGCAGACGACTTCAAAGAGCAATCTTCACTTTTAAAATATAGTGCATATATTATTTCGTATTTCAAAGGTAGTATTTATTTAATTTTACTACTTATTTGTTATATTCCAATTATATAGCTCATACTTAAATGATTTATTTAGTATGAATGGGCAATGCACCCTTGTAACTAGTTCGAAATTAAGGTTATTTTTTTCATACTTTCACTTTCATTTTAGACACTTCATATGCGAAGTGTTAGGAGAAGATGCCACGAATAAATTCCTGCAGCAATTCCTGTGGCAAGTCTTTTTCCTATTGACAATCTACCAAGCTCATCTGAAAATTCCCATTTTAATTGTTGATAAATCAGATAATGAATCCAGGAGTGAGGTAAGACTTTTATACAGCCTATCATGTTTCCTTTCCAGCATCCACGTACCCCATCATGTTTTCTCAGATGTTTACATAGACTCACTGGAACTAACAAACTAGCCATGCTAGCCCAAAAGTTCCAACGGAACTTATCAACCAGTCACAAAGTTCCATTTGGAGAATTGATGCAAAGAATCACATGAGGAGGGGGGTATTCTTCCCTCTTTTGAGGATACTATGAATACTAAATTTGCATGATAATGCAACTTATTCTGTTTTATGTGAGCTATGAAATACAACTTAAATTTTGCATATTTTTCCCCAAAGAAACCCCTTTCAGTGCGTTGGGTATTCTTGTAAATTAATGATTTGCTCTTATATATACTGATACTCATTCTTCCCCCTCTTTCTACAAAAAGGACGAAATATGGTATATTCAGAACGATGTAACTAGTTGTTCTGTTCCGCTAGAACTATTCAACTAGCTACATTGTTCCGGGACTTTTCAACTAGCTACTTTTTTTCGGAACTTTTCGACTGCACTCAGAATAAAACAACTAGTTGGAAAGTTCCATCGGAACGAAATAACTGGTTGAAAAATTCCGCCGGAACAAAGTAACTGACAGAACATAGTGGCTGTTACACATACACCTTATCACTATTTGTGACTTTTTACACTCCAATGATCAGCAATCGCTGTACAAAATAGTTCTCCTAAATAATGTCAGCCTTTCATGCCATTTCAACTTTACAATCATTAAAAGAAATAATCTGAATCATTTTGATATCCATTAGATGGATACTGGTCTTCATCCAGATTTACGGAGATTTTAATAATCGGAAATTAGTAATACGGTTGTACCCACGCGGTGCGTATGAATCTTTGTTTACAAAGTTACAGCAGCAGAGTCTGTTACTGTATCATTATTAATTAACTACACTGTTATTGTACTTAATATGATGAAAACTGCCTATGCAATATAAGGTGTCAGCTCGGCCAAATATAGATTTTTTTCTGTATTGGCTGAGTTCTGATCCGGCTATCCTGGTTCCCGGTAATACGTTATTTCAGGTTTGGGGAACGAGTAAATTATCACAAAGTTCATTTCTTGACGACCTCATAATACACCTTATCGCTAATCCTGGCTGACCCGGCCGCTTGAACTTTTGACGCATACAACAATCACTTTTCCATTGTTGCGTCAGATATTTTGTGTTATGACGTCAAAATTTTACGGGAACCTGTGTGATATCCAGTAATGGCGGACAAATAGCGATAAGGTGTATTTCACGATGTCGATGGTACAAATCGATTTTTACTGTTTACTCTCACTTCTTATGTTTTGTAAACGGTCTTTTATTTTTAAACCCACACCAGGCATATGCATTCTGTAATTGTGCAAATCTTCGTTGTTTGGTCATTTGGCTTATGGATAGTTGTATCAATTTCAACTCTTACATTATTTTTTTAAAACTATATTTGCATTACACATGCAATGGCAGTACCTTTCCAATTACTATTTATGTGTTGTGTCTAAATTTAAGTTGTAACACTTTATAGTGACTGGAAAGGGTAGAAAAATTCATCAGATGAGAAAAGGCTGAAGATACATGGAAACGGCACCAGATCATTAGATATTGCATCTTATAATAAGAAACTGAGATTTGGATAGTTCCACTTCAAGGTAAAAATGTTTATCTCTTGTGAAATGAAATAAAAAAAATATTGTAACACTGTAGTTAATTAATAAAGATACTATTACGTGTATTTCTGTATTGGCCTTGTTATTGGTCTTGGCCAGCTGTATTGGCATTCGCCGCCTCAGGCCAATACACCAAGCCTCAGACTAATAACAAGGCCAATACAGAAATACTTACGTAATAATATTATAGAATGACAGTATGGTTCAATAGCGGAATCAGCCCCTCAACTACTTTTTACATAAATATTAACTTCTGGCTTCAACGCCTTGTTCGTCTTGTCTGGAGATCTTGTTGTAGTTCCAGTTTGGTAAGCTTTTTGGAGACGTATCCCGTCCGTCCTCTCTTAACTTGTAATCTCTGGTGATACATTTTGCCGCTTGACGTTTCCTTTCAAGCTTGTTTATTTTTGTTACCGTGTAGGGGTCCCATACTATTGCTCCATATTAAATTATAAGATCCAATCCTGAAGGTCTACATGTGTATATCATTGTTCTAATCTGACACAAATTTCAATAACTGGAATGCTACCCAAGTTGAATATATGGTGACCCACGAGAACAGCATTATCACTATTGAAATTGTGTTTAATACCATGATGGTTCAATGTCATTAACTTAAATGGAGACAGATATGGTTAAAGAATGAATATCAATTACATGGGTCAACATGGTCAAGGGCAGAGTTGTTATAAAATAACAATATGGCAGAGAAGTGGTTTCAAGTTTCATATAAAGCGACCTGACTGACATGAAATAAAAAATCAAAGGAGTATCCCTACATGCCCTATTTGTCTAATCTTCAAGGTGAAATAAAACTAGTAAAACAATATTATACTATTGTCTAAATCTACAGAAATATAATTTGCTTCAAGTAACAGAAATAACTAGGTCACTAGTAACTTATTTAATGAGTATGTTGGGTATAAAAGCTTGCTTACAACAGGCTCTTCATAATCATTTGGTTTAAAAAGGATACTAGTAGTCTGTATTCTTGATTTAGAAAAATGTAATTGCAAGAAAAAAATCACATTACTTAGAATACTTTAGATCATTCAGGTAGTCTTTATTTATATGTACAAAAGAACAGCCAGTAGTCATTGGATATTGTCAAAAAATGATTGTAGATCATTCAAATAGTCTTGACGTATTTATTAGTACACAAGAACAGCCAGTAGTCATTGGATATTGTAGATCATTCAGGGAGTCTTGACCTATTTATTTATACAAAAAAAACAACCAGTAGTCATTGAATACTATAGATCATTCAGGTAGTCTTGACCTATTCATTTGTACTCAAAAAACAGCCAGTTGTCATCTTCACTTCACACACACATATACGAATATCAATTATATGCTTACGAGACATGTTGCAATGTTAAAATAATTACGATATGTGAAAATCAAGACTTGCATAAAAAATATCACAATATTAGAGACAGTGGCGTCATTTTTCCTCAGAGCTTTCAGCTCTTTGCTTTGTATTATTTCAGAACTTATACAGATTGGAATAAATATCAATAAAGGACTTAGAGAGAGCTTAGACCGTACTTTGACCTATAATGGTTTACTTTTATAAATTTTGATTTGGATGGAGATTTGTCTCATTGGCACTCACATACCACATCTTCTTATATCTATATCCTGTAAAGTATGGTCATTTCTTTCTTCCAGTACATCAATTTTATTCTTTAATTTAAAACATAAAGACTGATTGGACCAAAGAAATTACTGACCAACATCATACATTTATCTGTATATATGGTATCATAATGAGAAAACCTCTAGATCAGGACTTCCAAAATTGAACAATCTCAGTATACATGTACATTGTACTTGTAAGTATTACCAATTACAAATCTTTTTGGGATAATAATCATTGAATAGAAGTAGCATTTGGGTAATGACATCAATGAGGCACTAACTTAAAGACACAAGAATATGTCGTCATATCTGCTTTTCATTTCTATGACAGGTGAAAATTTAAAATATAAAAAAAACTATACTTTTTACCATACAAAGTTTAAAAAATAAATCATACAGAATTTTTACTTTCTGTACATGTGCCTTTGCCTTTGACGATCTGTTATAGTCAATAATACTGTAAATTCACAAATTAATGTGAGTGAGTATAGCAATAATAACAACATTCATTATGATACATCTGATACATACATGACATAGATATAAGAAGATTTGGTATGAGTGCCAATGAGACAACTCTCCATCCAAGTCAAAATTTATAAAAGTAAACCATTATAGGTCAAAGTACGTATAAGAAGATGTGGTATGAGTGCCAATGAGACAACTCTCCATCCAAGTCAAAATTTATAAAAGTAAACCATTATAGGTCAAAGTACGGTCTTCAACATGGAGCCTTGGCTCACACCAAACAGTAAGCTATAAAGGGCCCCAAAAATTACTATATGTATATCTGTATGACATGTATGAAGATTTTTCTGAAATCGCAATCATTAATCTCCCATTTTTGTTCAGAGAGTCTGCAAAAACCTTAATAATAAATGCATGCAGTGATTTCTGAATTTACACTAGTTTTTTGAATTCATCATGCTAATGTACTATTTATTCAAAATGTTAAAACTTTGATATTTCTGACTTTTCAGCAACTACAACAAATCAGTAAAGATGACAAAGCTGTGGGGTTATTGATAGGTTACTCAAGTGATGATATTTTGACAGTTTCTGCATGTGTCCGTTGTATGTCTAATAATGTGTTAACAGAATTGGAAGACATAGATACATATCTACCTGGAGGTTAGAATTTATTATCTTGAATTACAAGTTTTTTAATATTTGAAAAAGCCATGGAAAATTTGAGTTGATTTACAGAATTAAGTTGTACACAACGTAAAAATAAAACAATTTTGATTGCTACATACAATTTGACATAAATTTGACATGTTCTGATCATGACCCATCTTATAAAATTCAATGTATTTTAAGGACTATGGTTGAAAAGAAAGGATACGGTATATAAATTCACTACACGTCAGTACATGCACATGTTTGAAAAAAACAAAGATAATAGAATAGTGCTTTTATTGCTGTTCTTCATCACAAAGTCACAACAAGGCCTTAAACATAGTTCAAAAACTCTCACCTCCCTTGCTGCAAGTTCAATGAGGAATACTTACTGTATAAACAAGCCCTAATTAGGTAAACACTCTCACCAAAACAGTAAAAACTATCGAGGCTAATTGATTTTTCGACAGGTAAGATATAGCTGTTCAAATACCTGACGGAATAATGAACTCTCAGTTAAGGGAACTTTCAAATTAAGCATCAGTTACTGTCAGTTTACAGAATCCATACATATCAAAAGTGTAAATAAAAATCTTCTTTATGTGTTGTGACCAAAGTCATAACCCTTTTCCCCAGTGGTTCTTTGATTGGCTTGAATACCTTTAGTTACCAAGTTCAAAGAGATTTAAAAAGCGGGATCAAAACATAATGTCCAGCTGGCTTAAATTTTGTCTGGAAGCAATTTTAGATAATGTTTTTTAAACCATACATGTTAATATTCATATATTAATTAAGCTAGTTTGAAACTTCCCTGAATGAACAATGATTCTTCTACTACAACTTCATAAAACTAGGCTTTTGCAACCAATTTTGTATGGCCCAAATACTTTTTAGCTCACCTGGCCCAAAGGGCCAAGTGAGCTTTTCTCATCACTTTGCATCCGGCGTCGTCTGTTAACTTTTACAAAAATCTTCTCCTCTGAAACTACTGGGTCAAATGTAACCAAACTTGGCCACAATCATCATTGGGGTATCTAGTTTAAAAAATATGTCCGGTGACCCGGCCAACCAACCAAGATGGCCGCCATGGCTAAAAATAGAACATAGGGGTAAAATGTAGATTTTGGCTTATATCTCTGAAACCAAAGCATTTAGAGCAAATCTGACAAGATCTATCTGCCCTGAAATTTTCAGATGAATGGGACAACCCGTTGTTGGGTTGCTGCCCCTGAATTGGTAATTTTAAGAAAATTTTGCCGTTTTTGGTTATTATCTTGAATATTATTATAGATAGAGATAAACTGTAAACAGCAATAATGTTCAGCAAAGTAAGATCTACAAATAAGTCAACTTGACCAAAATGTTCAGTTGACCCCTTAAGGAGTTATTGCCCTTTATAGTCAATTTTTAACCATTTTTCGTAAATTTTTGTAATCTTTTACAAAAATCTTCTCCTCTGAAACTACTAAGACAAATTTAACCAAACTTGTTCACAATCATCATTAGGGTATCTAGTTTAAAAAATGTGTTCGATGACCCCGCCCGCGAACCAAGATGGCCGACATGGCTAAAAAATAGTACATAGGGTAAAATGCAGTTTTTGGCTCATATCTCTGAAACCAAAGCATTTAGAGCAAATCTGACAGGACAAAATTGTTCATTAGGTCAAAATCTATCTGCCCTGAAATTTTCAGACCAATCAGGCAACACGTTGGGTTGCTGCCCCTGAATTGGTAATTTTAAGAAAACTTTGCACCTTTTGGTTATTATCTTGAATATTATTATAGATAGAGATAAGCTGTAAACAGCAATAATGTACAGCTAAGTAAGATCTACAAATAAGTCAACATGACCAAAATTGTCAGTTGACCCCTGAAAGAGTTACTGCCCTTTATAGTAAATTTTTTACAATTTTCATAAATTTTGTAAATTTTTGTAAATTTTTACAAAATATTTTCCACTGTAACTACTGGGCCAAGTTCATTATAGATAGAGATAATTGTAAGCAGCAAGAATGTTCAGTAAAGCAAGATCTACAAACACATCACCATCACCAAAACACAACTTTGTCATGAATCCATCTGTGTCCTTTGTTTAATATGCACTTGGACCAAGGTGAGCGACACAGGCTCTTTAGAGCCTCTAGTTTGTTTATTTGCCATTGGGAGCATTTTTGTCATACAATGAAATCTCTATTCCAGGTGTATTCATAGTGGGTTACTTCCATCACAAAAGTAAAGATTTACTGAAAAAGGTATGTTACATGTAAAATAACAGAGAAGAGTATATATATATATATGATAACATTAATGGTACTAATTTTACTGCACCAGATGCACGGTTTAAAATTCATGCCTCTTCAGTGATGCATGAGGCCTAAATACTTGAAAATTTAAAACTAAACATAAAATTACCAAAAAGCATAGCACCAAATCAAAACAAGGAATCAGAACTATGCAAGAGGGAGATACATTCCTTAATTTGGATTTATCAGATTTTCAATGATTTGTAACAGCATATTTCATTAAAACATCATCACATTTTCATACCAAATGTATCAAGATATTGGGCTGGTGATACCATTGTGGATTAACAGTCCACCAGCCGAAGTGTTGACCCAGTGGTAGTTTATATAACATTAACAGTATCAATTTTACTGCAACAGATGGGACATTTGACAATTAATATATCATTAGGGATGCTTATGGCCAAAATATTTGAAATTTCAAAACTTACAACAAAACTATATCATGTATATAGAGCATATAAAACTCAAAAAGTAGAACCAAATTAAAACAATGATGGGAATTATTACCTGTATGCTAAATACCTTATGATAATTCTTATATATTTCAGTTATCTACACAGTTTTCCCAGTTACTAATTCTAACCTTACCAGATAAACTGACCAATGTTTTATCTGAAGATAATTTTAACTTTTGGACAGCAGAGGATGGGAAGAGTTCTGTTACTGTAAACATTTCAGATGAGAGTGTTGTAAATACATGTATCATAGCCAGGAATACATGTTGTATTGATGTGACTGTAGATATAGGAGACAATGAAGGTGTGGAAGAGTTCTGTGATTGTAAACATTCACACATGTTAAGTCCATTTTCTTCTTATCCTGCTCACTTTTCCATGATAGATTTCAAAGGAGGAATGCATCACAAAAATGTAAAATTTGCCAAATATTGAACATTAAATTGAATGATACTGTTTACCATATCAAACATGTATAGAAATAGAATGTAAGGGTAACATCTAATAGTGCAAAAATGCCCAGAATGTCAAGATCTGTATACTTCCCATTACACCCAAATCAACAGATGACTTCTTGTAGAAGTTATTGCCCTTGAATAGTGATTTTTGGCTAGTTTTTCTGGTTGATCATCTTGAAAATAGAGATACTGTAAAAAGTAAAAATGAAACAATTACATTGAGTTCTACAGATAACTACAGTGGTCTTTGATATTGTGATGACTACTAACATGTAGTGGAGGGCAATTTGAATCAATTATATAATTCATTCCTCTTGATCTAACTAAATGAATGCCCTTAAAAATATATTGTATGTTTGATAGGAAGCTATTTTTTATTTTGAAAAAGGTAAAAAAATTATGAAATTACCATGCTTTTGACAGGGAAGGGAATCAGGCCCTTATGAACCTCTTGTTTTAATATGTCCTTGTGGTTCCTCAATACAATGACTTCTCTCAATGTTTCTTTTTATATCATATTGAAATTTTTTGTGGTAAAAATATTCTTCAGCAAATATTGGTATGAAATTAGGCATCTAGCATGACATTTATTAGTTGCAAGTTGTTATGCAGTTTCATGTCTTTCGCTCGTCTAGGTCTTCTAAATATTATTAGTTACACAGTGTGCTAGTGACCTAATACGATATATATGGGGTCAGTAAATTCCATATGGGATGAGAGCAAAGCTCGAATCCCCATATGGAATTTACTGACCCCATATATATTGTATTAGGTCAATAGAACACTGTGTAAGGAATTCATCTTATCGACTATCTTTTAGTGTTGGATAATCAGTTGAAATTACCAACCGATTATCTATTACTTTCAGTTGACAGCAACCAACCGACTATCGGTTATAATGGCATCATTATACCTTGTCCTTTTTAAAAATGAAATCATGCATTTAGTCACATTGTACATGTCTTATGTGTATATTCCATATCATTGCAGAGTTTTGTATGTTCATATTTGATCTTTTGTTTCCTTTTCATATTATATTTAGAAATTAAAACAGTGAATCAATTAAAATTCAGATTCAGATTGAACATTATATATATTTTGTCTTATAATTACAACATTTATTACCAACAATGACACTAAAATTTCTAAATTTCAATGGTATTACTCACATTATAATTTCAAATACATAGCTGTATAAAAATTTGAATGCTTCTCATTGAAAAAAGATATATAAAGTAATTAACTTTAAGCAATTTAAAACTAATAAAAAAATAAAACAATGCATTTGCATTGAAATATATACATTTAACTAAGGGGATCCAACCAATGTCTGTGAATTCGTGTAGAATGCTTATTTTTCACTTTTGTGATCATTATTCTTCAGTCGGCTGTGTCATTCATGCGTCTGTACTTATAATTACAAGAATGCTGATTTCTTACATAGTTGATCCCTATCCGATCCTTGATTCATATATATTTTAATGGCACACAAACAGGGAAAATTTACAAAAATAAACCATGTTTGACAAACAATTTGGAAAGAAATAAGACGTTTTTGAGGCAACAAATGGATGAAACATTAATAAGAGGCAATTTGCACCACGTTCTAATGTAGCAAAACATTTATTTTGTTTAAAATCAGAATGATTCAATATACGCTCTCCAGTAACAAGTACCGGAATTGAAAGAAAGTATTTCATAAAAAGTTAATTATTTTGAATAACATACTATCAATCTGTATAGTCAATGCTTTTACCACGTTTATAAAGAAGGAAATTGGTTATATCTTTGATTATAGGATGCTTGACATTGTTATAGTCATCAACTGATATTTTTCATTACAATATTTGTTTGACTGCGCATGTAAAATGCAAACCGGAAACGGAACGGAAGTTGATATGCTAAAAGTCCGGAAACTATAACGACAATCGATTGAACAAAATCCCAATCGATTATTGACATTGCCAGGCCCAACCAACTGACTTCCGACTTATTCCGATCATCGGAACAACACTACTATCTTTACATGTGCTATTTAGACTAGTGGCCTATCAAAGTGATCAAGTTTTCAATATAAAGAACCTACTTTAATTGGTCTATACAAAAACAAATGCCAACAATAACAACTTGTTAGTTTTAAATGTGTTTTCAGTATTTATTTCAATCATTCATCATCAATTTCTTAATCTGTTGTACAGGCGAAACGTTTCAGATTTTCCCTCAATGCCGTGTCTTTATAAAGGGACGTAACACCACTACTAACTGTGTATTAAAATAAACCACGCCTACTCACCCCATATGAAATATACACGGTCTCCACGCGGTCGCTTTTAATCAATCATATTCCTAGAAATGTATAGGAGGTAAAATAAAAAGATATATGTATTTTCACTGAAGCTAACAATAGGGGTATTTGTCTGCTCAGTGCTTAAATTTTGCAAATAAAGTGTAACTTAATAATGGAATGTTCATACACTTTCCATTAAGTTCAAAACAATGTGCCTAGATAATATTATTTGGATTAAACATTATGTTGTTCTCAACTCATTTCAGAGTCATGGAAAAAGAGCTTGAATAAAGAAATAGACAGACAATGCAAAATAATAAAGTCTGGCTGTATAATGTATAAACTTCAACAGAGCAATGTTTTGATTGGTGGAAACCAGTCATGTGGTATAACTAAAGACAGTAAATGTGTAGATTTGTATGACTTGATAGAGGAGGATGGTGGGATTTTCAAAAGGACGAGGAAGAAAAAAGATAAACATTTGGTATTTGTTCATTCCAATATATTTCTTATTTCCTAATTATTTAATTTATTTTCTAATATTACATGAGATTTTTGTCTCCCTTACATCCACCCAATATCCATTCTTCTTAGTTATTGACCTGTTGCTTTTCATAAAATGGATATGGAATTGGTAAAAGTTGCTGATTTTAACACTTATTACAGTGTATCCCAAACTCTGTCTGACCGACAAAATGTGAGACAAAAAGTCAGACGATCAGATAGAAAACTTCTAATCTTTTAGTTGAAAATATAGCAGAAAAGCGTCAAATTTCTTTTTTGGCCAAACAAACCCTAAAAGAGTTTGGCATAGACTGTTATTAATAATATTTTTCAGAAGATTATGGTTGTATACTTTAAAAATCACTATGGAGTCCACATTTCCTTAAATTGTTTTTTTTGCTTACATCTTTTTATGTTAATAATAACATGTAGTGTGTCTTTCTATGTTGTGATGTTACACTATTGTTTCAGAAAAAGGGTGAAGGTTTGGTACCATTAAAACGTTTAAACCCGCTGCATTTGTTTGCACCTGTCCTAAGTCAGGAATCTGATGTTCAGTAGTTGTCGTTTGTTGATGTGGTTCATAAGTGTTTCTCGTTCTCGTTTTATATAGATTAGACCGTTGGTTTTCCGTTTGAATGGTTTTACACTAGTAATTTTTGGGGCCCTTTATAGCTTACTGTTTGGTGTGAGCCTAGGCTCCGTGTTGAAGACCGTACTTTGACCTATAATGGTTTACATTTATAAATTTTGACTTGGATGGAGAGTTGTCTCATTGGCACTCATACCACATCTTCTTATATCTATATATGATGTGTTTTCTTTTTCAGGAAACTTTACAATTTACAACCTACTTGAAGAGAAGTGGGACACCAACAAATGAAGATATCCCACCTTGTGCCCCAGTTATATACCATAATATTGGTATGTGCATGAGATTTACAATTTATACAAATTTTAAACTTTCTTGGAATTGTTAAGGATTTATTTTACTTTTACTTTGACAGCTTTGTCATATCGACTGTGGATTAATTTATTTTCGCTGGTACCAATTTTTGTGGATTGAGGAAAACTTGCTTTTTCAGAAATATTTGATTTTGTGGTTTGTCAAAAGTCTATATAAACTTACATAGAATTTTTTATTTGTTGAATATTTAAATTTGATGTTCACTTGTACCCAAGAAATGAACAGAATTGGTATCCCACGAATAGTAATGAATCCACAGTATACATACAGTAAATCCAGAAATTATTGCGTGGATTTATTATTTGATTGTTGGACAATGGACACAAATGCAAGTTATAATTATTGCAATTTCAGGAAATGCTGCATACAAATAATAGTATCCAAATTTTATAACATAGAGTGGGTGGCGCATATTCGCTGCATAATTCGTTCATTTCCACTTACATCCGACCTACATTCAAATATTTGGAACTTTTTATGTAGGTTTCAGAAATTTTACTATCTGAAAAAAATGTTTGATAAAGCAATTATCTTCAAAACATTGGTGAGTTGTCCTAAAAATGAACGCAAACTCAAGAGGAAATCAAGTTGTTCGTGTACCATGGAGGACTCATTTTCATGTCCATGGCGAATATGCGCCACCAACTCTTATTTTTTGTGACACCTATCATCACAATTTTTATAATAATAAAAAATGACTAAAATGTCTGCAATTATAGCATCTAACTTGTCCAACATTACACAAACTACTGATTTATCAAACTTTAAAAGCAACAATGATTTGAATATATTTAAGAATACATTCAAAATGTAGGAATATCTGCAGCAGGCAAAACTCATGCATCTTGGAATTGTAAAGAGCATTTTTGATAATTATTTTAACAGCTAAAAGTAATCTCTTTGTAGGTGTGGTTAGTAAAATTTCTGCAAACTTATTGCTTTTTGTTGCTAATGTCAGACATTTTCTCTTGTCGAATAAACATTTTAGAGGAAGGTCATTGATCATGTTGATGTCTTGTAATGGCAGTCCAATATCAAAATGTAAACATATATCCCATTAAAAACAGAAAAAAACTATTTAAAATCAGGAAAAAATAGTGGTTAAAATAATATAAGGGCTATTCCATTAAAATGTATGTGGGAGGGTAGGAAGGGAAGTTTATTTATTGAATATGGGTCATGGGTTTTTTTTTCAGTATGCGTCTATTACCATAATGCAAAATTATCTAAAAAATGGTTCTTGGTTGTAGGGATATTTTAAAAGTCCCTTCCTACCCTCCCACATACATTTTAATGGAATAGCCCTAATAGTTTTGAAAAGGGAACACGTTTAAAGCAATATGTTTTACTCTGGATTCATTTTTACGTGGGTATCAATTTTTGTGGATAAAGGAAAAATTGTGTGTTTGTGGATTCTTAATTTCATGGTTTTGCCAAAGTTAACATATATATACAAGACTATAGATAGTTTGTACATCATTGGACATTTAAATGTGTCCTTAACCTTTACCTACAAAATCCATGCAAACAGGTATCCTACGAATAATATTGAATCCACAGAATATACCATGACTTACTTTATACAAAAATTATAAAATAAGAGATTTCCTGAAAAAAAAAGTCTGAAAACAGTTTGACAATGCTTGGACTGATAATGAGTACACATATATGTCTTTAAAATATATGAATTAGCATTTTGCATGTTTTGTAAAACTTTTTATATTATGTATTTATGTTTTCTGTTTGAACTTAAAATACGAGATCCAGTTTGTCCTTTGGATTGAATTCATTTTTAACATATAGATGTACTGTAAATAACATTACTTTTACTGATATTTGATTTTGCATTTAACCCTTTCTTCTTTGTCTCTGCAGTGATTTTTTTCACAATTTTCTTTTTTTTCATTGATGAATTTATATAATGAAAGATCCAAGTTTTATTTTATATATTCGCAACAATTTAGTTTTATTCGTGTTATTTTACTACTTGCGAAAGTCATGAAATTTAGTTGGTTTACACTATTTGTGTATGATATTGACATTTTAATTAATGTGTTTCTATTTGATACATACAATGATTTGTTAATGGTTTTTTTATTAACCATAAGGGCATACTTTATTTAATACTCGTAGTACAAAATTTGTGCTCAAAACTCCCAAATCATTTATTTTGATTTTGAATTCTGAGTCTTAGTACAATAATCGCACTCCAAATTGTTATGAAAGCAAAGCCAAGTCTGCAAGTGACATACACTATTACAAATTAAACAGTTTCTGTTTTTTACAGTAAACACTAAATCAGTGGACCTTACATTACGTATTGACACAATATCCACAGTAACAACTGATACTACTGTTAGTAAACTAGCTGTAGCTATGTCAACAAGTGTGTGTCGTCAATTAAAGGCAATGACCAACTGTATGATGCAGCATTCCAAGGTAATTGGTTTTTGTTGAGCCTGCGACTTCTGTCGCAGAAAGCTCGACATAGGGATAGTGATCTGGCGGTGGCGGCGTTAACTGACTTCTTAAAAGCTTAATATTTCAGAAGGTAGAAGACCTGGATGCTTCATACTTTGTATAAAGATGCCTTACGATATGAAGTTTTCGTCTGTCATATGTTCATTGTCCTTGACCTCATTTTCATGGTTCAGTGACTACTTGAAAAAAAAGTAATGTTAATTTCTCTAGTAATAGGATAACTATATTTAGTATGTGCGTACCTTGCAAGGTCCTCATGCCTGTCAGACAGTTTTCACTTGACCTCGACCTCATTTCATGGATCAGTGAACAAGGTTAAGTTTTCGTGGTCAAGTCCATATCTCAGATACTATAAGCAATAGGTCTACTACTGTATTTGGTGTATGTAATGATTGTAAGGTGTACATTTCCAACTGGCAGGTGTCATCTGACCTTGACCTCATTTTCATGGTTCAGTGGCAAAAGTTAAGTTTTTGTGTTTTGGTCTGTTTTTTTAATACTGCATGCAATAGGTCATCTATATTTGGTGTAAGGAAATATTTTAGGATGTACATGTTAGTCTGGCATGTTTTATTTGACCTTGACCTCATTTTCACGGTTCATTGCTCAATGTTAAGTTTTTGTGTTTTGGTCTGTTTTTCTTAAACTATAAGCAGTAGGTCAACTATATTTGGTGTATGGAATGATTGTAAGGTGTATATGTCTGTCTGGCAGATATTATCTGACCTTCACCTCATTTTCATGGTTCATTGGTCAATGTTCAGTTTTCCTGGGTAACTTTATTTCTTAGATACTATAAGCAATAGGTCAACTATATTTGATGCATGGAATGATTTTAAGGGGTACATGTCTGTCTGGCAGGGTTCATCTGACCTTGACCTCATTTTCATGGTTCATTGGTCAATATATAATTTCCATGGTTTGGTGTGTTTCTTTTATACTATAAGCAATAGGTCATCTATATTTGGTGTATGGAATGATTGTATTGAAGGTGTACATGTATTTCCCGCTTGGTTTATCAGACCTTGACCCCATTTTCTTGGATCATAAATATTCATGTGATACTTGTGGTAAAATTTTATATTTAGGACTATCAGCATAAAATCAATGGTCGGTGTAGTAGGTGAGACATTTCAGTGTGTGCACTCTTTGTTTATAAGATTCGGCAAATTTCTATGAATTTTTACAATTTAATTTTATTTCAAGTTTGTTGGTAAAGAAACATGTATGTCTTGCGTAAACTAAAAACTTTTGGCACATTATGACATTATTGATTGTGAGCATCTTGCAAATTTTATGCCCATGCTACTCATTGACTAGTGTATATAATGATGCTTCCTAATGGTATAGAACACATTAAATTTTTGAGAAATTAAAGTAAAATTAAATTAAAATAGGATTTTTATTTCTCTCTGATCACTGGCCATCTTTTTTGAAATCATTATCAGAATAAAATTAAGAAGATACACTGTATCTATAGGGAAATTACAAAACATATGTTGAAGAAAGACAAACAATACCATAGCAAAACCTCATCTCCGTACTTTATTTGGCCTTTTTGTCACTGATGAGTCTTTTGTAGAGGAAACAAGTGTGTGGTGTACAAATTTTTAGCATGGTATCTATGATGAGTTTATTGGAAGATATTTAAATGTGCTCATATGTCAAAATGTCAAACGAAAGAGATTGAGATTCTATGTTTGTAATTTCGAGTATTATAGATTACCAAGATGGAAATTTAGTGTCTAAATATTGTAAAATTTTATTTGCTTTTATAATAATAATAATATTCATTTGTTTTAGAGAGCAGATTTCCAGACACCACAACCATACCATTTCCAGCCACTAGGCCTGAATACTTTTCTTACTGTTACTTATCCTTCGAAAATGTCTGATGATGATTTAGGTAAAGATTTATGTAGCTGCAAATTTAAGCTTACTTACCTTCTGCTGACAGTTTCTTCAAATTTTGAATAATGATCCCACTTGTTAGATGAGATACAATACAAGGGTTTATTATTCTGTATGTGCCTGTCCCAAGTCAGTAGCCTGTAATTCAGTGGTTGTCGATTGTTGCTGTATATTTGTTTTTTGTTCATTATTTTGTACATAAATCAGGCCATTAGTTTTCTCGTTTGAAATGTTTTACATTTGTCATTTCGGGCCTTTTATAGCTGACTATGCGGTAAGGGTTTTACTCATCGTTGAAGACCGTACGGTGACCTATAGTTGTTAATTTCAGTGTCAATAGTAAATTTGGTCACCTAGTTTGTTACTGTGGATTCATTATTATTGGTTGGTTACTAATTTTTGTGGATTTTGTGGATAAAAGCAAACCACAAATTTAAGAGTTTAGTGTACGTAAATTTTTTGTAGGTTTGTATGTAAAATTTGACAAAACAACAAAATCAAGTATATATGAAAATACAATTTGTCTCCAATCCCGAAAATTGGTACATGTACCCTCGAAAATAGATAAATCAACAGTATGTCGATTTGATTGATGCATGTCAAATTGATGTTTTGATATAGCTTATTTAAAAACAAACAAAATATACAGAAAGCAAGGAAATTTGTCTGGGAGAAAAAAAAAAGAAGTTTTTTCAGTTTATTCAGCTAATAGCATGTTTTTAAAAGCAAAGAAAAACTTTCTTTTGATAAAAAACTACATGTATGAAAATTTGTTCACACCGGTAATTTATTAACAATGTAAAGATTGAAAAGTAGAATACACAATACACATGTACATTTAAATGTAGTTGTGTGTTTGTTGAAATGTTATTCAGGTAAAATCAAGGCATAAAACTGTAAATTCAGAAATTATTGCAATTTTTTAAGGATTGCCAAAAATGCGAGATTAATTATTGCAATTTCAGGAAAATCTACAAACAGATGAATGCGAGTTGTTATTATTTCGATTCTCACCCAGTCACATTATTAGCATTAATAAAAACATCGCAATAATTTCTGAATTTACAATAACAAAAATGTTTTTGAATTTAATTTCAGTTGAAAGACGAAGAGATTTACACAAAATGTTTTGTCTAAATGATGATAAACCAGTTTTCAAAAGAAACAATAAGCACATGTTCTTGGAAGACCTTGAAAAATATGGCTACTTGATAAATCCACATGCAGGTTTATCATCTTCTGGAGGTAAGAAGCTTTGACAAAAATGCAAACATACAAACCAAATTTATTTCATAAAAGAGAGGTGAAAGATACCAAAGGGACATTCAAACTCATAAGCTGAAAATAAACTGACAACACCATGGCAAACAGACCAAAAGACAAACAACAGTTCATAAATACACAATAGAAAACTAACGACTGAGCAACACGAACCCCACCAAAAACCGGGGTTAATCTCAGGTGCTCTGGAAAGGTAAGCTGATCTTGCTCCACGTTGCTTCTTGCTTAGATAGATATGGTGGATGTTGATTGCTTCCAACATTATTTTTACTTTTTAATGTAAATGATGAGTGAGTTGCATAAACACATATATATACAGAAAGAAGTGAAATTGAGTGATTTCAAGGGAAAAAATGTATTTTTTATTACAAAAAATTACTTACCAATCAATTTCGTTTTATTGATATCTATGCAATCTTCGTAAAAATAAGGAGATGTGGTATGGATATGCCAATGAGACAACTATACAACAAAGTTCAAATGAAATGGATGCAAGCAATTATAGGCAACCGTCTATTTCTTGTTGACTAAAATTATCAGCGATCAAAGTTCTTTTTGTCTCCTGTTTTAGTTAATGTTAATATATAATAATAATAATTATCCAGAAGTACTCTACATTAAATCTGAATTGCAGATTTATTTTTGATGATTTGATGTAAATGTAAATTAAATATAATAAAAATTGCCAATATTTTACACAGAATTATGTACTGGTATCTATACCATTTGAAAATAGAAACAATGGGCTACCAAGAAAAGATGTATGAGAGTGTAGGACACAATAGAAAATTTTTTCTGTGGGTAATACACAGGGGGTGGGTCTCTTCCTATATAAAGGTATACAAAGACGTGTCACTTTTTTGGAATGTCAAATATATCAATGGGTGCTATTTCATGGAGGTAATTAACCAATGGGTAGACATTTATGTGTCAATGGGTCATAAATGTTCATTTTCTGCTAAGATATCTGTAAAAATTGTGTACTGATCTTTTTATTTAATTAATATGAATGATCCTGTATGGTTAACATCTAATTAAGATAACATGTACAGATTGTATGTCCAGCTGAAAGCTTGGAAATATATGCATGGATTATGATTTTCCTATGAAATAAATGTATGGGTAGGGATTTTTGCATAAACCAATGTATATATGAATGGGGTGTGGTTTTCAAACCCAAGCCATACATCTGTGCCTAAATGTGTACCTAGGTTAAATATTTGATTTAACATAGTTTACCATGAAGTTGTGGTCATATCAACTTGATACTTAGTGCACTCGTTCATTATGCTTGAAACTTTTTAGAATATATGCCAAATTATAGTTTTGACCCAGATTTCACAGTTCACTGAACATCACATGTAAATTTAATAGTGCGAGCTGAACATGTTATTGGATGAAGATGTTTTCTAATACTTATTTCTTTCAAAACCACAAAATGTACACACATAAAAACAACCATGTGTTGAATAAATTCATGGTTTAATTTTTTTTTAACTCTCTTATGTTTTCTCCTAGTAAAAGATGGTACTCCATATATTGTACAAGGATTATACAGCTACCATCATTACATGCAGGATAGATTTGATGACAATAAGTGGGGATGTGCTTACCGTTCTCTTCAGACTCTTATATCCTGGTTCAGACTTCAGGGTTATACAGAGAAACCTATACCTGGTCATAAAGAAATACAACAGGTACTAGTCAGACATTGGTGTTCATGTTCAGATTGTAGATTAAGGGTGTGTCAACCTGCCCAAGAATGATTAAAGTTACTGTTAATTCAGAAATGTTTCCGATGTTTTTATTATTGCGAAAAATGTAACAGGATAGGTTTCGCACTAAAAAAAAAATTTTTGATAGCAATATTTGTATGCAGCATTTTTCTAAAATTGCAATATTGATCAATAATCAATCTCACATTTTTGTCAATTGTTCCCCAAATATAAAAATAAGTTCATGTAAAAATTTTGGAACTTACAGTATAAGAAAACACAGCCATCTATAAGAAAACACAGCCATCCTGGTTCAGACTGTAGTAATATACAAACATGTTTCTTAAGAGGTCACATGGTCATACAGCAGGCAACTTGTCACTGGTATTTCTTTTCAGACTGAATGCATAATTGAATTAAATGGAATATGAAAATCTGTATAAATTGTAGTCAATTTTAATAACTAGATTTAAAAGGTATATGTACAAATAAATACACTGCAATTACAAATTGTAGGCATTAGTAGATGTAGGAGATAAAGATCCAAAGTTTGTTGGATCCAGGCAGTGGATTGGGTCTATGGAATGCAGTTATGTTTTGGACCATTTGATAGGGGTAAGTCACCAATACTTTTCAAATCCATACATGTTTATATCCTTTAGTGGATAGCTGTCTCGTTGGCAATCATTCCACATCTTCTTAATTTTGTCTCACCTGGAGAAAGTTGTGAAATAATTGCAAAAATTAGGTGTGCTGTTTCTGGTTGCGGCATGGGAGGAATTTTAATCACATGTAAGCCAGAAAAAAAGAATCTAAAATTCCAAAGAGTCGTCTTAAGCTTAACTCTTTACTCATTTGAATATGACGTACTGTTCAAGGAAGATACTATTTTGTCAAATCAGCACTGTTTTGACAAAAACTTTCTTTAATTCTACACTTTAATCTCTTGTAATGCATTGGTTATTCATATATTTTAGGTTACCTCAAAGATAATGTTTGTCAGTGCGGGGGCTGATTTGTCTTCCAAAGGGAGAGAACTGGCTCAGCATTTTACAACACAAGGAACACCTATAATGATCGGTGAGTTATTCATACCAGTATTCCTCAAGTGGGAGTAAAATCATTGAAACAAGCAAGAAAAACTAAAACAGAAAGGCAAAAATGTAAAAAATAATGACCTACTTTTATCCCATAAAATAAGAAAATTGTTATCTTCATTTTAATATACAGGGGTACTGTAAATTCAGAAATTATTGCGTGCAATTATTTTTGCGCTTTCGACATGATAGACTAAAATGTGAGAATAATTATTGAGATTACAGGAAAAGCTGCATACAAATTCCGCTCAAACTTATGCTAGGGTCCGTCTTAAACTTGCAGTGAGGTGAGAGTTTTTTTTTTGCTCCATGTTTCAGATGAAGAACAGCAGTAAAAGCACTGTTCGTTTGCTTTTTGTGTGTTTTTTGCTGTGCATGTTCTGATTTTTTTGTCATGGAACCTCATATTTCGCTTGCTTCATATAGACTGTTAGACTTAGACTATTAAAACAGCACATTTTGCACTCTTTTTCTGTTTTTATCCTCATATATATTTTACCCCATATCCTTTGTTTTTATACGACCGCAAAAAATTTTTGCAGTCGTATATAGGTATGACGTTGGCGTCGTCGTCGTCCGAAGACACATTGGTTTTCGCACTCTAACTTTAGTTTAAGTGAATGGATCTCTATGAAATTTTACCATAAAGTTCAATACCACAAAAGGAAGGTTGGGATTGATTTTGGGGGTTATGGTACCAACAGTTAAGGAATTAGGGGCCAAAAAGGGGCCAAAAATAAGCATTTTTGTAACTTCCAGACAATAACTTGTGTGTAAGTGTATTGATCTCTCTGACATTGTACCACAAGGTTCCATATCACAAAGGGAATGCTGGGATTGATTTTTGGGGTAATTGCCTCAAAATTTTAGGAATTAGGGGCCAAAAAAGGGGCAAAAAATAAGCATTTTTCTAGTTTCAGGACAATAACTTGTGGGTAAGTGTATGGATCTTTCTGAAATTGTGCTACAAGGTTCCATATCACAAAGGGAAAGCTGGAATTGAGTTTGGGGGTAATTGCCTTAAACGTTTAGGAATTAGGGGCCAAAAATAAGCATTTTTCTAGTTTCAGGACAATAACTTTTGTTCAAGTGTATGGATCTCTCTGAAATTGTTCTGCAAGGTACCATACCTCAAAGGGAAGGCTGGGATTGAGTTTGGGGGTGGTGAATCATAAGGGGGTTCAAAAATTGGGGAGGATTTTTTTTCATTTTTTTTCCTTTTATTCCTTTTTTTTTTTCTTTAAAATTTTCCATTTTAAGTTGGTTATTTCTGATTTATATTTAAGCAAATAATAATGATATGGCAGGAGATACAGGATGTGTAAATTATTATATAATAAGTATTGTGCAATAGCAAGAAATTTTCAATTGCACAGTATTGCGCAATAGCAAGAACTCTTCAATTGCACAGTATTGCGCAATAGCAAGAAATATCCAATAGCACAATATTGCACAATAGCAAGAAATTGTCAATTGTACAGTATTGGGCAATAGCAAGAAATATTCAATTGCACAGTATTGCGCAAATGCAAGAAATATTCAATTGCACAGTATTGTGCAAAAGAAGATACTTTGTATAAATTGCTTATTTCTTGACCAATTTCAATGGGGTTTTATTCTTGAATTCTTGGGGTTCTTTAATATGCTGAATCTAACCATGTATTAAGTTTTTGGATTTTGGGCCCGTTTTAAATTGGTCCACATTGAGGTCCAAAGGTCCAAAATTAAACTTTGTTTGATTTCATCAAAATTGAATTATTGGGGTTCTTTGATATGCCGAATCTTACCGTGTCTTTAGATTCTTAATTTTTGGTCCCGTTTTCAAATTGGTCTACATTAAGGTCCAAAGGGTCCAAAATTAAACTTAGTTTGATTTTAACAAAATTGAATTCTTAGGGTTCTTTGATATGCTGAATCTAAACATGTATTTAGATTTTGATTATGGGCCCAGTTTTCAAGTTGGTCCAAATCGGGTCCAAAATTAAACTTTGTTTGATTTCAACAAAAATTGAATATATGGGGTTCTTTGATATGCTGAATCTAACCATGTATTTAGATTTTTGATTTTGGGCCCGTTATCAACTTTGTCCACATTGAGGTCAAAAGGGTCCAAAATTAAACTTTGTTTGATTTCATCAAAATTGAACTCTTGGGGTTCTTTGATATGCTGAATCTAACCATGTATTTAGATTTTGGATATTGGACCATAATAGGTGAATGTCCAATTTAAAATTTTTAAGTTCTTAGACCACATTCATTCTGTGTCAGAAACCTATGCTGTGTCAAATATTTAATCACAATCCATATTCAGAGCTGTATCAAGCTTGAATGTTGTGTCCATACTTGCCCCAACTGTTCAGGGTTCGACCTCTGCGGTCGTATCAAGCTGCGCCCTGCTGAGCATTTTATTCTATTATATGTGTTAGATTTCAGAATGTGAGTTCTTATTTTTGCGATACTGACCGAGCTGCATTATTCACAATAATAAAATCTTTGCAATAATTTCTGAATTTACAGTATACAGTATATGAAGGTGGAATGTCTATCCAAATGATGGTTTATCCTCAAATTTATTGTTGACTAAGCACAGTTAAGATGTTTTTCAAGGCTAACAGCTAAATTAGTTGAATATATAGTTCATTTCACTCAATTAAAGCTTACTCAATTGTTGGTCAAATACGAATTCTTTAATAACTAAGCTTAATATATACTATAAGTAAAACAAATTTTAGCAAGATATAATTTTATTAAAAAACTTTAAATTAAAAATTTGGTGAGTTGCAGAAATAAACAAACAAGCCAACTTAATTATTAGCACTATAACACACACATAGTTTTCTTCTACAGTTATAAAACTCACAAGAATACAAGCCTCTGGCCTTTGTTAGTCTTGTATCATTTTTAATTTAAGTTTCTTGTGTATAATTTGGAGTTGAGTATGACGTCCATTATCACTGAACTAGTATACATATTTGTTTAGGGGCCAGCTGAAGGACGCCTCCGGGTGCGGGAGTTTCTCGCTGCATTGAAGACCCATTGGTGGCCTTCGGCTGTTGTCTGCTCTATGGTTGGGTTGTTGTCTCTTTGACACATTCCCCATTTCCATTCTCAATTTTAAAATAGTGAGTTTTAAGGATGTACTTAATTCAGGTTTAGGAATTTTTGTCAGATTTCGGACTCCTTGGTTTTTTTCCTACGATTTAGGGTAAAATATTTTGCCCCATAACACCTGTTTTTCTTTTCAAATAAGACTTCAATAGCTCATAAAAGGTCATTTACCAAAATATAAGCAGATTCTAGATTTCTTTCTTTCGATTTGAGACCCAAATAATACCAATGCAAATATAAGGTAAAAGTCCTAGACAGCCTTTTCCCAACATTTTTTTTAAATTAAATATCTGGAAAAGGAGCTCCATAGCCTATCAAAATTTTAGCTTACTTTGTTCCTTAACTAATGTTCTTCTGACTTATAGTATCAATTTTTAAATTCTAGATTTTTTTAATTTCACATAAGTACATCCTCAATGCCACTTTCAGCACTTATTGCACTATATCGTAGCCGTAAGTTTTGATTTTTGGAGGAAACCAAGTGAATAGCAGTAGCCTCTGTTTACCAAGATTTATTTTGTTAACAAATTACATGCATATACTCTTTTCTTTTTTTCAGGAGGAGGAGTATTAGCACACACAATATTAGGTGTAGATTTTAACGATGTGACAGGGGATTTGAAATTTTTGATTCTGGACCCCCACTTTACTGGTGCAGAGGAGTTGAAAGTTATTCTAGATAAGGTAAGATTTATTACTAAAATTTACTTTTAGGTCAACAATATTTGTATATGATTGGCTGTGAGGAGGACATGACACTATGTCTGACAAATCAATTTCAAGCTCCACTGGTTCAGTTAAATTGCATGATATATGTCAAACAACCTTCCATGACCTTATTTCTAGTCTTCACTTAAGTTTTTGGATTTTTTGTTTAACTTCTTGATTATATATGATAGGTTGAAAATATATTTTGCATTAATTGATTAAATGTACAATTCATGGCCAAAAGTATTTGCTACATTTAATTTTACCTATATATTACATATAAAATTTTGTTTCTTTTAAAATTTATTGTGGGTATTTTATTTACCATTAGAAGCAGCATTGTAAGAGGTTTATTTCTTTATTAGTTATATATTTTTGTTCTGAAGCATTCTCAATTTCTGATGATGTAAACACTAGTTTATTTTTTTATGCAGAAGTTTGCTATATATTTCAACCAAATAAAATTGTAAAATCTTATTACAAAATGTATACATGTTCACGTCAGGAAAGAAAAAACCAACAAAAGTAATATATGAATAAATAAATAAATATACTTCAGACAATTCTGCGTCTTTCAACACATGGTTTATTAAAATCCAACCATAGATGCCTTCAAAATATTTTTTTTAAATGTAGTTTTATATGAAATATATAGCAACAACTTGTAAGTGATGAATACTTTTGGCCGTGCACTGTACATGTTTATGTGTACCTTAATCAGTTGATGACTGTTATTTGACAGTTTGAAAGTTCATTTAAACAAGTTCCAATACATTTATCAAGTTTATGTTTATATTTTAGGGCTGGTGTGGTTGGAAAGGAACCGATTTTTGGGACCAGACAGCACATTATAATTTGTGTATGCCACAAAGACCTATTTGCATATAAAATTTAGATGATGTTTAAAGTTTTTTTATTTTTTGTAAGCTTATCTGGCTTTACCTTTAAGAAGGGTATGTTATAAATCCAGTGCCGAAGTACCCTCTGGCACTAATAGACCACCAGCAGTAGTATCGGCACCCAGTGTTATGAAACATGAAGTAACACTTTATAAATTTAATGGGTCTGAATGGCATTTCTGGATTTGCCTTCATCAGGAATGCTCAAAACCATGTAGGTGAAAGGCAAGGATATAGAAAAACCTAAATATGTGAGCTATATAGAATAGTAGCCAAACCCATCTAAGGTCAACTTTGCCTGAGGAGTGGAAACCTTAGTTTCTTAATAATTTCTAAATTTAAAAACAAAAATTTAATAATACCAAAGCACTGACTACTGAGCTGATGATTCTGTCAGGACTAATAGTTCACCAGCAGTGGTATGATCAGTGCTATAAAAAATGAAAATAACTCTTTATAAGTTTTATGTGTCCAAACTAAACATGTTAAGATCAAGGATGTTTAACTGGAAATAGAAAAAAAACAAGTTAAACTGTGTGCTATTTGCCATAAACAAGACCCAAATTATAAGTAGTTGGTAAACAAGAAGTTGTTGAGCAATGGATTTGAAAATATATTACAAAGCATAGTCTGCCCACATAATGGAAGCTGATTTCAAATTGCTTTGTATTTTCTGAGAAAATTGTGACACAAATTTCATACATGGCCATTATGTGTAAGAATATATTAGTGTTCTATGACTAATCTTTCTGTACTGTTAACTAATTCCTTTACTTCTATTTAAGAGGTTGTTATTAATTTTCGTAATAAAGCATATGAAATCAAAGGAATTATCTATTTTTGGAGTGTCAAAAGTTTGGTTGACAGTTATAATTTTTGACTCTGTACACTACACTACACTACCACACAATCTTATCAAACAGACGTTTTCTTTTTTATTTAAATGGTCTTTTGATGAATCTGGTTGTAGATTTCTTTGCTGTAACTCACATAAAGCCGTCTTCTGAAATTAAAAAAGGAAATATGCTAGATATACTTACCGGAGCTGTGATGAGATGATTAAAGCTCTAAATTTTCTCCCTGACAACATCTATGTATGTGTGGGCAATAGAGTTTATCAATCAACATATAGGCATTCGTATGGGCACACATTTTGCCCCTTTGATAGCAGACTTGTTCTTGTATTGTTATGAATCATAGTTTATGGCCCAAGTCAGTAAAGATCTATCTTAACCACAGTTAATTGATAAGTTTAAAAACTCTTATCATTACCTTGATGAAATTTTTGCTTTAAATAATCAAGAGTTTTCTAATTTTACTACAGAAATTAACCTAAAGGAACTTACTTTTCATTATTCGAATACAGACAGCATTAATTGTCCCTTTCTAGATTTGGATATTTTAGTATCACAGGGTAAACTGTATACAAAAATTTACCAAAAAAATGATTTTTCGTTCCCGATTGTTTATTTTACCTTTTTTTGATGTTCCTTAAGCCCCTTCTTACAGTGTATATATTTCACAACTTGGTTGCTATGCCTGTGTCTGTAGTCAAGTTTTAGATTTCAGTGAATGTATTTTGTGTCTATTTGGTTAATTATTAAGTCATCGATTTCGTTACCACAAATTAATTAAAATCTTAACCAAATTCTTTCATAGATACAAACATTTGGTTAGAAGTTTGGCTGTACCTGTAAAGTTATTATTATAAACCGGATATCAAATCCTAATTTTATGGTGATGTTGTTTATATAGTCCTTTTATTTATATACTATCCATGTTAATCTATTGATCTCTGAATAAACTTATTCTTAGAGGTTATCAATTTACCACAGTAGTAAAATCTTAAAATATTGTTATTATCAGAACTTACATTGATTTTGTTTTGAAAAGTCGAAACATAACTAAATATATATATATATATATATATAAGTGCCTATAAATAGCAGCACATGACATACAAATCTATGGGAGTGTGGATTAATCAGTACAGAGATTAATTCAATTACACAAATAAAATTATAGATTGCCTAACAATGTAATTTTAACACACTATTTAGTATGTAAATATAAGAATGTTTAAAATATTTACAAAATGATGAAAATAACGCGCAATATTTCGCTAGACTAACTAGCTTTATCAAGCGTGCATCTATCCAGGTGAAATCGGATGTAGAGGATAAAACTTTTGCAGCTCAATGTATATGTTGCACTTGAATTAAGCTGCCTTGAAAATAATACATAATTTGGATGAAGTTCAAGATTTTTACAAAATTGGTAGTTGAAGTTAGCAACGTCCATTGGCCAATATTACAGGATAAAAGGACGATGCTGTGTACTAAATTATTCTTTATCTTTCCTGTATCTTTTCTCATCTTTTCGTTAAGACCATCAGGTTCTAAAGTGTGGAGTTGGTGGATCCAAAATTTTCTCTTCTCCTTCTCGCCGTGGTGTCCCACTCGGTGTTGACTTCTATGATTTGAAAGTAACATTATCAAAGAATGTTTCGTTGAACGAAGATGTCTTGTGAGAGGACAGTTTTGTTGGTTTTGTACCATGAACGATGGTTATTGAGCCGAATATTAAATTTGTCCATTGTTTCTCCCACATACTGAATGCCACAAGTGTCACATGTTAATATATAAATTGAGTTCTCCGTTTTACAGTTGGAATTTGAGTAGATGGTATAATTTTGTTTAGTAACGGAGCTGATGAAAGAACTGCTTGTATTGGCAGCTTTACAACACAAGCAGTTCCTTCGACCACATTGTTTGTAGCAACCGGGAGATGGAGTAGGCTGCTTTGCTAATACAGATGTCACTAATTTGTCACGGATGTTTTTAGGTCTTCTGAAGGCCATAATTGGTGGTGAGGAAAATACTTTTTTAAGATTTGAATCATTTTCTATAATTTTCCAATGCTTCTGAACAATGGAAGACACATTTTAAAATCAGGATGGTAAGTGAGTACAAGGGTGTTCTGTTAGCTGCTTTATTCTTATCTTTGTACTCTAGAAGTTCTTGGCGACTAGTTTTGTTTGCTCTTTCGAAAGCGCTATCAATGATGTTATTGTATCCTCGAACAACTAGATGTTTACGTAGTTGTCCAAGTCTAGCATTTGCGTATTTTCAGTAGAGCATATTCTCTTGATTCGCAATGCCTGGCTGAATGGGATGCCACGGGAGCAGTGTTTAGGATGGCAACTTTTAGGAGAAGGAATTGATGTTTGTCCGTTTGTTTGGTATGAAGGTCCGTTATAATGGTTCCGTTCTTGATGTAACTCGTAGTGTCGAGGAAGTTTATTTTCTCCATAGATGATTCATATGTAAATTTTATTGAATGGTGGAAAGAGTTACAGTGTCCTAGAAATTCATTAAGATGTTCTTGTGAATCTGTCCATTTGAAATCAATATCGTCAATGAATCGGAACCATGATAAGGGCTGGTATGGAGCACTAGCCAGAGGCGTTTTCAAGTTGGCCCATAAATATGTTGGCATATGACGGGGCCATTTTGTGCCCATACTAGTACCGTCTATCTGGAGATAATGTTTTCATTGAAATAGAAGTTGTTGTTCTCTAGCACTAGTTTCAGAAGTGTAACAAGGCACTCAGTTGGAGGATTTTTTCACTACAGTGTTCCATACCTCTTCACACGCTGCTATTCCTTCGTCTTGTGGAATGTTGGTATATAAAGAAGACACGTCCATGGATGCAAGTATAGTATTGCTTGGTAGAGGATTGAGGCTTTCCATTTTCTTTAGATAATCAGTCGTATCTTGAATGTAAGAGGTAGTTCTTTCACATGAGGTCTTAGATGATGGTCTACAAATTCTGATATCTTTTCAGTTGGATGACTATTTGCTGAAACAATTGGTCGACCTGGATTGCCCGTTTTATGTATTTTAGGCAACATATAGAATCTTCCGGCCTTTGCTTCGTTCTCAAGAGGTCGGAGATAATCAAAGTGTCATTGTCTATATGCTTTTGTCGAACATCTCTTGAAGGATGGTGTTGATCCTTCGAATAGTATTTAGTGTTGGATCTGTGGTTAATTCTTTATAAAAAATGGAGTTTGAAAGTTGGCGATTTCCCTCTGCTATGTAATCTGTTTTATTCATGACAACCACAGCGCCCCCTTTGTCGGCAGGTTTTATTACGATATCCTCTTGATCTTTTAACGCTTTCAAAGCAATGCTTTCTGACTTGGATAAATTATAATTTCTTGTATTTGTTATACAGGATTTTATATCAGACCTCACGTAGTTAATGAATGACTCCAAGTTATCATTTCTACTCTTAGGTGGTTTCCATGAACTTTGTTTCTTAAATTTTGGGATTTTTGATATCTGATATTTCATTTACAATTAGTTTGTAATTTGTGGTTGTAAAGAAAGTAGACCAATTCGCTAGACGTTTACGCTTGAAAGATTTTTCTACAATAGGGCAAGAAAAACCTTGAAGAAGCTGGATTAACAGATTCAGATACTGACACCAATGAAGAAGTCACGCCCATCCCAAAATTTAAGAAAAAGTTCATGGAAACCACCTAAGAGTAGAAATGATAACTTGAGTCATTCATTAACTACGTGAGGTCTGATATAAAATCCTGTATAACAAATACAAGAAATTATAATTTATCCAAGTCAGAAAGCATTGCTTTGAAAGCGTTAAAAGATCAAGAGGATATCGTAATAAAACCTGCTGACAAAGGGGCGCTGTGGTTGTCATGAATAAAACAGATTACATAGCAGAGGGAAATCGCCAACTTTCAAACTCCATTTTTTATAAAGAATTAACCACAGATCCAACACTAAATACTATTCGAAGGATCAACACCATCCTTCAAGAGATGTTCGACAAAAGCATATAGACAATGACACTTTGATTATCTCCGACCTCTTGAGAACGAAGCAAAGGCCGGAAGATTCTATATGTTGCCTAAAATACATAAACGGGCAATCCAGGTCGACCAATTGTTTCAGCAAATAGTCATCCAACTGAAAAGATATCAGAATTTGTAGACCATCATCTAAGACCTCATGTGAAAGAACTACCTCTTACATTCAAGATACGACTGATTATCTAAAGAAAATGGAAAGCCTCAATCCTCTACCAAGCAATACTATACTTGCATCCATGGACGTGTCTTCTTTATATACCAACATTCCACAAGACGAAGGAATAGCAGCGTGTGAAGAGGTATGGAACACTCGTAGTGAAAAAATCTCCAACTGAGTGCCTTGTTACACTCTGAAACTAGTGCTAGAGAACAACAACTTCTCTTTCAATGAAAACATTATTCCAGATAGACGGTACTAGTATAAGACAAAATGGCCCCGTCATATGCCAACATATTTATGGGCCAACTTGAAAACGCCTCTGGCTAGTGCTCCATACCAGCAGCCCTTATCATGGTTCCGATTCATTGACGATATTGATTTCAAATGGACAGATTCACAAGAACATCTTAATGAATTTCTAGGACACTGTAACTCTTTCCACCATTCAATAAAATTTACATATGAATCATCTATGGAGAAAATAAACTTCCTCGACACTACGAGTTACATCAAGAACGGAACCATTATAACGGACCTTCATACCAAACAAACGGACAAACATCAATTCCTTTCTCCTAAAAGTTGCCATCCTAAACACTGCTCCCGTGGCATCCCATTCAGCCAGGCATTGCGAATCAAGAGAATATGCTCTACTGAAAATACGCAAATGCTAGACTTGGACAACTACGTAAACATCTAGTTGTTCGAGGATACAATAACAACATCATTGATAGCGCTGAAAGAGCAAACAAAACTAGTCGCCAAGAACTCTAGAGTACAAAGATAAGAATAAAGCAGCTAACAGAACACCCTTGTACTCACTTACCATCCTGATTTTAAAATGTGTCTTCCATTGTTCAGAAGCATTGAAAATTATAGAAATGATTCAAATCTTAAAAAGTATTTTCCTCACCACCAATTATGGCCTTCAGAAGACCTAAAACATCCGTGACAAATTAGTGACATCTGTATTAGCAAAGCAGCCTACCCATCTCCCGGTTGCTACAAACAATGTGGTCGAAGGAACTGCTTGTGTTGTAAAGCTGCCAATACAAGCAGTTCTTTCATCAGCTCCGTTACTAAACAAAATTATACCATCTACTCAAATTCCAACTGTAAAACGGAGAACTCAATTTATATATTAACATGTGACACTTGTGGCATTCAGTATGTGGGAGAAACAATGGACAAATTTAATATTCGGCTCAATAACCATCGTTCATGGTACAAAACCAACAAAACTGTCCTCTCACAAGACATCTTCGTTCAACGAAACATTCTTTTGATAATGTTACTTTCCAAATCATAGAAGTCAACACCGAGTGGGACACCACGGCGAGAAGGAGAAGAGAAAATTTTGGATCCACCAACTCCACACTTTAGAACCTGATGGTCTTAACGAAAAGATGAGAAAAGATACAGGAAAGATAAAGAATAATTTAGTACACAGCATCGTCCTTTTATCCTGTAATATTGGCCAATGGACGTTGCTAACTTCAACTACCAATTTTGTAAAAATCTTGAACTTCATCCAAATTATGTATTATTTTCAAGGCAGCTTAATTCAAGTGCAACATATACATTGAGCTGCAAAAGTTTTATCCTCTACATCCGATTTCACCTGGATAGATGCACGCTTGATAAAGCTAGTTAGTCTAGCGAAATATTGCGTTTATTTTCATCATTTTGTAAATATTTTAAACATTCTTATATTTACATACTAAATAGTGTGTTAAAATTACATTGTTAGGCAATCTATATATATATATATATATATATATATATATATATATATATACAGTTATTAGAACTTAACTGACAGTAATCTCGGTATATGTAACGCGATTGCATTTGGAATCATAAAGCATATTACACAACAAATAAAGGATTTTCCTCTTGACAGATGAAAACGAGTCTCCAGAAAGGAGATGAACTCAAATCCAATTCATAACTCCAAGACATGTTGAAAAAACAGAGACAAAACGGAACATACCAACAAAATAAACCATGTAAACATACACACTACATATCGGATAACTCCATGTAAAAAGTGTAGAAACATATTGTGTTTAATAGTTAGTTTGATTTTGATGAATTTGGTGTAGGAAGACAAAAGAGTAGTTTGTGTGCACGTTAAAATGGTTTAATTCCAACAATTTTTGTGCCTGTACCACGCCACTCTATCTTGACCATGTGTTGTTTCTTGTTGTTTGTCTTTGTTTTTACGTCGGTGCGTTCGAATAAGTCTTGTGTTCACTTGGTGGTGTCTAAGGTCTGTAAAAAGTATCCGAGGAGGTAATGAATTCTGGTTTTATTGTCAAATATCTTGACTAGAACCAATAACAAAGAAGAAAAACTGAAATTGAATCTACTTAATTCCCGTGTTAAACGGACATCCCACTTTTGCAACGGTTATAATACTCGGATAATTCCAGGGATTACCGTATTTCTATGCCTTCAATCAATAAGTTGGTCTAGTATGCACATGTGGCAACTTTTGAGGTATAGTGATTTACTAGTGTATCTACAAACATCGGTATAACAGCTTTTTGTAATGTTGGCAGTTGCTGGACAGACTTGAAAGATCTAGAGAAAAGATGGCTTACGACATTGACTTCTGTTGCACTCTTTGATTTTCTCTGATAGCCACATTATGAACAGTCAATAAGATACTTTGATATAGTCATAATTCTAAGAAAACATAAAAAGGTATTTACACCACAGTTTCTTTTCTTTATACTATATAGAATTATTCAAAATTACTATGACTCATCAAAAGAAAGACCTACAAAGAGTAAAAACCAACAACAAAAAAAAAAAAAAAAAACATCTCTCACTCATGAGAAATACAGAATAAAACAAACCCCATTACAGATAAAAAAAAAAACAAAAAAAAAACAATAAAATATATGCAAAAAAATAAACCAAAACACTACACAAATTACAAAAAGATCCTCAAAAACAAAAGTATAACACAAAGAATTAAAAGAAATATCAATTGAAGTATGAGCGACTGAGGATAGCAATAATTCAAGTGAACAAAGGAATTTGAGCCACGTTATTCTTCAGACATCTACTCCAAAAACATAAGGCATGAAATCAAAACTCATTTGTTAATTTATTTTTTTTGAAAATGAGGTTTTTACCAGCAAGTGCTCTACGAAAGAAGTGAGCAATATACAAAAGGGTACTATTTATTCATGCACATGTTATAACTGTGCTGCTTTATAGAATAGATCAGAAAGATATTAGATGCTTTCTGATTTATTGGTGTCTGTACCAAATCAGACTTTCTTGACTCGCTGTGGTAAAGTAAATTTGTGTTATTTTTCCTTAGCCGGCTTTTTTATACGGGAATATTTTATTGAAATTCATATGGTAAGACCTTCTTACTAAACAAATCCTTGATTTCAATAAAATCCAGATTAAAGTTTTGCAAGAGAGATTATGCTTGTTAATTATAGGTATATGACACATATCAAATAAAACTGAAATATGTGTATGTATCTAACCGCAAGACCCTAGAACTTATTGGATAGAAATTGTTTTCACTCTAATCTTTAAAAAAGATTGCTTGATTGAATTGATGCTTTTATGATAACTACTCATGCATATTCAGGATCGAAATAACAAGTAATATGTCTTTGCTCTAGAAAAACATATTGAGCAAGATATTTTCTTTCTTGCTCTTACTGTATTAAATTTTCTCTTGAAAGGATCGGAACAATTTATTCAATCTAAAAGCATCTACATGAACAAAATCACAAATCAAATTCTTCAAGATTTCTTAATTGAACGCAATAAAATCCCAATGTGTAATCGACAAAAATTAATTCTTGGGAATAATTTATGAAAACGTAAAACCTGACACGGCAATACAGAATCGACAAGCACAAATCATCTCATTGTTAAAAAGGTGTTTGTAATTGCAGTTCCTTTCGATTAGATATAAGCACCATATAGACAGTTTAACCCTTTCAGTGCCAAGACCAAAATTCAAAATTGCCAAGACGTTAGAAACGTAACAATATTTCGACGTCACAATATAGTTTTATAAATCTTCGACGACGTTGACGTTCTGTCGCACCTGTTTCACACGTCTCATATATATAGTGTTTAGTCAAAATTGAATTGACTCAGAATACGTATAAATTGTGGTCTCGAATCCGGGTTTTTTACTCTACGTTGAACCGTAATACATAAAAACTTGATTTAAAAAAAAATCAAAACAACAAAACGAAACAAAAGTTTTGATATACACTAGACAAAGGTTTCATGATTGTGCTTAACAAGCTAAATTAAATCTCCATATCAAAATTACGCTTTTATTATGGTTCTGTATCTTGAACTAAGTTGTTTTTAATTTCCATATTTTTTTGGCACGTTATAACACTTAAGGAAAGCAAGGGAAGCAATACAACTAAAACGCTTAAACAAAACACTACATGAACACATCTACAAGAAGACATGTTGAGTTCGCCGAAGAGACATTGACTAGATCGTTTTCCTCTGACACGTTATTTTGCTACAGTCAGCACGTTTACTTTGTAGGTTTTATTCTCAATTGGAAGTGAATTACCACTGGTAAAATAAAGAAAATAATAGTCTGCAACTATTCCTAAATTAATGCATAATACTATATATAAGTACCATTTTTTTTTATAAAGTATAAGCATAAGTCTTATATCAATCTGTCCGTCAATCTGTCCTTTCAGTCCCAGGTGTTGACCGGAGTTTATAAATGTGGACCCCCAAACCTATACCTCGCAAAAGGAGTTTCATGCACTTTAGAAGCCTTGCAACAGCAACAACTTTTTCAGTTGTCCGTAATTGGCCTATTGCAAGTCAAAATATGTACCCCTATCCGTCTCATCTTTTTCAATTGACAGTTCCGTCCTTCTCTCCTGTGTACTCACTTTGCCGAACATACCTTTTATATTTCTTATGCCTGCAAATCATGAATATGGATGACATTTTTAAGCAGTACTTTAATTAATTTTATCTTTTAACTTGACCACTGTATTTGTTCAATAAATATGAATATCTAAAACGTGTTTTGAAATCTTAAAAAAAGATCGCTATAGACAAAAAAAGTCAAGGAAATTCTTTATGTTTCATTGTTGGCTTGCTGATATTTCTATTTTAATAGTCGATGAATGTGAAGCCAGGCAAATTGATTTAAATATTTGCGAAATCTTAAGTTAACATGTCACTGATTATTTTGGAAAATATAAATTTGAATTTGAAATTTTAAGTTTCATGTCGGAATATAAAACAAGAAGAAATATGAAAGTTGAATGTTTAAGCTGTAAAACTTTTAATGTTTATTTTACTTATACAAATCGTCATGAGGTCGACCGAAATAGATTTAACTTGTATGCATTTGTAAGATTTTGATAATAGGATTGGTAAGCGTTTTACAGTTTATTTTGGAGACAGTGTATATTCCATATTAGGTTAGTAGGCGGAGCTTATTTCAATACACGGTTAGTAGTGGTGTTACATCCCTTTATTAAAACAACAAGGTGTTGAGGAAAAATCTTAAATGTTTCAACAGACGAAGAAATTGATGATGAAAGATTGAAATAAATTATTAAAACACATATAAAGCTAACAAGTTGTTATTGTTGGCACTTGTTTTTGTATAGACCAATGGAGGTAGGTTCTAAATACTAACGTTATTGAAGACTTGATCACTTTGATATCATAGGCCACTAGTCTAAATACCACATGTTTTAAAGGAGGTTCGCTACTCAGTTTCAAAATAACAAGCTTTTCATAACACTAGTATATATTGACAGGGTATTATTAAAGGAAACAAAAGAGCAAAAAAATATATAGGTCAATGTGCTTGTTTTCGAGATATTAGCCATTGAAATTTTGGCGGGAAAATGTCTCTCTTGATTTTTCATAGCTTTATCATTGACAAGTTTAAGTGCTCAAAACTGTTAAAAATAACAAGGATTTTATAAGACTTTACAGATGGCTTATAATTATACATGCAAAGATTTATAAAAGAAAATGGGGTCAATGGGCAATTTTTTTAAGGCATTCAAATGGATAAAACCAGAGGATTCCGAAAATCTGACAAAAAATCCAAAACATGACAAGCGAACATCCTTTAGATAGTCCGTAAGATAAATATTCGCTACATAGTGTGCTAGTGACCTAATACGCTATATATGGGGTCAGTAAATTCCATATGGGGTTTCGAGCTTCGCTCTCACCCCATATGTAATATACTGACCCCATATATATCGTTTTAGGTCACTAGCACACTATGTAACTAATAATATCACATTGACATGTTCTCGTCCTGAATATGCATATTAATTTGCCACTAGACATTAAGCAGCCATCCATCATCATCATCAATTAGAAACAAAACAAGAAAGAAATATGTTGCCTGTCTATAGGTGCTCAATTTCACAAAGTGGCAATCTTTTAGAATAGCTGTTTGTTTCAAAAACTTTTGCCGTAAACATAATGATGAACTCATTTCTGGCAAATACTCCTTTGCAAACAATATATTTCATATCATTTTCACAACTACATTTATGGTCAGCTTTATCATTCACCGAAATTAACTGAATACATATTTTCTGCGCTCATTAATGCTCAATATTATACAAACTATGGGCATGTAGAACAAAAGCAGGATAACAAACTGTACCAAACCAAAAGTGTTTTTCGCTCACTACTTAGACAACCAATAACTAAAGGGGAAAAAAAAACAATGAGCTATATTCTTTCATTGCTTATAAATTATTTTTCTAAAGTTTGACAATGGAATTGTGTACACAAATCCCAACATTTGACGTTAATAAAGCATGACATTACACGTAGCGTTTGTTCTAGAACGGGAACCTGTCGTGAATTTAAAAGTGACGTAACGGACGTAAACCTCACACTGCTACTGACGTCAATCGAAATAAAACCGTTAAAATTTTTAAACTAAATATTGTTTTTGTCACCACAGCTAATATGGGTATATTGTATACAACACAAACGATGAATCTGTACTTCAGAGTAATTTTCAGGTTAATTACACCTTATGTAAGAATCCTGGGTTTTGATTGGTTGATAGCCAGTGTATTTTTCACCAATTTACTGTTATCAAATGAATATCGTTCGTTTTTTAATGCCGCCGGGGTATATGCAAAAAGGATATGCCTTTTTTACCCTCTCTGCCGTGGTATTTGCCAAAAAATACTCTATCCGACTAGATGCTTGTAACGTCAGGATCATCAATGCGTTTTTGAATGTTAACATTCGGTGTAATTAAACAGATATAGCATGTTCTTGAGGGGTATTTGCAAAAAAATACCAGTCTTGAGAATGAATTTCCCTCGCCTTACGGCTCGCGAAATTTAACATTCTCTCGACTGGTATTTTTCGCAAATACCCCTCCTTAACATGATATATCTGTTCCAGGGGCGGATCCAGCCATTTTAAAAAGGGGGCCGTTCCCAACCTAGGATAAAGGGGGGGGGGGATTCCAACTATATGTCCCCATTCAAATGCATTGATCGTCCAAAAAAAGGGGGGGTTCCAACCCCCGGAACCCCCGCTCTGGATCCGCCACTGTGTTCATTATCTTATAATGGGCCAAAATATTGGCCCCATGGCATTTTTAAGGAATTACAAAGGCCAAAATATTGGCCCTATGGCACAAAACTTGTTAAGTAATTTGAATATTTAAGTGAATTGACGTCATAATTACACCTTATATAAGAATACTGGATTTTGATTGGTTGGTAGCCAGTGTATTTTTCGCATATTCTAGCCTTTTTTTTCTCATTTCAAACGAATTTGCATGTTTTTCACTACTGCCGGTGAATTTGCCTCAAATTCCCCTCTATGCCGTGGTATTTGCCATTTTTTATATTCCTTTTTTACCGTGGCCTCGCGAGCCTCTTCCCGCCAAAATTATTGGGTTATGACGTTACATAAAGACAGCGATAACGCGTATAAGTACGTGTATAATTCCAGTGGTATTATGATAGTATCTGCTTATCATCAAAATAATGCATAAACATGTTTATGGATTACAGCTTATTAGTAAAAAAATATTTCCTTTCACCACTACAGAGAGTTCAATCAAAATCTATTCGGTGTAATTAAACAGATATATCATGTTATGGAGGGGTATTTGCGAACAATACCAGTCTAGGGACCTAATTTTCCCTTGCCTAGCGACTCGGGAAATTTAACAGTCCCTCGACTGGTATTTTTCGCAAACACCCCTCCATAACATGATATATCACTTCATTATTTTATTACTAATAATGAACTTCGACAGCTCAAACTGTTGAACTACTGAGAAGCAGCTTCTAGTATTTTTTAATGAAATCTAGGAGCATCACTACGCCGAAATTAGAAAAAAAAACTTAATAACTTAAAAATATACCAGAAGCAGATAAATAGCATTATTCTATAGTTAATTTCATATCTGATTATTTCATTTTTTTTTTTTCTCTTCTTATCAAATTGTATTTAATATATAAAAATGCCGAGTTAGCAGTGTTCGAAAGAATATCTAGATAAACCTTAGTTAACACAATATAACACTTTGGAAGTAAACAGTTCCTCACTAAAAATATTCAGTTTCATGGAGTTTGATTTTTGGTGTATCTGTATTGACCATGTTTCCATTTTTGACAGTTTGTCTGATATCTTATTCAGGATACACATGTTGTGCGGGGGGAAAATTTCCGCTGATCTTCCATCTTCCTATTAAGCGAGATATAATACCAAAATCCTTACAGCAATCTGATCACGGTTTTAACATAGTTTCACTTTTACCTCAAGGTACATTGAACTGTTCACTCGAATACAATCTATTCGTCAAATATAACACGATTGCGACAGTGAACATTTACTTCTGGCAAATTACAATTTATTGCCTGACAGAATGTTCAAAAATCTATATCATATTAGAATTTTGTTAGTTTTGATCAATTTTTTTTTTGCCCTTATATTTATATTTCTTGGAATTTTATTTAAATCTTATTTACATTTTGATTTATATTTGTTTAACAGTTTTCGATTACTTTGATTAGCTTAAAGAAAGAATCTGACGAATACATTTGATAACTATGGTTAACGAAGATTCGATTTCTAAACATTTTTTTGGAAAACATATTAATTAGTTTGATACTTACCAAATGTATACATTTGTAAACAGTGATCAATTGAACCCCAGTCTATCCTTTTTATTTTGTATTTTTTACAAAAAAAAAAAAACAAAAAACAAAAAGAGTTAAAACATATACTAGCAGATAAAGTTTCAATTATACAACATGTTATTGGGATAGAAACGAGGTCGGGAAAAGTCATGAAAAATCGTATATAATTTGCATCCATACTATAAATCTTCAACTTTAGAAAAAAGAGCATTACATATGCTTTAATTTGTTTTCAAGTATACCTGTCTATGTCACCTTAGGTGAGCTCGATCAAAGATCCTAAACATATCAAAAACTTAAGTAACACCACTACAATATTGTCTTTAACATCAAAACATGCATGGACTGACTAGTTCTTCCTCGTTCATAAGGTAATAAAAAGTCAGCCATATCAATGTATATACTATAAATAATTACAACTTACTCGATCACAAAAACTACCTTATATACCTGATATCAGATATATATCTGCTTAAAAGTCGTTCTTTAAAAAGGGAGTGCAATAATTTAGATAAGTTTAAATTAACAAACAAATCTTCAGATGAAAAAGTCCAAACAAATTTCATCTCATCAGATAACTTTGAAAATTTTTTGAATTTAGAATTTAAATTATACAGATGTTGAGATCTTGTATCTTTCAGAACAGGACATTTTAAAGGAAAATGTCGTTCATCTTCAACTGCATTCTTACATAGGTTTCACTTTCAGCTTTTATATCAATATACCTCCCTCTTTTAATGTCAAGGTCATGACAGCTAGTTCTAAATCGAGTAATTATTTGCCTGTCTTTTTTAAAATTTATTTTTAAATATTCGTCAAACGAAAAAATATTTTTAAATTTTCTGTAAGCTCTTAATTTATTGCTAGACTGTATATTGGTACTCTTCCCAGAATTGCTTTCTAAACTAGCTACCCAAATTTCTTTAAATTTTGTTGTTAGGGAATTTTTTTTTACTTTTTTAATATATGGTTTTGTTTAAAGTTTGACTGGTTTACACATCGATAGTCTAAATCTAGGAATTTAAATATATGTCTAATGGTTCCTATCCAAGATTCCTGGTTAGATTTGTTCATAGACTGGGATAGATTTATGGCCTCCAATAGGATAATATTTGAAGGTTCAATTTCTTTCATAAGATGAATCCAGTATTTTATCATATTCATAATTACATAATTAAGGGGCCTCGGTGGCCGAGTGGTCTAAGTAGTTACTACTGTAATCACTAGCCAGTCAACACTGAGGTTGTGAGTTCGAACCCCGCTCGTGCGGGTGCACTCGACTCCAATCTTAATTGACTAGGATTGCCAGTTTTCCTATCGAAGGTCGGTGGTTTTCTCCGGGCACTCCGGCTTCCTCCACCAATAAAAACTGGCCGCCACGAAATAGCCCAAAAGCGGTGCTTAAAAGTGGCGTTAAAACACCAAAAATCAAAATCAAATCAAATTACATAATTACATTACATGTATGTTTCATTATAATACGTTATTTTGATTTGCTAACAACTATCTCGCGTCATTCTGAAATTAACCTTCATTTCCAAATGAAATATAACATTCATGAAGACACGAGCTTCCACTATAAAGTGCACAGGTAAATAAAAGAAAAACTTGATAGAAATCGTGTGTTTTCGTGATCCTAGCAAAAAATGTAATTATAAGTATTGAATGCTTCTTTTAGTAATTTCATAGGGTTGTAAAAGCGTTGACCGCGCTTCATACAAAATATACTTCGGTCAACGCTTTTACACCCCAATAAATTTACAAAAAGAAGCATTCAATTCTTAAATAAAAAAAAAGGTAGGGAGTGAGCCTAGTTCCCTCTACATGCTATATCATATTTGATGTTTTTATGTTAACTCAAAGTGAAAATCAAAGCTTAGTATAGATTTTCTCGAGTACATCAGTTTCGTTTGATATAAAGTTATCCATATGATTTTGTTTCTTATATGGCATATGACCCAAAATTTCAGATTCATACACCAAGATGGGTCGGATTGTATGGTTAAATATGTGATAAAGTACTAGGTTTTTGGTTTTCAAGTGGAAAGGTTTTCCTTAATTTTAAATAAGATTTCATTCATTTATTATAAAGTTTTTTTTTGCCTTTTCGAAGCTCCCAGATGATGAAAAATGTATTCCTAAGTATGTGTAGCTCTGTACACATTCTAAAGTCTGGTTTCCTAGGGATAATTTTATATTCTTAAGCCGTCCTGATTTGTTAAATACAAGAACTTGGTCTTTTTGGTGTTAATTGTCATTTTACAATCTACTGTAAATTCAAATAATATATTAACACAATTTTGAAGTCCTTGCTCAGATGATGATAAAAGAACTACATCATCAGCATACATTAAATATTCAAGGGGTGTGTGTTCAATGGGATTGGGTCACATGTTTGGTCAAAATAGGTTGGAAAATCATTTAGATATATGTTAAAGAGGCAGTGACTAAGATTATCCCCTTGTCTTGCTACTATATTTGATTTAAAGAGGTTTGTCCTGTGTTGGTTCATTTTTACACAGGTTTCTGTGTTTCCATACATACAATTTATAATGTCATCAAACTTTGTTCCAGCACCTACACATTTAAGTTTATAAAAAGGTGAAGATGTGAAACTGAATCAAATGCACGCTTAAAATCTACAAAACATGCATACAGATGCTTTGAGTTATTTTTCACCAATTTTTTAATGTTGGTATTTAACACAGACATATGGCCTGTTGTGTCATTTAGTAAAACCAATTTGCTCACTTCTGATTATATCTCTATTTAAAAAAATGTTGTCATCCTATTATTTAGAATTAGATTAAATAACTTGCCTATGTTATCTGCAATGGTTACAGTCATTTTATAGTTCGTGTGACAAGTCTTACTAGTAGTCTTATAGAAAGACTACAAACATAACCACTGGACTAATAATTGACTATTGTTTGTTAGTTCATTCTTTACAATTTTATTTGGTAACACTTCACATATCACAAAATTATCTAGCTTGGTACACTTATCTAATCATTTTGATGACTTATTCTTTACAAATTCAGTTGGTAACACTTTACGTACCACGAAAAATGACTTGTTTGGTATACTTATTTAATAATTGTTTGATTGTCCTTTATTAAAGACATCAGACCAACATCTTGCTAAATTTCTTGATAGACGGGACACATTAATCCAAATTATTCAGCTTAGATATATGAAGTACAAAATTCTCAAATTGTTTTAATAAGATAGTAGTTAGTTCTATCTTTTTTTATATAAATATATAGAAAACCACGTATAACAGGCTTCTGAAGGTGATATTCTTCTCAGTTCATCGCATATTGTTATTTCTGTTAAATTCAAAGCAAATCTGGTATTGCTACGTAAAAATTCTTTGCAAGTTTGAAACAATCTCGATCTATCCGGGTTTAAATCTGGGAGGTCAGGTGGTTGGAAAATAATGTTATGTTGGTTACATAACCCCAAAAAGCGACCATGGTGAAAACCTCAGTTGTCCATGATAACCACGTGTCTCCGAGCTGTAAAGTACTTCAATAGATATCAATAACTTGGAATAACAAAAGTCGAGCGTTATAAGTCTGTTAGATAGCCTGTCAATAATATAAAAAAAAATCCAGGATTAAAGGTCCATGAAAATGTGTATTGTTACTACGCAAAAAAAAAAAAAAATTAAACAGGCCACAAAACAGGAAATGAAATTTTTTCAGACTATGTGTATCCCCATCATACTTTCCGATACAATTGTATCGACAGTGCAGTGCCAACGGGACAAATTTCCAACCTACAGAATGTGAGACAAACTCTGACAATCTGAAACCGTGAATTTGGTCTCTAGCTGCTGAGTATTTATGTAACAGCTTAAAAGGATTAGTATAGTTGCCGCGTTTATCATTGAGTTATTTTCTCTAAAGGTCAATCAAGAGATAACTGGATAATTATATTAAACAAGATAGTGTTGTGGTACATGAAGCGTTACCAAATAAAATTGTAAAGAATAGATTAAGTAACAATAGTCAATTATTAGTCCAGTGGTTGTGTTTGGAGAGAAATAGATAGACTACTAGTAAGACTTGTCACACTAACTCTAAAACGACTGTAAGCCCATGTAGTTTGCTGGATCATGTTTTGAGCCAGACTTGTGCATAGGGATAATAAAGCCTTGACCCCATAATTTTGGGTAAGTACTACTTGGAAATACTAAATTAAAGAGTTTTTGGATTAAAGGGACACAGACAGCTTGGCTGTTTTTTATCATTTCATTAGATATCATACTAAGTTCACTTGATATAGAATTCTTAAGACCTTTTATTGCCTTTTCTATTTCCTCAGGTGTTATCAAGTAATCAAGTTCATTAATACTTTATTATTTTGAAATGATCCAAGTTTCTTCTTAATAAAATCAAATCATCACTGTATTGGTCATTCTTATTCAATTTTTCAAAGTATTCTTGCCATTCAGATGGGTTGATAGTATTCTCAGAGTTGTTTTGACTATTATTTGAGATATTTTTTTAATTTTATCTAATAGATGCCAATAAGGGTTGGGATTTTGATCATATGAATTATCAAGTTTATTCATGATATCTTGTTTGAATTTTCTTATTTTTGCACGTCTTTGCTTTCGATGTGACTTGAGTGAACTATCCAACAGAGTCAAAATGACAAAAGGACATGGATTTAAGCATCTATTAAGCATACGCAACTTGAGATGTTTGAATAGGGATTTGCAATATGGTAAAGTAATACAGAGAATATAGTTTCAAAAGGCGTAGTAATTATAACTTCTATATAAAATATTGGTTTGGCATAGAGCTGTTTAGATCAATAAAGTCGTCTAAGTTCAAAACTAGTGATATACCAAACCATAAATAATGAGCATACAAAAACTGCAACTTCTTTTTCTTAAAGACATTTTGATGAAGCACATTTAATAATTTTATCCAAAATCTTTCCAAAATCTCTGAGTGGGCATCAATCCAGGGAATGTTTTGTTTAATCACTAGAATTGGTAACGTTTAAGCCACCGAGATTGTGGTCCGCAAATCTGGATCACTGAGAAAACATTTCTTTGTGATAAAAACCTCATGTGCCATATTAGGCGTTTGATAAATTGCTGTTTCGAATAACCAATAAACAGGAAGTCACAAACCTAACTTCTAGAAAGTAAATAACAAGTAAACTTTACACGTTAGATTGCAATATATGCGTTGTTTTGGGTAGCCTTGCCGCCGATTGTTAGGGAATAATATATGTGTGACCAACATTTACAGCGTTTGTTACCATATGAACAGCATTCTCTACAAGTAATACACTCCAGACCGCACCAGTGGATTCCTCAGACTATTTAACTGCATAAAAGTTATCATTAGGGCTCGGGAAAAATCTTTTATAGGCTTGGATATTTTTCAATGTTCAATTCTAACAATTGACGCTCTTTTTTTTATTGATAGTTGTTTAGTAAGAACAGATTCGGTTCTTTAATTAGGTCTTTCCACTTTTCTGTGGAAAGACCTATTGTATTTGTTCTGATTATTATTATTATGGCACCCTCAACGGAGTTGGGGTGACATATTGTTATTCTACGTTTCTTTTTTTCTTATTATGTCACCCGATCGACAATGTCGGGTGACATATTGCTTTTCCTCTGTTTCTTTGTTATGTCACCCGATCGACAATGTCGGGTGACATATTGCTTTTCTTCTGTTTCTTTGTTATTATTATTATTCTTCCACCTTTTTTTGTCCGGCAGATTTTTTGAAGCCAATGGAACCAATCTTAATGATAGTTCACTATAATGAGAAACACAAAATTCCGGGTTGCAGTAGGTCTTAAGAACATAAAAATGGCTGCCGTTACCATGGAAACGGAACAAATGTGAAAAATCCACTTTTTGTTTTGGTGAATTTATTGGAGATGCTTAAACTTAGAATCATTATATTTTAATACCATGTAGGTGCCCACTGTATACTGGTGTTGGATGATTTTAGCAATCATTGAACTACTATGTTGCCATGGAAACTACACCAAAATTTCAAAAATATCAAAATGCTCCAAATTTTGAAATTTCATAGTAACGATGAGCAACATTGGTAGATGTGGAATTTGGCGTTGGAATTTCCAAAATGTCTGCCGTTACCATGGAAACAATGCAAAAGGTCAAAATGCTCCAAAACTTCAGGGTTTGGTGAATAATTTTGGTATGCTTCAACTTAAAATCATCAAATTTTATACAATATAGTTGTCCACTATATACACGTTTTGAATGATTTTGACAATCATTGAACTACTATGTTACCATGGATACAGGAGCAAAATTTCAAAAATTTCAGAATGCTTCAAACTTAATGAAACTTCACCATAATGTTATCTGGCATGTGTGCAAGCGGCAATTGGCGTTGGAATTTCCAAAATGGCTACCGTTGCCATGGAAACCGCTAAAAGGTCAAAAAATTTGAAAATGTTCCAAACTTAATGAAACTTGACATTTATGTTATCTGGCAAGTGTTGATACAACTTTGACTATGAAATTTTCAAAATGGCTGCCGTTACCATGGAAACGTCAAAACGTGATTTTTAAAATGCTGTGAAAGTACTGAAAATTTACAGAAAGATATAACCTCATGCATATATACATGTGCATTCAATGTCAATTTCTTTTAAATGGCTACCACTTAGTGGCAATGGGGAAGGTGACATCCGCTATTGCTTGCAATGGCAATTCTAGTTAAGTCGCCAAAACGGAGTTTTGGGACTTTATGTTTTGTCCCGTTTCTTATTATTATTATTATTATTATTATTATTATTATTATTATTATTATTCTTCTTAACCCTAATTTGTCCGACCATTTTCTTCCAAGCCTTAAATGATGGAAACTTTATATTTGGTATGATGTTGGGGTAGTATCCTAGGGTGCATTCGCTATTTTTATTTCAAATGGGGTCAACTTGGCACTTTTGGGGCCGGAACATGGGTGGGGTCATTTTCGACTATTGATTCGCTACTGGTAGAACCTTTAAGTTTTGTGTAATACAAGAGACCGATATCCAGGTGTCCATTCCACATTTTTATTTCAGCCCGGGGTCATCTTGGCATTATTTTAGGGGTCAATTTTCATGGAACATTCTAGAACAATAGTCATGTGATTAGTCATGTGATAGTGTTGAATTATTCCTATGTACTTTTTATGTTATATAATGATAGATTATTACAGGTAGCACCATATGTAGCTGTAATTCGACTTTGGAATTTTAAAATGGCCGCCGTTACCATGGAAACTGCAAAATGTGAAATTTTTTAAAATGCTTCAAATTTAATGAAATTTTACAGAGATGTTAACGAGTGTATGTAGATTTGAATTTGACTTTGAATTTCCAAAATGGCCGCCGTTGCCATGGAAACAACAAAATGCGAAAAATCTAGATTTGGTCCAATCTTTATGAAACTTGACAGTAATGTGACCTGTCATGTGTAGATGTGCCATCCGACTTTTGAATTTTCAAAATGGCTGCCGTTACCATGGAAACTGCAAAATGTCAAAAATTCAAAATGCTTCAAACTTAATGAAACTTTACACAAATGTTGCCTGTCTTATGTAGAAGTGGTATTTGACTTTGGAATTTCCAAATGGCCACCGTAACCATGGAAACATGAATGTCTAAATTTGAAAATTGGTCCAATTTTATGAAACTTGTAAGTAATGTGACCTGTCATGTGTAGATGTGCTATCCGACTATGAAATTTTCAAAATGGCTGCCGTTACCATGGAAACAGCAGAACAATGGTTGGGGCCGTTTTGGCGACTTTTGTGTTAGCATCCTAACACAGGATTACTTGTTATTATTATTATTCTTCCAACTTTTTTGTCCGGCAGATTTTTTGGAGCCAATGGAACCAATCTTAATGATAGTTCACTATAATGAGGAACACAAAATTTCGGGTTGCAGTAGGTCTTAAGAACATAAAATGGCTGCCGTTACCATGGAAACGGAACAAATGTGAAAAATTCCAGTTTTGGGTTTGGTGAACTATTTGGATATGCTAAAACTTAGAATCATTATATTTTAATACAATGTAGGTGCCCACTATATACTGGTGTTGGATGATTTTGGCAATCATTGGAACTACTATGTTGCCATGGAAACTACATCAAAATTTCAAAAATATCAAAATGCTCCAAACTTAATGAAACTTCACAGTAACGATGAGCAACATTGAAAGATGTGGCATTTGAGTTAAATTTCCAAAATGTCTGCCGTTACCATGGAAACAATTCCAAAAGATCAAAATGCTCCAAAACTTCAGGGTTTGGTGAATAATTTTGGTATGCTTGAACTTAAAATCATCAAATTTTATACAATAAAGATGTCCACTATATACAGGTTTTCGATGATTTTCACAATCATTGGAACTACTATGTTACCAGGAGACAGGAGCAAAATTTCAAAATTTCAGAATGCTTCAAACTTAATGAAACTTAATATGATTCTTGACTGGCAAGTCTAGATGAGACTTTGACTTTGGAATTTCCAAAATGGCCACCGTTGCCATGGAAACTGCTAAAACTTCAGAAAATTTCAAAATGCTTTGAACTTAATGAAAATTAATATTATTGTTAACTGGCATGTATAGATGAGACTTTTGACTTTTGACTTTGGAATTTCCAAAATGGCCACCGTTGCCATGGAAACTGCTAAAACTTCAGAAAATTTCAAAATGCTTTGAACTTAATGAAAATTAATATTATTGTTAACTGGCATGTATAGATGAGACTTTTGACTTTGAAATTTTCAAAATGGCTGCCGTTGCTATGGAAACGGGAAAATTTTTATTTTTCTTAAAATGCTCTGAAAGTACTGAAATTTTACAGAAAGATGTATAGCCAAGCATATATGTGCATTCACTGTCTAAATTTTTGAAATGGCTGCCGCTTAGTGGCAATAGGGAAGGGTGACATCCGCTATTGCTTGCAATGGCAATTCTAGTTATTATGTCACCCGATCGACAATGTGGGTGACATATTGCTTTTCCTCCGTTTCTTTTTTATTATGTCACCCGATCGACAATGTCGGGTGACATATTGCTTTTCCTCTGTTTCTTTGTTATTATTATTCTTATTCTTCCAATGATTTTTGTCCGGCAGATTTTTGGAGCCAATGGAACCAATCTTAATGATAGTTAACTATAAAAGGAACACAAAATTTCGAGTTGCAGTAGGTCTTAAGAACATAAAAATGGCTGCCGTTACCATGGAAACGGAACAAATGTGAAAAATTCCACTTTTGGTTTTGGTGGATTATTTGGATATGCTTAAACTTAGAATCATTATATTTTGATACAATGTAGGTGCCCACTATATACTGGTTTGTGATGACTTTAGCAATCATTGAACTACTATGTTGCCATGGAAACTACACCAAAATTTCAAAAATATCAAAATGCACCAAATTTACTGAAACTTCACAGAAACGACGAGCAACATTAGTAGATGTGAAATTTGGCGTTGGAATTTCGAAAATGGCTACCGTTACCATGGAAACAATCCAAAACAGGTCAAAATGCTCAAAAACCTTAAAGTAGCATTTACTTTCTTAAAAGGGTAGGTCAAATCGATTGAATCTTTGATGGTATGTTCCTCCCATGTACCAATGTGGTATCTGCCATTAAATTTTGGGAATGGTCTCTGTTACCATAGGAACCACAAAAATGTCAAAATTTTCAAAACTTCAAAATGCTCCAAAATTTATTAAACTTATTATGATTGTTGACTAGCAAGTAGGAATGAGACTTTTGACTTTGAATTTCCAAAATGGCCACCGTTGCCATGGAAACTGCAAAATGTCAAAATTTTCAAAATGCTTTCAACTTAATGAAACTTGATATTATTGTTAACTGGCAAGTATATATGAGCCTTTTGACTTTGAATTTTTCAAAATGGCTGCCGTTGCCATGAAAAACAGCAAATATGTAAAAAAAATTAAAATGCTCTGAATCTACTGAAAATTTACAGAAAGATGTATAGCCATGCATATATGTGCATTCACTGTTAAAACATTTAGAAATGGCTGCCGCTTAGTGGCAACGGGAAAGGGTGACATCCGCTATTGCTTGCAATGGCAAATCTAGTTAAGTCGCCAAAACGGAGTTTTGGAGACTTATTGTTTTGTCCTGTTTCTTATTAAGTCGCCAAAACGGAGTTTTGGAGACTTTATGTTTTGTCCCGTTTCTTATTATTATTATTATTATTATTATTATTATTATTATTATTATTATTATTATTCTTAACCCTAATTTGTCCGACCATTTTCTTCCAAGCCTTAAATGATGGAAACTTTATATTTGGTATGATGTTGGGGTAGTATCCTAGGGTGCATTCACTATTTTTATTTCAAATGGGGTCAACTTGGCACTTTTGGGGCCGGACAATGGGTGGGGTCATTTTCGACTATTGATTCGCTACTGGTAGAACCTTTAAGTTTTGTGTAATACAAGAGACCGATGTCCAGGTGTCCATTCCACATTTTTATTTCAGCCCGGGGTCATCTTGGCATTATTTTAGGGGTCAATTTTCATGGAACATTCTAGAACAATAGTCATGTGATTAGTCATGTGATAGTGTTGAATTATTTCTATGTACTTTTAAGTTATATAATGATAGATTATTACAGGTAGCACCATATGTAGCTGTAATTCGACTTTGGAATTTTAAAATGGCTGCCGTTACCATGGAAACTGCAAAATGTGAATTTTTTAAAATGCTTCAAATTTAATGAAATTTTACAGAGATGTTAACGAGTGTATGTAGATTTGGAATTTGACTTTGAATTTCCAAAATGGCCGCCGTTGCCATGGAAACAACAAAATGCGAAAAATCTAGATTTGGTCCAATCTTTATGAAACTTGACAGTAATGTGACCTGTCATGTGTAGATGTGCCATCCGACTTTGGAATTTTCAAAATGGCTGCCGTTACCATGGAAACTGCAAAATGTCAAAAATTCAAAATGCTTCAAACTTAATGAAACTTTACACAAATGTTAACTGTCTTATGTTGGTTGATGTGGCATTTGACTTTTGAATTTCCAAAATGGCAACCGTAACCATGGAAACACGAATACCTAAATTTGAAAATTGGTCCAATTTTATGAAACTTGTAAGTAATGTGACCTGTCATGTGTAGATGTGCTATCCGACTATGAAATTTCAAAATGGCTGCCGTTACCATGGAAACAGCAGAAGAATGGTTGGGGGCCGTTTGGCGACTTTTGTGTTAGCATCCTAACACAGGATTACTTGTTATTATGTCATCCGATCGACAATGTCGGGTGACATATTGCTTTTCCTCCGTTTCTTTTTATTATTATTATTATGTCACCCGATCGACAATGTCGGGTGACATATTGCTTTTCTTCTGTTTCTTTGTTATTATTATTATTCTTCCACCTTTTTGTCCGGCAGATTTTTGGAGCCAATGGAACCAATCTTAATGATAGTTCACTATAATGAGAAACACAAAATTCCGGGTTGCAGTAGGTCTTAAGAACATAAAAATGGCTGCCGTTACCATGGAAACGGAACAAATGTGAAAAATCCACTTTTTGTTTTGGTGAATTTATTGGAGATGCTTAAACTTAGAATCATTATATTTTAATACCATGTAGGTGCCCACTGTATACTGGTGTTGGATGATTTTAGCAATCATTGGAACTACTATGTTGCCATGGAAACTACACCAAAATTTCAAAATATCAAAATGCTCCAAATTTTTGAAACTTCATAGTAACGATGAGCAACATTGGTAGATGTGGAATTTGGCGTTGGAATTTCCAAAATGTCTGCCGTTACCATGGAAACAATGCAAAAGGTCAAAATGCTCCAAAACTTCAGGGTTTGGTGAATAATTTTGGTATGCTTCAACTTAAAATCATCAAATTTTTATACAATATAGTTGTCCACTATATACACGTTTTGAATGATTTTGACAATCATTGGAACTACTATGTTACCATGGATACAGGAGCAAAATTTCAAAATTTCAGAATGCTTCAAACTTAATGAAACTTCACCATAATGTTATCTGGCATGTGTGCAAGCGGCAATTGGCGTTGGAATTTCCAAAATGGCTACCGTTGCCATGGAAACGGCAAAAGGTCAAAAATTTGAAAATGTTCCAAACTTAATGAAACTTGACATTTATGTTATCTGGCAAGTGTTGATACAACTTTGACTATGAAATTTTCAAAATGGCTGCCGTTACCATGGAAACGTCAAAAACGTGATTTTTTTAAAATGCTGTGAAAGTACTGAAAATTTACAGAAAGATATAACCTCATGCATATATACATGTGCATTCAATGTCAATTTCTTTTAAATGGCTACCACTTAGTGGCAATGGGGGAAGGGTGACATCCGCTATTGCTTGCAATGGCAATTCTAGTTATTATTAAGTCGCCAAAACGGAGTTTTGGAGACTTTATGTTTTGTCCCGTTTCTTATTATTATTATTATTATTATTATTATTATTATTATTATTATTATTATTCTTCTTAACCCTAATTTGTCCGACCATTTTCTTCCAAGCCTTAAATGATGGAAACTTTATATTTGGTATGATGTTGAGGTAGTATCCTAGGGTGCATTCACTATTTTTATTTCAAATGGGGTCAACTTGGCACTTTTGGGGGCCGGAACATGGGTGGGGTCATTTTTCGACTATTGATTCGCTACTGGTAGAACCTTCAAGTTTTGTGTAATACAAGAGACCGATGTCCAGGTGTCCATTCCACATTTTTATTTCAGCCTGGGGTCATCTTGGCATTATTTTAGGGGGTCAATTTTCATGGAACATTCTAGAACAATAGTCATGTGATTAGTCATGTGATTAGTCATGTGATAGTGTTGAATTATTCCTATGTACTTTTTATGTTATGTAATGATAGATTATTACAGGTAGCACCATATGTAGCTGTAATTCGACTTTGGAATTTTAAAATGGCCGCCGTTACCATGGAAACTGCAAAAATGTGAAAATTTTTAAAATGCTTCAAATTTAATGAAATTTTACAGAGATGTTAACGAGTGTATGTAGATTTGGAATCTGACTTTGGAATTTCCAAAATGGCCGCCGTTGCCATGGAAACAACAAAATGCGAAAATCTAGATTTGGTCCAATCTTTATGAAACTTGACAGTAATGTGACCTGTCATGTGTAGATGTGCCATCCGACTTTGGAATTTTCAAAATGGCTGCCGTTACCATGGAAACTGCAAAAATGTCAAAAAATTCAAAATGCTTCAAACTTAATGAAACTTTACACAAATGTTGACTGTCTTATGTAGATATGGCATTTGACTTTGGAATTTCCAAAATGGCCACCGTAACCATGGAAACACGAATGCCTAAATTTGAAAATTGGTCCAATTTTTATGAAACTTGTAAGTAATGTGACCTGTCATGTGTAGATGTGCTATCCGACTATGAAATTTCAAAATGGCTGCCGTTACCATGGAAACAGCAGAACAATGGTTGGGGCCGTTTTGGCGACTTTTGTGTTAGCATCCTAACACAGGATTACTTGTTATTATTATTATTCTTCCACCTAATTTTGTCCTGCAGTTTTCTTTGAGCCAATGGAACTAATCTTAATGATAGTTAAGTATAATGAGGAACACAAAATTTCGGGTTGCAGTAGGCCTTAAGAATATAAAAAATGGCTGCCGTTACCATGGAAACGGAACAAATGTGAAAAAATCCAGTTTATGGTTTTGGTGAATTAATTGGAGATGCTTAAACTTGGAATCATTATATTTTAATACCATGTAGGTGCCCACTATATACTGATTTTGGATGATTTTGGCAATCATTGGAACTACTATGTTGCCATGGAAACCACACCAAAAATTTCAAAAATATCAAAATGCTCCAAATTTTTTGAAACTTCACAGTAACGATGAGCAACATTGGTAGATGTGGAATTTGGCACTGGAATTTCCAAAATGTCTGCCGTTACCATGGAAACAATGCAAAACAGGTCAAAATGCTCCAAAAACATCAGGGTTTGGTGAATAATTTTGATATGCTTTAACTTAGAATCATCAAATTTTTATACAATATAGTTTTCCACTATATACAGGTTTTGAATGATTTTGACAATCATTGGAACTACTATGTTACCATGGATACAGCTGCAAACATTTCAAAAAATTCAAAATGATTCAAACTTAATGAAACTTCACAATAATGTTGACTGCCATGTGTGGAAGCAGCAATTGGCGTTGGAATTTCCAAAATGGCTGCTGTTGCCATGGAAACATAAAAAATTTCAAACATTTCAAAAATTTCAAAATGCTTCAAATGTTCTAACAATTTGTAGAAAGTTGAATTGCCATGCATATATGTGCAATCACTGTTTAAAATTTTTGAAATGGCTGCCACATAGTGGCAATAGGGGGAAGGGTGACATCCGCTATTGCTTGCAATGGCAAATCTAGTTATTATTCTTATTCTTCTTTTTCTAAACCCTTAAACTGTCCTACCATTTTCTTGGAAGCTATAGAAGATGGAAACTTTATATTTTTTCTGGGTATGGGTCTTCATCATGGGGGTTGCAGAACCCAATGTTCATGATACCAGGGTGTCATCTTGGCATAATTAGGGGGGCTCAAAGATGGGTGGGGTCAAATTTTTTTTACATTTCTCAAATTTGCTACTGTATGTAGAGTAGATGGAATTATGATTACTATTATGAATATTTAGAGACACATGTCTGCTTCAATATGGAACTTATTTTATTTCAGTAGGGGGTCTCCTTGGCATAATTTTAGGGGGGTGAATTTTCATGGAACATTCCAGAACATCAATGTTAAATTTATTCTAGAGACATTAAATGGTATATGATGGTATATAATTATGGAGAGAACAATTTGCATCAGCAATTCGACTTTGGAATTTTTAAAATGGCGGCCGTTACCATGGAAACAGCAAAATTATGAAAAATTTCAAAATGCTTCAAATTTAATGAAACTTATAACAAATGTTGTCTAGATTATGTAGACCTGAATTTTGAGTTTAGAATTTCCAAAATGGTCGCCGTTGCCATGGAAACTGCTAAAATGTGAAAAATTTCAAAATGGTTCAAAATTGATGAAACTTAAAACAAACATTGCCTAGCATATGTAAACATGACTTTTGACACTAAAATTTCCAAAATAGCCACCGTAACAATGGAAACAGCAAAAAGGTGAAAAAGTCAAAATACTTTAAATATAATGACACATTTCACAAATGTTAAGTAGCACTATGGATACCGCAGAACAATGAATTGGGGTCCGTTTTGGCGACTTTTGTGTTAGCATCCTAACACAGGATTACTAGTTATTATTATTATTCTTCCACCTAATTTTGTCCTGCAGTATTTTTGGAGCCAATGGAACCAATCTTAATGATAGTTAACTATAATGAGGAACACAAAATTTCGGGTTGCAGTAGGTCTTAAGAACATTAAAAATGGATGCCGTTACCATGGAAACGGAACAAATGTGAAAAAATCCAGTTTTTGGTTTTGGTGAATTATTTGGAGATTTTAAACTTAGAATCATTATATTTTTATATCATGAAGTTGCTGATTATATACTGGTTTTAGATGATTTTGGCACTCATTGGAACTACTATGTTGCCATGGAAACAACACCAAAAATTTCAAAAATATCAAAATGCTCAATTTTTTTTTAAACTTCACAGTAACGATGAGCAACATTGGTAGATGTGGAATTTGGCGTTGGAATTTCCAAAATGTCTGCCGTTACCATGGAAACAATGCAAAACAAGTCAAAATGCTCCAAAAACCTAAAAGTAGCATTAACTTTCTTAAAATGGTAGGTCAAATCCTTTGAAACTTTGATGGTATGTTCCCTCCCATGTACCAATGTGGCACCTGTCATTAAAATTTGGAAACGGTCTCTGTTACCATAGGAACCATCACAAATGTCAAAATTTTCAAAAATTTCAAAATGCTTTAAAATTGATGAAACTTCATAGGATTGTTGACTGGCAAGTCTGGATGAGACTTTTGAAGTTGGAATTTCCAAAATGGCCACCGTTGCCATGGAAACTGCAAAAATGTCAAATATTTTCAAAATGCCTCAAACTTAATGAAACGTGATATTATTGTTAACCGGATATTATAGATGAGTCTTTTGGTTTTAAAATTTTCAAAATGGGTGCTGTTGCCATGGAAACGGCAAAAATGTGAAAATGTTGTAAATGCTCTGAATGAACTGAAAATTTACAGAAAGATGTATAGCCATGCATATACATGATATATGTGCATTCACTGTTATTATTATTTTTTTTAATGGGTGCCGCTTAGTGTCAATGTGGGGAAGGGTGACATCCGCTATTGCTTACAATGGCAAATCTAGTTATTCTTATTCTTCCAATGATTTTTGTCCGGCAGATTTTTTGGAGCCAATGGAACCAATCTTAATGATAGTTCACTATAATGAGGAACACAAAATTTCGGGTTGCAGTAGGTCTTAAGAACATAAAAAATGGCTGCCGTTACCATGGAAACGAAACAAATGTGAAAAAATCCTGGTTTTTGGTTTTGGTGAATTATTTGGATATGCTTAAACTTAGAATCTTTATATTTTAATACAATGTAGGTGCCCACTATATACTGGTTTTGGATGATTTTGGCAATCATTGGAACTACTGTGTTGCCATGGAAACTACACCAAAAATTTCAAAAATATCAAAATGCTCCAAATTTAATGAAACTTCACAGTAACGATGAGCAACATTGGTAGATGTGCAATTTGGCGTTGGAATTTTGAAAGTGTCTGCCGTTACCATGGAAACAATGCAAAACAGGTCAAATTGCTCCAAAAACCTAAAAGTAGCATTTACTTTCTTAAAATGGTAGGTCAAATCCATTGAAACTTTGATGGCATGTTGCCTCCCATGTACTAATGTGGCATCTGCCATTAAATTTTGGGAATGGTCTCTGTTACCATAGGAACCATCAAAAATTTCAAAAATTTCAAAAATTTCAAAATGCTCCAAAATTTATGAAACTTAATATGATTGTTGACTGGCAAGTCTGAATGAGACTTTTGACTTTGGAATTTCCAAAATGGCAACCGTTGCCATGGAAACTGCAAAAATGTCAAAAATTTTCAAAATGCTTTGAACTTAATGAAACTTGATATTATTGTTAACTGGCAAGTATAGATGAGATTTTTGACTTTGAAATTTTCAAAATGGCTGCCGTTGCCATGGAAACGACAAAAATGTGAAAATTTTTTAAATGCTCTGAATTTACTGAAAATTTACAGGAGATGTTTAGCCATGCATATATGTGCATTCACTGTTAAATTTTTTTGAAATGGCTGCCGTTTAGTGGCAATGGGGGAAGGGTGACATCCGCTATTGCTTGCAATGGCAAATCTAGTTATTATGGCACCCTCAACGGAGTTGGGGTGACATATTGTTATTTTACGTTTTTTTTTTTTCTGTTTTTTATTTTTCTTCCAGCTTATATCTTGGAATTTTATGAACCAATTGCTATGGAACTATGCCATAATGTTAACCAGCATATGCAGATTTGCAATCGGGGTATGGCATTTTCACGATGGCCGCCGTTACCATGGAAACAGCAAAAATGTCCAAAAATTCAATGTGCGCCAAAGTTAATGAAACTTCACACAAATATTGACTGGCATAGGCAGATGTCCATTTTGACTTTGGAATTTCCAAAATGGCCGCCGTTACCATGGAAACTGCAAAAATGTCAAAAATTTAAAAATGCTCCAAACTCAATGAAACTTTATAATAATGTTAATTGGCATGTGTATATGGCCTCTTTGACTTTAGAATTTTCAAAATGGCTGCCGTTACCCTGGCAATGGGAGAACGAGGGTGCCATCCGTTATTGCTAGCAATTACAAATCTAGTTTTTATTATTTTTCTTCCACGTTTTTTGTCCAGCTGATATCTTGGAACCTTATGAACCAATGGACATGGTACTATACCATAATGTTACCCAGCATGTGCAGATGTGCAAACAGGGTATGGCATATTCAAGATGGCGGCCGTTGTCATGGAAACTGACAAAATGTGAAAAATTTTCAAAATTCTAAATCTTTCATTATAAGACCCAAGTGGATGAAACTTTATGGAAGTGTTACCTGATATGCCTACATGTGCATGCAATATTAAGAAGTTCCAAAATGGCCGCCATTGTCATGGAAACAGGGCGAAAGTTTAGCATTGAGCCTATGGGAAAATATATAAAAGCTGCATTTTCTTAAAGAATATTACATATTGATCAATGAAACTGTATTGATATGTAACATGGCATGTAGCAATGTGGTGTCTGCTTTTGAAATTTTGAAATTTCTATCGTTACCATAGAAACATAAAAATTTCAAAAGTTCATAATGCTCCAAACTTTCTGAAAATTTACAGTTATGGTAACTG